>CM068748.1:18231755-18831755 GCA_035084275.1 Hydrolagus colliei
GTGTTTTTCAGCACATTATCACTGCACACAGAGCTTGCATAGCTCGTGTAGTTGTGGGGAAGGAAGTCTGCAGAGCTTTTGAGTTCTGCTCAATCCTTTTTATTGATGCGGAAACTATTAATAATCGTTTCAGAGTGGAATGGAAATGGATTGTGCAATATTCAGATCCAAAATTCAATGGTTAGTTTTCAAACCTATTAAGATATTTGAAGTTTGAAAATACTCCATGAAACATTACCAGATCCATAATTTGCTTTAAGGTATTGATAAATTAAACTCTGAAATAGAAAGTCTGCAAAACCGATTTCTGTCTAGTATATTCATCTGTAAAATTAAGTGCTTTTCGAGCCTCATAGTTTTCTTTCGGTTTTAAAACAACTCATAATTTGTGCTCTTTGCTGTCTCGGCACATCAAAATTACATGATGAGCTGGGTATTGTCCTAATGCAGGACAGACAGCCTTACAGCATGTTCCTCTTTCTGCTTTGACTTTGAGATTAGGCTCGATGATTCATTTATGAACACTTTCTATTATGGTTGTTTAGTAAAACATCCCCGTTTTATTATTTCCAGGTATCAGCAGACAGGTGTTAGGTGGCTTTGGGAATTGCACTGCCAGCAGGCGGGAGGGATTCTAGGAGACGAAATGGGACTGGGCAAGACTATCCAGATAATTGCCTTCTTGGCAGGCCTGAGCTACAGCAAGATAAGGACACGGGGCTCAAATTACAGGCAAGTGCCCCTCTGCAGACTGTCAGTCTGTGTAGCTCAATTAATATTTCATCAGTTGTATTGCTGTTGTAGGAGGGAATCGTGAATTTTTAATGACATTTCAATTACAATATTCCTTTAATTCTTTTAGTAGGGCCATCAAAGGGAATTTTTACGAGACAGAGGAGCTGAAGGGCAAGGGAAATTAAACATGTAACACATTTAATGAATGGCAAAACATTGAAACTTCACTTTACTGAAGCGAAGCTTGTGATTCTGTGGGTCAATAAGTTGTATGAGGTTACGCATCACAATAGCATTGTTTGCAAACTCACTTATGCCTCAATATCAATAGCTTCTGCTAACACAATTTCAAATTACATATGAATAGTCAGCCGGTTTATTAAATCTTACATTAAAGTCTCCTTTGGCAGCACACCATGTCCGCAGCTTATAATGCAGTAATGAATATATTTGGATGTTGTCAGTCAGGGCTTAAAAAGGCTGCATTATGCAGATGTACTTTAGTTCCTCTATAGACTTGTACCTCTGTGAGTTTTTTTTTGCTTCTGCAAGCTGTTGGGTTTATGTTAGGAGCGTATTTTGTGGTGTTCAGGAGAATCTCGAGCTGTTTTGGAGAGCAGCGACTTATCTAAATGAGAATCTCGTGTTTCCAATTGAGCATGAGCAACGCTTTACACCAAGCTGCAAGGGCACGTATGAAATAGTTAATATAAAATAGTTACATATAAAAAAAATAAAGCTTGCACTCTTGACACATTATATCACCTAGTGATGCATTAAAGGTGAATTGCTGGCCATTTTTATTTCTTTTGATTTAAAGATACGAGGGATTGGGGCCTGTGGTAATTGTTTGCCCAGCGACCGTGATGCACCAATGGGTGAAAGAATTCCACACCTGGTGGCCACCATTCAGAGTGGCAGTACTTCATGAGTCGGGTTCGTTCACCACCAGGAAGGTTGGTATTTTGGGTGTTTGGAGTCTGGGTTCACAGCCATACAATTTAGGTTTAAGCAACGCCTTTCATGTCGGGAGGATGTCCCACAGCGCATTGCACAGCTGGCTAGGCAGCTGGCTACCCAAGGCCAGGGAATTGAAGGGGAGAACTGAAGAGATTTGCGGGGGGGGTGGGCAAGATAATTGAAAACACAGTTTATTCTTAAATGTGGGAAGGGAAGTGTGGGACGAATTGGTGGGTGAGTTTCAGAGTGTTGGGTACAGTTGTTTGTAAAAGCTGAACCACTTACATAGTGCTGTTAAATTTCAGAAGAATATAAATTTTATTCCAGCGCCTTGGGACATCTTTCTGACGTGAAAGGCACTATACAAGTGTAATTTTGTTGTTGATATACAATTGTAGAAATTGAGCATATTAATATTTGTGAAATGTAATCCAAGTTGTTTCTGTATTTCATTGATGAAGGTTAAACGTACCCGCAAACTGACTATGTTGTCTCTGAGGCCTAAAGTCTTGGATATATCAAACATTTACAAACTCATCTTCTCAAAATTCATAATGCTTTCCTATTATTTTCTCACAGCCTATACAAATAGACTGCAGTTCTCTGCTGCACAATTGATAACTAATATTTTGTGATGGAGATCTGTCCAGTGAAGGGCGATTGTCAGAGCACATTAAACTTACAGTCTTACAGTGAGCACAGGAAAGGATTTTCTCATGTGTAAAAGGACTACTATCCCACATGAAGCAGTGCTATATAAATTGCAAGTTGTTGTTGATTTTTGTTTGCATTTGGAGATTGAACACAGTTAATTTGGGTTCTGCACTTTATATAGAAGTTGCAGTATTTTAAAGCAGACAGACACAATGAGAAAACAACAATTGGCTGGCTAGGAAGAAAGTATTGTATGCTGTTATAACATCTGCAGTATTAAATGTGGAAGACTTTATCTAAAGACTTGCTGTTTTCTCCATTAAATCAAACGTGTCTTTATTGACGCAGTTAACCCTTAGGGTTAACCCTTTCTCTCATAGCTGCTCCCCCAGATTTGAGCTGCTCATCTCTCTATCTTTCATTTTCAGTTTCTCCTCCATTGTTACTATACTTTTCTTCCTACAGTGGCATCAGAAATCTTGCTTTTCCTTCCCACTTCAGCCATTATTTTAAATGTGTTCCATTGGTATAATGGAACAAAAATGATCAACCTTTATTTAGCAAGCTAGCTCTTCAATCGATGTCCAGGAACCTGCATCGATTATTGAAAAAGGCTTTTCAGAGATCAACAATCAATTGTGTGCTCACTCTCACAAGGTTAAGATGGTGGAAAGTCTTTCCTTGTAGTGGCAGCAAAATTTAGTTTGACATTTTGTTGGCGGTGTTATTGTTGATGCCTGTTATGGGACGCGGAGTTCTTCATTGGTATTTTACATTATGCAGTAGTAAGATTTCAGGAACAAGTGAGAGGGTAACTTAATGTGTGCCGATTGGATAAATGTTCTTGAACGCAGATCCTACATGAACCCACTCTTTGTCACAATAATTGGCATTGCCACAGTTATGCATAAACAACGCAAGTTAACTACCTTCATGGTTTGCAACCCTCCGAAAAGTAGCTTTATGATGTGTTTATCTGTGATCTAAAATGAATAAAGAACAGCAGGGTACTGTGCAATAGATTTACTCTACTCGTGAGAAAGTCCTTTTGTAACTTGCTCATTATCACTAATTCTGTACACAATGCTTTAAACTATTACAGTAACTTGGTTTGATTTCTTGACCTTTTTTGACGTTCAAATGTTCAGCAGCATGAGGTGAGCTGATGAAATCTGGATTCCAAACATACCAATTGTGTGACTATAGTGTGGGCTCTGATTCCCTATGCCAGAACACATATTTTATTTCACTGAGGTAACTTCATCTATGAAGATGAAGATTGATCACCTACAATTAATAGTCGATTTGACTGATCTTAAAACCAAATAGCGAAAATGGGTAATATGATCAGATTATTGTAAAGATCATGGAATTATATTTAAATTCAACTTTCCCTTTAACTTTCCCTTTTCCCTATTCATGTTCTCTGCTTCAACCATAGCTTTCGGCAGTGAATTCCACATTCTCACCACTCTATAAGTAAAGAAGTTTCTCCTGAACTCCTTTTTTAGATCTACTGCAGTTATTTTGGATTTAAGCTCTTTCTACCTTTACAAATCTTTGTAAATAATACCTGAAGTTATCATCCTTGAATTTGTTCCAGTTGTGAAGGAAACATGTCAAGCAACCATGAAAACTGAACTTGTAGGACTATTTAGTTTTCTATGTTCATACAATGCTATTTTTTTTAACCAATAGAGCAGCCTCCTTTATATTTTAATGTGGAGCTTCCTTGTTTGTATTTTCTTCCTTGTCAGCACAGGATGCTGTTAATGTAAAATTTTGCTTGAAGGAAATTTAAATTAATTACAGGTTCAGCAAATCATGACTGTGTGCCTCCTGCACTCTCTTTGCTGTGAATGGCCTTCATGTGCCTGCGTTTAAGACCTGTTTTGTTGGTACCTGACAGTGTGATTTATGGCTGTTGTTTTCTAACAGTCCACAGTTTGCCCTCTAGGAGAGAATGGTCTCCAGAGCATCAATAATAACAGCAGCACTTTCACAAAATGTCTTTTAATGATAGCAGAACTGTGTTCATCGAATTAGGCTAATTGCAGACGTCCCTTATTAATTGCAAAAACTAGGAGAGGTTACATATTTTACAAGCACTTAATTTGAAATCGCGGGAGATGATTTGAGTATTGCATGTGCTGATCGAGGTCTTGGTACAATTTATAATCATTTTTGTGATCACTGTGTGCATACAAAACAGTGAGAATTCTGCGTGCATCTCTTCATTCATGTTCCATTGTAACACTAAGCCTTTTGTTCTTACAGGAAAGGCTTATTCGAGAAATCGCAGCATGTAATGGGATTCTTGTCACCTCTTACTCGTACATCCGGATTATGCAGGAGTCCATGGGGCAGTACAAATGGCATTATGCAATTCTAGACGAGGGGCACAAAATCCGAAACCCAAATGCTGGCATTACTGTTGCGTGTAAACAGGTATCCTACTAATGTTATTTTTCTGAATTACATCAAAACCCATTTCCCAGATTAAAGTGTGCTGTGTACGAAAATGACATGATCACACACAATATGAATCAGTTTTTCACAATAGCATATGCATAAAGTCGATAATGTAGAAGAGGCAAGAATTGGGTAAGAAAGACAGCCTAGATATGATGTCCTCTGGTTTGGTAAAAAACAATGTAATGGTACTGTAGTAGAAATGGTGCCTTTGATCCGTGGTTGATTTACGTGAAACGTTTTATAAAATTTAAAATCCATGGCGTTTTTCCCCACATCAAAGTTATGTGTTTTCGTGAACTTCAGTCCAGAGGGTTCAGATTGCTCCCTGGCTTTATAAGGGCATTGTGTCACCAAATGCAACTGAGTTTTACACTTTGTCAAAATCATATTGCTCAGTTTCCATTGAATGGTGTCGTGATTTACATCAGATAATTAAAAGAGCAGAGTCAGCTCATAACCCTACAAGTGGAACTTTCCATTGACCTCAAGGTAAGTTACACAAGGTTGATGTAGATATTTAGGGGCTTTGAACATTCCGCTCTATAATTTCTGAAATGTTAGGATAATAATAATAATATTCCTTGCATTTGATGTACTTATCATGTCATCAATATCTCAAAGAGCTTCACTAGATTTTACTGGAAAATACCATGACTGTATTCTGTTGGTGAAAACCAACTGTAGTTGCACTACATTTAGGTGAATCATCCATCTTGCGATCACCATAGTTTAAAGAATGAGCAGGGCTTTGCAAACTTAATTTTGGCGTTGCCTTATTGAGTCACAATACATTTCTGTGCAGATTAATAATTAAAGAGCTTTATTCATTGTGATTGTCGCAGTTTTCTGAGCTGCTAATGTGTACTGTGCATCTACTCTAAACTCATCAGAGAGCCACCAAATCTACAATGTGAAGTTATATTGCCCCAATGCTGCAATGAAGTAATCCATTTCTCTTCACTAGTGAACTCCACATGGTGAATGCTGGAGATTTCAGTAGTGTACACAAGAGTTCACTATTAATCTCCAATGTGCTGCACATGGGAAGTGTGCACTATGAATTGTCTTTATTTTTTAATCTGTCAGTGTAAATGGCACTGACAGAGCCCTCACATCGAATGTTTTATTTATAAAATATAGCAATGGAAGCATTAGTTGTTCAGGGTGCATGAGAGGACTGGGGAGCGAGCGTTGCGTTGTCGGATGGATGAAACGATAAACTGCGGTCCACTGTTAACAGTTCCTGTGGCACTATTCAAAAAGAGAAGCCAATTCTTCTGACCAACGGACCTCCAGAAAGATTAGTCAGGCATTCACCTCATTCCTGTTTGCCTGACCATGCTGTGCATTAATGTGTCAATATTACCTGACTGTAATTACCGGTGAAGCACTATGAGAAGTTAACATACGTTAAGGCGCTATTAGAAAAAAGTTGTTTTTCTTGTGAATGCAGTCTTGTTAATTCTTTCATGCCAAGCAGCAGATTTTGGCAAAAAACAACAGTAATTGCACTCAGTAATTGTCTCCTTTAATTGTGCACAATTTTCTCTTTGACTGTTTACACTTGTTGCTTTATTTGTTGATGTGAATTGCATTCTTGATGGGATGGTGAACCTTGTCACGTCCAACCGGATTCAGTGAAATGGCTCAGTGGCTCAGTACCAAGATCATGTGTTATGTAATTTCTTGCATGAAACCTATGATCGTGTCTTGGCCAAAAATGCAGATCAGGAAAGAATGAAGAAAGACAAAGCTAATTCACCTTAATTTTACAATTGCGTTTGCATTACCGAATAGCCCCGGAGCCGTTGCCTTTAATAACAACACCATTGCATTTGCATAGTGTCTTTCACGTCAGGAGGACGTCCCAAGGCGCTGGTTAGTCAGTGCTTCGGATCTGGGAATGGAGGGGAATGGGGGTGACCGAAGGCACGGTCAAAGAGGTAGGTCTTGAGGTCTTTAAACAATGTTTTCGCATTTGTTTGGATCTATATTGGGTAAACAAGCCATGGCTGCTGGACTAACCATGTTCAAAGTATATGTACACAGAAAATTTCACATAAAGCACAATGAAGAAAATGATGTTGGGAAATGATTAAGGGCACCATATGTTCTTCAACACGGTTAACCCAGCCCGCAAACTATCACATGGATTGATTAACCCAATTTGCAAGTTAGAACCCAATTTTAGAATTAAATAGGAAAACGCTTCTTTGACCGTAACAAATTATTTTTAAATCCCTCAGCTTTATTCGTTACATTTGTGTTGCTATTTTGCAGGGTTTAATGATCTTATCTTTTTAACATTTGCAGTTCCAAACCCCACATCGTATCATCCTGTCTGGCTCGCCAATGCAGAACAATCTGAGGGAGCTTTGGTCTTTGTTTGACTTCGTTTTTCCAGGAATGTTAGGAACGCTGCAAGTTTTTATGGAGCAGTTTTCTGTTCCAATTACAATGGGAGGCTATCAGAACGCATCCCCTGTTCAGGTATGAGATAAAGAGACAGTGGTTGCTTTTACACATGTGGATTCTTAAAAGTGTTGCTCTGAAGGTTTAAGAACAAGCGTACACCCGACATCAAAGGCGCTCTGTAAGTAATTTTGTTGTTGTTGCTGTCAAGGGTTGTGAATCCCAAGTGTGTATGTTCTAAGTACATTTCAACTGCTTAAAAGGACTGGATGAACCTGAAGAAATGTGAACTCCTATATTTTTGATAGAGCACTATATGCACCACAATATTTTTGATCACTCATTGCTTTAAAAATGGTGCATTTCTGCCATACTGACTACACGACTAACTCTTTCTGTTATAGTGGGTGGTTCTATTGCCAACAGTTGTAGACTGAGACCACAATGCAGAGTGCCGCACTTTTTGTTACCTTATTATTTGAGTAATTGTAGCTACAATATTTGCTGTTGCTGTTTGTTGGCAGCATAATAAATGAGCTCTTATTTTGAGTAATAGGTATTGTTTGTTAATGCTTTGGGTAGATCGAGTCAGTGGCTTTACCATGAACACTAATACCTGCCTTTGTGCAGTTGATCCATTACTTTGCCATATGTTCATTCAAAAGCAAAACAACTTTCAGTTTGTGTGATCAATTCTTTTTCTTTAAAGCCTACTTTCATAATGTCAAGTGGCCACTAATCTTTAGTACTGTGTGGCATGTTGTAGGCCTCCTGCAGGTTTCCTTTTGATCTCTAGAGCACTCAGATTAGTGATAAAATGGCATTTGAGCTGATACAGGATTAGACACTGCACCACGATGAAAGGCCTGTTTCCCTCAGGGTAGGACTTGCCCAGCTAATAAAACTTACATTTCACATCCTCCTGAGAGATCGCAGTTATGTTCTATTTTCAAGCCTAACCCATTACACCAAAACATTAGTAGTTTAAAGGAAATCTAGTAACATTATGTGCCAAAAGGTAAAAGCCAACTTTAGCACAGAAGCAGCAATAGTGCATATAGATTATTTTACTTCATTGTAATATCACAGTAATTTTAATTACCTTTCTAACATTATTTAAGAAACAGCTTGTTGCTCTAGTGAGAAGACAGTCTGATTTGTATTCTGGAAGATTGAGATCAAAGGAGCATTTTTATCCAACCTCTCTTGTGATCTCATAATTTTATTTGGCCAACAAAATATTGAACAGGAAGCAAACTTGATTGAAACCAAAAACAGAAGTCGCTGGGAACACTCAGCAGGTCAGGCAGAGGAAGGAAAGTGAGTCAACGTTTCATGTCCACGACCCTTCATCAGAACATTTTTTGAATCTTTTTTGGTGGTACAATACGAAGATTCCTATTAATTGTCAGATGTTTTTCAAAAGTCATAAAATGCTTGCTCGACGATAAGATGAATGAATGCAATGATTACTGATTACTGATGAAAGTGATTCAGGTTCCCTATTAAGTTTGTGTTCATTTCACCTAACTTATTGTGTTCTTCCAAATATTCTTACCTTTTCTTAGGTACAAACAGCTTACAAGTGTGCTTGTGTTTTACGGGACACTATAAATCCATACCTGCTGCGAAGAATAAAGGCAGATGTAAAGATGAATCTGGCACTGCCAGATAAAAGTGAACAGGTGGGACTCATACAATCTGAAGCGAAATTGTGTCTCTGTTTACTAGCTGAGCAATGTTCATTTTCATACAGCCGTAGATGTTAGTGTCTGAAATGCAACACAAACCCATGACAAAACAGGGCTTGAATCCAAAAGATTTTTTTTACATAGGATGTCCATAGCCTTGCAGTACACCAGAACTGTTAATCCGGAAGGCAAACTTTTTTTAGTGCCAGAATATGGCTAGTGAATGCCAGAAGCCAGGTGTAGAGTGCTTTCACTTTAGACTCGCTCGTGCTCACCACAGCAAGCCCACACTCCACTGGGGCATGCATTGAAGAGGTTGCCCTTTATCTAATAATTAGTTTAAAAGCATCAGCTGAAGATAAAGATTGAACTAATCGTGAAGTGGAATGTTCATGAATAATGTACACTCGCCTCTTTCATTAGTGCAGCTGCATTATGCCGTGGATGTTAACGTTCATCATCACTTTATGAAAAGTTATGAATGTTTTCTGAGATGTTATGTGGTCCAATAATGCTCGTGTGTCATTCTCACACATTCCATAGGGATTCGGTCTTGAGTTGCACAAGAGCAGTCGTGGAAATAGTTTGCAGCACGTAAAACCAATGTGATAAATTGCTGAAAAATACAAGGATTGAATTGTCTAGTTTTTTTTTACAGCTGTTTGAATTTATGTTTTGGTGACCAAGAATTTTATTTGCTATACTCTGAAAGGGTCAAATAAAATATCTCTGCATCTTTACCTTTCTTCACCTCAAGTACTGCAAGACAGTATCTTCGGGAGTTGACATTAGCTACTGAGACAAAACACAAAAGTACTACAGATGCTGGAAATCTGAAACAAAAACAGCAACTTCAGTTTTTCTTAACTACTGAGAGTTGACTGTCAAATTTAGTGGATTGAACAACATGTGGAAACATGCACCTATGTTATGTGTCATGCACCATGTCATATATTATGCACATATGAAACTTCATTGACCTCATCAAGAAATGAATGCAAAGAATCCGTACATACTAGAAAATTGTTCATACCAGAGCTGCAAAATATAGATTTGTAAAATGACTGTTTACAATCAAAACTTTATGAAATAATCACTTTACAGTGAACCCTTTGAGACAGCCTCTTGACAGAGATGCTGAATCAAATGCAAGGATTACTAGTCATTTTGGATGCTTTTTTTCAGGTGCTGTTTTGTCGCTTGACAGAGGAACAGCGTCAAGTGTATCAAACCTTTATAGATTCCAAGGAAGTCTACCAGATCCTCAATGGAGATATGCAGGTCTGACTTTTTGCTTCTGTGTTTAGTCACGAGTCTTTCAATCCTATTCTAAAGCAAGTAGAAATTGTTCTCTTTTTTAAAAAACTTGGATCAGATTTGACAAGGAACTCTGAACTGGAAACTTTCTTTGTTCTGAAATCCGGGCAAGCTTTTCTTTATTTCTATTGTGATTCAGTGTTGCTGACAGAAGGATAACAAATGGGGCTTCCAAGCATTTGGTTAATAATTAAGGGGCATCCATTCATTGCTGTCATGTAGAGCCTAGCTGCCTATCATCAGTGATAATACAAGTGTAGTCTAAACATGCCACATCCACCCACTCAACCAATCTAATATTGTGCAGAGATCTGTTGTGCACATGTTCTTATGTCCTCGTAAAGGTGTACTGACTGATCTTGTGACAGTGAAGCAAACCCTCCAACTATTGATCCTCAGTCTTTTCTTTGACCGCCCTACTCTCTCGCCATCCAAACACAGGTTTTCGCTGGACTGATCGCCCTAAGGAAGATCTGCAATCACCCTGACCTCTTCTCCGGTGGTCCCAAGATGCTGAAGGGAATGACAGACGATCAGCTGACTGAGGAAGAGCACTTCGGTCATTGGACTCGCTCTGGAAAGATGATTGTAGTTGAGGCTTTGCTACGCCTGTGGCACAAACAAGGGCATCGAGTGCTGCTTTTCTCACAGTCGCGACAGGTCAGCGTGCTGTCCGAATACTTTTTATTCTGAGAATTAAATAATTCCCCATCACTACCCAAAAAAAAAGGTCCAATGCATATGAGCCTTTTGTAATCTTACTGTAGAATTCACAACCTCTCTGACTTTGAGGGAATTGTTTATGTTGTACCATCTGCTCACTGCATTTGTGTATACAGTAAACTCTTGCCGCTCAAAGGGAAAAGGTTTCAGTGAAGAGATATCTGGAGTGGTGAGTTAGGCATATGTATCGGTACATAAGTAAATGTGGCCCGAACATTAACAGCACAATGACTTAAGTGGCAGTGAGAAGCTAAGCCTGGGTCAAGTTATCAGGAGTTTCATGTAATCTGTGTACCACTAGCTTTATTCTAGAACAGCATTCCACACTTCAGGATTTAATGCATCTTAAATATTAACCCAACATCCTACATCTATCGTATGCACACAATGCAGAACACAATGCTTTTACAATACAGTGTCATTTGTACAGACTTTTCAGCCAAAGGAGAGTCTAATTAATGATTGTAGTCAACCTATTTCTTGTCACAAGAGCTTGGAAAGTTTCCAGATAAAAACTGAGTGAACAAACAGTTACATTCCCATATTCTCCTTCTGACGTGCTGTGAACTCTATCTTCCTGCCATAGTTGGAACACTGGCTAAATTACGTACTCTGTTCTGTTTTGCACTTGTATATTGGAATCACGTGAGGTGGATTTATTTGAGCAACTCCTAAGCAACTGGGATTTACTCAAAAAAAGTCTTGTTGAATACAGGCCCTGGCTTTATACTTGATAAATCTTTCAGGTAGATGGTAAATGTTAGTTAACTTGTGCGCTTTGATCAGCCACATCTATCCTATATTTTAATGCATATTACATTTAAAAGAAAGGACATCATACACACTTAGTTTGTTCATTTTGCTTGAAAAGGTAAATGTAACTATAAATAAGCTAAGCACAGATTGGTTCGACTTTTCTTTATTCCAGCTGCTGAACATCATGGAAACGTTTGTACGAAATCTGGGGTATTCCTACGTCAAAATGGATGGGACAACCACTGTGGCTTCTAGACAGCCTCTTGTGGCTAAATACAATGAGGTAGAGGTGATTTTCCTAATTGTCATGAACGCTTTGTTGTACATTAGCTCTTAATTCAGTACTTCGTTAGACTGTCAATATTTTTGCTACTACATCAGGATTTGTGTCTCATATTTCCTAAAAGCAATCTTTTTTTACTGCTTTTATGTCTTAGACTGCCTCCATTTTTCTCTTCCTTCTCACCACCAGAGTTGGTGGGTTGGGCATTAACTTGACGGGAGCAAACAGGGTTATAATCTACGATCCTGACTGGAATCCAAGTACGGATACACAGGTGAGACACGTTTCACTTTCTGTCAGAATTAACCAATTCTGTTTTCATCCCTGATCTGTTAAAACAAAAAGCGCCATAAACACACGTGTGTTTGTATGTATATATGGTGGTTGTTAAGCATTGACGTTTTGCTATATGTGTTGCATTAGACCGACAAGACTGACAAATTGCATTGCTTGCAATTTACATTACTGCTGCTCTTCACATTACTGTTTTCAATTTGTTTCAACCCTTTTTCTAATGGGAGGGAGAGTGGCTTTTAAGTCTGGGTAAAGACCATGACATATTGAACTAATCTTAATGTTTTGGGTTTTTGAATTGTCTGACCTGAAGCTGACATTGAACAGCTCGCTCACTGTGCCTTATTATTATGCGTATTGGCAGACACAAAATGTTGCCTACAAGTTAGCCCCATTCATATGTGTTTGGGTGTAGTACAGTGTGGCTCTAGCTAGCTATGCGTGATTACAGCAATTGTAAGCTTGGAGAAAAGTTAATTAAAAACTGCTGGAACTCGAGCAATATGACTGCTTTGTGCAGGTGGGGCTGCAGCAACATTGTACTAAGCTATAATCTGTCTGTGAGCCTTTTGCCACACTTGTCGGATGCTTCCAAGCAATAAACACTCAGCATTTCTGCAATAAAACGTACAAGTTTAGAAGTATAATTATCTAATGAAAACGGATTGTGTTTGCACTTTTTGTTCTTGTCGTTTGATTTGGATGCGTTTTGTTCTGCAGTGGGGAAGGGTAGAGGAACAACAGCAATAATTTGCATTTGTATAGCGCCTTCACATGGGGCAGCGTCTCGGAGCGTTTGACAGTGGCAGAGCACTGTCGAAGAGGAAGATCTTCAGTCCTGATCTAAACGAAGGGAAGGTGGGTGCAAGGCAAAGGGATTAGGAGAGAGAGAGATCCAACAACAACAACAACTTCGATTTATATAGCGCCCTCCACGGCGGACGACGTCTCAGAGCGCTTCAGGTCCAAAGTTTCAGGCCTTAGTCCCTGAAGGCTCAGCCGCCAATGGTGGATTAGAGGGGACAAGGGACAAATAGCTGAACGGAGGCAGTGGGTAGTGGAGTGGGGAGAAAGTAGGTCAGAAAGATAGGGAGGTGCCATGGCGTGAAGGGATTTGGAATAGGAAAACGTTGGAAGTGATGAATCAACTGTTGTCCTCTTAGGCCCGGGAGCGAGCTTGGAGAATAGGCCAAAAGAAGCAAGTTACTATTTACCGGTTATTGACAGCTGGAACGATTGAAGAGAAGATCTACCACAGGTCTGTCCACAAGGGGGGGGAATATCTGTGTAAAGTGCCTAGCACTTCCTGTGCCATTGAAATTAAAAACTACGTCAGTTATTTTTCTAGCAGTCGCGAAACAGCAATGTTTTAATAGATAAGTGAGCGAAATTCTTATTTCCCATGCCAGACAACTAAATCTCACACTAGGTGATCATTCTGGCAATTTTATTTTAGTTTTTTTTTCATTTTGTAACTAACGTATTTTTATGATGTTATAATTTCATTTCAGCCCCTTGTACATCTTTTACCGTAGGGTTTGACTTCCTACAGATTAAATGGAGGTTAAATGAGGATTGGTTTGGAATTATTTGAAAAGTAAATTACTGAGTTTCAAACAGTGCAGTAAAAAGATTGCATTACTCAAATGTTCAATCTGATGCCATGTTGAGACGCTCATTTTACTTATTGTTAAATAATTTTTTCTCTTATGTTCACATAAACAGTGAGTGCCCCCCCCACCTACCCCCACATTCAGCTGTGTAAAGCGCTTTGAGACTGAAATTTCTGCTGAGTTACTGTTGGTTGTCTATCCTGTTTTGTGGAATTGAAAGTCCTCGCAGTGAACTATTTGCAGAAAACTCTCATTTGCAATAGCGATGTTGTGTCATCGGACAGCGTATGTGAGACCAAGATGCCAAATTGATTGTAAGGGAAGCGTTAAATTGGTCAGGTGGAATACAACTTGGTGATCACCATGGGAAATGTCAAACCACTTCTGCCTAATTATTTAATAGTAATATTGGCGTTGTAATTTTTTTTATTGGAATTTAAAGTTAAATTAGCATTGTGCAATGAAGCTATAAATTTATACTATGGCCAGTAATTGAGAAAAGGTTTTATGCCTATAATTAAGATGCATAAAATACAGTTACTTTGTCCTGCTCCAAAGTAGTTTCAGAGGAACCCGCAGTATAACCCTATTAACAACCATTTGATTTTAATTTTACCTTTTTCTATCATTGAATTAATTTACAAAGTTGTAATTCTCCGCTTTTAGGTACACAGTCTTTAAATTAATTATGTAATTCTCGTTTGATTACAGGCAAATCTTCAAGCAGTTTCTGACCAATCGAGTATTGAAGGATCCTAAGCAGAGAAGGTTTTTCAAGTCTAATGATCTTTGTGAGCTTTTTACGCTAACCAGCCCTGATGGCTCTCAGGGGACCGAAACCAGTGCCATTTTTGCAGGTATTCAAATTGACAGGAAATCAAAGCACCGGCACTTCAATGTACAGTAAAAGCCCGTTTATCCAGCACCCTCAGGACCTGGCCAATACCGGTTAAAGTGCGGGCCGGATATTTGGCCAAAAATGCAAAAAAAAAGCATTTTTCTGGATAAAATCCAGTTAATCGAATGCGTTCTTTTTTTTTTATGGTGCTGGTCATACGGAAGTTACAGTTGATCGGGTCATGGATAAACAGGCTTTTACTGCATTGTGCACTACTGCACTAGGATGCAGGTCACCACCTGTGGTTCATCATGGTTCAGCAATTGGTTTGATTGTTTTGAAATATTTTTCATTCCCACAAAAGGAAAACGTATGCAATAGGTACATGCTACTCCCAATTAATACTGACTTCAGCACTTACATGTGATCCTGACGTCTGGCTGGCTTAGTCAGTCAGGTTCTCGCATCTGGTTACTTTAATTAAATAATAATAATACTTGCATTTGATGTGGCGCTTTTCACTTCTAGACGTCCCAAAGCACTTCACGGAATATACTATAAAGTCAATCGACTGTATATTTGTGGGCCAAATGCGGCAGCCAATTGCGCACAGCAGCGTCCGACAAACAAGTGGATTGAGTGACCAAATTGTTATTTTACTTATTTGTTTCCTTTTGGGATTATTATCAGGCATATGGGGTAAGGAAACGTACCCAAGGTTTCACTCTGCCGGGAATCAAACCCGGGTCCCTCGCTTGCAAGATGAGTGTTCTAACCGTTGAACTGCAGGAATCCACAGATTGTGGGTTCAAGCCCCACATCAGGACTATGAACCCATAGCCCAAGATGTCACTAATGCAGTGTTAGTGATGTGCTGCATTGTTGGAAATGCTGTCGTTCTGATGATACATCCTTTGAATGAGACTGAGGCATATATTGCTCCACCTTACAGTAAATCCTGTGAAATATTCTGTGACTCCCAGTGACGTGATAAGGCACTATGTCAAATATAATTATTATGTGTTGTTCATTCAGGGTTATAGGGACAGCGTGACCACAATAGCAAATTTCAGTTACGTTCCCAAGCATCAGAAATTGAAGCCGGTTTTATTATAAGTTCAGGTGGCTGATAGACAGTCAACTGAGAATTTGCTATTTTACAGTTGCTTGGTATTACGAGTGCACTGTTAATTGGACTTTTCAACATAAGATTGATTATTATTATTGAGATTTATTTTTGTTTGCTGTTAGGCACAGGCTCGGACGTTCAAGTGCCCACCTCTCATAAAAAGAAAGCCCCTGCCAGCTCTGATTGTTTCCGAAGCAGAAAAGAAGAGTTCAATAAACACCTCAAGGTGCTATCCTCCCAGAGTTCTCCAGGCAAACTCAAGTCAGGAAAGCTTTCTCTCGGTTCAGAAACCGTAACCAAACTGGATCATAAAAGAATACCGCTAGACATCAAAAGAGCTTGGCTCCTGACTGGATCGGAGACTGGTGCAGAAAATAATAGTTTGAAGTTTTCCTCCACGGAGGGACATTTTGGTGATTCTATGCGTAAGGAAGCAAACCACGACTCCAATTATGCTGAACGCGAGACACCTTCAATACCTGCGTCCATGGAGCGAGCTGGACCACCTGATCGCAACCTCGGGCTGGGATGGAGCGTAACGGGAGACAATCAAGGAGATCGGGCTTGGGATTCAGGGACTCAGCGGAATGGCCCTGGCACTATCGTGGCTGAAGGCAGCAACGAGAGAGATGGCTGCCAACGCCATCATAAACACCGTTCCAAAACAAAACATCAGGTAACTGGTAATGAGCTGGACGCAGCTCTGTCGACCCCCCACCGTAAGGGTGAGGACAAGGCGAGACCCAAAGGACATAAAGTCCGCAAAGGTGCCTACTTCGAAGGTGCACGCATCCCGCACTTGCTAAAGAAGCGAAAAATGAAACACCAGAATAGCGAGGAAGAAAAAGACAAGAAGGAAGGCAGGCGACAGACTGACGATTATGTTTTGGAAAAGCTTTTCAAGAAATCTGGTAATTTTGTTCATGTATTTGTCATACATCTGTCCTGCTGTGCATTCCATCAATTGTTTTTTTTCCAATCTCTGAGCTCTGTCAATACTGCACATTTATTCTCGAGTGTTGTCACGAAAGCAATCCCCTCACCCTCTTTCTTTTTGATGCATGAAATTATTTGAAAATTGTCCTATTTGCTTTATGTCTGAACTTCTGATTTGACTGAGGGGAGAAAAAAATGACTTTTCTCAACTCGTTTCCAATTCCCAAATGAGGAGGGTTTAGAAAATGCAAAATAATGGTAGATTATATTAAAGAAATTAAATTCTAGGGCAAAGAGAATGAAGGTAAACTGGGATGACCTGGTTTACTGAAAGCTTTTGAGGGGGTGGCCAATGCCTTGCGTCTGGCTGTTGGTAGTTTAAGGGTTAAAAAGTAAAGCAATTATAGTTTAGCCATGAGATTTCCACTTTGTAACTACTGAGTAGTAATTTACAGCTAAATGAGTTAAAATGTAGAAATCAGATTTCAAATGTAGATGAGCTGCTTATTATGCAATTATGCCATTTAGCCCTGTTACTGTGACTGCATTTCATAGAATATAGGTGACCCATAGAGCAATTAGTATCTGGGCTTTGGCTGCTTTGTACATTTGCGTGGTTACACACTTTCTGGTTTTTAACTTTATTGTATCAATGACTAAGAAAAATGTGCCATTCACACGTGCGGAATTTGCGAGGTGCAAAGCAGCTTCGCTCAGACCCGGGGTCAGTAACAGTGACGAAAACGGTAATAAAGCTTTAATAATGGTGCTATTTCTGGTTTATAAAGGAATCCACAGTGTGATGAAGCATGATGTTATTATGGAGTCATCCAACCCTGATTATGTATTAGTCGAAGCAGAAGCTAATCGAGTTGCTCAAGAGGCTTTGAAAGCGCTGAAAGCCTCAAGACAACGTTGCCTGGGTCCCTCTTCTGCCGTGCCAACCAGGACCCACAGTAGTCGGCTGACAGCAGCACCAGCTGCTTTGAAGTAAGATATTGGCAACAGCGCAACGCTTACACTGGAGGGTAGCTTTTGTTTCAGTTGTGTCTTTTTGTGTTTCCATTTTGCCTCGCTTAGTCAAACGTCATATTTCAGTCTGCTGCGCTGAAACAAATGCTTGTGGATGCAACGGAACAGTTCTTCGGTGGTCATTTTTATTTGTACATTAAGGGAGTACTTATTCAACACTTCTCGCTTTAAGACGTCCGCCCGACACGAAAAGTGCTGTATACATGTCAGTTGTATCGTATTACCCATTGAGTCGAATGGAGACAAAATGTGACTACAATGAAGGCTTGTCACACCCTCGTGATTTATGACGCTGTTTGATTATTTTATCATCCTCCAATCATTATTATTTGTATAAAATCCTAAGATGCTTGATATCCATTCGTGTATTTTATAACTAGCTATACCCCCGCGTAACATACGCAGCCTAGTGTTTTTGAACACGTTGATTCATATATTTTGAAACTTTTTAAAATAATGTATTTGTTGTTTGCAAAAAAAAGGGTGAGCTTTAATCACTGGGTTGTCTTTCTTTTTTTTAAACTGTGTTGGTTTCTGTTTTCCTTTTAGAAGTTCACTGTTACAATTGCGGAAACATATATATAGATGAGAGGATGTTATTGCGAGTAAAAATATATTGTAGGAATATCCCTGAATGAACAGTGTTTCGAAACAGGCTTAAGCAAAAGGCAATTAAATTTTGAATTTAGATTCAACTTCGAGGGCAACTCCCTGGAGCTTTATTTGACCACATGTTTTTACCTATTTGAATGTACAAACTCATGATGTGTTTTTTTTCTTATCCCAGATTGAGATTTGGTCAGAAGAAGAACCCGCTGATGGCTGTAAGCAGCCCTGCCTCCAGACCTACTCCGGAAAAATGCAAGGTATGGTTTGAAAAAAACATTAGAACAATCTCCACATTTTGCTTCTACATTGAGACTGTAACAAGCACTAAAAAACTAAATAACCCAATCGAGGGTTCAGGTGATATGAATAGGAGTACGGAGGCCGCATTTAACACCCCTAGAACCACTATACTGCATAGTGTATGCTGCTATGTGCTAGCATTACTTACATCGGTAATCATGCAGCAAGCATATTGTTCAACTCTGTTATGAGCTATTGCTTCAGCTCCTAGGTTTCAAGGGCAGCAAACTATAACTCCCCACGTTTGCCTAAATTAATGCTGGGACGTTTATAATACTGGAGTCAGTTCAGGAACACCAGGTATACCTCCTTTCCAGTGTCAGGTCACTTGTTAGAAAAGCCTCTTGTTTCCTTACTGTGTTTGTGGGAAGTGCTTCGAATAACCTATTCAAGCATTTAGAAATATTCACACACTCTGGTTTGAACCCCACTTATTCATATGTTTATTTCGCAGCGCTTTAATAATAATAATAATCATCCTTGCATTTGATATAAAGCTTTTCAGGCCTTCTAGAAGTTTCAAAGCACTTCACAGAATATACCGTAAAGTGAATTGACTGTACATACGTGGGCGAATCACGGCAGCCAGCTGCACACAATAGTATCCCACAAACAGTCGTGGATTGAACTGACCAATTTTTTTTTGAGGGATTATTAATAGGTGTGTGGAGTAAGGAAACTTGCCCAAGGTTTTGCCCTGCCTGGAATACAATCCTGGTCCCACGTTTGTAAGGCGAGTGCTCTAACCACTGAGCTACAGGACTCCACAGTACAAATGACAGTACAAAACATCACCCCTCGATTTCTCATCCTCCTAGCATCCTCCCAACCTGAAAGCCACTGTACAAATATTTTGTTGTTATCGACTAGTGTGTTGGTCCATGAATTAAGAGAGATAATGCTGCTTTGATGATTTTGTTTGCTGCTAGGACGCTGTCATTGTGAAAAAGGTTGACGACAGGAACAAGGCTGCCAGGTCTCATTTCAGCGGTGATCCAACCGAAGAGGAAGCGGGCCCTGCACTGCCATCGTCCTCCTCGCTGCTCGCCAAGATGAGAGCTCGGAACTACTTGACCCTTTTCCAAAAGCTTGAGGACGAAGAGGAGAACTCCGAGCCAACAGCAGCTCCTCCTCCCGTCCCAAGCGAGCACGATGAGCTGCTGGTGGAAATGCGGAACTTCATAGCATTCCAGGCTAGCGTTGATGGGCAAGCCACAACTCAGGAGCTGTTGCAAGAGTTTCAGTCAAAGTTATCAACCACGCAGACAGTGATTTTCCGAGAACTTCTCACTAACCTATGCACTTTTCACAGAACCTCATCTGGGGAAGGGACCTGGAAACTAAAGCCAGCATTTCGATGAACGTCCTCGGTGGTACTGTCAGCCACCTAGGGTCAAAAGTAATCGATCAATTGTCTAAATTATGCAATAGTTTTAATATATCTTAATGCAAAACTTAAATTATCTAGGACAATGTTTTTTTACAATAAAAAAGGAAAGAGAAACTACCATGGGGGGAAAAAAAACATTGCAACTCTTTGTTTATTCCTGTGGATGACTAGAATTAGCTGAAAAGCGAAAGGATTCTCGGATGTATATAAGACAGTGTTATAGACCAAAAGAGTGGTTATTGTAAGTTATAAAATTATGATAGTTGTGATTTAGAGTTCAGAAGATATTTTGCCTACCTCAAACAGAACAGAGAATTACAAAAGTGCACCAAGATTTAAATGTATGTACAGGATTTCTACAAAGTCCTGTTATCCCCATGTTTTTTTTCTCTCTACAATGCACAGACCAACTGAAACACATGGAAGATTGATGATAATTGTATTTAGGAGTACTTAAACGTAGTAAGTATAAACTGATCAACTGTATTTAGTCGTCCAGCGGATTGGTGTGAGTGAACACCAATTTCATGGCCAAGTTTGCTGCGACATTTTCCATAATGTGAACGAGATGAAATGCAGTTCTTGACAGCTTGTTTCAGCTGCTCCGTAGTCTTGTATCCCTGTCTTGTAATTGGAGTAACAAGACTTTGTGGACACGTTGTACTTCAAAACTTTATCTCCAAGATGAATAGTTTATCTCAATAACTTTTTAAAAAAAAAACTACAATACTGAAATTTTGGCCTTTGGAGTCATTTGCAAACTGACGTACGTGAGGAGCAGAACGAGTAGCAAAAAGCTAAAACAGGCTCAATTGTCCATCAGCAAACTCGATAACCCAAAACTTAAGTAAATTTAAAATATTATATTTTGTGGGAGGAGGAGAGTGGACAAATTAATTCAGAAAATGCATTTAAATGACAGATTTTAATGTGGGGGGGCACTAAACCTTTTAAATAAAGGTAATATATTCTTAGAATTATGTATGTTTCATTTGGTTCTTGTCGGGAAACATAACAGACGAACTTTGGTTTCTGATTGAATGAAAACTGGTATTAAATGTTAAGACTCCAGTCTTTTTCAGCTTGAGACAGCTGAAAAAGACATGTCTTCCAATTCTACAGGACAGGATGAAAAGGGAGACATTCCAAATATCAAATGGCACATCAGGGGCAGTTCCACAGTCAGGTAGAGTGACTGAAGCCAGTGATTTTTGGAAACTGGTAATCTTGCCACAAGTGATTGTACCAACACTAGTGGTGGAGTGTGTGTCTGTGTTTTTGCAAAAAATTGGAACATCAATTTTGTTTTGATCCAACATATTGCCATATGTTGGATCAAAACAAAATTGATGTTCCAATTTTTTGCATATTTCTCACTCCTTATCCATTGAGTTGTGATCTGTGCAATTGCTGGTGTGGAGAGGTGAACAAGTCTTCACTTGTTCATTTGCACGAATCCGATTCCAATTTAAAGCATTTGTTCAAAGTTTGCTTCGTCTTAATATCAACATCTCAGGGAATTCAGGCGATAGACTCGGGACCAGATCTTAGTGTGGATCCTAGCAGGTCTCATTTGTTACTTCACCCGGTCGAAAATATTCACCTGTGGAGAAGTGTGCGAGGCAAAAGCAGTTTTCCTGGGGCTTAACTGACAAAGGCAGGGAGGTGTACCTAGTTGTGAAAGGCATAGCCGGCCAGCCTATCTCACTGATAACAGTATCTTTGGGGCATCATTTCACTCCAAAGATGTTGGCTGATCCAAGCTGAACAATTATTCAAAAACTTACCAGTGATTCACATTGGTACGTTTTGTGTCATGGAGCGAAAATCTTAGCTATGCCTTGGGGGTGCAGTGTGCTGCGTTTAGCATTGTCTTGGCATTTACTGCCTCTCCACTGAGGGTATTTTCAAGGCGATGACTGCCCAATTGTGTAAAGAATTATGAGGCAGCTCATGTGCTGTAAACCTTGTGAGTTCAACTTTTATCAGCATTGTGAAACTCCTCGTAATAAAACTGCATTTTTTTGTTGCATATTTGTGGCAGAAAGTGCATTCTCGGCCTAAAATGACCCAAACCATTATTTATTCCAATTGATTTGTCAGCTCCAAATAACAGTTGGAGTTAGAATTTGTTCGAACATTAGTGTTAGAGTATAGCTGAAAGGTTGGTACTCCACAGGTACCCAACACATTACAAGATGGGTTTTGTCAAAATTACTGGTTACTTTATCATTGTACAATAGGGACTGTGTGATTGCAAATACAAATGGGCTAATTGTTCAGAAAAATTCCTTCAAAACAAGCCATTAATTTCAGTGTGATGTTGGCCCTTTACAATTCTGGTATGATTCTGTACAAAGGATGTTGGTAAAGTGATTTTTCTTGATCACTAAATGCTCAACTGTAATAATTGGTGTTTTTTGAGCTATTGGTTTATCTATTGTAATATAATATTTTAATTGGATGTAGCTTTGTTTACTTCAGAGAACGTTTCAACGTGCTTCAAAAAGGATTTACTGTAAAATGTAGTGACTGTACATTTTGTGAGCAAATGTGGCAGCCAAATTTCACATAGCAGTGTCTCATAAACTGTCATGAAGTATATGACAACTACAAGAACACAATTACATTCGTAGAGCAAAAGCCCTACTTAGCTGTGGTTGCAGGGTTAACAAAGCCATTCTATCTAGGAGGGATTGCTGTCCTGGACACCAGGAGCAACTCTATTCTCCTTTCTATTAGTGCCACTAGATTGTTAATGTCTATCTGAACAGGGAGACAGAATCTCTGTCTCATCCAAAGGACCACACTTCTGAAAATGCAGCTCATCCCCAGCACTCTTATTGGATTGTCAGTTTAGACTATGAGTTGAAGTCACCATATAGGGCTTTAACCAACAACCTTCTGACTCGGAGATGAGAGAGAGTGACTGAACCAGGCTGACCTTGTAATGTATTAATTTATTCTCCATCCCACTCTTCTACCACCAAACCCTTCGCTTCTTCTCAGCGATGCCCCCCTCTTGTTTTATTCATACTGTGAGCAAGGATTCTTCCCACTTGGCTCTTGTTAACCCTGTAACCACAGCAAGGTAGGCCTTTTGCTTTTAAGTACAGATAGGGAGAAGTGGGAAATTAATTGTGTAACTCTTAAAAGGGGTGGGAAGGGTGAGCACTTTTCTTTTTGCGATGCTGCTTATGAATTTCATGACCAAACTCTCACTGTCCAGTAATAAAAGATGATCAAATATTATCGACACAAGTGGTGTTCAATTGTATTTTTTTTCATATTTGTATGTTAAAATACAATGGCATTATTTGATTTTCCCTTCTGTGTTTGTGTGTGTGTATATGGGGGGATTTTGTTTTAAACCCGGAAAGTTTATCGATCTGCAGTTTAATAAGTGCAGAGATAGTTGGCATAGCTTTGGAAGAAATGTGTGATGCAGTAAATCTACAAGGGTTATTTGAGGAGATAACAAGTTAGTGCATGATGGCAACATGATGGATACAGTAATATTGCACTCCAATAATAAATGTTATATTTCATACGGCACTAGGTCACAAAACTTCTCAAA
The DNA here is from genome assembly GCA_035084275.1 of Hydrolagus colliei. Classification (NCBI taxonomy): domain Eukaryota; kingdom Metazoa; phylum Chordata; class Chondrichthyes; order Chimaeriformes; family Chimaeridae; genus Hydrolagus; species Hydrolagus colliei. The sequence goes on from CM068748.1 coordinate 18,255,480, forward strand.
TTAAATTATGTTAATGTTAAGCGTAGGGTCCATCGATATGGAACTTTTCCGATTTAGATATATCGACGGGCTCATATCGAGATAAACTGAAATATCGATATTTTGGGGTTTTTCGTACTGCGCATGCGCGCGCGGCATGCGCATTCCGGGTGCGCGCGCATTCGGGGCCTATCTCCTCAGGAGGTAAATATCTTTCTCTCTTTGTGTCTCTCACTCTCTCCATCTCTGTGTTTTTCTGTCTGTGTCTCCTCTCTCACATCCCCCCATCTCTATCTATCTGTATATTATCACATCCACCCCGTCTCTCCCCCCACCCCCTACCCTGCTGCCGTTCCTCTCTCCTCCCGCTGCCATCCCTCTCTCGCACTCCCCACCCCCGTCATCTCTCTCCCACCCCCCCAGCCGTCTCTTTCCCCCTCCCCCCAGCCGTCTCTCTCACCCTCACCCCCCCCACCCACAGCCGTCTCTCGACCCCCCCCCCCCCCCACCCCTTGCATACCTGTATATTACATTCGAGGACCATGAATACAATATGGCGGCTTTGCACCTCGGTCTGTGCATTGTGTATAGAGATGAGCATTCTGGGTCTTGTAGTTCAGTGTGCTCGCATTCCGATTTTTACCTCCGACTTTTCGATATATCGATATTTATGAAATGCCTATATCAGCGTATCGATATGAAAATTATATCGATATATCGCCGGACCCTAGTTAAGCGACTATTTTTATATAGGCAAATGTGCCAGCTAATTACACCAGCAACAAATCTCAAACAGCAAATGCATTAAATCACCAAATTAGGTGAAGGTTATAGTGTCCAGAACACTGGAACTACAACATAGGCACTTGGAATATTTTAATTTAACTAGAAACTGCCTGATTTAATATCTCATCCAAAGGATAGCAACTCTGACAATAATCTAAAATGGTTCTTGCATTTGATATAGATAATACTTATCACATTGTCAAGACAGCACGTTACTGATTTACTTGTAGCCAATTTTGCACACAATGTCCTTCAAATAGCCATGAAGTGAATGACCAATTTTACATGGGAGATTTTCTTGAATATTCCCTTGGGATCTTTTCATATCCACCTGAACAGGAATATAGAATTTAGCAATTTAACATTCTCATCCGAAGCATGGGTCCTCCAGCAAAACAGCATGTCTCCCACACTAACACCGAGGTAAGGCAAGGGTGGGAGGGGAACAGAGACTAGTAAAGGTGGTGGGGTTTAAGGCAGAACATAGAGAAAGCCAAGTCACTGTGAATCGCTCCGAGGCATTATCCCACATGAAGGGCGCTGTGTGAAAATGCAAGTTGTTGCTTTTAATCTCAATGAAATCTTTCACAATCACTGTATCCTCCAGAAGCATACAGCATATGCATTAATATGAAGCTGTGTAATTACATTTTGTCAGAACTTATCAATTATATTATGCTCATTACACCACCAACATCTAACCTCTAAAGCTGGGAGCTAAGAGGAATGGAATTGGAATAGATAAGTACGTCAGCGGAATTGTTATGTCCTAATGAAAAACAATAGCGTGCCTATGAGGCTTTTCTTAGGTGTATCCCATGAGATAACACTAATGAAAATATGGGGCTTCATTACCCACACCACACCACATACACATTAAATAATGCTTTATAATCATATAATGGGCCCTTTAGTTAATGAATCTGTTGTGAAATAAAAGTTTAGCATGAAATTAAATTCACTTTTTAGTCAGCCTCCTGAATTCAGACACAACATTCAGCTCCTGAATAAAAATCAAGACTTTTAAATTATAAAAACCATTTAAATAAATACACTTGTACCGTGGCACTAATTGAATAAAATGTTCCTTTGATATTCAGATATTATTGGCACAGTTCAGTTAATACACCCTTATTACCACTATTATTTAAAATAAACGTTTTTTCGGGGTGTTATAATTAATTCAGAACTAAATTGCCACATACTGTACATGGTTTCTGGCTTGAGCGATTCTGTAAGTACTGAAATTTAAAATGATTTCCTCGGATTCCTTTCACCTCTTTGGCAACATGAGCAAAAATCCCTCGCTTTTAATTTATAATAAGAAAATCACACGAAGCCACTTCACCACATTGATACGTCGCTGCAACTCAAGGCTTTGGATGTTTGAGTGCAATTTGCACCCTCCAACATTGATCTCTGGTCGCCAATATCAAGATAATTGGGAGGAAAAGTGTCAAATGAAAATCTGTCCTCAAATCCAGATTTTAGTGCAGTGAATATACTTGTGATTATGTCATTTGAGTATCTTCATTTAAAATCGCTCTCTTTCTGTCATGACACTTTATGGTATATTCTGTGAAGCGCTTTCAGGTGTTACAACGACATGATAAGGCACGACTGTTTGTGGGTCACTGCAGTGTGCAATTGGCTGCCGTGTTTCGCCCACAAAATATACAGTCAATTTACTTTCCAGTATATTCTGTGAAGCTCTTTGAGACGTCTAGAAGACATGGAAAGTGCCATATCAAATGCAAGGATTATTAATAGAAGAATTATATCAAATGCAAGGATTATTGCCAGCGAATTGGGTTTTGTTTGGAAACTTTTTTAACAACTTGTTTCGAAATATGTAAGAAGTTTTACTACTCTGATTTATACAAGGAAAGAGTTAAAACTTAGTTTTCAAGAGTTTAAGTTTGCTGTTATTTGCTGTTTTCTGCTTAACTTCTAGTTCTGTTGATCAAACATGTTGATCCAGACCTATGTACCTTTCAGCAAAATAATCAAAAACTGTGTGAAACAGAAATTCAATAATAATTTCAAAAAATTATTGTCAAGATATGGTCTGAATGGCTAAGGGCAGAAATGTTGTTCTTGATCAGAGATCTCACTCTGACTCCCATCATTTGGTTTCCCATCTACTGTGTTTGATTATAGGTTACCACAATAAAAGTACTAATCCGCTATCCACTCTTAAGAGGTGCACTGATTTGTGTGAAGCATTTACTTAAGACACAGGATAAAACAGTGGGCTGTTTTGCCTTGCATGTGACGACACAATTATTCATTATCCAAATTGAAAGCACCGATAAACAATAATAATCTTTGAATTTGATATACCACATTATCGTGTCTCTGAGGCGTCTCAAAGCCCTTCACAGAAAATACTGTAAAGTGAATTGACTGTATATTTTGTGGGCGAAACGCGACAGGCAATTGCACACAGCCGTGTCCCATAAATAGTCATGGATTGAGTGACCAAATTAGTATTTTTTAATTTTGAAGGAATTATTAACCCCGGAAAAGTGATCCACCAATCTTCTTACTGCTAGGTAAACAGAGGTGTGTAGATAAGGGAAGGTTTTGCCCTGTGCTGGAATTGAACCCAGGTCCTCTCATTTGCAAGGTAAATGCTCCAACGAATACACAAATTATTGGAATAAATCCCCCCCACCCCCTCCACACACACACACAGACACAATTAAACTCAAATAACTATGGTATGAATTTGTATGAATGTTATCAAGACTCCATTAAATATTGTCAGCACAAATGTTGATGAGTTTGTAATACTTTTTATTGTAAGTGAAAGCAGATGCTTAATCTGACGTGAAAAGCAGATTTGTTTTTACCCTTGAAAAAACACACAGCAGCAAGCGTCAGATATGTATTTTAATCAGCGTCGATGATGAGGCTCTCTCCTGTTTGCTTTCTCTTATAAAGAAAGGCTGGGCTGGCAGTTCACAGATAACAACACTACCAGGTTCCCTGGGAAACGAGATGAGCAAAAAAAATTAACAGGGGCATTTGCATCCCAACAGGAATAATGTCTGTAAACAGCCTCTTTGACAATTATATCAACCATTTACCGTTATCATTTTTTCTCCTTTACAATCTATGTCAGATCCTCAGTGTAACAAACTGCTATAACATTGAAATAGATTGCACACACTAATATCTGGCCAGGGTGCACTAAGACCCATATAGTGCTGCACACAATATTAAGTCAATAATGTCAGCCCAGTGATCAAGACAAACTGGTTCTGTGTTATGTCTAATTCAAAGCATCATCTCTCTGTAAAAATCAGCTTGAAGTACACTGTACTGAGGCAGTGAAACATTGAATCATTTTGGTTGTTTGTCTTGGACAATGATTCCAGCAGTGCTGATGGAAATATTCACAGCTTGTTTCAGATTTTTATTGATGCTGACAAATGATTGCCTGTTTCAACTACTCAGGTGCAGTGTTAAAGTTTCGGCCACAAAATATAGTCAATCCTCTTTACAGTATATTTGATAAAATATATATCGGTTGTTAGTAGAATGGCAGATCGCTTTCTGGGGGTAATAAACCCTTTAAAAAATATTGGTCACTCACTTCATAGCTGTTTATGGGAGACTGCTGAGCAATTGGCTGTTGAGTTGCACCCACAATATACACAATCAATCCACTTTACAATATGTTCTGTGAAGCATTTTGAAACTTCTCAATGACGCGATAAGATGCTCTATCAATGAACAGAAGGCACAATAGAAAAAGAGGGTCTTGAGACTGACCTTGAAGGCAGCAAGGGAGGCAGCGAGGTGTAGGGACTGTGGGATGGAGTTCTAGAGTGTGGGGGCAGAGAGACCACCGAAGGTAGGGTGGGTGGGGCGGTAGACATGGAGCAGACTGAAGTCCGCTGAATGGAGGAGGCGGACAGGATAACAGGGAGTCAGCAGGTCGGAGAGATAGGAAGGGGCAAGGCTGTGAAGTAAGCAGAACTTCTGTGCATTTGACAGTAATAAATCTTAATAATAATAATCCTTGCATTTGATTTGGGCCTTAGCAAATGTCCAAATGTTCCAATGCATTTCACAGGATATACTGTAAAGTAGTTTTGACTGAGTATGTTATCAAGTAATATGGTTGTCAGTTTGCAAGCGCAGCAATGTCCCACAAACCACCATGGATTGAGTTTCCAATCTTAGTTGAGGGATTGTTGGCCATGACGCTGGGACTCCCTTCTCTTTTCGAATAGTACCATGGGATCGTTAACATCCAACTGAACAGGCAGATGGGAACTCGATTTAACATCTCATCCGAAGAACGGCACCTCTGACAATGCAGCACTCCCCCCAGCACTGCGGTGCAGGAACATCTTAGACTACGTCATCCCAAATTCCGACGTGGCGCTTGAACCTACAAGCGTCTGTCTCACAAGCGAGAATGCTCCCACTGGGTCAGGGTGACACACTTAACAAAATGCACAATGCCTATGGTAACTACAATTTGCAGTAAAATCCTGTGAAGTGCTTTCAGACATGTGATAAAGCACTGTATCAAATCCAAAGGTTATTTTTAGGATTACTATTAACTTGAATAATATTTGCAAAATTCCAAGTAAAAGATACGATTTGGGATACACTGAGTTACTACCTGATTTTCCACAGGGATTAGTATTTGCCTCAACATTTTAAAAAAACTTTGGATCTGCGGCAGATCGCTACAGTTCTCTCAGTCACAATTATATTCACGTCACCACCTCAAATCGCAAAACCTTTTGATTAGTCAGTCTTATTACCTGTGAGTTAATGGTGTTTATTCAAGCCCCACTGGGCACCTAATGTTTTGTTCATTTACCCCATGTCTTCAGAGGCTTTAAAATGCACGCATTTGCTCCCACAAGGTTTGAGGGGCAATCTGAGACTTCAAATGGACCTGACTAGTGACCCTTCCCTTATAATTTACAACTCAGAACACATCAGCTATTGATCTGTGTTGTATTTCAGAAAGCATATTACCTCTAACTCTTGCTATGCTTTCGGGTCACCAAACACAGGCTTTATTTAGCATTATAACAATAATAATAATAATCCTTGCATTTGATATAGTGCTTTTCACGTCTTCTAGACATCTCAAAGTGCTTCATGGAATATATACTGTAAAATGAATTGACTGTATATTTGTGGGCGAATCGTGGCAGCCAGTGGTGCACAGCAGTGTCCCACAAACAGGCATGGATTTAAGTGACCAATTTATTATTCTTTTTTTCTTGAGAGATTATCATGTGTGTGGAGTAAGGAAGCTTGCCCAAGGTTTCGTTCTGGCTGGGAATCTAACCCAGGTCTCTCGTTTGCAAGGCAAGTGCTCTAACCACTGAGCTATCGGTCTCCAATTGGGTTGCATATTGCTTTTGCCACATTTGATTCATCCCTTCAGGGTCCTGCTGGAAGATTTAGTGAGAGAAAAGGGAGGGGAGATGAGGGCTGAAGTGAAACAGTCAATCGAAATCTTATAGAAAATTGCCACACCTACTCATTAAGTTGGGTGTTTGCTTTCTCTGATGCAAATTTAGATGAATGACTTGCACAGTTGATGTGACCCAGAGTGGCACTGAGATTCACAGTAGGGCCCACTATAATGTGATCCACTGTAATTAGAATGTGTGATACATCTGAATTATATACTGTGTTAAATTATTGATATGGGCGCTGGTATTTCACGGACCATTTGGCTGTATCGAATGTCAAATGATGAAATCACATGAATTATTGAGATTTTTTTCCTCTTATTATTAAATAATAATAATAATCCTTGCATTTGATATAGCGCTTTCCACATTTTATCAACGTCCCAAAGCGCTTCACAGAATATATTGTAAAGTGAATTGACTGTATATATTTGTGGGTGAATCAAGGCAACCAATTGCGCACAGCAGTGTCCCACACACAGTCGTGGATTGAAATGACCAATTTTATTATTGTGATTTTTTTGGAGGGATTATTATTAGGCATGTGGAGTAAGGAAACTTGCCCAAGGTTTCGCCCTGACCTGCCTGGATTCGAACACAGGTCTCCCCAGCTTGGTCTCCCCAGCTTGCAAGACAAGTGCTCTAACCACTGAGCCACAGGAGCTCCACATGAAATGTGATGTATACCAACACTCAGAGATTAAACCCTACACACTCAAAAACACACTTGCATTGAAGTACTGACCTCTGCTGTAGCAACCATAGGTATTTCTACTTCAACGTAACTTCAGTGAGCAGCAAGGAAAAGACGCTTTAAAATTGAGTTGAGAATGTTTATTTGAAGATCCACATTCAAATCACCTTTAAATATTCCAATTCAACTCTTTAACTCGACCATTCTTTTGAAAGCACCAACATTCAATAGACCCGGACCTTTACTTTACTGTAGTTTGTAAAATACTTACCAAGTGGAAAAATGTCATACAAGTTTAACACAGTCTCTGGTTTTAAATAAGTGTCTACTATAGTACATATATTGCACTGCAAAACTTGGCGAAAGGCACCATACAAATGTAATTTTGTTGTTGTTGTTAAATCCATTCTGGTGTGATAGCCAGTTTCTTGCCTGCAGTTTTAGAGATGTTAATGTACCAATCACTCTTATTTGTTGAGAGAAGACGGGCATTGCCAACAGAGAATGAGTCAGGCGTCTTTCCCCTATGTTACAAGACAATTTCCGAAGCAATCCTGATGGACTTGAGCAGAAAGATCCCAGATGCCCTTTTCCTGCCCTGCCCCACCAGAGATGTGTGGAGTTTGAGAAGATCTGCTGATCAGGTCGTCTCCCCCGAGTGGCTGCACTTTCCATTTCCGCCCATTAAGGGACCACACCTCAAAAAATCTGAAACACTCTTACAAAATGTACACGGGCTAACCCTTATCAACCCCATGGTCCCAAGATCAATCATAATGCCATCATAATTATATACGTACATTATATAGACCAAGACCCATCCTGCAGCCATTGGTCATGTATTGAAGTCATAACCTTGGGTTGAACAATAGCTGGAGTCCATGCAACACATTGGCCTTTAGTGAATGACACGCTTCCATCTGGGTTTGAATGATCTGATCATCTCATGCCAATCAATAGTGTTTTCTACTAGAATGTCAGATTCCTATCGATTGTTTATATGTATTGCCTGTTACATTCTGCAAGATCACTTGTGGCTTCTAATTATTCAATTGTTGTGATTGTAAGTCCCAAGTTACATATATACACACTGATTTTCTAATATGTCCATTGTATGGACACCTGATAGATCTTATGGAAACAGTGATCATTATCGTATCCAGGACCAAAATCTGAGGCAAATTAGCAATAAACCACCTGAATAAAATGTTCTTAAAATGTTTAGAGTTTGAATCAGAGTTTAGGATTTGCAGGGGAGAAGATAATACTACTACTAATAATAGTAATACTGTAATAACAATCCTTGCAAATGATATAGCGCTTTTCACATTTTCTTAACATCTCAAAGTGCTTCAAGAATATTCTGTAAAATGAATTTATATTTTACATTTTATTGTAAGTGAATTGACCATATATTTTGTGGGTGATTTTCAACTTTCTGTTAGGAAGCACCGGATTAGAGAAGGTGGGCTGTGTTGACCATCTGTTATAGACTTGGGTCCAATGTGTAGGTGGTATCAGATGTAATAAACATGATCTCTAAAATCTACTACAGGAACCATTAATGTATTTACCTCAGATCAAAACATGAAATTTAAGTGTGTTTTTTGTCAAACTTTCTTCATACTACAATATATTGGGAGTATCAAAGGAGTGGGGGTAATGAGGGAGCCTTGCCTATTGAAATCCTTAAGCAGCTAATGGTGTCTCACAAACATTCATAGATTGAAATGACAATTTTTTTTCTTGAGAGATTATTATCAGATGTGTGGAGTAAGGAACCCTGCCCAACGTTTTGTCCTGCCTGGATTCGAACACAGGTCTTATGCTTGTAAGGCGAGTACTCTAACCATTGAGTTACAGGACTCCACAAATGTCACCATCTGTGAAAAAAAATGGAGCAGTGTTTCCACTGGCTCTGGAGTTCTTGGAAGCATACCACTAATAAAGAGGGCTGGATAGACGCTTCCACAACAGGCTCGGCCAACTTCCCTGGAATGATCAGCAGTTTTTGAACCATTTTTCATCTCTTTGTGGATAAGTCTTGATTCCAATGGCCTTGGTATTGGAGAGAACCTTTCATCTCCCAGGATTCAATCCGCCATTGTGTGAGTTGCCTTGAAAAATGGACAACAAGGCTGCAGGATGAGCACTTTATTGAAAATATAAAGGGTAAACTAGCCATCCGGTTAGTTAATAGCTACAACAATATCTGCAAAATGTATTGGCAGTTATTGGCAAAAACACTATTTGGCAGTTATCGGCAATAACTCCAGCGATTGTTCTGTAATGAACACACACCACATTTTTACCAGATAATTGGTGTTAAGATGCTGTGATAGTTTCTGTGTGACTTAAACCAAACCTCATATTACATACTGGATAGGACACAGAACCCATAGGCAGATCACTTCCTATACAATGCAAATATACACATCAGTTGTTTGTGGGTCGTCCTCCTTTGTGAGTTTTAGTGGATAGATGGATGGATGTTATTAGATGAATCAATACTAAAGCCTACTAATTTCTCAATCCATTACAGTCAACAAAAATTATTACTGAGCATAGATTCCAGGCTAAACAAATTATTTATTTGTCAGATTAAATAAAATTGTAAACCAAACACTAACTTAACTTAACTAAACAAGTACACTGGGTGATAGTAAAAATGCAGATGATATCTCTTTAGTCTTTTATAGTTGTTGCTGCAAATTAAACTGAATAAAGACTTTTTTTGCCCAATTTCCTTATATTCAAACATGTACATGTTTGACTATAAGGAATTATATTCAAACCAACAAACATGTTGGTTTAATCACAGGTTAAAATAAAGTTTGGGTTTACCACAATAACAATCATTGCATTTGATATAGCATCTTATCACATCATCCAGATATCTCAAAGCGCGCCTGATTTATTTCACAGTGTAGTGACTGTGTGTATTTGCAGGCGAATGCAACAGTCAATTTGCAAACAGCCATGAAGTGAATGACAAGTGTAAACTGGGGGATTGTTGGCCAGGAAAAACAAGGTGTAAATATATTTAATACTTAGGTGGATTCTATCAAATGCAATAAATCACACTTGTATACACTTGTACTTTTACAAGGTCACATCTAAATTGATAAGGATTTCTGGACTTGCACTATTGTAACGCTGGGAGAAAGCGCATTCATTACTGTAACGTTGCAAGAGACTGGTAGCATACATGTCAGTGCCAGTAAGCTGACCCAAAGTATATTAATAGTGGGAAGGCAGCCAGCCGATGGAAAAGGGACTCAGCCAAAGAAAAAATAATGAGAAACTAAAGGAGGAAATATTAGAGTGTTTTTCACCTTAAAGAAAGATATTTTCCTTACAGGCACAGAGAGCGAGAGAGTAAATGGGTACAATAGAGACAGACCTTTGCTATGGACTCGCCAGGGCTCATCATTAAATTCTCATGATGCATATGAACTGAAGGAAGATTCTTCTGCACTACATCTCATATCTATAGCACGGTATAATGCATCAGTTAATACTCTTTCTTTCCGCTGGTTCTTTGAAGAACTGTGTAATGCACAAGCGGTCATTATGCAGATATTATCCGGTGTCAATTTAGTTGAATATGAGTTGAATATATCTTACTGTTAATTAAATTAATAAATTATCTCTTGAAGTATTTTCCACCCAACACATTCTGTATTAAAGAGCACATGCAAATTTATTATTAAGCAATAAAATCTTTTTTTTTATATGAAATCCTGGATGTCTTTACCGTTTATTGATCTGTCATTCCTAATTATAATTTTGTTCATGTGCGCCTGCCTATTCTTTCTCCAGGGTTTAGCTTTTAATAATAAATCCCGAGTGTGGGAAACCTAGTCCCCCCCCCAAAAAAAAAAAATGGCGAGATTTCAAATGCAAACTCCTGTACCCTCGAATCTCAGTTGCAGACTTTGTAACGTGGGGGGGGGGGGGGGGGAAGCCATGTCTTCTTTTCAGCGCCAGGCGATGGACTATGTATGTATGTAGGTAGGTAGGTAGCTAGGTAGATATGTATGTATGTATGTGCGATAAACATACATTTTCCAATAACAACGAGTCCACCCCTACAGAGGCCGCATGTGCCAGTCGCACCTCGCCATCAAATCGTTTCATCCCGAGTGAAACCTGTATTTTTGGAAAGCGGTATTAAAATCATGAGAAACGAGAGGGGCCGGGACGTGAATTGATTCTCATTTTGAAGAGACGATGATCTAATTGTTTATCCATAATTAATTAAGAGGTAATGGATGTCCACGCCTTGCCATGTGAGCAAATCGAGGGGAGCCGGGTGCTTGGAGAATGAGGGCAAAGATCATTTGGGTCAATCATTCGGTTCGCGTTCGGTTCGGCAAGTCAACACAACCCCCTTCTGTGTCATTCTCTTCTCCCCCTCCCCACTAAATATGATGTATAAGAAGTCTCCCCTAATTAACAGGTCGTGTGTGTTACTCATCCCATCAAAGCAACCAATGGAGCATCAATAAGACACCCTCCATTAAGATCACCTGCCCTTATCAATAATGAATGGCTCAGCCAGGCTACTTGGGGGTGGGACATTTGCCACAGATGTGTTCTTCACTGTAATCTCCAGGGTCGCCCCCCCCAGATTAGCAGAGGAGTGGGTTTAGCACACAGAGCAAAGAGAACTTGGGCGTGTGTATCTTCCGCTTGAGTTGTACGTTTACCGTGAACCTGATCCAGATGAAAGAGTCAATCGGATTCTAAACCAGGCCGGTTGATGGGACCGAATGGCAGGCAGCGTTAGGATATGACAATACATTCTGCAGAAATTGTTTGTAGCTATTAACTAACCGGGTGTCTATTTTTTTTACCCCTTATACTTTCTCATCAGCTTTCCACAGCTGATCACCCCCCCCCACACACACACACACACCCCCAAACACCCCCGCAGTAACTAGTATTAGATAGAAAAACATAAACAAATAAGACCCTTCTCTCTCAGGTCACTGCCAACGCAAATGGGACCAGCACAAGGCAAAGGTCGAGTTACTTGTCTCACACAGGAGTGCTATTTATCAGAGGACAATTCTGTCAATCAGATACAGTCCCAACCAGTACCAATACCAACAGGAAAAGTAACTTGCATCCTAACCGTGTATTTCGTAGAGACCAAGTACTTTCACATGTCAGAAGAAAGTTTTTGTACAGACTTTGATCGCGGGGGATTTTATTTTCCGAACCACAGAGAAAGAGAATTTCCCAATTCAGCCCTTCCAGCCTCAACGGATGCTAACTCGTCCACTCTTCTCCTAATTCCCCACATCTACCCTTTCATATTCTACCTCTTCGAATATGTAGCCGGTTGCCTTGTGAATGTATTACATGGCGTCAACTTCCATCGTCAATAACCGTTGTATGAACCGGGGACCGTAAAAAAAATGTCTGGAAACTTGTGCTGGCGGATTGCATTGACTTATTTGTTCCTAATTTCTCTCTGTCACAGAGAAGGTTTTTTGTTTCGTAAATAACTTGAATCATCCCCTCACCCAGATCCCATTCCACGTCGACATTGACAATACACGAAAACTTACCGGGTAAACGTTTTTTTCTATTTTGAAAAAATAATTAGTTTTGTGGCATTTTTTCTTTGCTTTGCTAAACGCGACGTGTCACCGTGCGACGTTGTGCACAAAAATAACACAGAAAAGAATGTTTTTTTTTAACCCCCCAAAAAGTAAAAAATCGTTTCGCCCACAAAATGCAGGGCCAACTGATATTACAATACAGTTCATTCCGTGATGAGGGGCTACATGAAACGCAATAATTATTCCAGTCACAGTTATTTTTTACATTACTCTGAATCTAAACGTTTTAGGATCTATATCCAAGTGAGCACCGATCGGTCCCTTGTGTAACTTAGAAGAAACTTTTGAGGGTCGACTTTATTTTCAACCCAACAGGGCGAGAGAGAAGAAGCCATCAGCCGTTGGTTGGATCTATCGCATCCACTCGGGGTTTGTCCCGCTCAGATACACTGGGCAAGGCTGACACCAGCGCTAATTAATTATTTCGCACCGTCAAGGCAAAAAAAAAATACATGATTTATTTATTAGAACAGAATTCAGAACTACCGGATTAACAAATCACAATAAAGTAACATGAGGTCATCGCTTATTTATTATTGAAGCCCTCTGAACTGTACAACGAGAGTGGGTGGATGCGAGGCTAATTTAATTAAAACAACACGACGCAAAACCTGAGAGAAATTCATCTGCAGCAAAAAGAAGAAGGAACATCAGTACTGTGCGTGAAAGGTTTCCATACTTACAACGGTGTAAAAGTTCGTCACGATATACATTTTTTTTGTGTGTGACTTTTATTCTGCTTGCTGGCTGATGTTCCCAAGCGAAAAGCAAAGTGCATTTACAGGCAGTCTATCAACTTCCAGTGAAAGCCAAGCGAACGGTTAGGAAACAGTGCGCTGACATAACACATAACAGGGCGACACGATCAACCCTCACTGAGAGAGAGCGAGCAGTGCGAGCTGAGCTGGTGCCAAGCGTAATCACAACACAGTTGAGTTGAGTTGAGAGTGACTTGAGGCTCCAGACCTGAGCTGCCGGGTCGAGTTGTCCAGTCTCTCTGTGTGTTGGGTCATTCATACCTCTGTACTAACCACCGTTTAACTCTCTGATCCAGCCTTTCCCCGGCAAGTGGTGTGGAGTGAAAATGACAGTGTGTGTGTGTGCGCCTGACTGATGGTGTTGGACATTTAAGGGGAACCCCAAGCCGCTCTGATATTAACGATGGTAAACACAGACAACCACCCTAGTATATTGTATTCTCAGTAACACCGGGCGCACCTGTCTCCATCACTATCATTCCTCATTTGTTTTGGGGTTTTTTTTTTAAAAAAAGACCCGAAAGCTAATAAAGGTTCTTTTTTTTTAATATTCAGGGAGAAATGTGTTTCAGAATGCTGGGATAAGCTTATTTATTTTTCTTGCGAGGAAAAGAGCAGGAAAGAAAATTGAATTGAAGATGACATTTTTCATGAAGCCCGTTACAGCGTTGGTGCCAATGGTTTTCACTGCTCTTCCGGAGCATTTATTGCAAGTCTTACTCCTCCTGCTTGCTGTCGCACAGGAACAGGAGGGGAGGCCATTCAGCCCCTCGAGCCTGTTCCGCCCACTCTGTTAGCTCATGGCTGATCTGTACCTCCACACCAATTACTGGCGTTTGCCCCCTATCTCTTGATGCCCTGACCTAACAAAAATCTATCCACCCCAAGCCTTGGAAATGTGAACAGATCCAACGTCTGTTGAGAATTTTATTATCATTATTGATGGTGATGGTGGGGTCGACGGTGGCGACTTTCTGTAGGACAGAGACAATGCTTTGATATAGACATTATTATTGGGGGGGGGTTTGTGGAAAGTGCAACATCAGTGAGGTTCCTGTTTATTAACAGTGAGTGTCTCAGCAGTGATCCAGTGCCCAGTCGCAGAACCAGGCGAGTCAGTCACAACATTGCATTGGACGCATCACCCCATTCATTCAAAGGTTGTCCATCAAGGCAAGAAAAATGCACCCCTTCATGGCAGACACTGATGGTTTAATTAAAAGCAATTTACACACACTCCCAACACTAACTTTCCTTGCCAAAGAGAGGGGGGGGGGGGGGGGGGGGGGGGAGAGAGAGAGAAATAAAAGCAGTACAGTACAAGATTTATTCTATTCGCCTGTTCTTCAAGTGCAGATACTTGTTCTCTGAAACAATTAACATTCACCCTCTGGAGAGCATCCAGAGGAGGTATTGAAAGCAGTCACACGCTATCATTTGGTACCATTTTTTTTGTGTGTGTTCCTGAACGAATAAATGATTTAACCGCCTAGACAATAATTCCGAGAACTTAGCGCCTCGACTGGACCACGTCCCTGAAGCCTGGCAAACTTTCCGCTGCCACGTTTATGTTAATGAAACCATCACACACTCGGGCACCGGCGTGGAATTAAACAGCGCGTTTTGCCGGGGATGGTATCTCGTCTGATCAGGTAGGGGGTTGGGCTGGGGCTCTCTCACTTGGTTTGCTGTTGGACTGGCGAAGCTAGTTGCATCGTCTGGTGGATGTGTGGTGTTTTATGTGTGTGTGTGTGTGTGTATTGTGTGTGTGTGTGTGGGGGGGGGGGGGGGGGGGAGGGGGGGAGGTGGAAGCAATCGTTATTATTATTTAATTATCACTTCCATGATGAAACATCATTTTCTTCGTTTAGGGCAAAATAAAATTGAGCTGTAAATCATGCTGTACTTCTCGTTAAAGCCTGCTGATTGGGAAGTCAATAAGAGCGTGGATTAGGTGAAGATTCATGAGCCGAAAGTGCAAGCAAGCGAGCGAGCTCCGAGGCTGTGCTCTGTGATGCACAGACACTGGACTCTTCACCTCCTTGTCTGATATTCCGCTGTTAACAACCACCCCCCCCACCATCCCCCCCCCCCCCCCCGCCCCCAATCCCCAAACAGCAACAACACCTTTGAGGCTTCTGTACAACCGGTGACCCGTAAAGTTCAGAATGCTCATCCCAAACAGAGACGATAAGAAACCCTCTTCACACACAACAAAAAATCGCTCCTCTACTCCCATCAACAGTTGTCTGACTCTAATCTTAAGATCTGTGCTAAGCCTTTTTGCAGAGGTCATAATACCAACTTTATTTTCAGTGATGCATAAATTAATTACACGCATTTAATAACCAAAATATCATTATATCCCCCCCCCCCCCCCCCCTCCTAATATCATAAAGGCTTTCCGCTAGGGAAACACTTAATAGCGCAGGGGGCCGTAACAGGCTATTATCCTTGTGTAATGCTATTACAGAACCAATTACGCACCATTATGCTTGCTTTTCTTTGCAGTTTGCGCGAATTAGCCCATTCCCGCGCCCCTGATTTGAAATTTTCACCGAGTACTTAAAGGCTAATTTGCAAGAGGCGGCGACCGAAGCCCGATCTGTCTGCTCTGGGTCTCTAATGTGTTTTGAAAAGTAATTTTAGTGGCCCCCTCGCACGCCATTTGCGACGGGGAAAGCGGCATAAATCCAAGCACCCCTCGCTGTGAACGAAATCAAAATCTGCTTGTATGGCAGCGGTGGGGGGTGGCGGGGGGGGGTTGGGCACTGAAGCCTCTTTTCCCCAGCGCTTTGGCTGGCTGGCTGCGAGGTGTAGTCGGGGCGTGTGTGTGTTGCTTTTAAATATGATAATAGTATGTATAATCGTGGCAGGTATGGAGGTGGTGGTGGGGGGTGGGGGGGGGGGGGGGGGGGGGGAGAGGAGAGAGAGAGAGAAAGAAAGAGAGAGAAAGAGAGGAGAGGAGGGTGGCTGCCTTACGCACACAGAGTGATCCCACCGGCCAGAGGATGGTCAATAATAACTATCACCAGAACAAATTTTATGGGGGATTGTGTTTGTATGTTTGTGTGTGTGTTAGTGGGTGTGGGGGGGGGAGGGGGAGGGGGGGGGAATAAATTATATTGCTCAGAAATGACGCTCCAAACCACGTGTGCACTTTGGCAAAAAAAAATAGACCCTGAGGTGGGTGGGGGGGGGAGATCTATCCAAGTTACTCACAGAAGACAATGCTGGAAATAATTAGATTAAGGCCAATTATGCGTGAGATTATAAAGGCAAGTTGCTGAGAGGCTGAACATGCTGCAGACAGATAAAGACATCTGGTCACTTACACACTGAGGGTTGGACAACCACAGCCAGTAAGAGCTCCAAGTCTCCCCGTACACACACACGTCTCTCTCTCTCTCTCTCTGTCTCCCTCTCTCTCTGTCTCTCTCAATTCACTTTACCTGGCTTCAGTTTACACACAGGTATGGAGCAAAACACTTGTGATTTGATGGTTGGACATTTTTTTCTGTTGCCAATGTAACGCATTTCCAGCACAGGTGAGGTAGCCTTGCAGTGTAACGTGTAAATATAAATGTATATATATATATTTGTGTGTGTGTGTGCGTATGTGCGTTTATTTATTTTTAAATGGCTAAATGGTATCATTTTCTCCCCCCAGAATACTCAGTGCTGTTTCCCCTGGTTTTGCCGCCGCCTCTACGATGTTTTATTTCCACTGTCCTCCGCAGGTGGATGGGGAGTGCTGTCGTACTAATACGTGTAAGTAAGATTTACGTCTCTCTTAACGCATGCGACCGAATGACTCCGTCTAATGCATTTATTTACACACACACACACACATAGACACACACACACACCACACTTATATAAACCGTCGTTATATTTCGGACTAGACCCTGCCTTCCTCGGTGCTTTGACGTTAAATCAGACACGCAAACATCGGAATTCATCCCTCCTCACGCTTTGCTAAACTCTGTTGAGATTGTTGTATGATTATTTAAGGTGCAGCACACCTTAGAGCGAAGAAACTGCTACATTGCCCCCCCCCCACCCCACACATACACATACACACAGACACACACAGACACACACACACAGCCCATTTTCAAAAGATCTCCTATAATATTTATATCTGGTCTCAGATTTAATTGAATAACCCTTGATGCACAGGGTTTGCTGGCTGTAACGTCCATCCAGGGACATCCCTCTTCACGCCCACTGTGGGCTTGTGCCTTTTGCATTTAATACATGGAATTGCACATTTACGACTTTTGCCTAAATGATCACCGAATACTTCAGTTTAATGTATTGAAGACTTGAGGGGGAAACTGTTAAGTAGACGCAGAAAATGTAACTCAATGTCTATTTAATCCAGTTATATATTAAAGTCAATAATAGTTTTCAATAAAATTCCGAATGCAAACAATCTACTCAGTGTTTTATGGAGAGCGATATGGTTTGGCCTTATCTGTTTTGGGGGGGGGTGATTGAGTAACGCTTTAAACAAGTCTTTCCTCCTCAAAATAAGTATTTTATACCTATGGCCTGTTTTCAATGCTGGCTGTGTGTGTTTGTGCGTGTATGTCTGTGTATCTGTATGTGTTTACGTGTGTCTGTATGTGTTTGTGTATGTGTGTGCTGTCTGTCTATGTGTTTGCTTATATTTGTGTGTGTTTGTGTGTGTGTACGGTTGTGTGTGTGTATGGTTGGGTGTGTGTGTATGTGTGTTTGACACTGACACTCCCCGGCAGCATTTTGCCACCTGCCTCCCCTCTGTGGATAGAGAGAGAGAGAGAGAAAGAGAAAATAAACCCTCACTTTTGCCTGAGGGTAAACGGAGACTTTTTTTTTTGTCATCGCAGATGTTTAGTGTCATGCTTCAAATCAACGCTTTAAAAAACGTGGTCACGCTCCTCCCTTCGCCAAACGGCCCGCATTAATCTTTTATGTTATTTTGCAAACAAATTGGAAAACAATAAGAGATTGAGAGACAGAGAGAGTTTGAAAGGAAGGAGCGCCTTTGACTCGCTCGCCCATGCCAGACGGCAGGGTCTGGACATAGGTTATGAAGATTTATTTACACTTGTGATGAGGACAAACATTTTTTAAATGATTTCCTCTGTGTGTGTGTACGTATGTGTGTGTGGGTGTGTGTGTGTTCATTTTACTTCGACTTGCTGTTCTTTTCTGCAGGTTATTTTAGTGTTTCACACTAAAATTGCACCCACAATTTGGACATATGTGGCTTTGAGTCAAACACATTCTAACGTTGAAGGGTCGGACACAAGGTGAAAAGTTCAGGCGATCCACTTGTGTATATTGGCCAGATGGAAGCGATTCTCCCTGTAGTTTTTTTTTTAAAAAGTAGCTTTATTTTTGTAAAATTATTTAGGTTGTGGGTTTCTCTCCCCGTCACTCTCCACTCTCCCCCCCCACCTCTCCCCCACCACCGTCCCCCCCCATCCCACAAAACAAACACACAGTCAATCCACTTGATACCCTCCGAGAGACGTCTCAACAATGTGATAAGGCGCATTCTCAAATGCAAAAAATATCATTATTATTATTGTTATTATTACGAAGCTCACAAAGCACAGAATGGCTTGTGTCCAACACCGTGACAGTGGCTGAAACAGGAGGACTTTTGTTTTACTATCAAAAATAGTTCCTTTGGGGGTGGGGAGAGAGAGATATTTTTTAAATCTATACATACACTGTACCAAACACCTGCTTTTTTTTTGGAAAGAAGTGCGATTGAACACATCTTGTTTTCATTTGATCAAATCGTCTCTCTTTTTTGTTTCTCTCTCTCTGTCTCTCTCTCTGCGAATTTCTTTCTTTCCTCCAGTGAATTCTGGTAACTTTGGTGGCCACAGCACCAGCGATTTCGATGATGGTTTTCTCCGCAGGAAACAGCGCAGAAACAGGACCACGTTCACTCTCCAGCAGGTCGGTGGCCCCTTTGCTCGCTCCTGTCACCGAATCGCGTCGTTCGAAGTGATTTTCATTGAAACGCCGTTTGCATTAACCAGGCCTTTTTTTTTTTGCAAGGGGGGGGGGCAGTTGTCCTAAAAAAGGAGCCTTCGAGTCTAACAATTCACACCGAGGGTTCGCATTACGGTCTGGTTCATATTTCAGACTTAACAATTCACATTGCAAGCTAACAATTCATATCGAGCTCCGCCAAATTCATGTTACAGTCTAGCAATTCACACTACAATCTAACGATTGGTATTGCAGTCTAACGATTCACATTATAAGCCAACAATTGACGTTATCATCTCTCCAATCACGTTACAATCTAACGCACATTGCCGTGTAATCATTCATTCTCGAGTGTAATCATTCACATTACTGTCTAATAATTCATATTTAAGTCCAACAATTTATATCACAGTCGAACAATTCACATTCACATCCACACATTACAATCTAATTCAGTGCGGTACAGTCTAGTACAGTCTAACCATTCGGATTACGGTCTAATAACGCACGTTGCATTTTCAACATTTCAATCTGTGAAAGTTTCCCGGGTCCTCTTTAAACTTTGCCGGCTGATGTTTGAAAGCTCGGGCGCTTGGGGACAGTGTCTGACCGCTGGCAATGGACAGCACTTCTCAGTGAAACGTGCAAAGATTTGAACGAAGTGAAGTGTCTTTATTACACAGACCGTTTGGAGAGTAAAACAGGACAAAAGTCAAGCGCCTTCTCGTTGCTTGGTTGATTTAGCGATGTGTGCACGAGGTTCTCGTTTTGTATATAATTCTTTCTCCTCCAGTTAGAAGCTTTAGAAGCCGTGTTTGCGCAGACACACTACCCAGACGTGTTCACCAGGGAAGAGCTCGCTATGAAGATTAACCTCACGGAAGCGCGGGTTCAGGTAAATTTTTTTTCAACAAGAGATACGCAGACAGACTTAAATCAGCCAGGATTTTTTTTTGATGCCATCAGTGCAAAGTGCACATTTGGCCAGAGATAAAAAAAAACAAATGAAAGACTATCTGTCATTTATGTGATGCACTTTAATAACGTCAACATAATGTGGAATATTAGATTAGGTTGATTAATCGGTCATTCATAATTAACTAGTGATAATGTTCTACACTAATTTGTCCGCGTCTCTAAGGCACTGAATTACATCGATGTACATCCATTTCCTTGCCTTGGAAAAAAAAACCTTTCCAAACTGGTTCTTGCAATCTACCACTAAATCCAAAGGCTGTTTTGCTGAACACAGCCAGTCAGTGTCTATCTATCTATCTCAAATCGAGTTGCGAGTTTATTATAGACCTCCCCACACTCCCATCCCATCCTCTTTAACACAAAGGATGGACATTTAAATTGGGACTTTTTTTTTAATAAGCATGTACATTTATAAAGCCTTTTGGAATTGCTTGAGGTGAGATCTAATTGTACGAATTATAACAGTTTGCCTTCAGTTCCTCTGGGGTCGTGGTCGCTATCGTTTAAAACCCAATGAATGCGGAGAGATAATGGAATTCATAGCTCTAAATTAGGGACTGTAAACATATTATTCTTCTGTAAACGGATTAGGGGGATTGCTCTTATTAAATCTTGGACATGAATCGGCGTTCGCACAGAGGCATATGATTATTTTCGAATGAAATCCTGTTTTTAGACGTATTTTTAAGTGCTCACTCAACGTCGCCTAGTCCCCCGTGCCTTTAAAAAAAACACTGCAAATTAAGATAAATGTAGCAATTAGAGAGACATTCAGGATGGGCAGATCACGACTTTGTGCTGGAAGGTGCAGGGGTGAGATAGCAAATGGAGACAATTACCTGCAAACACCACAGCCTGATCTTTTGAATGACTATTTTAATTTTTTCTTAAAAAAAAGACCTCCGTGAGACAAAGGCACTCCCCATTTTCTCTCCTCCACCTTATCCCTCCCCACTCCCCAAATCACACACACACACACACAATGTACGGCAGACATCTGCGGGCGAAAGAAAGCCTTTGCCACTAAAATATGATTAATGCGTTAGGAAGCCCAGCCTTAATCGAAGCTGATGTTGTCAAACAATCACTAAATAGGAAATAAACGACTTCATCATGCATGTTACTCGGTAGTAGGCTAACTGTCAGCGGAAAGTCATTAAAATATGATAATGAAAAATTGCTCAATTAAATGTTGTTATATCCAATGACCTTCATTCAATTATGATGCAAGCAGTTGTCTGCATCTGGTCTACACTTAACTGACCCAAGTTTACACGATTATAAAGTCATTAATATCTTTGTGAAGCTGCCTTGCAATTTAAAACCGAGCACACAGAGATGGGAGAGCGCGGGCTGCCCTCAGCGCTCTGGGATCTCGGCAGATTTAGGGGGAAAATAGATTAAATTAATGCGTATAAATCTGATATGTATTTATTGCTTTCGGTCACAATGTGTACCCAGTGACTATTAAACCCACGTCCATCGCTCCTACTTTCCGCCAAATCTAAAGAGGGAATGAACTGCGTAACATAAGGTAGCCCAGAGACACTCTTTCTGACGCTCAAACACATCGCAGTTGAATGTGGGCTGGAAAGTTAGCGGGGAGTTTGATCCGAAATTAAAAAAATGGTTTTACAGGCTATATCTTCATTGCCTGTTCAGGGCATGGCATTGGAAGCAACCCAAACATCATTCCAAACACTCATTGAGGGAACATTTGCATTGATATGTCTAAGGTGTTTTTTTTTTGGTGGGGGTGGCGTTGGAAAGTTTAGGTTGTGGTTGTGGAGATTGCTAAACTGGAGATCGGGGAGGGGAGGGAGAGGGGGGGGGGGGAGTTAGACAGAGAGAGAGATATAGAGAAAGAGGGGCATTTAAATCAGGATTCACTACAAAGTGAATTGGGGAGAGAGTGGGAGAGACTGAAAGGGGAAGAAAAAGAAAGGAACTCAGAATTTGGATGAACATGAATGTCGTTTTTATTCTATTATTGTAGAATTTTACAAAGTAAAAATGTAGTAATAATAAATTTGGTTTGCTTGATGCACTTGGCGATGGGGGCAGGTGTGGTTTCAAAACCGCAGAGCCAAATGGAGGAAAACTGAGAGAGGCAATTCTGACCAGGAAGGAGGTAAAGAGACTGGGGCAGATGGATCTCCACCCGTCAGGAATTTAAACTCTCCCACTCAGATAGATCAGAACAGGAATAAAAAGGAGTCTGTGGACATGCAAGGGTAAGTGATGGGTCCATTAACATTATCTAGAGCAATGTACTTTAATTTGATTTAATTGGGTGGGTCGGTGGGTGGGTAGGTGCTGGACTTGGGATGGAAGGGAAAGCGGGGGGAGAGGATGATTTTATTCCCCACCAACCCGTTTCAAAATCACTCTCAATTTATGTTGCAACTTGTGTCTCAGTCTCAACAGGTCTGTGGGTCCAACTGCTCCCTTCTTCCCCTCCTGCTTACCCAGCTCGCTGCTCAACACGGCCACATACGCCCAGGCACTGACCCAAGTCGCCACGTTAAAAGGTGAGAGGGAAACTGCCTCTGGTTTTCTCAAGCTCGTTGTTTAGTGCAAATCCGTAGCATTGTTTGGACTGTGTTTTTTTTTTGGGGGGGGGGGGGGGTTGTGGTGGGGGAGTTGGGTGCAACTAACAGCAATTAACAGCAAACCCTTTGTTTGTGATGTGCTTACTGGTATGATCTCCAATTGGAAAAACATAATGGGCTAATTGACTTAAGCCCCAGCATATGGTGTGTGTGTGTCTGTGTGTGTGTGTGTATTGTATAGAGCAGGGGGTGTTTGCAGTAAGTCTAACGCGTTGGGTTTTGCAGATCTGATCCTAACTCACCCCCCCCCCCCCCCACCCCGATTTGGCAAACCTTACTCCACACGCCTGATTATTCCGGCAGTAAAACCACGACGTGATTCAAGCACCATCTCAAATGCAAAGATTATTGTTATCATTATTATTTTCCAAACCCATAATCGATGGGAATTCTTAGTGTGCAAATACTGCACGGGTCCCACTCTCTGCTGGAGATTGCTGCCTCACACATTCACAGTTAATCCATTACAATTTATAAACAGAAAGTGTATAAACGGAGTCAAAATTCAAGCCCCCCCCCCACACCCCCTCACCACATAGACCCAATGTTGCATCTTATCTCGATTGGAAGTTTAAGGGATGAAAGAGTTAACATTGAATTTATTTATAAATTTATAAATTCAAAGTTAACATTGTGTTCGAAGACTACTGTAATAGCTGCAGTTTAAGTAAGTTTTGCCAAGTTTTCTTGTCGATTGAGTCTGCCATAAAGATAAAGTGAGATTTATATTTTATTCATTAGGTATTTATTACTCTGGCTAC
This sequence comes from Hydrolagus colliei, assembly GCA_035084275.1. Taxonomy (NCBI): domain Eukaryota; kingdom Metazoa; phylum Chordata; class Chondrichthyes; order Chimaeriformes; family Chimaeridae; genus Hydrolagus; species Hydrolagus colliei. The sequence continues at coordinate 18,279,134 of CM068748.1, forward strand.
TGGTGATGTAACATAATGTGTTTGCCTTGTTCTACTTGTTCAGCAGAACAGTAATTGCATCCTTAAAGCGGCAGTGGTAAGGCTTAAGGTCACAATCTCTCGTCTTCCTAGCCTGAAAGACTATTTGGGCTTAAAATTTGCGACCCAGTTGAAATGTGGGAAATTTTCAAATCTGGTCTTAATTTAGAAGACAGTTCTTTTTATAAAGAACCCAAATTTACAAAAGTGACTTCCAGTTAATATTTTTTTGGTCAGTCTTAGCATCTGACTGACACTTGCAGAAACCCAAAGAGTGTCCAAACCAGACAGAGCCCCACAAATGTTAGGGTGATCATATTTTGTAAATCAAATTTGGGGACACATGTAATAATCTTTGCATTTGTAGATATATATATATTAAACTCACCACAATTCCTTATGCTGGCTGTATTACAGAAGCTTATGCTGGCTGTATTACAGAAGCTTGTGGGTAAAGGTTGTGTTTCTCTGATGAGTGGATCGGTTTTAGAAATGTATTGCTCTTGCTCAGATGGTCCCTAACTTCAAGACAGGCCAAATATGACCCCAGAGACACAATACCTAATCTGGAAACTGTTAACCGAAATTGAGGGTGCATGCTCACTCTCATTTTGGGGGGAGCAGCGGTGTCTGACACATGCGGAAATCTAACACCATGCTTAACAGACAACAACAACAAAATTACATTTATAGAGCGCCTTTTATGGTGGGAGAATGTCCCAAGGTGCTGAACAGTCAGAGGTCCTGACCCGAGCATGGGAGAGGGGCAGGGTAGCGAGGGACAGGGTATTGGTGGGGGAGGGAGAGAGGTGGGAGGGCAGCTGAAGATGGGATCAAAAAGGAGGCCTTTGAGACCAGCCTTGAAGGAGCCAAGGCAGGAAGTGAGGTGAAGGGATTGTGGGATGGAGTTCCAGAGTGTGGGGGCAGAGAGGCTGAAAGACTGGCCACCGATGGTAGGGTGGGTCGGGCGGGAGACATGGAGCAGACTGGAGCCCACTAAATGGAGAGAGCGGGCAGATTGGTAGCGAAGACTTATGTCGCCTACACATACATCGACATTTATCTTCTCTTTCCGTAAAGAATGAAATGAAGTATTTTCCACAATTTTCTTAAAATTAAACCTGTTAGTTGAAAATCACAAATTACACTATCTTAAAAATGTAAGCATGACAATGGTCCCATGGTCTCAGACTAGATGGAAGTGAGGAAGAGATGGAAAAGGTGCTTATTGCTTAAGCTCAGGCTATAACTAAAGTGAAGATCAAAACCTCAATGAAGTTACTCAGGTTAACTTTTTGGGAATCTTTTCGGAAACAAGAGGGTGTCCAAAATTCCTAACTCAGTACAAGCAGGGCAGGATTCAGCATCCAGTTTATTTCGCCCACAGAAAACTTTATCCATACACCTTTGTTTACCTAGCAGTAAGCAGGAATCCATTGTTAATCGATTAATTAATCACTTTTCCAGGGGTAATAATCCTTTCATAATTAAAAAAAATACTGTAATGATAATTTGGTCACTCAATCCACAAATGTTTGTGTGACACTGCTGTGTGGAATTGTGCCCATAAAATACAGTCAATTCACTTTACAGTATATTCCGTGAAATGCTTTGAGACATCTCAGCAATGCGGTAAGGCACTATATCAAATTCAAGGATTATTATTAGTATAATGAATGATTGATTGTGTCTCCTCTGGTGTAGTTTTCTTCATAAATGCCGCAAATCTATCCACCTTGAGTTTTCAGAAGATTGTTTTTTGTGGTGTGAAAGTTTCCAATTCAATAATTGTGTGGATTTTGTGAGTTGCTACCCGTGTGGGGTGCACTATATAAATGCAAGTTGTTATTGTGGAAAATGTTTTGGTTTGAAACTGTATGAAATTAGAAGAATTACCAGACAAAGCAGCCTTGTATATACGATTATGAAAGGATTTGATAAAGTGGATTTTAATAGATTGTTGGTGAGCCCAAAAGGTGAGAGTGTACCAGTGGTAAATATAATAGGGAGTTTAGGATGAACTTCTTCATGCAGAGGGTATTGAGAAGGTGGAACTCATTGAGGGAAGCTGTCGTTGAATCAAATAGTAGCAATGTATTTAAGAGAAAACCTGAGGTGTACCTGAGAGAGAAGGAAATAGAGCTGTATCTGAGAAGTATCATGGAGTATAACTACCAATACCAAAGAGTATTCAGGCAGAAACTGAATGTACATGATAAATATATATACGTATAAATATAAAATATATGCCCAAACTATAACCCAAACCAAGTAATTTAAACTCCCCAAATAATTGTAGTTAATAATAAATAAATAATTCCCGTGTGAAGTGTCACTTTTTTTTGGAAGCAGAAACACTTTAGCTTACTTAGCTAATGCCATGTTATGTTTCAAGGTAGAATAATGTAGTCTCTATGTTGACATTTTAGCAAAGATCGTGCAAATTGCTAATAACAAGGAACAATGGTACCAGAAAAGCGACAGATGGCAATCCTAATTTCAGCAAATTGTCACAGAATTAATTTTTGTATTTGTACAAGCATTTTTTGTAATAACGCTCAATTATGCTATATTTGTATAATGTTCAACCGATGGCATACCTAATGGTCTCTGGTTTGGAATTTTTGTTTAGTTAGTTTATTGAATTTGATCTTTGACTAAAACAGACAAGGTAGTTTGAACTATGAGCTTCATTAGACATTAGGAAATACAGGTGGATAATTTTCCCGATTCAAAAGAATTTGGATTAACCGCTGCGGCTGTTCAATTCAAGCAGACAAATTAAACAGTGCCATAGTTTGGTTTCATTTTCTTCACTTCACATTAACTATAACATGGAGTTTTACAAATGCAAATATGGAGTTTTACAAATACGTATATATGTATATACCCCCCCCCTCACACATATATATATTTTGTATATGTACAGTATATATATCTATATAAAATGTATTGAGAGATACACTTACTGTTTGTTTAATATTATAAACTCCAAACAGCAATGAAACATGAAACGGGTTTTGTTGTGGTTGTTGCCTTCCAAAGCATTGCCTATTGGATCACTGTGTTTAAATTCCATGGACAATGAAACCCTCAGTTCTCAGGAGCGTTCTTTGAATAACAAACTTGTAAACAAGAAACTCCTGTGCACCATCCATCCAGATTTTTGATTTGATTTGAGGATGAGGGGAGTTTAATCAGCCAAATTTAGCTCAACTCTAATGTTCTCAAATGAACAGATGAATTCAGTGCCCAACTCTCCAGACAGCTGAACATTCAAAACACAGCCCCATCCACTTTGTGGTCGCTTCACAATATCCCAAACTTCCCCAAATGTGAGGAAAGTGACAGATACAGAGTCAGAAACAGAGTCCTGCTGTCAGGGATCGTTTCATTTTAGGACAGAATATTTAGTTCCTGATGATAACAGTTCCAAGAAATTAATTACACGAGGCTTCTAAACATCTGCACTGTCAAGTTTAATGCCCCAAAATGGAAATTGGGATCAAGATTTCAGCTGGCTTCCACTCTGTTTTTCACACAGTAATATTACAGTATCTTCAAAATAAGTAGCGTTGCCATAAAGGATTATCAACTTCAGCCTCAATAGGCAAACTGTGACAAATTTATAATAACAAATAATAATCATTGCATTTATATAACGCTTTACTCGCTTCATTGCAAAGCCTTTACAGAATATACTGTAAATTGATTATAAATTTTGTAGGTGAAATGCGGCAGCCAATTGTCCACAGTGGTGTCCACAAACAGTCATGGATAGAGTGACCAAATTATTATTATTATATGTGTGTGTTTGGTTGGGAGGGAGCGGAATTCATACCTGCCTCCACCCAGTCATCAATGCCACCTCAATACTTTTGAGTGCAGGCTGCCATTCCAATGCAATGCTGAGGCTGGAGCTTTGCATTGTCGGATGGGCTGTCCTTTAAGTGAGACTTTGAAACCGAGGTCCCGTCTGCCTGTACAGGTTGACGTCAAAGATCCCATGAAACAATTCGAAAATAAAAGGAGTTTCTCCTGGATTTCTGACCAGCAATCGCCCTACATGTGGCTGCATATTTGATTACAAATACACAGTTACTACACTTTATAGTAAATCTTTGAGGCCCTTTGCATTTTACTTTATTTTTGCCCTGAAAATCCACTTCACAGTGAAGCTCTTTGAGCTCATCTCAGGATGTTTTCAAAGATGCTATATCAAATGTGGGAATTATTTATGATTGCTTAACTGTGGAATTTGAAAGGATATTATATTCTTTTTAATTAAAGTAGCCCTGGTGCTCACACCAGGCAACCGAAAGTGGCAAGCAAGCAGATTTGTGTGCAATAGATTTATATTATCAGCAGTTTGGGCTAACCTGTTCCCTTTAAGTGCATATGGAAATACGTATATCTGACAAGCCTCAGTTCAGTGTGAATTTAGGCTTCATACACATGTGTGCAGGGGTTGACTTTCTTTGATATAACTGTGTGTTTAAACAACATATTTTACTTCAGGTAATTACAGTACTACAATAAAAATCCTTGTATTTGATATAATGCCTTATCATTTTATGGGAAATTGTAGTGTATTACCATGCTGTTGAGACATCTGAAAGCATTTCACAGGATTTACTGTTAAGGTGTAGTGCCTGTGTTTCTGGGGTTATCTAAAACAAGAACAATATAGGGGAGTTGTATTGAGATGCAACCTTGAAAATTCTGAGTTGTTACACGTTCAGATTGCACCCTCATCCTGGTTACAACTGAGATAATAATGATATAATAATAATCCTGGCATTTGTATGGCGCTTTTTAATTTGGAAAAAGTTTGCCAATTTATTTTTACTGGAAGATCCAATTGGCCATTCACTCCATGGGCTGTTTGTAGGACATTGCTGCGCCCAGGGACTTGGGAGGTCCTCCCAACATGAAAGGTACTGTACAAATGTAATTTGTTGTTGTGAGCAAATTGGCTGCTGTGTTCACCTACAAAATACCAGTTCAAAATACAAATTGATCAGCTCAGCTAAACCTGCCGAGTCAAAAGCAAACATCCCGTTGTCCCATTGTGGCGTTCTGTAGCTCAGTGGTTAGCATCCTCGTCTTGAAAGCGAAAGTCCTGGGTCTGATTCCTCGCAGGGTGAAATGTTGGGAAAATTTCCTTACTCCATCCGTCTCTATTTACCAAGCAGTCAATAACAACATGGATGTTAGTCTATTGGCGGATCGCTTTTCCAGAGATACTATTTAGTTAAAAAAAACTAGTCACTCAATCTACAACAGTTTGTGATACACTACTATGCACAATTAGTTGCCCTGTTTCACCTACAAATATATATAGTCAATTCACTTTACAGTATATTCTGTGAAGCGCTTTGAGATGTCTAAAATACATGAAAAGCACTATATAAAATGCAAGGATTATTATTATAATATCAAATGTAAGGATTATAATCAAGGATTTGGATTATTAATATACATTTGATGAATATTATGTGTTCTGTGAATGTACGTTTTTCAAAAAATTGCTATTAAGATTTCTGCCTTTGTTTCAGGAAATCCCCTTTGCTCCTGCTGTGTGCCAGATCCAATGGGCCTGTCTTTCTTACCGCCGTATGGTTGTCAGAGTAATCGCACAGCCAGCGTGGCCGCACTGCGCATGAAAGCACGGGAACACTCAGAGGCAGTGCTTCAATCCGCCAATCTCCTCCCTACAGCCAATGTTAGCCCTGCCCCAGGACCCAAGCCCCCTATGGACAGCAACCAGGAGAAGCCAAACCATCCCAAAGAAAAGATGGAAACGGAAAGGAACGTATGAGTGGGAGGGAGACGGAGCCCGGACTGTAGTAAAAGACACTGTTGATCACTTGATTGTGGACTTTATCATCACACCTCTGCAGAGGTTGGATCGGATCTACCATACGATCAGAATGCGGCTCCAATCTGTACATAAGGAACCAGAGAAAAGGCCGTTGCTGTTTATCAGGCTGCGCCCCTCCCCACAAAAAAAAGTACAAAAAAAAAACTTATGATGTTCTTAAAATGAGTCAAAGCCCCCAAAAATAATACGTGTATAGACCAATTCTGGATTTCCACAATGTAGCAATTGGCTTCTTTTCTTTTTGTTTAACCATGTTGATTCCAACCCTGGGCCAGACTATCAAGCCCAATGGCTGGATAGCTAGGCATCTTCCAAAGCCACCTTAGTGTTATTAATGGGCTTTGAGGAAAGGATTTGAGCGGTTTCTAGGTCAGTGAAATGCCTTCTTGGTCAACACATGTTTCCCCCTACTCCCAATGCAGAGGTTATCTCTTGCACAGGTAAGTGAGCATTAAACCAAGGGTAAAGCAAAACAAACGGCAACTGAAATTTTTGCTATTGATGTTCAGATGCAGTCAGTTGTGTTGCAAGCCGTGACTTCTCGTGTGCAATAATGTTCCAAGCTTTCAGGTCCTTATAATACAGTGGACTCCTATTGAGTGGATAAACTGTTAGCAGGGATTCATATTGAAATATTAATAGCACATTTCTGGTATACTTTCAACTGCAATGAAAGGATTTATGAATTTAATTTGTACGGTTAATTTTCACTTGAGATTCTGATTAAATATGAAAATACTGTAGCTGGTAGAGGAACATGAGTCATTGCTGCGTGCAACCAAGACTGTAAATACCATAAAACGTGTGATTTCAGTAGAACAAATATTGTTATTTAGTTAATGGACGGGATAAAGGTAGCACCGAAGGAATACACCGGCTTAAAGCAAAGGAACATTCAAATTGTCACTGTTCTTTAACAGAAAAGCTTGCGAATCGGGCATTTACATTCAACAATAGTTTGCATTTATATTGTGTCCTTCATGCAGGATAGCGTACTGGAGTGTTGCACAAGGGGTTTTGTAGGTGTGGCGGAATATTTCAGTATTGTCTCCCTAAGCTGTCTGTTTTAGATTCCTTGCCATATAATAGGAATGGTCAGTGTGTCCAAATCTGTAATTAACGCAATATTACCTCTTCTCCCACCCCTCGAAATCTAATATACGTGCATAAAATTGAACTTGATATGATCTAAGCCCTTGTAGCCCAAGTTTGCAGTTTAATTGTTTGATTAAATTTGTATTTCCACCAGAAAGGTACATAGATACGTGAACTGTTGAGCAAATTAAGAATACTTAACAGCATTGCATCCGAAAAGTAGTTACACTGATTAAATTTGGTGTCCTTGAGGATTTTCAGGAAATTGCTTTTGATCGTCAATAACACAATTAAGTAAACTACACGCACATTAGCATGAATAATTGATAAGAAATTATGTATTGCCACGAAGTTCTGATTTAATAATTCATGACGCAACACTCTTGTGACTGTTGCAGAACTAGATAAACGTGGAATTCCTGCCTGATGTTGCTTGAGGCAGTGTGCAATTACTAAGGTGGTAGGTGGACGGTTGTGTATACATGATGCATGGTTTAACCTCTTTGTAAAAAAAATAAATTAATAAAGATTAAAATGTAATTGAGATGGCTCAATTTATTCAACAAGGCAGTAAGCGTAAAATGAAATATTCAGTCAGACCGAACCTCTATCCATAAAACAATCTTGTGTTTTTCCTTTAAAACCTTCAGAAGACTGATATTTATCAATGACCCATCATATTGTCTTGAGCAATGCGGCTGTGAATAGCATTTTGGAAATGCAGAAAGCTTTTAAAGTTGTTTGGTTTTGCAGTGATCAATTGCCCAATCAATTTTGAGCATCCCTGGTGAAAATCATTAAAACACTCGACTTTTCTTTAAATGTAATGAATATTGCTTTCAACTCTTGCACTATTATGATACAGTAATTACTATAATGCGCATTCAGCACCATTAGAAAACTGAGGGCATTACATTCTTCCGTAGTCTATTGAACTTCTTTCTTGGATGTTTCATGTTAAAGGTTTCCCCATCAAGTCTGGGCAGGCCGCATTTTTTTCTATTATTTAGTCCCACTTGAAATTGTTTTGCAATTGTGCTCAGAAATGGATGGCTTCAAACCAAATAAAATTTCTGTTGGTCAGAAATTTGTGCTATATACCGTGTTAAAGCTTGACAGAAAAAAAAACTGATGGGTTTGCAAGGTGAAATATCGTTTAAACTATTTGGGATCTGATTTGTACCATAATATAATTCAATGTTATAGATGATGCAGCTCAAACCAATACATCTTGAAACACAGAAATTCCACCACCAATTCACATTGAGATGACATGTTACAGAGATTTGAGGTTGATTTTAGTTCAAGTCTTGCATTACTATCGTAAAACATGTGATTTCAGTAGAGCACATATTGTTATTTAGTTGAGGGATGAGATAAAGATAGCACTTATATAACACGTTCTGCATCTGTATCGTAAATTGCCCGCAAACTACACAGATACTACATTTTACAGTACATTCTGTGAGACATCTTGAAATTGTGATGAAGCGCCGTATCAAATGCAAGGATTATTATTATTATCTCAAGACTATCTGCGACTGCGTTGTCGGTCAATTTGCCTTTCCCCAGCCCTAGCTGCCAATGCCAAGCAGTTTGGGATGACCTCCTGACATGAAAAGCTCCCATGCACATTTCAGTATAAATTTGTATTATTATCTATTCACCAGCCCTTTCTGCCTTTTTCAGCCATCCCTTTGAACCCTGCATCGAATGGGCCAAAGGGTCTTTTTCATAATGTAGTATGCACACAGTGTAAGTTGCCTGATGTTCATCTGATATGCACACATCTCATGTAGATCATAAACTCCTACACATGGATCATACACTCACACACCAACCCTGGCCTTGACCAAGATATGTGGAGTCCTGTCGCTCAGTGATGAGAGCACTCACCTCGTAAGCAGGAGACCTGCATTCGATTCCTGGTGGGGCAAAATATTGTTTCCTTGCTCCACACATCTCTGTTTATCTAGCAGTAAGTAGGAACCTGGTTGTTAGTCGACTGATGGATCACCTTTTCAGGGGGTAATAATTCCTTTCAAAAAGATTTGGTCAATTCAATCCGTGATTCAATCTGTGGGACACTGGGCTGCAGTGTTTCGTCTACAGAATATAAATGTAGTGAATTCACTTTTTCAGCATATTCTGTCTATAAAGCTCTATATCAAATGCAACGATTATTAAATACAAGGATTATTATAATACTCCTTGCATATAACACTTTTCATGTATTTTAGACATCTCAAAGCGCTTCACAATATACTGTAAAATGAATTATGATCATAACTATTATTTCATAATACAAATCTTGATAACTCACTGAAGGCCAGAGGTGGTGTGAGAGGGTTTGGGACCTTGTAGGTTGTGTGTGTGGGAGCTGGCGCTTCTCTGGTCATCAATAGGAATGACCAGATTCTGTGATGAGAGACCAGGGTCCAAGGGGGGGTCTATAATAGTGGCAGGCGATTCCCTGCCACAATTAAAGTGCAGCGCATACACCACCCTCAATGTCGACTTGCAAGAATGCCGTCAGAATCCAGATTCGGACTTTATTGAAAGTCAGGGTGCAAGCAATGCAGTGAAAGATGTGGTACAAGGCAGAGATTGACTATTCAGATGACAAACCAATTTTTATTTTCCAGGACTTCTGGTGATGCAGCACTCCCTGCCCCAGTGATGGGCTGGGGTGCTCTGATCACACAAGACAGAATACAATGGAGATGTTACATACAGTAATTGAATCAAAAGTTGGCTGATGTCCCATCAGGTGCCTTCACCATTGTGGTGGCAACGGAGTGATAGTCCTGGGATATGCATTTTCTCACTGTTTAGAGTGTGGCCCAAGCTGGGTTTAGGCAGAAAATTCTTTCTATTGCTCGTCAAAGTTCACTAAAAATAAGCAACTAAGTAAATGAATAAAAAATAATAATACTTTGGTCACTCAATCCATGGCTGCTTGTGGGTCACTGCTGTGTGCAATTGGTGGCCACGTTGCACCCACAAAATGAACAGTCAATTCATTTTATAGTGTATCCTGTGCAGCGCTTTCAGGCAACTCAATGATGTGATAAGGATATCGATAGAGATGTATAGATAGGATTATTATCAACAACACCGGTGATGGCTCACCTGGAGGCCTGTATTGCACATCAATGCTATGTGTAAGAATGGCAATGCTTTATTTGCCTATAGGAAAGCACATTACTTTCTTTAAAGCTGTCTGTCTTTAAAGCTACAGGGTCTGTCTGTGAGCTGTATGCTACTGAATGCTGTTGAGGCCTACAGTTTACAACACTGCAATGCTTCTGGATACAACCACCCAGTGACAGTATTTCAGCGTGCCACTGTCCTCCGACGTTTCCAGTAATTCCACATGTTTAATAATACATCTTCACCGCAAAATAAATTCTGTTGCAAATGAGGACTGGAACAGTCAGAATGGCCCTCTAAAGGTACTATTCAATATATAATAGGAACTTCAATTGTATTCAGCCTTGTGTGATCAAGTCTACACGTTTTAATCAAAGTACTCAAATGCTGACTGGTGCTTAAACAGGAACATTCAAATAATGGTTTTTGATCTGAGTAGTCAATCATTCTTTTTCTGTATCGCTTATACAGTTGCTTTCAGTAGAGTCCAGGTCTATATTATCACTCAGTGCTCCCGATTTAAAAGTACTTTAGTATACTAACAGCATGAGCAGGTGGAGATTAATACATTTACATCTATTTTAGTCCATTATTTCTCAAGTTTTAGAAGGTATAGGAAATCATTAAAATCTGCATTTTTTCCCCCACTAAAACCTCCCTCCTCATTGCTTTTACAGGGTTAAAAGGCATGTACGTTCCCCCAGGACATGTGAGGTTAGGTGCCCTGAAACCCTTGGCATAAATGCTTCAAAGCCTGATGGACTTTAAGCCTTAAAAGTATTGACTATAATAGAAAGGTAAGCTATGCCACAAGTTTCACCCACAAAATAAACAATCAATTCACTTTACAATGTAGCCCGTGAAGCACTTTGAGATGTCTCAACGACATCTCCTCAAAGGGTGGATTTGGCTGCTGTCTATTTGTGCAATTGGAAACGGTCTTAAAACTTAACAACTGATCTTCCAACACAATAGAGTTTGAGTCCTATTAAGAATCACTCCCTTCAAAGTCACCAGCTGGCCTGTAGTTTGCTTTCAGCCTTGACCTTGCCCTGCCAGTACTGACCAATGCCTTTCATTCACTTTATAAAAAAGGCCATAGTTGATTTATCTAAGATTAGCCTGTAACTTGAATACCCTTCACAAGACATAGGATGCACATGATAACTAAATTCTCCATTAATTTCTATGTTTATATGCTTTCAGCACTATGCCTCTAAACTCTGGAACACTCTCCCTCAATCCCTCCGCTCTCTCCCCTTTTTCAAATCTCACCTGATAATTTTCCTCGTACGGTCACCTAACACCACCCCCATCAGCTTGGAGTCAGGCTCCACCAATATCATGCACTCTGAGATGCTACCTTGTGTGGGGGGCACTATATCACTACATAAGTGTAAGGTGTTGTTTTATAAGCTTCCTTCATGTCTAGTAGTGCTTCATAGGGACAGGACAGTGGGGGAGAGGAAGGAGTGAGACGGAAGGGAGTCACTAAGGTAATCTCAATTTTCAAAAAATAAAAAATCCTGATTTTATTCTTTTATGAGGATTTAAAAATAATAAAACAGAATGAGTCCAATTGATTGTCCCAGTATCGGTCACTTTGGACTAATGGACCAGGCACAAGGATTGCATTTGAATAGAGGAAGCCTTTAACTGTGAGGCAGAGTTATTTCTGATGCCTGAAAATGTCTTTCAACACAAACACTCTCCTCCATCAGTGAACTTGCTCCCGCCAGGCCTCCCTGAACCCAGGCGATCAATAAAGTTTCTGAATAAAACATGATCAGATTTGATGATTTTAGTATTTACAAGTGGTTCTTCTTCCAAAAATAAGTGCTCATTATTCCCATCAATGTTTTGGAAATATTAAAGAAATCACTAAAAAAAATCTGAAAAGTGTGGAGAGTTATCTGTATTTGTAGATTCTGTTTTGAAAAATTATAATTTTTGCGTTTGATATTGTGCCCTATTATGCCAATGAGTTGTCTGACAGCACTTCACAGAATATAACAGTGGTTAGAGTAGCTCAGTGGTTAGAGCACTCGCCTTACAAGTGAGCGACCTGGGTTCGATTCCAGGCAGGGTGAAACCTTGGGCAAGTTTCCTTACTCCACTCGCCTAACAATCATCCCTCAAAAAACAAACAATAATAAATTGGTCATTTCAATCCAAGACTGTTTGTGGGACACTACTGGGCAAAATTGGCTGCCATGTTTCAATTCACAGTATATTCTGTGAAGTGAGTTGAAATGTCTACAAGACATGAAAAACGCTATATCAAATGCAAGGATTATTATTATACGGTAAAACGCAGTAACTGTGTATTTGTTTGTGAACTCAGCAGTCAATTTGCATACAGCAATGTCCCACACACAGCCATTGAGTGAAAGACCAATTTTATTTATAGGATTGTTGGCCAGGACATCGGGAGAGAAACTCCATTATCTTTCTGGATGGAAGTATGGGATCTTTAACATCAACCTGATCAGGCAGACTGGACCCTGGTTTAACATCTCATCCAAAGAACCACACCACTGGTAATGCAGCACTCCCACAGCATTTGGCTGGAGTGACAGCCTCACTATGTAGGTTGGAAATCTCAACTTGGTTCTTGAACTCAGAGCCTTTTGAGAATGTTGAACGATACTGCAGGTTCAGTAACATAATTGGAGTCACTTGTGATTCAGAGCACAGTGGAGCATTTCAATAATTCATCCCTACTTGCCACAAAATGACACTTCCAGCATTTAGGGGGAAGCTGCTGACATCTCAATAAAGCCGGAGACTCACAGTCTCAAGGTGTCACCTGGCATTTCCTTGCTTGCCAAATGTCTTTTCCAATGGTAAGATGAGTTTCAGATCCTGCCTGGCAATTCTGCCACTATTGGTCTCTCAATTTAGAAATGTCTTTGATAAATTAACCTGATATACTCTGCCCCCCCAACACCAACCAACCCATTGTCAATGCAGATGTGAGCTGTTGCAAAATAAATTTTGTTCCACGAGTGGGAAGAGGCAGTCAGGCCTTGAGGTTAGTTGTCGGTAAAAACCATGCTCCCTGACTCTGCCAATATCAATCGTTATCTTTAACTTTAACCGTGCTCAGAATAACTTAAGGGAGGAGAAAGCCTAAGTAGTCAGGTCACTGTCCAAGGGATGCTTAAAAGAATACAGTTTTACAGTTGCTGAATAGTTTAGCGCCTTGCGACGTCCTTCAGATGCGAAAGGCGCTGTATAAATGCAATTTTGTTGTTTTTTGGTGTTGTTTACGGGAGAGAGGTTTGTACCAATTCAGTTAACGGCTGTTTAGGATGAGGTTACGCTCTCTGAGGAGGCTGAAAGGTGCCTTCATTGGAGCGTTTGCAATTAGGAAGGGGCTCGACACAATAAGCAACTGTTGGAAACAAACCTTCTGTAAAACCATTCAACAGTGGTAGAAATGGCCACTGGTTGATCCATCAGTTACGGGTTGACGCGATCTTAAAATGAGGGCTAAATGGGTTAATAGCAAGGAGACAATAATAATAATAGTCACATTGGATATAGCATCTTATTTAGAACTCTGTTGCCCACATACTTATCCGAACCAAACCCCCATCTCACCAGTTCTGGCCCAGGCTCCACTGGCTATTTTTCTACTGTGCTTATAGTCACCACTTACTCCACTTACAGACGGGTCTGCTCTTACTCTTACTGACACCCTGTTACCCTGTGCCCCAATATGCCCCAGGTCTAACGAAGGTTCATGGACCTGAAACATTGACTCACTTTCCTTTCTCCATAGATGCTGCCTGACCTGCTGAGTGTGCCCAGCGATTTCTGTTTTTGTTTAAGTTTTTGCCCTGCCTGAGAATCCAACCCAGTTCCTATTGCTTGCGAGGGGAGTGGAACCAGTGCACTACAGGACTCCAAGTACTGCAGTTCTACCACAGATTAAAAGGAATCTGAACAGACAGAAAGTCAGAGATGAGAGATTTTAAGAGAGAGATGGTTAGAATCTTGTCTGGTAAAGTGGTACAGTATTAAGAGATAGGCTGAATGGACCTGTGCTTTTCCAAATTTTCTATGCTTCCGCTCAGAGATGAAAATGTAATGCTTCCTCCCTGACGACTTGGCCACAGAAATGTTTTCAGCTGGTAGTTGCAAGCAACCTACTCATTAATTGCATACTAACCCTGCCTACAGATGCCCAGGTTATTGCCCTTAAAACAGGGCCAGCAATTGGGATTAATTAACTGCTCAGCAGACTGAGGGTTGGTAAGTTTCTCCAGGAATTTCTGGCAATGATGCATCTTCCTTCTGCGTTGTCATTTGTGACACACACACGTGGCTTGCTCTGCAATGATTCAACACAAAAGAAAATCTAGGTTTACTTCAAATCATCTGATTATTGCCATGCATTACTGGTAGTTTCTCCATGCTGGTGGAGTGATGCTGTTTTTGTTAAGGACAGTATAAATGAAGGCCACCTATCTAATAGAATGAGGCTTGTATCACAAGATAATTATTTTGGGGGGGGGGGGTTCATCCGGATGTCTTACACGTGCGGAGATTGTGCGTAAGAGTATCCAAACCAGTCTGAGAGTTCTGCACATGTCCCCTACCTACACTTTGGGATTTCCCTGTGTCTGGAATGGAATGCACTTTTATTTCCCTGGAAGGATGCACCCCTATTAATCTAATTCCGCAGAGTATAATAATAATAATCTTTGCATTTTGATATAACACTTTTCACATCTTATCGACGTCTCAAAGTGCTTCACAGAATATACTGAAAAGTAAATTGACTGTATATTTGTGGGCGAAAGATGGCAGCCAATTGCACACAGCAATGTCTCACAAACAGTGATGGATTGAAATGACCAATTTTTTTATTGTGGTGTTTTTGGAGGGATTATTATTAGACGTGTGGAGTAAGGAAACTTGCCCAAGGTTTCGCCCTGACCTGCCTGGATTCGAACACAGGTCTCATGCTTGTAAAGCGAGTGGTCTAATCACTGAGTACACAGGAGTATGAGGCACAGATTGGAAAATATCAAATCTTGGGGTGGCACAGTGTACATTTGGTTACTGTTAGAGTTTAACCAGTTAAAATAACATAGCTTGCCATGGAGAGAGCACTGTCTGGTAAACTTCCTTCTGCTTATCCAGCAAAGAACATCCTATCCATTAGGGTGTTGGCTTGCAGGGTTAACAATAGCTGAGCGGGAAGAATCCCTGCTCTCAAGTCCTGTGAGTGAACCACTGTCTGGACTGTCAGAAGTGGTGCCTTGCAGTGCTGTAGCCCACAGCTGGAGGGAAGAAGACAATAATGTATTTTGCATGTATTTTGGAGAATTCATTTAAAAAATGTGGCAAAAGCAACGTTTGAAAACCTGTTAACAAAAACCAGTTCAAAGCGGCGCTTTACTTGATTGATCTGCTCTTACATTTAATACATGAAATGCCCTTGTTCTAGATCAGTGGACACATGTTTTTTGTAACTCATTTGTTAGCAGTGGAAATAAAGCCACATATTTTAAGACAGAGCTAAACTGGTTATAACATTTCTTCACACAAAGGATTGAGGGAATGCAGATTGCTCCTGCCCCAGAGGGGAAGAAATGCAGAATGGATTGAGGTGGTTAAAAGTAAGATGGATACAAGTATTTGGGCATGTAAAAGTAATAAGGCATATGGGGAAAGAGGGTGGAAATAGATTAAAAATAAAAAGAACTGACAACTTCTAATAGCGTGGCAGAGAAAGCTGCCTCAATAGACCCCAAAAAGCATTCCTGTTGTTCTGTTACTGAATTGCTTGAATGTACTTTTCCAATGCAACTATGATTCTCCTCTACAAACAAGCAATTCTGAGAACATGTGGGTGGAAATTCCACCTGGGCCTAGATTTACTGCATTAACGTAGCATTTCACAGCGTTCAGAATTTCTCAATCACTATCTTTAATTTTAAAAATGTTTTTCCATAAGCTCATTTAGGAACTATTGTTTTTTTTCAGTCGACCGTTGCAGAAGCCCTTCACCGTGTTTAAGAGTACCCAAACCAGACCAAGAACTCTAAATGTTACCATTGTTTATTTACAGCCTCATCCTGTTGGTAAATCAGAGAGAAAATCAAACTATCTATTGACAAACTTACACAGATATGAACACGAGAACCGCTTTGTAACTCAGACGTCTTGTTTGCCAACCATGACTCTGACTATTGAGAGCTGGTGCTTTTAATAGAAGACGCAGTGGAGAATAAAAATCAGAGGACATGGCCTATGATTGAAGGGTGATATATTCAAAACTAATCTGCAGAAATATTATTTTAGTGAGTGAGGGGTAAATCTATGGAACGGGCTCCCTAGGGAGATGGTGTAAGCAGAACATGTTGATTCATTCAAATATTAATTATTTCTTCAGATTAGATTTAGGTTTCTTTTAGAAAATCAATAAAATATAGTGTATGAGTAATTTGAAGCAAGGCCTAGAGTAAGTGTAGTAAGCTTGGAAGAACCAGGCAACTTTGGATCTAAGTTCCCAAAGCTTTCCACTCTGTTGTACACTCACCATACAGAATTAATTGCTTTCAACACCAGGTAGTATGCGACGACCAGGATGATCGAAGACAAAATAGATGTACCGTGGTCTTTTACCATCTAGCAATTCCTATGTTCCTATTCAAGCTACTCCTTGGTGAGTGACACACTCCATGTATCCCCAGGGACTGGGATTCACCCTCAATTTACCAAAAGCAAATGTAATGCTTTCACAATGTTATTTCTTCCAGTAGGTATAGTGCACTCCTGATATTAAGATCGTGGTTTACATCATCACATGTCTTACATCATCACACTTTCAATATCCCAGCTGCTTCCCAAGCAAAATATTTGGATACTCTTCATGGCATGGTAATAGTGAGTTTCCTCGTGAGTGAGACACCCGGCTGATCCAAATAAATGTGAACAAGGGACCCTCCTTTATTTCATCACCTTGCTTAAAACATGTAAAGTCACATCCCAATAAGTAAAATATTGGATATATCACCAAAATAAGCTTACCTCACTGCATAGTCAGCATGGTCGCTCAGAAAGCTCTCTCTCGGAAAAGGTTGTCCTCGTCCTCAGCCACCAGGATGATCAGATATTTTGACTATTTTGGCAAGATCTATGTGAGTAGAAATTTTAGACCTTCTGTGAGCTTCTGCCTGGTTGTGAAAGTCTGAGGGATTTAGGTTGTCGCTCATTTCCACTAGCTCCCCACCCCACAGGGGCTTGAGCTTTTAGACATTCAGCCTCTGCTCTCTCTGGGATTCTATCTTGGAGTCTCTCCCTTCACTCTGCACTTTCAAAGACTTACTACTTTGATTGCGTTTTATGTTCCCACTTTCGGCAACTCCCCTCCCCTCCCCAGCCTTGGGTACCTAGCCATTAAAGCTATTTACACTCATGGCTCTTAACCAACATAAAGGAAATTGTCTATGGTGATGGAGCTCTCCTTCCACTATGTTTCTGTAAAGTGCAGTGACTGTGTATTGGGAGGCAAGCAGGACCGCAAATTATGAAAATTATGCAATTGTTAGGTCCCGCAAACAGTCCAAAAGTGAATGTCCCACAAGATCTTTAACATTTACCTGAATTGGCAGATGGGACTCGATTTTAACGTCTCATCTGATGGATGACACCTCCAACAATGGAGCGCTCCCCCACCACTGCGCTGAAGTGTCAGCTTTAATCCAGGTGGTCAAAATGAGTTTAGGGGCTTCAACCCTTTAGATAAAAGGTGTGAACACTCAGCCAACTTATAAATATCCCTTAAATCATTGTATTTCTTGGAACAAACTAAAAACTTTTAATTTTGTGATCAATTTTTATTATGGGTGCAGAAACACAACAGTCATGGTGAAAGTTTCTTTGCATAGTAGAATTTCACCTTGTATAATTGATTCAAAGTTGGTAAGCAATGGAAAACACATCCAGCAATCATTTTGTGTCAGAATTTCAAATATTTCATCTACTTCCAGGCCGAGGGGAGCTAAATCCAGTGAACAGAACTTGGATAGAGTATCAGAGGTTGCATTTTAATACTGGTTGACTCAAATCTGACTAGTGTTAGTATGTCGTTGAGTTTAAGATGCTCTGGTTAGATCTGAAGTGTGAACATTCATTTGCAATGGAGCGGGTGCATCGATTTCTGATATGGGAGCTGGGAATGCCTTGTCTTTTGTAAAGTTGATGGAACAGTACAACAACAAACAACAACAACAAATTACATTTATATAGTGCCTTTCACGTCGGGAGGACGTCCCAAGGCGCTGCACAGGAGGCGTGTGACCCAAGCTGAGAGGGGAGTGTTTGGGAAGGGGTGAAACACAAAGGGGAGGTCGAAAAATTCGGGGTGGAACAAAAGGCACGGTCGAAGAGGAAAGTCTTCAAACCGGCCTTGAAAGAGGAAAGGGAAGAAACGAGACGGAGGGATTGAGGGATGGCATTCCATAGGGTGGGAGCGGAGAAACTGAAGGCCCGGCCTACGATGGTGGGGCGGTTCGGGCGGGGGGCTTGGAGCAGGCCAAGTCCTGTTGAACGGAGGGTCCAGGTGGGCTTGTAGGGGGAAAGTAGATTGGTTAAATAGGGCGGGGCAAGGCCGTGTAAGGCCTTGAAGGTGAGGACGAGGATCTTGAACTCGATCCTCTGGAGGATGGGGAGCCAATGGAGACGGGCGAGGGTGGGGGTTATATGGTCGCGGAGGCTGGTGCGGGATAATACACGGGCTGCAGAGTTTTGGATGACCTGCAGCCTGTGAATGGAGGAACTGGAGAGGCCGACGAGGAGAGAGTTTCCGTAGTCCAGCCTCGAGGTGATGTATGCGTGCACGAGTGTTTCGGCAGCGCGGGGGGTAAGATAGTTGCGGAGCCTGGTAATGTTGCGCAGGTGGAAATAAGCGGTGCCGGTCAAGGCACGGATGTGGGGGAGGAAGGAGAGTTTTTGATCGAACATGATGCCGAGGCTTCTGATTGGCTTTGTGAGGTGGAGAGTGCAGCCTTAGATGTTGAGGCTGGCAGCGCCCGATGTGCGGAGGCGCTGGCTTGAGCCAATCAGGAGGGCCTCGGTCTTACTCACGTTCAATTGCAGGAAGTTGTCCCTCGTCCAGGACTCGATGTCGGACAGACATGCTGTCAGAACATCGATGGTCTGGGGGTTGAGGGATGAGGCAGAAAGGTACAGCTGGGTGTCGTCCGCATACATGTGGAAATTTACCCCATGTTTGCGGATGACATCGCCCAGAGGGAGCGTGTAAAGGGTGAAAAGGAGGGGGCCTAAAACAGAGCCGTGAGGGACGCTGTGAGAAACTGTGCGACCGATGATTGCATTAGACATGCCATTGTGTTAGAATTAGTGTGCAAACTCATCATTTAAATAGCTCTGATAAAAGTTAATCAAGGAGAAGGTTTAAATTCAGTGTAAAAGCCACCTTCTCTCCAAAGATACTCAGCTGTAGATAGCTGGAAGGCTTCAGTCTATGTTAAATTTGCTGATCTCGGTAGCGGTGGGGTAGGATGGGAGGGCCTGATTGTCCCATTCGCTACTCAGGAAACCGTATCCCAAGATGAGCCAGTGCTGAGATGAGTAAAGGAAATTGAAAGGGGAAAAGTAACAAAATAAACCTGCCTTTTGCCAAAATCACAAGTCTCAAGGACCAGTCTTTCAAAATTTCTATGACTTGCGGAGAGGTTAAAACTGGATAATAATAATAATCCTTACATTTGATATGGCACCTTGTCATGTCTTCGAGGCACCTGAAAGCGCTTCACAGAATATACTGTAAAGTGAATTGACTATATTTTGTGGACGAAACATGGCAGACAATTCTGAACAGCAGTGTCCCACAAACAGTCATGGACTGAAGTGACCAACTTTTTTTTACAGGAATTATCACCCCCGGAAAAGCGATCCGCTAATCGACTAACAACCGTGTTTCTACTTATTGCTAAGTAAACAGAGGCATGTGCAGTAAGGAAACTTGCCCAACATTTTGTCTTTCTGGGAATCGAACCCAGGTCCTCTCACTTGAGAGGCGAGTACATCTAACCATCAGATGAAGGAAAACTAGCAGAATGCACAATCCCCACAAAATAAAACAGTTCACATGTTGAAGTCAGCTTCATGCTTATCTCATTCATCTTTGCAACAACTTTTATAGAGTGGAAATGTGGCTTCACTGTTGAGGAATAATTCAAAATATTACACATCTTTGACTCGTTTATTTCAGTGGCCGATACTTTTTGCCAAACCTAGGTGAGCACCTGAATAGTTACAAACCACTGTACAACACAGGTACAAATCATTCCAGATTTGAGAAATGTGTTCTCTGCAGACCTCCACAGTCCTTGAGGCTACGACTTCAGAGCTCTCACCAGGTGTTACCTTCCGCTAAGTGTTTTCTGATGCGATATCCTCAAGGTCCCCCGTGACAATTAATTCCATGTCTGGGGTTTCTGACTGTAAGCCATTGTTCATTTCTCTGCACTGAGTTTCACTTTCAATACCCGCTTCGTAAATATCTGCAGCATCGTAGAACGTCTCAATGTAAGGCTGAGATCCCTCTTCCTCTATCTGCCGAAAATCCTCTCCTGTCCATTCATTTAAGGATTCCTCTTCCCCTTGGACGTCCAAGAGTATGGCAGGTGCTGACATCTGAGAAGAGGACCTTACAGTTGGTAGAGATGCCAAGGGGAAGGACAGAAACCCAGGGTACAATACATAAGAGGTGTTAAAATAATCTAGTGAGCCAACGCTTGATGGATTTTGACCTGATGAAGGGATGGATACCTGGAAGTATGCACCCGTTTCTGGATCATACAATGTCTTTGTCTGTACTTGGATAGGTATGTCCACAACAAAGTACTGACCTGTTTCAGGATCTTGAAGTAACTTCCTCTGGGTTAATGGAAATGAGTGCATAGGTGTGACCGACTGGCCATTGTTCATTGCTACAATGTTGGGGATGGTTGGAATTAGATGGGGATCAAGTTGCATGGTAGGTACCGGGGAACAGACAACGGACGGAGGCAATGGGGACATGTGTTTGGGGGGTGCCGTCCTCTCAGCCACAGGTGGAGCAGTCTCTGCCTTTGCATCTGGCGTCCCTAGATTTCCGTCCCTCTTTTTCCTCCTACTTGTCAGCTTCTGGGCGCGCCGCATTGCCTTTTCTGATTTTGGAGGGACAACGGGCGGTTTGGCTGCTGAGTGTGGCCGCAGGTTTGCTGAGGAGCGAAGAGGCATCTCCTCAATCTCAACATCAGCCTCAGCTTTATCGCCATCCAATCTTTCTTCTCCTCTGTACCTGCTCACTGTTTCCTTCCAGGCGGTCTCCTCAGTGTCACTAGACACTGTTTTGGAGAGGGTGGGTCTCACCGATTTCGTTACAGGAGATGTTTTGAATGTGTTGTCTTTGATCTTAAACATTGTGACACGGGGCGAACCTCTGATGCTACTCCCTGGTCTTGTCATCTCCTGCCTGGATAAATTGCCTTGGGGTATTTCATCACACAACGAATCTAAGGAACAGCTGCCTCTCAGCTTATCCCCCGACAAGTTTCTTGACCTTTCATCCTGAAAGCCCATGGATAAGTCACTGCTCTCAGCTTTTTTCTCAAAGCCACCTTCTGGATCACTTAGTGCGTAATACTGCAGCAGATCACTCTTTTCCATGTCTTTACTTGCCTCAGCCATGGTGCGCCCATTCCTCTCCATAGTGCTCTCTAGTGCTTCCTGCTCTGCCTCTCGGTAACATCCATCCAGCAAAGCAAAGTAAGACTGATATGATGGTTTCAAGCCCAGTGTTGGTGCCTCTCTGGCAGAATGAGAAGGAATCCTGTTGGTGGGGACTTTATTGTCCAGTGGCAGTGGCTGAATCTCTTCTACCCTCTTGTCGACCGACAGCTCATTGTGTGTCAGGTGATGTTTCTTGGTGTGGTGAGTTTCTTTGTCCCTTTGGCTGAATGAGGGTTCTGTGTGGTGATGGACTTTGCCCAATCTATTCTCTGGCTTTCCATCCACTGCCAGCGCCACTTCCGATCCAGCGTTCCAGTGGGAAGAATTGCCCTGTGGGTCCGATGAAGGCTGCTCAGGTTTCATTCCCATGGTGGACTTGTTGGGTTGATGTGCCACTTTGGTGTCCGAACCCCTCTGAACCTTACCGTCTGTCATGGCCATTGCAGACTGGGAGCGCCTGGTATTCCTGCCTCGCCAACTGGGGTAACTCCCTGCCTCCTTAATGGTTTGAGGTGAACTCAGGCAAAGATAGTCATCGTTCTTACACGTGTCAGATTCAACAGTGTGATTTACAGCCGGGTTACTGGCCGAATAGGTAGTGTGGATTGAGACACTGGGTATTTTCCCTGGCTTTTCCACAACACTGGAAGAGTTAGGGTCGCTCTGTCCAACAACCAGCACTGGAGGCACAGAAGCTGTTCTTTCGTGGCCCAGTTGCACATCGTAGAAAGAGTTGTCGTTCCCTTTGCTTTGCTCCGAAAGGCTCTGCGGGGTGAGAGCGGACCTGTACGTACATTTCACCAGCTTCCTGACGTCCTTGAAGTTGTACAGCAGGCTGGATGCCTTGGATTTGTAGCTGTCACGGGCCCTGTACTCGGATGCTTCCCTTGCTTCGTCCACGAGGCAGAGCGGGAGGGGGACGAGTGGAGGTGTCACGATGATCGGCTTCCGTTCAGAAGTGTCACCTTCACTCAAGTTGCGGATAATATTTGGCTTCAAAAGTTTTGAAATACTGAAGGTTGGACTCTGTGTGGGAGGCACCTGTTCATCTATCACCTTAACATCAGGCACACATTGTCTTTTAGGGGAACGGGTGTCCTTTCTGGAGTTCCCGAGTGCGTCCCTTACCACAGCCACATCCCTCTGTTGTTTCCCCAGTCCATCTCTATGCATTATCGATGGCTGAGGACTAACCTTCTCTTCACTGTTTCCCTTGGGGCGAATCCCATCCAATCCCAACAACTGCGAACTATGCTCTTCCAGGTGATTCTCTCTGGCACCAGAGTTAAAGTCTACAGAAACAGGACGGGGTTCACACGGATCTTTGCAGCCAGGCAAACACTCTAACACTGTGTGTTCAACTGGTGATTGCACATCGGGATGTCTGAAGCCAAGGGCTCCATCGCAGAAGCTCTGCATCTGTACGTTGGGCTCCAGGTGGTTCAGTTGCTCCATACAATCCTCATTCTCAGACATGCACTTGCTGTGGTCTTGCCACGACCTGAACGCACTGTACTCGCTGTGGAGGAAGCTGTTCTTGGAAGCCACTTGCTTCATTTTGTTCGCCTTTTCAGACTTGCTTCGGTCCAGCCTGTTAGTACAGTGATTCAGAGCTGCCATGTCAGGCAGGTGAAGTTGCTTTCGGAGCTGCGCCTCTCTCTTTTGTCCCATTGCACTCCACTTTCTCCCCTTTTCCTGTGCTTCTCGCTTACTCAACCAATAGTTGTCCTGACAAGTCGCTGAGAAGCTGCTCAGTTCCTTGTGCATGTTGATGATAGCCGATGTATCCCAATGGGCCAGGTCCTCAATCGCTGTGCTCCCCTCTGACATTTTACGGTGACCGCCGGCACTCAACATGAGGTGTTGGGCAGAATTCCTTTCATTCTGATCAAATGCCTCGATCAAAGAAGCAACTTTCTGCTTACCAGTCTTCCAACACGAACCCACAGCATCACTCGTGAAGCCGTTGCCTGTGACGTGTTTGGCGCCCACACTCTGTCCGAGGACAAGGTTCCGTGCAGCTGACTCCTGGAATGTTTCGGGTAAATCCTTTGGTTGCTTCCTAACTGGCGTGGGCGGCGCGCTGCACTTTTTGGTTTCGCTGTTGCAGCCCTTTCGTCTTTCCGAACACGGACGCCCACTCACATAATTGGCACAAGGCGAAGGAGCCCTGTCCGAATCGTGACACACGCCTTCTTCCGCGACGCACAGGCTCTTGAAGGCCCGCTCGGTCAGACTGCTCACCTCCCTGTCCGCCTCATCCAAACCACTCCCTATGCTCGACGTGTCACTGAAACTATCCACTTGCTTCGCATATCCCCGTATCTTTCCTGTGCTGCTCGTGCACTCATTGTCCAAAAAGTTCATGGTTCCGGTCTGTTGCACCAGTTTTTATGGAGGCAGAGGAAAAAGTCAAAAGTCGTTTGGCCAGGGTTTTACAAACGCTTGCTGTTGGACTCAATGCTCGAGGAGTCTCTGCCTTTCATCCATTCGTTCCCTATGTCACAAAAGAAAGGGTTCACTTTCTTCAGAAACAATTTTTTTGCAGTATAAGTCACACAAGTCTGATCTGTACAATTGCCTAATTCATACGCCTGTCTAAGTCCCATGCAAGAGTTTATATTCTAGGCAATCTTGACATAACTCATAGGTTGTGTAAGTTACATTAAACATATGGTCAGGCAAACAGTGAGAAGACATTGGACAAGACAAAATGGAAGTGCTCTGTACACAGTTACCATAATGCAGTGGAGCCTTACCTTCAATCCAGCTCACTCATAGGGGAACACAAAATCAATTTGAAGTGGATCTCACGAGGAACCATGAAGCATGAGATGTGCTTGGTAAATCTGCATCTGTTGGGGGCAGGGTTGGTAGGTGGGGGAGATGGGTAGGGTGGAGGTGGGGGGGAAAGAAAGTGGTCAGAAAGCCATGTGACAGTTTTATTCTGGCATCTTTTGCTTTGGTCAGCCATGAGCATTTGACAGACCCCAAAACTCGTCACCAAGTAGTCAACTGAGAGGTTCAACATATGTACATCACCTATACGTGGAAATTTCCCCATATATGGAATGTACGGAATGTTCAATCTCTCCTCAAAAGGGACGCACCCCGTGTACATGATTCCGGAGAGTACAGTATTAGGTATTGGTTGGTGTGAGGGTTCTCATTTTTTCGGTTTCAGAAACGGGTACCAGGAATCTCCTGTATTTCTATTTATAATTATTCTCAAAGAGTCAATATTACTGTAGTACTGGACCCGATGAAGCAATGACTAGGCTGATAATTATTGTAGTCATTCAGAATAAATGTCACACAGATGTGGGAGACAGTCCTGACTGAATTGCAGTTTTAAAGTAGAAAAATGGTCTCAGTGGTTTGTGGGGAGTAACATCTTGAAAAATCCTTCTCCTTGCTCTGAGCCCCACCTCAACATTTTGAAGGATTTTTCACAAGAGCTGCCCAAAGGGCACATGAGTTGATGAGCTGCAAACTTCAGAGAGAAGTGTCTGCTGACAACTGCACTGCCAGCAGAAGGCAGGCCAGTCCATTAATGCACAGCGACTTCTCACTGGCTGCAATTGCTGCAGTGTTGCACAAAGTTCAATGAAAGTTTGAAGAATGCAAATAAGGAAACTGTACGGTGCCTCAAACCAAGTAAATCAGGCAATACTGATCCATTAAAAGTAGCGAAGCTTCAAAGCAATCCCTCCAAAAGATTTAAATTGGAGTCCTGTAGGGTAGTGATTAGCATACTCGCTTCGCAAATGAGAGGACCGAGGTTAGATTCCCAGGCAGGTCAAGGCCTTAGGCAAGTTTCCTTACCCCGCACACCTCTGTTTACTTAGCAGTAAGTAGGAACCCAGTTGTTAATTGATTGGCAGATCCCTCAAGATAAAAATGGTGACTCAATCCATGATGGTTTGTGTGCAATTGGCTGGCACATTTCACCCACCGTATACAGTTAATCAACTTTACAATATATTGTGTGAAGCTCTTTGAGGCATCTCAATGACATGACAAGGCAATATATTAAATGCAAGGCTTATTATTAAATTGCATTGAGTGTCTCTTTCAAGTGCTGCTGAGCGGTGACCTTGCAAAATTGGGTTTTTCAACCTTTAGCTCTGCAATTCAAACGATTGCAGCAAATTTAGGTTAAAAATTCCACCTGGTCTTAGCCTGTGAGGCCATTTTGTCTTAAAAGTTTAAGTGTGCAGAACTGAGTCAGATTCTTCAAATTCAGTCTCAATTTGCAAGCCATTTTTGTGTGTAAAGAAACACAAAAGAGAACTGTGGAAAATTGGCTTTTTGAATTCAAGAATTTCACCCAATTCTGGTCCTGTTTAAAATTTTAAGACAATGTGGTTTTATCCAGGCATTGCTGGTTGGTGGATTTTACACTCGATATTACCCCGAACCCCATTGCAATCTTCACTCTCGTGCACTGTTTGAGAATTGAGCAAAACCACCCTCCCCCCCCCCACATTGTGACAGATCACACCAAACTGCATTATTTGTTTGTTGGTCAGCTGGAAGCCCATCAGATTGCTTAAGAGCATCCAAACCAGAACATTGCAATGAGAGAGGGGAGAGGGGATAATTTGGAATATAAAGATACATAGAGCCTGGTTAACCAGACTGAGAGTTCCATGTACGCATGCTACCTATTTTCAATGTGTCTGGTATGGAATGCGCACTCTCTTCTTGATCACCTAACTCTGAGGATTATTAAGTGGCAGGTTGGGAAGAGCCAAGACTTGTGACCCCAGAGTGATGACCATTCCATACTGTATATACTCCCATTGCTTATTCTTATGTGGAGTCCAATAGCATAGTTGTTAGCACGCTCGCCTTGCAAGAGAAAGGCCTTTGGTTCAATTCCCAGACGAGGCCAAACCTTGGACAAGTTTCCTTCCTCCACTCCTTTCTCAGTTTATTTAGCATTAAGTATGAACCCTGTAGCTAATCGATTGGAGTCTTACTGTTTGGGGGTGATAATTCCTCAAAAGAAAATAAACATTTGGTCACTCAATCCCCGCAGTTTGTAGTTGTGGGACACTGCAGTTTGTGGGACACTGCAGTATACAATGTGCTGCTGTGTTCCACTCACAAAATATACAGTTACTACACTTACAATATATTCTGTGAAGCGATTTGAGACGTCTCAACAGCGTGATAAGGCGTTATATCAAATATAAGGATTATTATTGGTAGGATTATTCTCGCTCCCCACTCTGATCAATCGCAGAACCGTGGACTATCAATTTATGTTCACTATCAATTTATGTTCACCCAATCAATGTGTTTGATAAGTGGATTTTTGAATGGCTGAATTGACTGTAGAGTATGGTAGCGGTTTTGAAGCATTGAATAGCAAGCTGTGTAGAAGGGGTTTAAGGCCATACACCACACAGCCACCTACCTGCTATGTCAGGTGAAGCAGCGGGGCTTGTGTGCATTTCCAACCAGGCTGCTGTACATTTAAAGCTTCCCACCTCTCCTTCATTTGGTCTCATCATTGCCCATCTATAGTGAAAAGTTAAATTTAGTGTGCTGAACAAGATCCTTTGGTAGTAAAACTTTGGTCAGGCACAGCATCTGACCTTCAGCTATTTTGACTTTACACAACCTCGCCAAGTGCAGCACAAATAACGGAGATGCAGCAAACACAACCAGACTGAGAATGTGCTGCGGTTCCACTTCCCTGTATGTGTAACTCTGGAGAAGGTGCAATGGAATTACTATGTTGTTATTGAAAGTGTGCAGAGGGGAGTTCCCCCCCCACACCGGACATCCCCTTCCCTCTCTTCAACGACCCAATGAATAAAGGCAACACCCATACAAGCCTCAAACCACACAGACTGGTAGTTTGCAGGTTTGAGTCCTGGTCGGTGTGTTAGCTAATCTCAGCCTAGGCAACAGCTGGGGATCTTACAATTGGCTTCTGCGCTGATGTGTAATATATTACCTGCTGTAAATGGCATAAATCTTGCCGTAACTTTGGGCGTCAATTACATTAAGCATGTCAAAGTGACTTTATGGGAATGCAATGTGCTTTTTTGGGGTCGGCTGGGAGTCTGATGTATGCGGAAACCCATCACTATTGCTTAAGAGTATCCAAACAAAACTGAGACTTCCATACGATCACCTGGAAATACGTGGAAAGTGTAGAGGTATTTATTGGAATGGAATGCATACTCTCCCATGGTGGGATGCATCACACTTCATCCTAATTTTGGAGAGTATTATGCGCAGACTGGCAAGAGCAAGACTTGGGGAACCTCAGAGAGCGCGTTGAGGTATTACAGGAATCTAGTTTAGCTTGTCATTGAGAGCATTGTCTAGCAAGCTTTCCCATTGCTTGTCCAGCTAGGAGCACCCTGCCCATCAGGGCTTTGGCTTGCAGGGTTAACAAGAGCTGAATCAATCAATCACTCAATCACTCAATCAATCGATCAAAACTTCCATTTATATACCGCGTTTCACGTCGAGATGACGTCCCAAGGCACTGTTCAGTCAGGCAGGTGGGCAGAGGTCGGGGCAGGGTGAAGGAGATTAAGAGAATTGACTGTATATTTGTGGGCAAAACGCAGCAGCCAAATTGCGCACAGCAGTGTCCCACAATGAGTCATGGAAGTGGGAAGAGTCCCTGCTCCCAGTGGCTGGCCTGCTCTTCCAAGTCCTGCTGATCAGCCAAGCTACCTGTGCTGTCATCAGTAGTGCCTTGGAGTACAGTGGATCCCCCTCTGTCTCAGGTTAACACTCCAGTGCAGTGCTGGGAGTGCACTGTATTGTCGGAGGTGCTGTCCTTCAGCTGAGGCATTAAACTGAGGTCCTTTCTGCCTGTTTAGGTAAAGAATAAACACTAAAGAATCCCATAGCACTTTTCAAAAACAGAAGGTAGTTTACCCTGGTGTCCTGGCCAACAAGTCTCCACATCAAGTGGGTTATTCTCACTCTACTTAACTAATCCCAGGGAGTATTCTTGTGGATAAATTCTCAAATTTAACTGTACGTTTAAGAAGCAGGTCTAACAAGAAACACCTTAAAAATACAACAACAACAAAATTACACTTGTCAGCGCCTTTCAAGTCAGGAGGACATCCCAAGGCACTTTGTTTAAGAATTATCTGCAATTTTGCGGTATTTTAATAATCCTAATAGCCTTTCCATTTAGTATATATAGCCATAAATCCTGTGCATTTTTCACAGGATATACGGTGAAGTGCAGTGACAGTGTGTGTTTTGTGGGCCAATGCAAACGCAAGAACGGTCTCAGGGGCTAAGATTAGGTGGGAATTTCAGGGCTTGCATTTTTAAAGAGTGATCACAAGTGATTACTTCAGCTCATTGGCATCTTACTCTTCACTCCCAGCTGCTGCTGGAGAGAAGCTGTTGTTTCAAAGTTCTGTGATGTGTGTCACATAATATCCAAGGCTTCCACACTATGACTAATAGGTAAGATACTTACAGCTACGCCGGCAAAATGCAAGTACAAATACAAGTCATCTGGATTGAACTGGGACTTAGCCACGTGCTGAAACAGCCCCTGCTCAGCTCAGATAGTAATCCAGTACTCCAGCAAATTGCAAACATATGCCCCTCGCCCCACTTTCTAAGTGGATCAGGGTTTACGTGGATCCTGGGCAGACATCATAAATCAGTGGACGGCAAAAGTTCACTGAATGTTACACTTGGTTTAGGTGTGCACTGAGATGTACTTCAGTCTATTGGTGAAAAGCTAGCACCACAATTTGCTTTGTGTGCATTAAGGAAGTCTAAATGACGAAATTCATTACAATAATCATTGCATTTGATACAATTTCCTTCCGTGCTTCAATCACGTTCAAACTGCTTCACACGATATATAGTGAAGTGTAGTGACTGTATTTTGTTGGTGAAATACAAAGATGATTATTGTTAACACAACAACAGAAGCAATTTACATTTGTATAGAACCATTCAAGTCAGGAAGGCGTTCCAAGGTGCTAACACAGTGATAATGATTAGAAGGTTTCAGTTTGAACAAAGAATAATCAATGAAACCTTATTTTGTGCTCTCAGATGCTGGCTGACCTACTGTGGATTTGCAGCCCGTCTAATTTCCCAATATCTCTTTCATAATGTGGGTTTATCTGTTTTGTTGTGTTTATTGTCTTGCAATTTGTGCACACAATACACATTTGAGCAGCAGGTGGTCTCTTGTATCACTTTTACAAATGCTAATCTGTTAATTGTTAATCTAAATGGGCCAAGTTCAACACCTCATTACTATTCATTATGCACCTAGCAAAATGAGCCAGAGTAAATGTAATGCCTGTTTAGTCAGTGAGTTGTCCCAGTGCTGTACTCGTGCTCACCACTTGCATTCCAATATTGGCATATCAAAGATTAACAAACTTTACTCTAGCAGTTTTTTGTTTGCATTTTGTTCTTAAAAAAAAAGGATCTACTTTCTGCCTCAAAACTCTGGCTCATATTAGTGAGTGGTTGTTCCAGGCACCATTTGTTATGTCTTCTGGCATTCTTTGGCATTGTGGTGGAGAACAAGAGGACATAGGTTCATGATTGCAAAGGGCAATTTCAGGACAGACACTGCTCTTTGGGACGTCCTCCCGACGTGAAAGGCGCTATATAAGTGCAATTTTGTTGTTGTTGGGATTCTATGATTCTATGATGACCAGAATGGGTCCAGTAAGTGCAGGTGGTAGGGTGGGTATTCTGGAAGGATGAGATCCAAATAGGTCATTTGGCTCATCAAATCACAAAATCTAATCCCATTCTCCTGCTCAGTATCCCACACCCATATGAAGTGTCTATCTAGTTTCCTTTCAAAGGGATTTACGGATAGACTCAGCTAATCTATGTGAAATGCCAATTGGTCCTTCAAGCCAACTCTTCTCATAGACCGTGCAAAACCTACTCTATTTGCTCAAATCAGTTCTCCGCCATAGAGATTCTCTGATATCAAGCAAGTGTCAGAAATATATATCTCCCCTCATACCTCTGATATTCAACTCTGACCTATGTCATTCCACGAATACCATTCTTTCTCCCAGTGCCTGTCATCCATACCTCAACATCCAAGTCTCAGAGGTAGAAAGGCAGAACTGAGTTAGGTATGTATGAAGCAGATCATTGATAGGTCAAAATAATGGAAGTTAGATCTAGACACGTTCACTGTGTATAAAAAGAGACAGTGCAGCTTAAAGCTATTTTTGCTATTGATGACAGGTGGTAAATTATCCCAACGAATGGACACAGATGGGAAAACCTTGCCATGTCAAGGTGGCAAGCATACCAATTTAAGAATAGTGTACTGATTTATGCAACAATATGCTGGATTGTGGGTTGATTCAACTAATAGTGTGCGGGTTCACAATACAGAATGCAGCAGTCACCAGAAGATCATAAAAAGGCTCTAATGACCAGATCCTTCAGTCCATTTGATCTCACCTTTCTGCAATGCCAACCCAACTGTCCTCCCATTGCAGCATCAAGTTATTTCGAAAAGATGAGTTAAGCAACTTAGCTTCAATCGCCCTTTCTAGTAACCCATTCCAACATTTGATTACCCTCTATGTGAGGTAAATAACAGGTGCAACAATCCAGTACCCAAATGGTGCATCAGTTTATGTTGGAATGTAATATCTCGAGGGATCATACTCCTATAATGCAATCCCTCCGATAGTCTTACAGAATCATCTGAACAAAACTGTTTCGTCCATTGGTTTTCGACAAAAGCAGCTCCATGTGTGTCACCTATAGATTGCCATGTGTGTGTGATGTGTGTGCAACTCTTATTCTGCTATGCTGACTTTTAAGAGATAGGTTTCCACATGTGTCAGACACCTGGCTGACAGATCCCCTACCCCTCCAAAAACAATGCCGGTAGTAAATTGAGGGTAAAACGATCAAGTTTGTAGATCACTGCGCAACAGATGTCAGAACCTCAGGCTTTGAACAAAGTGCCTCAGAGCAGCAGGAATACATAAAAGCTGACTTTGAGATAATTCACTCCTAAATTTCTCACTGATCTGATGCTTATACACACAGCTGTATGAATGTCTGCCACTTCAAATGTAATTGCAGCGCTAAAGAAAATTTCTGCCAATGCAAAAGACATTCTCTTCAGCGACCTCACCCACACAAAGCCCCATGCACCCCTAACACCACCCTGTCAAAGCTGCCCAAACTCGTTCATGCCATCTATTCAATTGTCTTTTCTGATAGAGAGTTAGCTTACTCAACCTCTTATTGATGGTCCCTCACTACACAGTGTCCCATTCTATTCACTGTATTCCTGCCCTGAATGGAGGACACTAAATCCAGCCTAGAAATGTTTTATTCCACCATTGTACTTGGCTTGAAAAACAAGTACAGGAATAGGAATTGAAACAATACCTAATTTATTCTCCAATGAAGCACTTAAGTGGCGCCAGTTGTTGATTCGGATAAGCTTCGTCAAAGCCAGTCACTGACAAGTTGAAGAAGCCTTCCCCATAAAAAGGGATTTGTGATTTGGACCATTAGAAATTGATAGGGTGCTTTTATTCCATGAAATCTAGACAGAGAGGGCACAAAGCAGGTGTTGCTTGGTAAAGAGCTTTTTCTGAGTGTTCCAAAGCCTGTGTTGTCTCAACTATCAATACCCTGTGATGCAACACTGGATAACAAGAGAGGTTAGATGAAGAAGGTCTTTTGACATCTTTTAAAATCATTCTTCCAGATGATGTTACAAATATGCAGTCACTACATGTCACAGAAAAATCTGGAGAGATAAGCAAATACAAGGTTATTATTATTGTTATTATCATTATTATGATCTTACTGTCTTTTCATTGCAGTTTCGAGTGGTTTCTTATATAAGTCTGGTATTCTGGTCTCCATCATTCCTTCCTGTATTCCTTCCAGCCCTTTGGGACATCCTTCTGACGTTAAAGGTGCTATATAAACACAATGTGTTGTTGTTGGTATGTTTGACTTAAATACTGCAGCAAAATTACATTTGTAGCGTTCTTTTCATGTCGGGAGGATGTCCCAATAGGTGCAATATATGTCGATCCCATACAGATTTCCTTCTTTCCTTCTTCTGCAGAATTTGCTCCTGACTGTGCTATCATTCCAGAGAGGACCCCAATGCCCTTGACTTCATCAGATCACAAGATTAGTTTGGACAAAGAAGGTCCTTCAGCCCGTCTGATCTCATCTCTCTTCAATAATACAGAGGAATCTCCAAACGAGGAGAGAAAACTACAAATGCAAGTTTTGCTTTCTATAAATGACTGAGATAGCGGTACCACCAGATACAACAGTAAATCTATCTATTTATATTATAGATATAGTATATATATTACTCAAACCATCCTGTTACCTGCATGGACCACACAAAACATATTCTTTTGTGAACCAAAGTAAGAATTTTCTACAATTCTGCATGCCCTTAAATTTTACGGGTAAAATCAACTGGAATTTCAGCAAATTGTGGGATAAAACCTTCGGAATCCATACCATAACTTCCCTTTGACTTCTACTCAAATCCCCTTGGGATGCAACATTATATATGATTCCATTTGTTAACAACAATGTCACATTGTGTTGGAAACTTTCATTGATTCATCAATAATCATAGCCAAATCTCTTTCCTTCTCCACCTCTGTGTGCACAGATCTACTGTTTCCAATAATGCACTGCCTTATAGTTATCTACACTAAATTACTTTTGTCTCTCCTAGGCCCAACTGCTTAATTGATCAACATCTTTTCCATTGATGTCTTTAGTCACCTGCCCATACAGCCTGCAGCCATTAACACATTTTAAAATGTTGCAAGCCATTTGGGAATTGTGCATACGACAGGAAATCTAAAAGACAGAAAACTGGATGCAAAATAAAGAGCAATTGTTATTTTTTTAAAAATCCCCAATTCTACACCATCTTAAAATTGAAAGCTAAGACAATGGTTTTAAAGCTAAGACACTGAGTAATTTCGTGCTTCCAAACATGACACAAATAAAATCTAAATGAACACACCACTTTCTGAGTCAGAGAGAGAGGGAGGGAGGGAGAGAGAGATAGAGAGTGAGGGAGTGGGGGGGAACAAACAACCTCCCTTGATGTCATGAAAAGCAAAGGATCAAATGAAACTGTCTTAGGTAAAAGACACCAAACTAAAACTTCAGCCATTTCAGAGTTGTAATTCTACATAGTGTTCGACCCAGCTCGGTCCCCAGCCAGCCGACAGGAGAGTGCTAATTTGAGAATGTTGGAACATTGACTCCCTGGTTTACAGCAGCAAGGCAGGGAACATCAACTAAGATTAATTGGGATAACAAGCAAAAGATTACCAGCCAGTGTGAAACTCTCAACATTGTGTATCTATCTTTGTGTGTATCTCAAAGTGCATGGATGTTAGCCCACAAAATATACAGTCAATTCACTTTACAGGAAGTGAAGAGCTTTGAAATGTCTCAATATTGTGACAAGATGCTATATCAAATACAAAGATTATTAATATTATGGTGTGGATCACTGCGCATGTCTGGATGCTCATTTCATTTACACAACCAAACAAACCAGGAATTTGCATACACAGAGCATAACCATAAGAGGAACACCAGAGCCCTTGTGAAATTATTCCAGCAAATTATTTTGCAAGATACTACATAATACAAGTTGATATTTAGATGGGGCCTTTCACGTCAGGAGGACGTCCCAAAGCATTTAACAGTAATGACTTGGCATCTGAGCTGAGGCCGAGGGGCGGTGGGGAGGAGACAGATGACCAAAGGCATGGTCAAAGTGGTAGGTTGTGAGACAGACCTTGAATAAGTGGAGGGAGGGACCAGGATGAGTTCCAGAGGGGACCTGAAATCTTGGACACAGTGAAGCGGTGAAGGATTCCTGGAGAGGATTTATGGCCAAAATTCAATTCACTTCTGATCCGTTTGCAAGAGCTAATCTGCTCAATTATTTAAACTCAATCCAACTGGGTTGAATTGTACAATTTATTGCTTTCTCTTATGTTTGTTTTCCTGGAATACTGGAAGGAACATTGGTGTGCAGGGAGCCTGGTTACCATGGAATGCCTGAGAGCAGTGTACAGCCCAGTGGCACTTTACTGATCATAAGTCTCTATACTACTCATGCTACTGTTTGCAATGCACTTGCAGTGTAAGGCTAAAACAATGCAGCCTCTGGTAAAATGTTTTGTGTGCATTCAGTAGGTTTTATCACATTGCACCACTTTTCAGGGGATAATAATCCCTTAAAAAAAAATCATAATTTGGTCACTCAATCAATGACTGTGCGGCACTGCTGTATTCAATTGGCTGCAGTGTTTTGCCCACAAAAATATATAGTCAATTCACTTTACAGTACAGTAAAAGCCCATCTATCCGGCAGCCGATCAACCGTAACTTCCGGCATTGCAAAACAAAAAGGTCCACATTCAATTAACCAGAAATTATCCGGAAAAATGCATAATGTTAAAAAAAAATTTGTGGGGGAATATCCGGCACGCACTTTAACCAGCATTGGCCAGGTCCCGAAGGTGCCTGATAAATGGGCTTTTACTGTATATTCCTTGAAGCGCTTTGAGATGTCTCGATGATGTGGTAAGGAGCTATATCAAATGCAAGGATTATTATTATAGCATTCAAACTGATTTACACTGACAGATCAGGGGACTGAAATTCCACTTAGTCTCAGCCTTACTCTGTAAGGCCATTCTGTTTTACAATTTAAGATGGTGCAGTATTGTGGAAAATTCCTACTCTTAAATCGACGTTTCCT
The DNA here is from genome assembly GCA_035084275.1 of Hydrolagus colliei. Taxonomy (NCBI): domain Eukaryota; kingdom Metazoa; phylum Chordata; class Chondrichthyes; order Chimaeriformes; family Chimaeridae; genus Hydrolagus; species Hydrolagus colliei. Next base: position 18,314,839 of record CM068748.1, read on the forward strand.
ACCCTAAAAAACCTACCCTTTCAACTGCATGTGTGGACACCTCCCCATCCCCTTCCTCCTCCTAACTCAGCATCCAATGCTGCCACTGTGGAGACAAGTTGTTATTGTTAATTTGGAAGCACGGTTTCTGTACTTCTTTAAAACGATAGGCTTCCAAACCAGGCTGAATTGAACAATTTTTCACAATTCTGCACAATCTTACATTTTTAGATACAATGATCTAACAACCTAAGACTAGTTAGAGTTTGGGGGCAGTAGAATTTGTTGTAATACCTAACAGAGTTTAATGTGTGCATTTCCACATATTAATAATAATCATTGCAGTTGGTATAGCTACTTTCACACCAGAAGGATGCCTCAAAGCGCTTCATTTACTGTGCAGTGACTGTATTTTCAGGCAAACTCAGTCTGGCTGTGTAAATATATTATGTAACATTGAAAACTGCACTTTATTTATTCTTCTAGGTTGCTGATCATTCTGGTTTACCAGGGATTGGGCTTTGTAGGATATCTGGGCTTTGAATCTCTGGGTGACTCAAACACTCAAAAGATGCTGTACGCAATCTGGGGTTGGAGACAGGATGGGTGGCGGGCAGGGAGGGTGGGGGTAGGAGGGTGAAAGAAGGCACGGTCGAAGAGGAGAGTGTTGAGAAGAGCCTTGGAGGAGGTAAGGGAGGGGGTGAGGCTAAGGGAATGTGAAATGGAGGTCCAAAGGGTCAGGACAGAGAGGTTGAAGGCCCGATCACCGATTTTCAGGCGGGGAATGTGGGCAAGTCGGAGTTTGCTGAGCGGAGGGAGAGGACAAATAAGAAATATGTCATATCGAATTTCTAAAAGATCAAATACACTGAGGAGTATATTCACAAAGCAAGAAGACCTGACAATCATTCAGATCATCACCCAGTCACTCCATTTGACAATAATTACACCAAGCATTTGAGACGATTCGACATTATGGGCGCAATATTAAATGCAAGTATTATTATTATTATCATTAAACTTCTGGATTTTGTAACTGGGGAAATAAAGCTTGTGATTGCTTTCATCCTAAATGTAGCATCTGGTCTCCAGTAGATGTTTATTACACTTTTAAAACACCTTTTGGCACCACTGAATACGGTATCAGCAGAGTAAGCACATTAATCTGAATATTTAGCTCTACAATTAACACTATAACCTCGGCATCTGATTAGTGAAAGACAACAAGCTTCATGCAAATCACTTATTTTCAATAATAAAACTCTTGATCTTTGGAATTGTTATAGCGCCTTTCACATTGGGATGGTGTCTGAAAGGCATCATTGGATTTACTGTAAATTGTAGTGACTGTGGGTGAAGACTACAGCCCAATTGTGTATAGCATTGTCTGACAAATAGCGATGAAGTGAATGATTAATTTTATCTTGAAGATTGTTGCCCAGAACACTGAGGGAAACTCCCTTTGCTTTTCAAATAGTGCCTCATGATCTTTAACATCCAGCTGAAGAGACAACTGGACCTCAGTTGGATATCTCATCCAAAGGACAAATGAGGGGTGTTCCTCCAACATTGCTCTGGAGTATCACTGAGCTAAAGCCCTGATATGGAATTTAAATCCATAACCTTCAGACTCAGGCAATAATAATAACAATTATTATTATCATGATTATTACCAACATGATTGAGCTTATGGTCATATTTGGGAGCCAATTATTCAAAAATACCAGTCAAGCCACTTTACATTTAAAGCCTCTTGAAAAATGTAATTAGTTTGAACTCAGTAATCTACATCCCATCTGTGCATGTGTTTATACTGTATTGGGAGCTAGTGTCAGGTGGAAGAACATGAAAGATCCTGTGTCCCACTTGCATCTAAATGAAGACTGTTTGGTAGTTTATCTTGAAACAAAATCTGATTGACTCAGTGGAACAGATACTCATCTAACGTTTGCTGCAATGAAACTCTAGGCTAAGTGAGGACCACCAAATATAACTGAGGTACACACCGTGAGTGGAAGGTGCATAGATTATTATTAATGATAATGTTGCATACAATTGGTATAGTGCCTTTCAGGTCAGGAGAAGGTCTCAATGTACTGGCCAGGATTAATTATAAAGTGTAGCGTTTAGGTATTTTGTTGGCAAATGCCTATGAAATTATTCCTGTAGGCCAGATTGTGCACTGCAGTGTCCCACACACAGCCTCAAAGTGAATTTTGTATGATCAATTTTAAGCCTGTGTCAAGGACATAAATGTGAAGCCATCATACTGTGAATTTTTACCAGCAAACAATAATTTTAGCACCTAATTTCCAGGTTCTCAGTTACTGCCAATTATTATACAACATAGATGGTGATAGTTGGTGTGCAAAGAGCATTGGGAGGGTGTGTAAATGTTACAAGCATTGATAAGGTCGCTGAGAAGCAGTCCACATCAATATGCACACAAAAAAATACACCAATGCTATTTGGTTCACCAATAGCTTCTGCCATTGACTGATAATCTGGTCATTCAATACACGACTGTTTGTGGGACTCTGCTGTGTGCAATTGGCTGTCGCATTTCCCCCACAAATATACAGTCAATTCACTTTATATTTTATTCTGTGAAGCACTTTGAGGGTCTAGAAGATGTGAAAAGCGGTATATCAATTACAAGGGTTGTTATTTTTATTATTTATGCCTTCTGGTTTTTGGACTCGCCAATACCATACAATAACAAAGGTTATGACTTTTTAGACTTTGGGAATTTCAGGAGTAGGAAGTACAGCTAACCTTTCCCTGCTTCCCCCGGAGCACAGAAGACAATTCCAGCCTCCCACGCTGTAGTCCAGTCCCAGGTGCGACTAGGCTTCACAGACTTGGCATCTTCCCTGTCTGTGTGGCTTAGCACCTGCCTTGCTGAATGACTTCAGAGACTTTGGGGAACCAATAAAAAAAACAGAAAAAAAATCCCTCTTGATACCCAGTAGAGCTTCGAAAATGACAGATAAACAGTTAAGACATACAGTTAAAGAGACAAACAAAATCTATCAGAGTCTGCGTTATATCATCGTTTTCCACAACGGAAATTCTATCATGTCATGTGCTGCTACTATATACTGAACAGATCTTAAATTCATGGCAGGCCTCAGCTTTCAAAATGTCATCAGTAATGGTCGAATTCCATTTTGTCGCCTGGGTCCTGACCATTAGATTACCTGCTGTGTGCCAGACAGCAGTGGGCCTGACCATAAGAGATACTTAAACGTTTCACACTTAAGAGTATAGAAGAGAAAGCAAATGGAGAATAAGACAAGCCAAGGATGAGAGGAGGCCACTTTGAACACTAAAATTCCAGCCTATCTCCCCCCATAGCGTCCAATGCCTTCGGAACATCTGTGATGTGTTTCTCCGCACTACCTGGGTCACATGGATTGTAAGTTGATAGCTCTAAATATTGAAAGCTGACATAATAATAATAATTCCTGCATTTGATTTAGCGGAGTATAATTTCGGCGAGACATCTCAAAATAGAATATCCTGTTCAGTGTGTATTTGTGGATGATCTGAGATGTGCTGTGAATGTGTAAGCAAAAGATTCCTTGCGTTTGATGTAGGTACGTCACCCCGGCTCATTTGGTGGTACCCTTGCCTCTGAGTCAGAAGGTTGTGGGTTTGAGCACCGTGTGGGACTTTGAACCCAGGGCTGATGCTACAATGATACGAACATGATTTATATCTACGATAGAAGTCCCATGGCACTCTTTGAAAAAGTAAGGGAGTTTCTCCTGATTTGCTGGCCTACAGCCCCACAAATAAAATTGGTCATTCACTTCATGGCTGTTTGCGGGGACATCCTGATAAGTGCTTTGAGAGGGGCTCTAAACGTAAAAGGCCCTGTATCAAATTCAATGATTACCATTTCACTTGGGGGAATTGACTGTAATGTGTAGTGACTGTGATTTGTGCAGGCGTTGGGTTTCAAGGGTACAAAAAGCAAACGAAAATTCCTGTTTATAATTGAGTGCGGTTATGGCAACATTCCGAACAGGAAACTTTTTCTTCCTGTTGCTTTAAGTCGGACACATGTGCCTCAGTTCTGATGCTTCCAGCATCTGACACATCTGGAGAGGGTTAACTCAAACAGTCTACACATGACCTCCATGTAGTTGGATGGAAATCTTACGTTTGGATCTCGGTTTTGGCTACATCTTTCAGGAAATAGTGCGACACTGCAGGATTTGTAACCAAATCATTCGCCTTCTCATTTACATGTTCCATGCATGTTGGAGCCTGTAATTAACTATAAAGAAAGACTGGAGTCTCCAGTTCTGCCAAATGTTAACAAAATAAACCTCTGTAGATTAATACAATAATACTGATACACCTTGCATTTGATATAGCGCCTTTCATGTTAGGAGGATGCCTCACAGTGCTTCACAGGGTATGCTATAAAATAGAGTGACTGTACTTTGTAGCCTAACGTTGCAGCCAATTTCATGCAGGAAAATCCTACAAGCAGCCATGAAGTGAGCGACCAATTTTATTTGGTAAACTAATTTTTTTTTCTGAACTTCTTAAAAGGAACCATTGGATTCTCCACCCCCACCCACCTTGGCCTCCATTCCTCTTGAATCAGACCCCAGCTCAGGTGCAAACCCTTCACTGTCCAATGCCTTGGGACATCTTCACAACATGAGAAGCGCTATAAAAATACAATTTGTTGTTGTTGAGAAAGGAGTTTCTGGCTTACAGATAAAATCGTACATTCACTATATGACTGTGTGTGACACATTGTTGTGCACAATTTGCTTTCATCTACACATACACAATCATTTACTTTACAGTAAATTCTGTGAAGTGCTTTGAGACATGAAAGTGGAAGGCTCTATATCAAATGTACGGGTAATGATTATTATTATAATTATGTGGGTCCTGATTATAACAACACATGTCTCTGCTAATCAACCCCCAATTGCTTCCACAATCCTCGACACACCTAGTAATGATGTGCTCTTTTCACTCCTCATAGCAAATAGATCCAATTACTCACACAGATATTGCAACCAGCCTTTTATCATTGTGCTAACAACAGAAAACATTACCAGAGGTGACTTCAACGTGAAGTCTATCCATTTTACAGTGTGGTCTGAATCCTGATGGCGGTTATAAATAACAGCCTTTTCACTAGGTCTTTATGATGGGATTTCCCGTTATAAAGATGTGGTGAACACATCACTATTTTTAGTCATCAGCTTCTTCGCTATTACACTATGCAGTAAGACAACCGCCAGCAAGTGGAAACTGCATCTAACGTGCAAACTCAGTTGAAACGAAGGCAAGAAAACAAAAGAAAGAACGGCAGAGAGCGAAAAAATGTAAGAGAAAAAGAGGGAGGGAGAGAAAAAGAAACAGAATGATAGAGCAATTAATTTTACATTATATTCTGTGAATCGCTATGAAGCCTCAACAATGTGATAAGGCGCCATATCAAAGATTATTATAATAAACATACTTTAATTCCTACAGCACTTTATCATGTTAAAACCTTTCGAAGCGGCTGACAGATATGGCTTTGGCAACTTACGGTTTTCCAGGTAAAAACTTGAAATTGTCAGTCATTTTGGAGCACAATGCCTTTTTTATTATAATTAATAAAAATAATAATCCTTGCATTTAATACAGCGCTAAGTCATGTTCTCCAGACATCTCAAAACGCTTCACAGATTATATTGCAAAGTCAACTGACTGTATATTTTGTGGGCAAAATGGTGGATCCATTTGCATGCAGCAATGGATTGTAGCGACCAGTTTTTTTTTGGGGTGGGATTATTACCTCTGGAAAGCGATCCGCCACACAATGGGTGCACAAATCATGCACAGCGGGTGAGGCTCTGAGCCATTTGTTATGAGCGGTGCATTCTGCAGGGCTCAGTGGAGCTCCCGCTAGCAGATCATATGCATCCAAACCAGACATGACGTACTTCAAGTAACACAAGAAGGGTTGCAGATAAATGTCCAAAAACCTATTTATCCATTTGACGCGCCTGCGTTTTGATTTCTGACTCCCGCTTCTGAATGAAAGAAAGTTTTGGAAGCTAAAACATTGGCAGTTTTTGCAGTAAGAATCAAATTCACTGCATTAATGCATTACCAGCTTCTTTGAGCCAACGACACTGCTTCACACAGAGGCATATTTTCCAATTTCTATCGCATGCAAAACTAAATAAGAGACAGAGAGAGAGAGAGAGAGAGAGAGAGGAACTCACCATCACGAGTTCTCCTTTCGGCGAGGGGCCGATATCTTGCTCAGATTCCGTCCACTGCAGGTCATTCAGCATTTGGTCAAGTCGCTAGCAGCTGCAGTAAAAGCGAGAGCAGTTACTCTTTCTGTGTTGTCTTACCGGTGGCTATGAGCAAATGACGACCTCCAACTTCCTCGACGCTTGGGAGGTCCGCATGACTGGGAGCGACTGCAGAGTGTGAAGTGAGGGTAGTCGGTGTCCAGTAAAGTGTACTTAAATGGAGTCCGTGAAAGCAGAAACCAGCGACAGTCCATCTGATGGAGAAGCCAGTAACATGCAGTACTGTCAGTGTCGGGTATCACACAGATGAAACGAAACAGGCTGCTCGGCTATTTTTACCTCGGGATAGATATTTTGACTGGATGCTTACTGTATCTTTTAGAAAGAGGGGGCTGAACATCTGCGAAAATACTGCCTTGCTCTCCACCCTCACCACGCCCAAAAGCAAAAACAAACAGGCCAAGTCCTTTTCCAAAGCATTTTAGCTCACACACGGCATCCCTGCTCTCTGTGTTTTTTGTGTGTGTGCGGCACCTGAAAGTGAACAGAGGCTTCCACATGGATTGCACATGATCCTTGTTGTTGTTCCTTCTCGGCACCAGAAATAGAGCATTGCGTCATCAGGTCAAAATAAGTGTGGTCATACTGTGGTCGTACTGTTCTCACTCTATAGTAATCTACTGGGACAAGAGTTCGATTTTCCAGTTCTGTATCAATCACCTCACTGAGTGAATTATACAGCCAAAGTGCTACTCTAGTGCAGTTCGGGCTATACTGTTATTTGGTAAAGCTCTCATTGGAATATTCCCATGTGGTATAATATCTGTTTAGGTTATATAATTCCCAGATAATGAACTCTCCGAATCCATTCTTTGGTTGTCAGTCCAGCCCCTCTTTTGAGCGAGGTGAGGAACCCTTACCTCGCTGTCCTGCACGGGCCCTGCGGGACATGCTTTAAGTGGAAAGGAATCCGTGGGCTGGTCTTTTCTTTAAGAGGCTCAGACACTTACCTCTCAGCAAAGAAGGTCAGAAGGCACACATGGGATAGCTCGAGCTGGAGGATAGCACACTTTCCAGCTCTTTGCTTGGTCACCTCACCCTCCCACAGCCTTATATGCAGGCGAGCACTACTATAATAGGCCATGGGCACCGTGGGTTCGTTCTCAGGAGTCCTCTGTGCAGTGATCTCAGAGAAATAGTTGATGGACGTCCACACATGTGTTGTAGGACTGGGGCAGGGGGGGTTGAGGGGGATGGGAAGGAAGGGGGAGGGGAAGGCAGACAGCCTGTGATTCATGAAAGCAAAGTACATGCTTACTAATGCACTATTAATCCCTCCATTTTAACTGGAGCAATTTTGATTTGGTCAGCCGGGTGTTTGTCACATGCGGAAACCCATAATCATGCTAAAGAGTATCCAAACCAAACTGAAAGTTCCATGTAGCCCACCTACACATGGAAATTCCAGAGGTATGTGATATTCAGGCTTTGGCTTGCAGAGACAACAGAAGATGATTGGGAAGAATCCCTGCCTCTTGTGACTGGTCTGCCCTTCCAGGTCCTGCCAATGAGCCATCAGCAGTGCTCGAGAATACTGCGGATCCGCCTGGCTCAGGAACCGGACTATCGAAACTGCTAGAGAGGGTGAGCTCGAAGCCGACATTCTGTTGCCAAACTTGCCACCTCGGAGCCAGTTCAGGTCCAAAGGGACCTCGTTCTGCATGCAAGGCTCTGTATCCTGAACATGTCACAGGTCACTATCACTGAAACTTCATACCGTGAAGTGATTGATCGATTTAATCTGGGGATTGATTGTTGGCCAGAACACTGGGAGAAGCACCTTTCTATTTTTGAATAGTACAAGAGGATCTTTAATGTCCACCCGAAAAGGCAGATGGGACCTTGGTTTAATGTTTTATCTGAAGGGCACCACCGTCCGAAATTTCAGCATTCTCCCAGCACTGTGGTGTCAGCCTAGAAGACTGTGAGTTCAAAGTATCTGACCTGGGCCATGTGACTCAGTGTCAAAGAGAGCTACCAACTGAACCAGGCTGAAACCTTTAGGAAATGATGGAGAGAAAATCTATCTGGGTCTCAACTTACTCTGTTTAGGTAGTAATTAAAATCCACAGTATTCTTAAATATGGTCTTCACTTTGAAGTCAGACATTCAGCAAATTCTTTTATGAAATTACTGTACAGAAAACAAACTATAAAGCTGAGAATGGAATTCAACAATTTGCCAAATTGAGAACACTTTGCAAATACTTTAAAATAACATAAATCCAGTGTATGGCTGGTTTTCCTCTCCCCCATTAATGCCCAAGCGTGTCTAGCTCACAGCGATGGATGCTTCAGGTGAATAATCAATCACAAACTATGCATTATCATTCTGAATGAAGGAACACAATTCCTTCCAGCAGTAGAGGTGTACCGAGTATTCATTGTTATTTCCCAAACTGTGCTTCACAAGCAAAGAATGAGAGGAATGGGAAATCATCCTGCGCAAAGACAAATGAAGGAAGAACATGCATTTTTATGAGCACCTCACATCAAAAGCAATTTTTTTTTAATACAGGCAAAAGCTGGAGATACCAACAAGTTCTCACAAAACACCCTGAGGTGAATTTCTCATTTATTTGGAGTGTTGCTGGCCAGAAAACGGAGAGTGATCACCTTCTCTTTTTGAATTGTGAAAAAATGTGATACAGTGCCTTATTACATCATCAAGATGTCTGAAAGCGCTTCACATAATATATACCGTGAAGCATGAGCATCTTCAACTTCCATCTGAACAGGAAGATGGGACCTCAAATGAATGCTCAAATGATCTACTCTCCCCCTACACGCCCACCCGGACCCTCCGTTCAACAGGACTTGGCCTGCTCCAAGCTCCCCGCCCGAACCGCCCCACCATCGGAGGCCGGGCCTTCAGTTTCTCCGCTCCCACCTTATGGAATGCCATCCCTCAATCCCTCCGTTTCGTCTCTTCCCTTTCCTCTTTCAAGGCCGGTTTGAAGACTTTCCTCTTCGATCGTGCCTTTTGTTCCACCCCGAACTCTTTTACCTCCCCTTCGTGTTTCACCCCTTCCCAAAAACTCCCCTCCCAGCTCGGGTAACACGCCTCCTGTTCAGCGCCTTGGGACGTCCTCCCGACGTGAAAGGCGCTCTATAAATGTAAATTGTTGTTGTTGTTGTTGTAATTAATGACTGAAACAGATGACCAGGAAAGGTGGTTGAGGCTAGGATGTTGGGACTCATTTGAGAAGCAGCCCCTCTACATCCACCCACTGGAACTCCCAACACAAAAGGTGCTATACATTGTTTTTATGGTTTGTTGTTATGTTTTGGAGGGATGAGATTAGATGGGCCAAATGGCCTTCTTTATCCGAATGAATCTTGTGATCTTGAATCCTCAATCTACAGACCTGAGCAAAACAGACCCTGACGGTGAACAAGGCATTGTATTATGGAAGGTTGACAGGCAATTTGACACCAGAACTGACTCACACATTATAATCCAGAGAGTCTTTGGATCTATGATTGGCATTCTAATGCCAGCAACATCAATCAATGCATTTAGCACCACTTGTCGACTGGAGCCCATCAATCACAGTAATCAGTAAAAATAGGGGCTCCCATTATAAACACAATAAAAACATTGCTATTTTAAGTGATTGACATATAATAGATCCCACTGTCATTGGAATAAAAATAAAAGTAATGATTTTAACCTTACCCCCACCCCCGGTAAGAGCCTCTGATAATCTTGCATTGTCCCTTATCCTCTCACAACTTGGGCACGATGGGTCGAATGGCCTTCTGTGCCATAAAAATATTCTGAGATCACAAGTTTCGGTTCAGATGAAGATGACGCATCTCAATCCTCTATAATGTACACCCACCCATCCTCTCCATCACAGCAATCAAGCTGTGTTTTAAATTGAGTCCCACTGTCTTAACCTAAAACACACTTTCTAGTAATCTTTTCCGGGCCTTAACTATAAGAATAATAATCCTTGCATTTGGTAAAGTGAATTGACTGTATGTTTGTGGACAACACGCGGCAGACAATTGCACACAGTAGTATTCCACAAACAGTCATGGATTGAAATGACCACTGTATGATTGTTTTTTTTCTTGAGGGATTATTGTCAGGCATGTGGAGTCAGGAAATTTGCCCAACGTTTTGCCCTGCCTGGAGTTGAATCCAGGTCTTTCGCTTGTAAGGTGAGTGCTCTAACCACTGAGCTACAGGGCTCTACCATCCACTGAATAAAGAAAAATGCCTGGTGTCTGTCCTGAAATTGCCTTTTGCAACTCTGTGCCTTCTTGCACTATGGCCTTGGTAAATCCTAAAGTATTGAATTGAGTTTATTTTTTCATTCCAATTTTAAAATATTTATACACCTCTCTAAGATCACTTCTAAGATGCATTTTGTCACGACTAAAGAGCCTTAGGCTTTTCTGATTGTTCATCTAAACAGGAAACAATGTCCTAACATTTCTCAGATCATTTCCTTCCCGGTACTAGTGTCACCACAGGAAAGGAATGACTGTCAAGTGCTGTAGAATACTACGCTGTGTGAGGGGGATATATTAAAGCAAGTTATTCTTGACTGAAGTCATGTATTCCTAAGGTGCCAAGTCCATCAAAGTCACCAATGTAGATGGGACTCTACATGGCACATGATATGTTTGCAGTGAGTTTAAAGAAGCACAATAGCAAAAGGTACAAATAGCATTGAGTCCACATTGAAATATTGTGGTTGAAACATGCCATGGACAGCAATAACTCTAGGAAAAAGATGACAAGATTGGCTTGGTTTGGATGAAGATGACCCTTCGGTCCATTTTATCTCATCCTTCCAGAAGTGCATCTCCTGTGTGGACTCCGTACACCTAATAGGCTAACTGGTGGTTCCTCATCTTCATCCTGCGATGACTTCAGAGTCATGTTCTCATGGGATTCCCTTGGGAGAGAGGCACCTCATATTCCAAGGGGCTCTTCTGGTATTTACTCTGCCATTCAAGTGCTCTTTTCAACCTCATTTTCAGCCGTTTAATAATGCTAACTATACATAACTTAATCTCTGCTACATGCCCATTTTGGCCACAAAACAACATAGTCACTAACTACACTTTACAGTGCATCATGTGAAGTGCTTTGAGGCATCTCAAAGACGTGACAAGCTGCTGTATCAAATGCAAGGATTATTATTATTATTATTAGCCTCTTTTAGATAAATACAGTATTTTAAAAACACTTTATTCAAAAACACAAGATTCATGAAAATTACAACATTGCACAGTCTATCAAATCTATGTACGACTGTATATAAATGTACTAGTACTAAATGTACACACAAATGGATTCTGCTCCTTATATTAACAAAAGCAACAAAATTACACTTGTATAGCACCTTTCACAATAGAAGGATGTGCCAAGGAGCTGGACATAAGAGGGGCAATCAAAATGGAGGTTGACAACTACCCAACAGTCACGATAGCTGCATAAACTTGTACATCTGCATAAATAACAGCTTAGAATATGCTTCACTCCAATGAGGTTTCAAGAGATAGAATAATTATTTGATTAATCACTCCTCCAAAAAGAAAGTGGAGCCCAATACATTTTTTATCAGCGAAAATACATTGCAATACACAACAATTCTCTTGCCAAACAGCTAATTCTTCATGGTCCATAATAAATGGCAAGGAACGCAATGTAACATTTATCTCAGCATTGCCTACCTCCTTCACTGGCCACCTCTCTGTGCCATTTAGTACGCCCAATTTGAAGCTGAGGTGAGGATCGATGCACTTGTTGTGAATCTGGGCTGAGTCCAATGTGATAGCTGCCTTGAGAAGCTTCCTCTGTCACAAAAAGGCTGTGTGTTTTCTCAGCCAGCTGTAGTTGACTGGAATTTGTTATAGTGTTCCAGAGGGCCCAATGTTACACTATGGGAACTGTAATGCAAACAGAGACGTTGCAATTACATCCTGTGGGATCAGAGACAGGCAAAAGGCAGCACTTCAGGAAAACAATGGGGGAGAAATTCCAATTGGGATCAGATTTACTCCATTTTTAGACCACCCAGAATGTAGTAAATTCTTAAATGAGATCTGTTTAAATGCCGCTTTCCTGCAAGTTTTTTTTAAAATTGCTTTATAATAATAATAATAATCCTTGCATTTGATAGAGCGCTTTTCATATCTTATTGACGTCTCAAAGCGCTTCACACAATATACTGTAAAGTGAATTGACTATATATTTGTGGGTGAAAAGCGGCAGCCAATTTCGCACAGCAGTATCCCACAAACAGTCGTGGATTGAAATGACCAATTTTTATTATTGTGGGGTTTTTGGAAGGATTATTATTAGGCATGTGGAGTAAGGAAACTTGGCCAAAGTTTCGCTCTGATAAACCTGGCTGATTCTTCAAATCTTTTGACAAGATTATGGTTAATACTGCATTCGACAATGTACTAAATTCTGGGTGCTATAAAACGCTGTGTTAATAGATTAACGGCAGATGCGCGTGGAATTTCTCCCCACTAGTCATCAAAAGGTGACGACCTGTCTGCACTTTACATCCCATGGGATTCTTCCTTCGCAATCCTACAGATTTCGAGTAGCAAGTGGATCCTGAGCTCAGTTTACACTGAATGTGAACATGGAAGAATCTAATGTGAATCTACTGGATTAACTGAAACCTATGCAAACCCAGACGGTGTAAAAATGTAACCCCTTTCATGGCTTGGTCTTATATTGGTATCATTACCAGTGCAAAGATCCCGAGTCTAAAGGGGCCAATGAAACAGCATCTACTTCCCACCCAGCTCTAATGGTATTTGCACAGTTCAAACTGTTTTATGTGGTGGGGGGAACCTGGCTCAGATTGTGTGAAAAAGGGAGAGATCCAGGCAAGTAATGTACAGTAATGGGGGTGGCAAATTACATCACGTTGGAGCCAGCTTAGCCCCGATGAGATATAACTCCTCTTTCAACCCATCCCATCACCGAGGATAATACTGTACAACAAGATGCTTCGAAGACCTTTGAGAACTCGTATTGAAAGTATTTGTATGCCTGCGGTTTTATGTGTCTCATCAAGAATGATTTACCCAGTTGTCATGATGACAACTGGGTAAATCATTAGTGATGATGACAATCACTAATGAGCTTACTCGCTGAAGGGATTGATTAGTCAAGAGAAATGCAGTACCTAGTAAAGCGCAGAAGAAAGCAGGCATATCGGGCTTCAATCCACTGGATGACGCACATCCAAGTGAAATGTATGGTTGCAATGCAACCCAGCTTCAGGGACCGAGGATGGTGTCGTGGTCAAAATGTACTCACTGTAATATGTACTGATATCACATTGCCACAGAGCAACCTTGGTGTTTTGATCTAAGTCTACAGAGGATGCTTCAGAAATAGCCCAACAATTTTACACTCTTAAGTAAGGCAGAGGCATCGTAAAGTTTTGAACAACATTAAATTCTTTGAAGAATCTCAGAGGCCAAGCATGAAGAAAATATGGGGCAAGTCACAGGGGGAGGGATTTTATTTGGAAATTAATTTGGAAAGAGGGTCAAAATACTTTGTAATTGCTGCAAAATGTGTTTTGCTTGAATCCTCCGATCTGTGGGATTCCAACAAAATACATCTCCCCAAAAAGCTTGCCCAGTGGGTAAAGGCAAATTGTATTTCTTGGCCAAGTCACAGGATTTGAATCCCGAAAAATATGAATCAGCTGATCTGAGCCGGGAAGCAGTAGGAGCAACACTCTGTATTAAACGTAACTCGTTCAGGGAAAGAAAATCAGTCAGTCCCATTCTTTGTGACCATCTAGTGAACTCTGGTGGAAAGAAGAGATGAGGATCTGTCTTATCTATGATGCCACACTCCCCACATTGCATACAATGCTGACCCTCAGTGTCAAGGCTCACACATGAGCAATTTTCACCAGGTATGCCTCCAACAAGTCTTGAGGAGGAGAGAAAATGCCCACAAAATACACAGTCAGTTCACTTTACAGTATATTCTATGAAGCACTATGAGTTGTATCAATGACATATTGTGCAATATCAAATACAAGGATTATTAATGAAACTGCGAGGGGAAATAACCTATCTTTATTGATATCAGGAGGTTGAGGTTTTAACCCTCACATCAGGGACTTTGAAATCATGGGCTAAAATGACACCAATGCATGTGTTCGAATCTAGGCAGGTCAGGGCGAAACCTTGGGCAAGTTTCCTTACTCCACACACACACTCCTAATAATAATCCCTCCAAAAAACCCACAATGATAAAATTGGTCATTTCAATCCACGACTGTTTGTGGGACACTGCTGTGAGCAATTGGCTGCCGCGTTTCGCCTACAAATATACAGTCAATTCACTTTACAGTATATTCTGTGAAGCGCTTTGAGACGTCGATAAGATGTGAAAAGCGCTGTATCAAATACAAGGATTATTATTAGTGGGAGAGTGCTGCATTGTCAGAGATGCCTTCCTTTCGATGAGATGACGAACGGAGACACGATTTGTCTGTTCAGGTGGAGGTCAAAGATCCCATGATATCACTCAACATATTTCTCATGATTTTTCCTAATGTTCTGGCCAACAATCCACTAGATTAAAATAGGTCATTCACTTCATGGCTTTAATGGACATTGCTGTGAACAAATTGGCTGCTGTGTTCACCTACGAAATACAGTATCACTGCACTTTGCAAAAATCCTGTGAAGCACTTTGAGATGTTTCAGCCGTGTGATAAAATGCAAGGATGAGAGTGTTATTGGCATCTAGCGTGCCAGGTAGAAAGACTTGATAGGATGTCTGAGAATCCAAGACAGAGTAGGTTAATAATCGAATCCAGATGTTTTACCTGGGCAGGAGCCATTTGATATCAGCTGTGCCTTGTCTTTAGTGTATCCACTGCTTATAGAATCTTACAACACAGAAGGAGGCCATTTGGTCCCATCATTTCCATGCCAGTTCGTTGAAAGAGCTATCCAACTAGTCCCACTATATATAGCCATGCACATTTTCCCCTTTCAAATAAACATCCAACTCCCTTTTGACACTACGGTAATTGCCTGTTGGGTGCTGAATTAGTTTTGCGGGTAGCGTTCCTAACTCTCCTCCTCAGAACATCCTATCCATTCACCAGCATCATCTGTGTTTTTGTATCTCCAACCTCAGTCTAATGGAGGCGTTCTGGCAGATAAAGGAAGAAAGTTATGATACGCAAAGATATCCCATCAATTGGTTACTGGTCGTCTTTCCACTGTTGCCGTTCTTAAACATCCCCCCAAAAGAAATACCTTTAAACCTTTTGTTTGGCGTTAATATAAAATTGTTTGTCTACAATGTTTATTTATTGGCCTATTGTGAAACATCCATGCAGTAATAAGTAAAGATAGGTGTCTGATTAAGGAGCTTATTACATTTTTTAATGGTGACTAATAACCCAAGCAAAGGGCAGGAGAGAAACACAGTCACGCATACAGTCCAGTGTTATTAATAGCACATTCTCAAACTGAAATGAATTAATACTGATGTGCCTCACAAAACAGAAAAACACACAGAATATAAATAAAAATTAACCGCAGAGAGGAAAAATAGAAGAGTTTGAGGTTTGAGGATAGAGAACAGGAAATGGGACAGGACCTGGACCAATGGCAAGCCCATTTGCTCTCAGTAATGAATGTGACTGCCAAAAAGCCCACACCCTGTGCCAAATTGGGATACAATGAATCGGGGATGTATCAGCATATGTCAGCACCCTTATCTAATAGTAATAATCCTTGCACTTGATATAGTGCTTTTTACGTCTTCTAGACGTCTCAAACCACTTCACAGAATATGCTGTAAAATAAACTGACTGTATATTTGTGGGCAAAACGCGCTAGCTAACTGCACACAATGGTGTCCCACAAACAGTCGTGGATTGAACAGATCAATTTTATTATTGGGTTTTTTCATGAGGGATTATTATCAGGCGTGTGGAGAAAGGAAATCTACCCAAGATTTTGCCCGGCCAGGAATCAAACCCAGGTCTCCTTTCACTAGCAAGGCAAGTGCTTTACCCACTGAGCTACAGGGCTCCTTGCCTTTGAGGCGGATGGTAGTGGGTTCAAGCCCCCAAAAAACTATGCTCTAGGCTGCTGCTCCAATTGGGTTGTTTCAGAGATACCATCCTTCGGATGATGCATTAAATCAAGGCCCCGTTTGCCTACTTAAGTTACATTAAACATTACTACATTAAAGGTCCCACAGCACTATTCTCAGTGTCCTGACCAACCATCCCTTAGATAACATGGAGATTCTCTTCATGTCTGTTTGTGGCATATCCTGACGGAAGGTTATCGACCAAAAACAGCAACTAAGTTTCCTCTCTCCATAGTTTTACTGTGCAGTTCTGCATCACCTGTCTCAAGGAGCTTTACTGAGGAACAACAGACACTCGGATACAATATAGAGTTGATTATCAGTCATGTTTAAACCAACCAATGTGTGTGTAACGTGTATCAACACAGCTGGATTAAACACCATGTGTAAACCCACGCGGGGAGGAAATTACAGGTGCTCTTAATTATGCCATTAACATCAATTAAAAGAGGATTGTTGGCTAATTAAAACATAATAGATCCTTTTGTTAATTGTTAATTAACCATGGGTACATGTAATTTCTTTTTTTACACACAAGTTTGCACATAGTGCATAATAGCCCTTATTATTCTCCTTGAATGTGGTACAACAAAACCACAATTTGTGCTTCTTAAAGTGGATTTAAGAGGAGTGATCTACGATCAATATTTCAAAGAAAGGTGGAATCTCTCTCTTGATCACCCCGGCTTACATTACCTTACATTACAGGCATGATCCACCAAATAAGTGCATACAGTCTAGATCCACAAGCATGTTAGAAGTGATAGGTGAATACAGCTGTCCAGAAAGATTCAACAAGTTGGAGCTTTTCTCTCTAGAGTTGAGATGATTGAGAGGGGACTGGATAGAGGTGTTTAATATTAGAAAAGGATTCGATAAGGCAGATGTTATGAGGCTGCCAGTGAGTCCAAAATAAGTACAAGATAGCTACAAGTAGACTTATATATATTTTTGGGGCTTCTGCATGTCTAGTAGAAACTCAAGAGTATCTTAAGAGTATCCAAACCAAACTGAGTATTCCATTCATAACACCTACACATGGAAATTCCAGAGATCAATTGAAGGCCTGAATGAACACCCCCTGCTAACCAAGAGCCAAGACTTGGGGATCCCAGAGTGTGCGTTGGGGTAATTCTTGGAGTCTAACCAGTTAAAACCCGCATAGCTTGGCGTTGATATCACTATCCAGGCCCGTACGCAGGATTTTTAATGGGGGGGTGCGAATTGCTAGTGATGGGACCAACAATGGCCAGCGGCTTGGCCAGTGAAGGGGTCGAAGCCCCCTCGAGGTTTTACACAGTTTGAGGTCATATTTTACACATTTGTGCGGTCATTTTTTTTTGCATGCCAGTGGACATCTCTAAAAGCAATTTTTAATTACACGAATACATTTTTAATAATATAAATCAAATGTGATAATCAAGACAAAACAAGAAACATGATATTTCAGAAACACGCCTATCAAAACTTAAGTCATTTTTACTTACATTTATCAGATTAAAATATGATTTCAGCTTCCACAAAGTGGTGCTACCTTTTTATGTGGTGACTGTATACAGGATGATTTCCAATTGACACACCACGTAGACATAGGCGCTAAAGCATAGGTCTACGTCCATGAGTATCTTTTTTAAAGATAGGCATTTCCGTCCAGACACATATAACTTTTTTGTTGGGTTCTCAAAAGCTTTAATTTCTCAGAAGCTTGTAAATATGTTGTCATTGTTTGCTAGCATTACAGTCACACCTCTCAAAACTTGAGTAATTTTTACTTACGGTGATCAGATGAAAAGATGATTTTAACTTCCAGAAGTGGTGCTACCTTTGTAGCTGTATACGGGATGATTTCCAAACGAGGATGGATTTGAGTCTTGGCGCGCGCCTATGTTTACGCGGTGAGTCACAGACTCGCCGCGTCATTGACTAGCGCGTCTATCGACGCGGTATGTTTTGGGTAGACGCCGATTCTGGTGTGCGAGTAATTTTATATTAATACTAAATCATTCAAAGATGTGTATTTATAAGTAATACATAGTTTTGAAGAATTAATTGTTACACAAATGTTCAATAAATTTACTTGGTATTTAAATTTGATAAAAATACAATTCTCTACCCCGGAAAATGTGGACCTTTTATAATTTGGTGGGGTGCCTACGCACCCGTCGCACCCCCCCTGCGTACGGGCCTGCTATTTGACAAGCTTTCCCGCTGCATGTTTAGACAGGGCATTAGTTTGCAGGGTTAGTAGTAGCTGATAGGAGGATTCCCTGCCTCCAGTGACTGGTTTGCCCATCGAAATCCAGGTGATGAGCCAGGCTGGCTATGCTGTCATTAGCAGTGCCCTGGAATACTGCAGACCCGCCTGGCTCAGGAATTGGTTTATCAAGATTGCCACAGAGGGCTGGCTTCATTCTGACAATCCATTGCCAAACATGTCACTTTGGAGTGAGTTCAGCACTCATTCAGACTATTCAATTAGAATTACAGTGAAGCGGGGAGCTTTGACAAATAAAAAAGGAAGGGCTTCGATAACAGCAACATCAGGAAGTGACTGGCGCTTCCTTATTCTCATATTTACACATCTCACAAGTTGAGCTCAAAACACAACTGTTAAGAAATTGGGCAAAGAAAATGTTTCAGCCTTACAGCTGGTTTAAGGCTGCGGCAATCTCCAAGCTGTCACTTGGTAAGTCCCAATCCATTAACTCCTAAACTTGCATTGCAGAAATTCCACTTGTTCAATCATGTTTTCGAGCTAGAGTAGACGAGAGTTCTAATTTATTGCAGCATACAAGACCAGTTCTGCAGTACAGATGGATCTTACCGATTTCAATGTTGCTGCTTTAAGTACTGCACTTAGGCAATCGTGTAAACTTTGACAAGGAAAACATTCCCTTCAATCTACTTACAGGAAACAGTTTCAAGTTACAGTATTTTATATCAGATAGTTTCCCAAAAAACATTTCCTGATGAAGCAAACGTAGAATCATTTTTATTTCCTGATTTGCTGCTAAGATCAGCTGATTGCTTGTTTGGTGTTAGATCATGGTTTAAGCAGAATTCGGGATCTGAACTGTCAGTGATGGGTTTTCTTGTTGGGGCTGATATCGCTTGTCTCCATTGCAGGTATTAACCTTGCTCACGTAGTAGCAATTTTGCCAGCACATTCTGAGTTCAAGGCCCACATCGGGACTTCACGGAAACTTGGTATTGTTAGAGGTGCTGTCCTTCAGATTGAGAAGTTCAATCGAGATGCCGTTTGCCTGTTCCAGTTGCATGTTATCATAACACAGTACTGTAATAATAATGTTAACAATCCTGCAGCACTATTTGAAAAGAGAAAGTCGTTTTTTCTGGCCATGCCCCAGTTAAAGTGATCATTCACCTCATAGGTATTTGTGAAACCTCACTGTAGGCAAATTTGCTGCCATATTTGCTTACACAATATGCAATCAATACACTTCACCGTAAAACCTGAGAAGTGCTTTGATATAGCCCTTTGCTTACATGAAAGACACTGTATCAAATGCAAGAATTTTATTATTATTAAAAGGGTTTGTGGGGGAGTGGTGTGGGTGGAGGGAGGGAGGGAGGGAGAGGGGAATGAGTGGAATTATAATAATCCTGTTAGTTGCTTGCTAAATCACCAAGACATCTCAAAGCGTTTCACACAATATACTGTAAAGCGATTTGATTGCAATATCCCACAGCCAGCCATATTATGAGTGACCCAATTTTTTTGATTTGAGAGATAATTGGCCTGGACATTGGGAGAAACTCCCTTCTCTTTTTGAATTGTGCCCAGGATCTTTAATCTCCACCTGAACAGGTAGATGAGATCTAGATTGACTATATCCTCCAAAGACAGCACCGAGGACATTTTAGCGTATTCCCAGAGTGTCAGCATAGAGGATATGGTTTGCAAGTCCCTGCATGATGTTTGAACCCACAACCTGACACACTTAGATTAAATCAGTGGTTTCCAAACTTTCCCTTGCGGGGCGTATACTGTTGGCTGGGGGGAAGAGGGAGGGGGGGGTGGAGGTTTAGAGTCTCGAGCCTCCGAGTGCGTGTGGAGCCGAGGACCCGAGTGCGTGTGGAGCCAAGAAAACCGAGTGTGTGGAGTCGAGTGTGAAGGAGGAGCGGGTGCAACGAAAACTTTGCTGAGTTAGGATGGGGGGGGGGGGGGAAGTATTTTAGAATGCAGATCTGGAGAGTGGCTTAAAGGTTACCTGCTTATGGTGGGGCTGGTGGGGAATGTGGAAGCCAATTTGCACACAGCAATGACCCACAAACAGCCAATGTAGTGAATGCCTAACTTTATCTGGCTAGGACATTTCTCTTTTCGAGAAATGTCACACACACAGGTGTTCAACGTCTGAAATGTTGTAGACTGGGTGGTAAAGGAGCCCAGTGCACACTAGTTGAACACTGCTGTATCTCTGACCTGTCTGCATGACACAATGAACAAACTCCTTTGAGGTTTGCTTGTTTGACAAGCTGCTAGCATGGTGTGTAAACATGAATAGCTGGACGTTTGTGAAGTCAAACATTTTCTTTTTTATGCTGTCCCAGATGTTGTGCATCTGGATTGCTTTCAGAAGAGTTCTATATGTGGGAATGGGGGGTGGGGGGAGCAAAGAGGAAGGGATTATCGTGTGACTGAGAGAAGCTTGGTTCCAATCTTGCATGCCGTTGAAGTGCAAGCTATCGTGCGGGTTCATCGAGTTGATTCTGCTGAGCTTGATCACCCCGAGAGGTCCCTAGTTTGATCTGTGCTGAACCGGCATTTGCAGCATTGAGTGGGTGGAGGAACAGCACAACAAATGGACTTGCCACCCCCTGGGTTTGGGAAAGGAAATCAGGCAGCATTCCTACTCCAGAGATCACTGGGATTTTATAATCTTATCCCACAAAGCCGAAGCCCTCCAGAGTCTTGTTTTTCCCTACACCTTGTGATCGGCTAAAACGTCACCATTCTGTCCGCACACTCCGCTCAGGGACCACTGGCCTGCTCAACATCTCCCGCCCTGCCTGCTCCACCGCTGGCAAGTGCATGAGTGTGAGGGTAAATCAAGCCCTGCATACGTTGCAGATACATTTATGGCAAATGCCACAGGTCACCTGTTGTATAACAACAACTTGCACTTATACAGATTCCTTCACACAGTGGAATATCTCAGAGTACTTAATGGTGATGGAGCCTGACTCATTTTACAATAACACATTTTACAGGAATACTCTAGCAGGCGTGATCAACAAATGAGCAACCATAAGTGTACATAGGAGTCAGTTTGTATAAACTGCAGTTTCAGGCTTCACAGTCAAATGAGTTTGCAGAATAGTATCTCGCCACTGAGCTGTTAACCTCATGCGCCCAACAACAGATTTCTGGATTCACACTTTCCATCTGGAATTGTGAAAAGCAGTGCCAGGCAACGTTAATAATAATAATCATCATCATCATGTACTTGCCCCAGGCTATTGTCATTCCAGTTGTTCCGTCCAGAACATTTGCAAAACTTTCAGCAGGAAAGATTGAATCAATCATTGAATTATAATATGTTTATTAGACAGAGGGAGGTCAGTTGGCCCATTGCGTCTGTGCTGGTGATTGCTCCCCCACTGAAGTGATCTATTACAATGCCTTTCCCTTGCTCATTCCTCATCGTGACTGTACTGGAGGATTGTTGGTCAGGACACCAATTGAAACTCCCTTCTCTTTTTGAATAGATATCTTTAATATCCACTGAGGTTGAGTTGCCTCAGGGAGTTCCTTGTACCTCCTCGCTACCTGTCACTTTTTGAATGTCAAACAACCAATTACTGATTATCCTCCTTGGAGAGCCAAACTGTCTCCAAGGTGATGATGTATTTGGAAACTGAATGTCAGAATCGAGCCAGCCCTCTGTGGCATTCTCAATAGTCTTCCTGAGCCAGGCAGGTCTGCAATGTTCCAGGGCACTGCTGATGACAGCACAGCTGGCCTGGCTCAACAACAGGACTTGGAAAGTTACCATGGGCAGGAAATCATACCTCTCAGCTTCAGGTAACCCTGCAAGCCAAAGCCTCAATTGGTTGATTGATCGAAGCTGAACAAGCAGAAGGAAAGCTTGCCAGATAGTACCTTCCAAGGCAAGCTATGTGGTTTTAGCTGATTAGTCTACCAGCAGTAACCCTAATCCAACACACACTCTGGGGTCCACAACCTTAACTCTTGTCAAACTTCACCTCATACGTTTTGGAATTATCCCTCTAATGAGAGAGTATGCATTCTTTCCAATAAATATTTTAGGAATTTCCACATGGAGTTGGGATGCATGGTATACAAGCAAGTGCTTTGAAATGTCTCGAAGGTGTGAGAAGGGGCTATATCAAATGCAAGCATTATTATTATTATTACTACTACTATGGTAACTCACAGTTTGATCTGAATACTCTGAAGCAAGTTGATGAGTTTCTGCATGTGTCAGACACCCAGCTGACCAAAAAAATCCCTTCAGTTTTGTGAATCATCCGAAGAACAGTACTTCAGTACTCGCTCAGAATTGCACAACTCAGAGTGACAACCTAGACTCTACTGAGGCCTCAACTGTCTGACAATAACCCACAACTTTCTAACGCAGACTTAACAGATCTACAAACGGAGCCAGGTTGTTACCTGTTACAGATTTTGCCACAATTGTTAGTGGAGGGCTTCCATTTCCCAGTGCCAGATGTTGGCTGCCGTGTTTTGCCCATAAAATATACAGTCAATTCATATTACAGTACATTCTGTGAAGAGTGTTGAGATGTCTAGAAAACGCGAAAAGCGCTATATCAAATTCAAGGATTATTATTTTGTGGTTGATTATTGAGGAAGTAATGGTGTTAAAGTGTTTCTGAGGGGTGAGTGGGGTGCATGCATTTCACTCAGAATTATAGACTTTATTCTGCATTGAGAGGCATCTTATGTTGTACAGAATAGAACCTGTGAAAGTAAATACACTGGGCCTGGTTTGCTGTTTTTAAGAACCTAAACTAATTTTGTAATTCGGAAAATATTTAATTACAGCAATGAAAGCCAAATTGGGCATTGCTCAGGACTGTACTTCCTCAGTCCCACTTCTTTCAATCATCAATGAGATGGGACCGTGTAGGTACTGAAGAGAAATTAGATGTCAGTATTGTATTTGGCAGGACCTATCCACTAGTCATTTAGTAGCCTGCACTCCCTGGAGATGTTGTACACTGTTGTATAGCTGTAATGAGGGTGTGTAATTCTCAACACCGCTCCCTGTGAAATTAGATGTTAGCAGCAGGAGGTATGAAGGGCTGCCAAGTGTCTGATCTGGTGCTTGCACATCTCACACTGTTATTAAATGGCAGGATTGTTCAGGGTAAAAATTCCACCTGAGTCTATATTAACCATTTACACAGTATTTTGGAACATTCCAGAAATTGAGCAAATTTTCTGAAACCACAACCAAAACCAATTTCAAAGTTAAAAATGAATTAAACAGTTTGCCAAATTTCAGCCTCTCCGAAAAGCTAAGAAAACAAAGTAAATGTGGAGACAAGTGGATCTTCTCATTAATAGTAACAATAATACTAATAATAATAATCGTTGCGTTTGGTATAGCACTTTCATGAAGAAAAGACATTCACATACTGTTACTGGAGGATGTCCTCCCAACGTGAAAGGTGCTCTATAAATGTAATTTGGTTGTTGTTGTAAAGTGGAGTGATTACATTTTGTAGGCAAACACTGCATTTAATTTAGCTCACCGCTATGTGCGATTTTTATCTGTGAGACATGGGGAGAAATTCCCTTTGCTTTTTAAATGGAGTCACAGGATCTTTGGCATCCACCTGAACAGCCAGAGAAGGCCTAGATTGATGATATTGACCTGTAACAAGGGTAAAGTTTATGACCTTTCTTAACGTGCTGATTAACACATTAAATCTATTATGAAACACCACAAACATTACACAATAATCATTGTCTGACTAGCAAGTTGTAACCACTAATGTTGTTTACTTTGTGTTTCAGACTATTTAACAGCCCTCGCATCAGCTGAAGATTCCACTGAGAAAACTGATGAAATGGGTAACTAATTATTCTTGGATAAAACTGATATTTACAGACCAGCACACGATACACATAGGCCAACTTTATGTCCGTTTGAATTAAGAATTAAAAATCAGTGCATCAGGCAGTGCAGTGTCACACCATTTCAGGTGAAGATGAAGATCCTTTGACACATTTGATCTCATCCTTCCAGACCATCCACCCTGCTACTCTCCCATTGCAGCATCAAGCTGTTTTTCTAAACAAGTCCAGTGTCCCGGTCTCAATCACCTTATATGGTTAAACCCATCACTGAATACACTCTATGTCATGACAACTTCCTGATGTTTGTCCTGAACTTGTCCTTCTCAACCCTGAAATGATGCCCTCTTGCATTGCGCTTTGGCGTATTTAACAGTACTGTTCAGAGTTTACTTTCTGAATCCCATTTAGCATCTCATTCATATCTACAAGGTCCTCCCTGTGATGATGTCTCTCATCAGGACTCTTGTATGCCTCATAGCTCACCCCTCCAACTCAGGATAATCCTCTTTGCTCTGTATTCTCATGCAGCGTTGCAGTGCAGTTGACCGCAAGTTTGGTTTGCATTTGGCTTTATGAAATGTTAGATGTGATAAGCTGGCCAAATGGCTTGATATTTCCAAAACTGCTGGATGGTAGGGTTGATGGTTTGGAAGGAGCACTGTGACAAATCGGACCGAATTCCTATAAAATGGGCATTCAATCCCTCCAAACTTATGAGGATATCTCAAGGAGGTTTACGAGATAGACTGTAAAGTATAGTGACTCTGTGGATGTCCTCTTAGGAGCTCATCTGTTCTTCATCTGTTCTTTTCTAGATGTCAAATACGCTTTGCTGGGAGCTGGTATTGGAGTATTTCTGGTTGTCTCGTTTGTTTTAATAAAGGTTTATATGATTAAAAAGCACATTTATGAGAACGAATTTTCAGGTATGGTGCTATTACAGTGAGATGTGTTTGAAATGCTACCTTTCTTAACAACCTGCTCCAGTCATTAATTACCCTCTGAGTAAAGAAAAGACAATGGTCTGTGCCCTGAAATAACCCACTACAACTAAACCTGCATCCTCTTGTTCTGCTGACTCAATGTATTCAATTTCACTATCCCATTTATCTTATATACCCCTGTACAGATCAGGTGTGAATGAAGAGTAAAGGGTGCGATGTGCCATAAACCTGAAATAATAATAATAGGTACTAATAATCCTTGACATAGTGCTTTTCATGTATTCAAGACGTCTCAAAGCATTTCACAGAATATACTGTAAAGTGAATTGACTGTATATTTGTGGGCGAAATGTGGCAGTCAATTGCACACAGCAGTGTCCCACAAACAGTCATGGATTGAAATTATCAATTTTTTTTGAGGGATTATTATTAGGCATATGGAGCAAGGAAACTTGCCCAAGATTTTGCCCCGGCCTGGATTCGAACACAAGTCTCACACTTGTCAGGTGAGTACTCTAAACATTGAGCTACAGGACTCCACATCCACTGACTGACAACTGACTTTTGCTCAAAGCGTGGGTGTATGTTTCACCTCATCTAAAGTGTAAGGTACAAACAGGAAGAGTAGATTCAGACCTATTTCCTGTTTTAACAAGATGTGCTATCAGAAGTAACAGGTCTTCGATCAGTACAGATCATAGTGCGATTAATCTGAATAATTAAAGTATAGTTAATGCTGACTATTCCATTTGCCTTATTATTTCTGTTTCAGATCCTCCATCCAGGCAAAGCAATACATTAAGGTAATACTACAGGTGACAATTTTTTCAGATAGAATAATAGTCCTGTCAGGACAAAGATATTATCATAATAATAATAATCTTTGCATTTGATACAGCGCTTTTCATGTCTCAAAGTGCTTCACAGAATATACTGTAAAGAGAATTGATTGTTTTGTGGGTGGAACGCGGCAGCCAATTGTGCACAGCAGTGTCCCACAAACAGTCTTGGATTGGCCAATCTTTTTTGAGGGATGAGTATCAGGCGTGTGGAGTAAGGAAACTTGCCCAGGGTTTTGCCCTGCCTGGAATCAAACCCAGGTTTCCCGCTTGCAAAGCAAGCACTCTACCCACTGAGCTGCAGGACTCCATTTCCTTCTCAAATCCTTGTCAGAATCCTTCTCAAACTGTTGACTGGAGATGTCATCTGTTGACTAGTATTCAGTAACAGAAGGGAGTTTCTTCTGGTGTCCTTGTCAACAATCCTCCAAATGAATCATTCATTCACTTTATGACTATTTTTGTGAGATTGTTGTGCGCAAACTGGCAGCCATGTTTGCCTACACAAACAGTCATTACCTTTGACAGCAGGTTACCAGGAGTAGTGGTCAGCCTATGCAAGACCTCCCCAGACTTCCTTATTGGAGCATCAAATTGCAGGGTCAGATGCCTAGTTTAAAGAAAATGAATAAATAAAAATTATAATAATGTGGTTACACAATCCACAACTATTTGTGGGATACTGCTGTGCGCTATAGGCTACTAAGTTTTGCCCACAAAATGCAGTCAATCCACTTTACATCATACAGTACTCTGTGAAGTGCTTTGATATGTCTCAACGCAGTCACATAAAACCAGGAGGATTTGCAATATGAGGCCTGTGAGGTTCACTGTCTGGAAGCCACAGGCTGGAATTGATATAACAACAAGTCACACGTATAGAACGCCTCCAAGCTCTTCATAAAGTGAGATTCATTAGAAATCAGTCCCTAACGTGGTGTTACAAGCCTATAAAACAGGCAACAAGAGACTTGAATCCACAACCTCTGACTCAAAGGTGAACATGCTACCTTGGGACGTCCTCCCGGTGTGAAAGGTGCTGTCCAAGTGTAATTTTGTTGTTGTTGTCAACTGATCCAAGCTGACACACTGTAGCTCTTGGAACTGAAACACCAGTAGTCAATCTGTGTCTGTCTCTAGAGTACCCAGTGGCTAGAGCTGACTCAATATAAAATCCGAGCACTGTCTGTACGAACCAAGGCGCTTTGCACGTTGCACAGCGTGGACCTTCTGCTGAAGTAGAAGAAAGTAGGTTTTTGTTTTCCTTTACTGCTCAAAAGGAAATGGTGTAATCGCTATATTTATTTACTTTTTGTTTCAAACTTCAGAGAATGGATGAGAGACGACAAAAGAAAATCAGAACACAGTTTCAGGAAGTAGCTGTAGCTCATCTGGGGAGCAATCTCACCTTGTTTTAGTTCAATTGGAATCTTCTATTGCCTGTTATACTACCACCTTTAGTTACCACTGTACATAAGAGAAGCTATCTTATCGTTGCACTTAACTGTGCCTTTAACAGCTGTTAAGCTGTACGCAATTCGAGGTTCCATCAAGGGCTCCCCACCTTTCCCTCCACCATCCCCGACCCCAGCTCGGGTCTGAAACAATGAATGTCCAGTGCCTTGGGACGTCCTCCCAAGGAAAGGCGCTATACAAGTGTAATTTTGTTGTTGTTGTGTCTGTCACTGGTTTTGAACTTCAGAACATTGTAAAGTAGAATCAGAGTCAAATCTGTTGAAACACAATTGTCTCTGAAATAAGTTCCAAAGTTTTTATTCTTTTTATGTTGAAAGTCTTTACATACTTCACATGAATAATTCACAGAATCATAGAAATTTAAAGTACAGACTGAGGCCTTTCAGCCCATCGAGTCTGCACGGGTTTATTTTCAATCCCACTGCCCTACCCCCCACCCACACCTTTTCAAGCCTCTACCCTCCACATACCCATCTGCTGCCCTCTTCAAACTCACAATTGACTTTGTCTCCACTAAATTATTTTGCAAGGTATTCCACGTTCTGTGTGAAAATAGTCTTCTGTTGCTGCTATTTTATATCTATTCCATCTCACTCTTTTGCTGTCCAGCATTCAGAAACAATAAGTAATGGGCTCCCCGGTTATTTTTCAATATATATAAGGAACCATAAAACCATCAAAATTACAGCAAAAGGAGAAGCAATATCTATATGAACCAAGGCACTTTATGTGTTGCACAGCATGAACCAACCACTCTCCCTAATTCTTCTGCTGAGGTTGTAGCATCATTGAGCCCACTTTAGTGCTTGTGCATCTACTGGAGGAATCTGCTCTGATTTGCAATCCTGCTCTCCAATCTCCCCCCACCCAGAAAGTACTCTTTTATCCGACACTGATTACCCTTCCGATCATCTCCTATCCTACTCCTCTGCTCGCCACTTCCCTAACATTACAGAAATCATTTTCAGATTCCGACCCAAGACACATGGAAAGGTACTAGCTCCAAACTATTCACATGTACCTCTCAGCTGCCACGGATTGTCCTAAATCCTGTGCCACCAACACCGATCCCTGACACAAATGCACACCTTGCTCCCTCTCTCTGACCCATCCTACCTTAAAACTTGGACCTTCTGTATAAATACTGTACTCATATGCAATGTAAGTATGCAACCTGCATTGTACTTTGATTCAGAATCACGTGCAAACTTTGTTTTGTTCAATTGATTTCAATAACAAATTGCAGTTATCTACATTTGCTGTCCTTGTATTAAAATAATAATAATAATCCTTACATTTCGTTGAGCATCATTCATGTCTAGAGGACATCTGCAAGCACTGCACAGCATATACTTTGAATTATCACAGTAGCTCAGCCAATGAACAGGCACTGGAAAAGTCGAGTCTGGAGGAACAAATCCACTCAGATCAGAAGTTCATAGGTTCAAAGCCCTGAATGAAATTTGCTTATCTCAATCATGGCCCAAACAATCAGAGTGCTACACATTTGAGCCTTGGGTTAGAGAGGAAGAAAGAAATCTGCCTGAATCAAGCATGATGTGTACACTTTGTTCCAATCTCAAACTCACAACATGTTAAGAACTTTCAAGCAGGCGCCTTCAGCTGAGTTCAAGTGCACACAGTGAGTGAGTTGTGTTCAAATTAGCCTTGCTCCTCAGAGCAATATAATCTTGTTAAACTTTGTGCAAGGTCCCAGAGGCTGATTATAGCACTTGTTTTTGAGTCAACAGCTGGGAGGAAGCCAGCACAACAGGTGATCATTACACAAGGTGAGCCTTCAAGTGATGTCTCTATTGTGGGTGATGAGAGCTTTCACTTAGAAGCCTGGCTCTATGTACTTATGTGAATTTGTACACAGTAATACCAGGTTGAGCCTGGAGCAAGACAAGACATCCTCCCGATGTAAAAGGCGCTATGTAACTGCATTGCAAGTTTTTGACTAGCGCTGGCTGGCCACTAGCACTTTGTTCAACATTGGTGCAGTGATCGGTTCGGTATCTTTGCTTGGCATGGAGGATAATAGGGCTCAATTCCCTGTAAAGTAGATAGGTTCTTTACCACTTATGTCATAGCATTAAAATAGCTAGAATTTGAGATTATATGCTTGGATGAAAACTTTTGCCCAACCCTCTCTTGGCATTAAGTAGGCAGGATTTATCTCTCTAGGGAGAAAGTGTGTGATCCAATCCAATACTTGGATTAGACACTGGGAGACATGGATCTCACAGCTTGAATTGAATACACTTAAGCACGATGATGGTGCTGGCGTGTGTCAAATTATAAACGGAGAAAAATTAACTGCTAGAATAAGTTTGCCAAAAAAGGGTAGTTAAGGACAGGATGCTGGGCTTACTTAAGAAACAGCTTGCTGATGTAATATTAGGCAAGGGTTAGTGGAATGGGAGGACACGTGTCTTCTTTATCCTGAGTCCTGTAGCTCAGTGGTTAGAGCACTCGCATGACATGTGGATTTGATTTCAGGCAGGGTGAAACCTTGGGCAAGTTTCCTTATACCTGATAATAGTCCCTCAAACAAAAATAATAAATTGGTCATTTCAAACTATGACTGTATGTGGGACACTGCTGTGCATAATTGGCTACAGTGTTTCGCCCACATATATACAATTAATTCACTTTAGTGTATATTCGGTGAATTATATTTATAGAGTGCCTTTCACATTGGGAGGATGTCCCAAGGCGCTGAACAGTCAGAGGTCGGGACCTGAGCATGGGGGAGGGGCACTGTAGGGGGGGAGGGGAGGGAGAGAGGTGGGAGGGCTGCAGAAGGCACAATAGAAAAGGAAGGTCTTGAGACCAGACTTAAAGGAGGCAAGGGAGGAAGCAAGATGAAGGGACTGTGGGATGGAGTTCCAGAGTGTGGGAGCAGAGACACTGAAAGCCTGGCCACCAATGGTAGGGCAGGTCGGGTGGGAGACATGGAGCAGACCAGAACCTACTGAACGGAGGTTGGCATGCAGGTTGGTAGGAAGTCAGCAGGTCGGAGAGATAGGAAGGGACAAGGCCGTGAATGTGAGGACGAGGATCTTGAAATCCGATCCTCTGGGGGATGGTGAGCCAATGGAGCCGAGCGAGGGTGGGAGTGATGGAATCGCGGAGCCTGGTGCGCGAGAGGTCACGAGCTGCAGAGTTTTGGATGATCTACAGCTTGTGAAGGGAAGAGCTGGGAAGGCTGATGAGGAGGGAGTTTCCATTGTCAAGCTTGATGTGATGATTTTTTTCCAGTGGTACAACCACAACCCTGAGACAAAATTGGCTGTTCAATTTGTGGCTGTTTAAAGCAGATAAAGGGGACCCTGAATTAATCATTTATTCCTTCTAATCGCTGGTATAGACTCAATGGGTCGAGTGGCCTCTGAGCTGTAAGTCCCAATGATTACCTCTCATTGTGGGCATGGTAAGAGTTAAGACTGGAGTATAAATTGGCAGAATAGCTGGCTAGCTCTGGGAGGAACGTGGCAAAGATCAAGAAGAAAACCGAGCGGGTATTTAAGATGAGAGTAAGTAGTTCAGGGGCGTAAATTGCCTTTTGAACATGATTTTGCTTATCTATTCAGTAGCTCAGGAAGTGGGATGTGTCTCCTGCTTGGGATGTGTGCCCACTGTCTTTCCATGCGTTCACAGGCTGGGCCTCTGGACATAATTCTCTACAACGATCTGCAGCGACCTGCTTGCAAAAGTTGGGAGCTCAGGATTGAAAAGTTGGCTTGCTCTCTGCACACAGCACATTACATTGGCACGTTTTGTGTTTTGTTGAAATATGGTTGTTAAAATAAAACCCGTCTGTTAAAATAAGCATTCTGCTCTGCTGATGGCAGTCTGGTTGAACATTCCTAAGCCACTGTTTAGCAATTTTTCCCTCCCCCTTTTCCTTGCGTTTCATATAGCACCCTATCATGTTGTCAAGAGAGGGCTTAAAGCGTTTCACGGGATTTACTGTAAAATATTTTTTTTGGGGGGGGTGTACATGGCAGCCAATTTATGCACAGCAACAATAGTAATAATCCATGCATTTGATATTGCGCTTTAAACAGCTTCTAGACTCTCAAAGCGCTTCACAGGATATACTGTAAAGTAGATTGACTGTACATTTATGGGAGAAACGAGGCAGCCAATTGCACACAGCAGTGCCCCACAAACAGTCGAGAATTTAAATGACAATTTTTTTTTGAGGGATTATTATTAGGCGTATGGAGTAAGGAAACTTGCCCAAGGTTTAGCCTTTCCTGGAATTGAACTCAGGTCTCTTGCTTGTAAGGCAAGTGCTCTAACCACTGAGATACAGGACTCAGGCAATGTCCTGGTCCAATGTCCACCCAAATTGGTGTTAGGAGGTGGGGGGGTGGGGGGCTGGAATAGTGTGAGGAGGAAAACTGTTGCATATTACTACTGGTGAAAAAATTATGAATAGCTCTGAGAGGTGAGAAGATAAACCCCTTCGCTGGTTATAATTCATGAACTACTACATGAGTTCAAAGCACTAACTTGAACCCACAATCTTCTGTCTTGAAGGAGAGTGTGCAATTGACTGAGCCATATTGGACACCTGGAAAGCTAAGACTCTCTTCTTGTGTCTGATGCTTAGAAGAACAGCTCTCCAGGCAACGGGCTGCCCCAGGTCCCTGCTATCAGATGCTGCACAAAGGACCCAGTGCAAATCCATCTCTGCACCCAGAATCCAATCAAACTGATTTACAGCAGCCTTTTCAGTGCCAAGCCGCACTGTCCTATCCACAAAGTGACTTATTCGCACCATGCTAATCTTTCACTTTAACTGCACGCAAAACCGAAACAGCACCGATGACTATTTACTATGCAGGTAGTGAGGGAGCAGCATTGAACTTTGATAATACCATGGAAACCCACATAATTTTAGTGCTAAAGCATTTTTCATTTAAATATTTCCATTCTCAGGCTAAATCATTAACATGGCTAAAAGTTTCCAAACATAAAGAAGGCTGAGGTTTATTTTTCCCTCCGTGTACTGCAAAGGTTTTTGGCTCATATTTTCATTGACAACTTTAGTGGATATCTGAGGCATTACTTTATCCAGCCTGACACTCCAATAAAATACTGGAGGGCTGCTTCATTGTCGGAGATTCCGTCCTTCAGATGAGATGTTCAACTGTTCAGGTGGGTGTTAAAGTTCTCATAGCACTATTCAAAAAGAGAAAGGAGTTTCTCCTAGTGTCCTGGTCAACAAACCTCAAATAAAAATGGTAGTTCACTTCATCACAGTTTATGGGACTTTGCTGCGTCCAAATTGGCTGCCTTGTCTGATTTTTACTATCCACCTGGATAGGCAGATGAGACCTTGGTTGGAGGGTCAACATAGAATATATGGATTCCAATTGCTGGGGCTAGAACCCACAAGCTTCTGACTCAAGAGGTGAGAAAACTACCAACTGAGCCAGGCTGACATAATGCTGACACTGGTATGTGGTGAGGGTGTAATCAGTGGTTCATTATACTACGCCGATGTTTCTGCCTAATCGCTGGGGTCTCTCTCAGATACACTCTGATATCTGTCAGATGGATTAATCACACTACAGTTGCAATGATTCCACCCCCACTCACACCCCCCTACTGACAAAAAGTGTTGTTGACACTACAACCGGCTGTGTCCCCGCAGCCCACAGTAAGTAATTAGTGGCATGATCGACTGCACATAATTTGCTTAATGTTGCTGTCAATAAGGAGATTCTGTCACTGATGAATGGCATTGTGCCTTTTTTTATTGTAAGGCGAGTGACTTACTGTAGCTGAGCACTTACTGGCCTCAGGGGCCAAGCTCTGTGCATGTACTTTCCCGGATCAGTTTCCCATTTGATTTCCCCAGATCACTCGCCCAATAATTCAGAGGCTCAATATTTGCTTCATTTTATCCATCTTCCCCACTGCACTCCCTTAAACTCTGCTCCCTGCAACTGACCTCTGCGTTGTTCAGTCAGACCTATTAATCTGTAGGTCAAAGCCGAAC
The DNA here is from genome assembly GCA_035084275.1 of Hydrolagus colliei. Taxonomy (NCBI): domain Eukaryota; kingdom Metazoa; phylum Chordata; class Chondrichthyes; order Chimaeriformes; family Chimaeridae; genus Hydrolagus; species Hydrolagus colliei. Next base: position 18,348,663 of record CM068748.1, read on the forward strand.
AGGATATAGGCTGCCCGAGTGCCCAGGGTGAGAGGGCAACTCTCTGGGATAACACCACAGATTGGGACTTAAAGAGCTTGTGTGGTGTCCTGAGTACCCAGGGGTCATCCCATGTCAGGAAGTGGCAAAGAGGTGGCATTGAGCAACATCTGCCTTCTGTGAATCCACTATCTCGGGCTGATTAATTTATTTGTCTTTGTCTGGATGGCCAGTCAGAATCTCCTGCCAGTCGGTGTGATCAATCACCATTCAAAAACAAAAAAAGAAATTTCTTACCCTGAGATTATCAGTCTATGACAAGCCATGTATGATTCAATTACCTGCAGTGCAAAGCGTTCAAACCATTCTTGATAGCAAGGCAATGTAATGATAAAACTGTTATCAGGCTATGTTGAGAGGGAGTCAGGTACACATATAATCTGCATTTGTTTCAGTTATTTATTACACAATGGGGGTGGTGGTGATGGTGATGGTGGGGGGGGCGGAAAGGAGCTGACAGCACCTGAAGGAAAATAAACTGGCCTAGTCCTTCCCCATCGACATGAAGCACTTGTTGAACCAAAGATTGTACCATCTTCAATTAAACCAGTGTCTGCCAGTCCGCCAAGCAGTTATCCAAGTCAAAACCTCCATATAACAACATAGCCTCTACCAAATAATCTTGGACAGATATTTGCTGCCTTCCATTGCTGCACAGATTCATTGCCCTTGAGGGGTAAGGAAGTCCCATTACCGGGCACCACAGGTAACAAGGATATTGAAGTGTCATCCTTCAGATGAAACTGAGGTCCCATCTGCCTGAACAGGTGGATGTTAAAAATCCACCATTATTCGAAAAGAGAAGGGAGTTTCTACTGGTGCCCTGGCCAACAATTCCCCCTGATATAAATCGATCATTCCTTTGAAAAAAACTTAATTGGTTACTTCAATCCGTAACTAAGAGGTGAGAGTGCGCCAGGCTGACCCTCTTTAAAATTGGCCTTTGAGCATTCTTACACAGGGGATTCCGAGTGCCTCTGAAACGGACTAAAAATGGGTTTTTACCAGCAGACATGAATGAATCTCTTGATTTGGCCATGTGTCACCCCACACCCACCTCAACCCCCTCCCACCCCCCCCACCCCCGACTCTCCTCACCCCCTATCCTCCGCAGCCCCATGAATACATGAGAGAATTGTGCCATCTCTGTCCAGCCTTGCCACCCTTCAAGGCCCGTCTCAAGTGGAGTGCGACCTTGAGACCTTTGTCTCAAATCAAGTCTTCGGTCAACTTCCCTCTCTGATTCCCAACCCACAACTCGGGTGAACGCCCCTTATTATCCAGCGCGCAAAGAGGGCCTGCTGTGTACTGCTGAGTCAGAACATTTGTTAGTGCTCCCTGAACGGAGTGAGATTGGCCGTTAAAGCGGATCGAGTTTGTGTGAAATCAGTAAGAAAGATGTGCTGCTGCTTTCTACATTTCAGCTAATCCTCAGCTTGGCCAGACAGGAAACACAACCGGCACCTCCTTCAGGGCTGGAGCTGGCACTCCGCACAGCCGGCCAGGTCTGTGAATGTCGAGTCAAGGCACATAGGCCAGGCAGTCATTAAACTCGCAATGAATCTATCCTGGATTGCAGTACCTTAAGGTAGGAGAATGATGAATGATTATAGGCAATAATATTATAATATGATATTGATATATGCTGCCCAATGCCTCCTTCTGTACTTCTATAATGTACTAATAATGCCTTCAATGAAAATAAAATTACAATAATAATGTGTTTGCTCAAATCACGACTGTTTGTGGGACACTGCTGTGCGCAATTGCCTGTTGCATTTTCTCCGTAAAATACAGTCAATTCACTTTACAGCATATTCCGTAAAGCGCTTTGAGATGTCTCAATGATGCGATAAGGCGCTATATCAAATAGAAGGATTATTTATTATATACAACCGGAGATAGAATTGGCTTTTAACTTTACGACTATAGTGGAGAGGAGGGAAGGGTCTAATTTGGGATATTTTATAACAGGTTTTCTAAATCCATCGCCCTCTATTCCAGTAATATACAGGAATCCCATTACGCAAATTGGACTTCAATGTTATTTCACAGCAATGTTATTGCCGACAGTGATAGTCCGCTGTTCAATAATATCCTTCCATCTTTCATATCTGATGGATGTCTCAAAGTTCTTCACAGGAAATAATAACAACAATTTGTATTTATATAGCGCTTGATCTACTGTAAAGTGCAGTGCCTGTGCACAGGAATGTCCCATAAACTGCTATTAAGTGAATGACTAATTTTATCTGAACTTGTTGATCAGGATTCCCCGATCAAAAGAGGGATCTCTTTTCAAATAGTGCTATGGGACCTTTAACATCCATCTGAACAGACAATGTCTCACCTGAAGGACAGCCAACAATGCAGCGCTCCCTCCCTAACACTGGTTGGGAGACTCAACTTACAATGTGAGTTCACAGTGTCAACGTGGGGGGGTGGGGGGGGCTTGAACCCACAACCTTGTGACTCGGAGGGGTGAGCAGCTACGGATTAAGCCAGGCTTACACAGTGCTGAGGAGGAACGTAGCAGAAAGTAGTAATAAATTTCGAGCGCTGATCCACCAAGCAATCTGGATCCAGGCCTTTAAAAACACAGCACATGTGTGGCAGTAAATCAGCCTATGATCGCCAGCTGAGAGGCTGAGCGGTTGCATTCAAAGGACTCTCATAGAATCTGCTGAAGGAAATGAGTCATGTCAGAGCCCTTGCAGCTTAAAAACAGAATAAATACACTGCTCCCCACTAGGTCACAATGAAGCAATTATAGGAAAGCTAATTCTCTCCAAATGGGAAATGTCTGTGAGATTACTCACGTAACTAAGACCCGACTCTGAGACACTCCCAAATGTCCTTCACCCTCCCCTCCCAAAACATATACTACCACTTGGCTCTTTTCTGAGCAACTGTCCGGGAGCAGGCAACCGTTCCTGAAGGTCTGGGAACGCTGTCTCCCAGGCGACTGCTTTGCAGCTGCTCTTTATAAAGGAATAGGGAGGGAAGAAACTCAGAGTAACTTTCTTTCAAAGCCTGGAAAAGCGTGTGTGAGGGGGGAGGGTGGGGGGAAGGGGAGGGGAGAAGGTTGGGAGAGACAACAGAGTGGAGCTGTTCTGTCTCTCTCCAGATGCCTGCCCACGTTTCATTTGCATCAGATTTGCTGACGATGAACTTGGAGTTTGTTGTCCAACGTAAAAAGGCTGCTGGAGAGAAATAAATTCCTGACTTGCCTGCGGAGTGCAGAGGAAATACTGCTTCCCACTAATGTCGGGTGAAGCAAAACATGCGTTCAGTCTGAGTGTGTGTGTGAGTGCGTGTATATGAGTGTGGGAGATAAGAGGCTAAGCAGCAGAGAACGGAGTAGACTGACTGACTGGCTACGAACATGTCAGGCTGTTACACCATGCAGTTTGCTGTAAACAACCATCACTTATGAAGAATGAGACTCTTGGGGGTTATTGTTCTGCTGACAGAGCTTTGGGCTGCAGGTAAGATGTGTCCATCTCTCTCTCTCTTGCTCGCTCTCTGTGTACATACTGCTCTGTCAGTGTAAACCTTCCAGCATTTCACTCAGAAATCAGGATGCTATCTTTCCAGCCAACCACACAAGATCCAAAACACTGCCTGGATGTTCCCTGGAACTGGTTGTGTGTGAGATATGTAACAATCAGTGCTTTTCGCTAAAGGAAGATTGCTGTTTTAGGCTGATTGGCAGTATTTTAAACGATTTAACTGAACCAATTGACTCAGTTAGTCTTATTGACAAGAAACCTTAGGCAAGTTTCCCTACTCCATGCGCCTCTATTTACTTAGCACTCAGTAGGAACCCAGTTGTTAGTTGATTGGCAGATCGCTCTCCTGAGGTAATAAAACTAAAAAAAATTGGGTTACTCAATCCACAATTGTTTATGGGACATTGTTGTGCGCAATTGGCTGTTGTGTTTTTCCCACAAGTCAATTCACTCTACAATATATTCTGTAAAGCGCTTTGCAATGTCTCAACTATTGTTTCTTGTTCTATTTCTGTGCCTCACACTCCTGACAAGCCAGCCTGGCTGAGTCTCGCCTCTGTTGTATGTTCGAGCCCACTTGTCGAGCTGACCCATAGACCAAGCTGACCCTCCAATATAGTAGTGGGGGCAATCCTCCATTGTCGGAAGTGCCTTCTTCCCAATGAGATGTCAATCGAAAATCCTGTCTGTGTGTTTTTAGATGGAAGTTAAAGAATGCGTAGTATTACTTCAAAGGAGAATGGAGTTACTCTCTGTCTCTGACCAACAATTCGCCAGATAAAGTTGGTCATTCATCCTTATGCACTACCCCTAATTATTTATTTAAACCATGATGAGTTTTCGATGATAAAACATGCAGTATAAAGTTTGTTGGTTAGTGTGTCAAGCCCAAGCCTGAGGTACAAATGGCTCTGGCTCACAGTAACGTGACCCTGGTATTGTAATGTGCTGATCACTTTAACTCTTTGCGTTACTCAATAGCCACTTCCATCAGCTCATTGACCTGCTGGACTGGCTCATCCTGTCGATGCTATTCCTTGTGTTGCACTGAAGCTTTCTGTTCCAATTCCCTATCTCTTGGTCTTTCCTGTACCTTTAATTTGCTTTTCCTCAAGTATTCATCCAAATCATATCAATAACAAACAGCTAAGAGGTGAATGAACAATTTGTTAACCAAGACAAACTCCCATTTCTTTCCGAATAGTGCCGTGGCAATTTCAATGACCACCTGAACAGGCAGATGGGATCTTGGTTTTAAATTCTCACCTGAAGGATGGTGCCTCTGACAAATGAAGGGCTTCCCCAGCACTGAATTGGAGAATCGGTCTGGGTTATTTTACGTGAGTTCCATGTCCTGCTTAAACCCACAGTCCTCTGACTCAGAAGCGAGAGAATTACCCATTGTTCGAGGCTGACACATAAAAGCAGTTACCCAGACCAACCAATTTGGGCACAGCATTCCACGTTTCACCTGCTGTACAAATATTTATAGAGGCAGATTTAGCTGCCGCGTTTGCCTTCAAAACAAGATTCACCTAATTTCCAAACGATCTCATCTTTCAATCGAAATAATTTGATGTTGCCGAGGGCTTCACAGAATATGGCAAAACACCTACAGATATAGAAGCCTTTAATGCTGTTATGTCTTTCTTACACCCTGGGGCTTTGGGACATCCTTCCGACGTGAAAAGTGCCATACAAATTTTAGATCTTATGTTGAAGTGAAAGGTGTAGATGTAAGTTGCAGAGTTGACAATAGAACCATGAATTTAATTAATTCAGGAATTCCAATGTCGTTGGCAACATGTTGCCTGGGTGACTGTTATTGAGCAATTCCCAGCTTCAGCCTCTTGGCTCCGATGCTCACCCTGACCCGAGATTGTGACTCAAAAGTAAACCCGGCTGTTGCACATGGACCCTGTCATTTACGTAGCCGTGGATTGAGTGACCACATATTATTTATTCATTGTTTGGAGATACAATGGGTAAACAGAGGTGTGTACAGTGAGGAAACTTGCCTGCGTTGTCACTCCGCCCGGGAATCAAGTTTGCTGAGTATGCTCCAATGGTTGCAGGAGGCTGAGTTGTTTGCTCAGCAGTGAGAACCAGTCTAACAGTAAGTGTTTGAGTGCACACTTTTGAAACGTTTTAATAATAATAAAAAGAAGAATAGTAATATTCCTTGTTTTTGATGTAGTGCCTTTTACTTTGGAAGTCTCAAAGCTTTGCAGGACATGACTGTTTATTATGTGGGCAAACAACCCACCTAATTTTGCGCACAGCAATGTCCCAAGAACAGGTCGCAGAGGATTGTTCTTTTAGCCGTGCCACAACTAGCAACATCAACAACAAAAATAACAAAATTACATTTATAGAGCCCCGTTCACATCGGGAGGACATCCCAAGGCACTGAACAGTCAGAGTTCAGGACTCGAGCATGGGGGAGGGGCAGGGTAAGGGGGAGGATAGGGAGAGAGGTGGGAGGGCAGCATAAGACACAATCAAAAAGGAGGATCTTGAGACCAGCCTTGAAGGAGGCTAGGGAGGAAGCAAGGTGAAGAGACTGTGGGATGGAGTTCCAGAGTGTGTGGGCAGGGAGGCTGAAAGCCTGACCACCGATGGTCGGGTGGGAGACATGGAGCAGACAGGAGCCCACTGAATGGAGGGGGCGGGCAGGTTGGTAGGGAGTCAGCAGGTCGGAGAGATAGAAAGGGGCAAGGCTGTGGATGGCCTTGAAAGTGAGGACGTGGATCTTTAATTCGATCCTCTGGGGGGATGGGGAGCCAATGGAGCCGGGCGATGTAGCAGAGCCTGGAGCAGGAGAGGACACGAGCTGCAGAGTTTTGGATGATCTCCAGCTTGTGAAGGGAAGAGCTGGGAAGGCCAACGAGGAGGGAGTTTCCATTGTCAAGCCTTGATGTGATGAACGCGTGGGTTTTACCATGTAAACACAAAGCTCTAGACAAGGCCATTATATCAGCTGCCATACAGTAGGCAATGCCTCGTGGCTGGATCTGTCTACCTATGGTGGTTACCCCTATTCTTAGCCTGCAAGGCTGTTTTGTATCAAAGTTTCAGCATTAAGAATGATTGTCAAATCCAGTCTTAATTTAGAAGCTGGTTTCTTTTTAATAACTGTGGGAAAACCAGTTTCCAAAATTCTGTATAAATTTAAACAACTCACCACAATTCTGCATGATTTTACATTTTTGGTTCACAATAGATGTTAAGCCAGCAACAACCAGGAACCCAGTGGGGATCGTATCATGTAATAATAATAATAAATAATCATCATCCTTGCATTTGATATAGCGCCTTATCATGACTTTGAGACAAATCAAAGCTTTTTACAGAATATACTGTGAACTGAAATGACTATGTTTTGTGGGCAACTGAATGCATACAGCAGTTGTCCCACAAACAGTCATGGATTGAGAAAAGACTAACATTAGGTAAACTTTGGACATAATAACTATGAATCTGTACTTGAAACAACTGGACTTTCTACTGCACTTTCTATTCGGACCTTTAACAAGGAGTCTAAGTGGAGACTCTTTTGAGTAAGCCTTTAATACTGTTTATACACTTCTTACACTGTGAGACGTGGGATGTCCTCCCAAAGGCACAATATAAATGCAATTTGTTGTCGTTGGAGGCCGGTATTGTGTGCACACACTATATGGTTCCAACAGGGATGGAAGAAGTACAGCATAGGTTTACCAGGATGATAGCAGGGCTGGCTGGATACTGCTATCAGGATAGGTTAAGCCTTTTTTGTTTGCTAAAGAGACATTTAAGGGGGTGAGGTGGCATCTACTTGAAGCGTATAAAATTATGAAAGGGTTTGATAAAGTTGATACAATTAGGCTGCTTCCACTGGTTGAAGAGTCCGTGACCAGGGGATACAAATATAAAATAGCAACTAGCTGATCAAAAAGAGAATCTAGAAGGAACTACAACACATAGAGGAAGGTTGTGGAGCTCACTGTCTGAAGTGGTGGCTGAACCACATAGTTCAGATAGTTTCAAGAGAAAGCTAGACCTTCGCATGAGGGGAGAGGGGAATAGAGAGGGAATAAGGAATGGTGGGGGAGACTATTGTGAATTATGAACACTGGTATGGACTGATTGGCCTGTTTCCATGCTGTACAATCTTTGTAAACTTTCTTTGTCTTTTTTGACTCATGGGAACTCTGCTCTCAATGTAGGTCACATTGAAGTTGGTTTGAGTAACCAGTTCCTCCTGGTTTCCAAAGGTTTTATAAGGTGAGCAGGTCCGTCCCTCTGGGAAGACGGCACCAGGCAAGAGAAAACCACACACATGTGGACGCCTCAGTGGTTTGGTTGAGAGACTCTCACGGTAACAGATTTCCACGTGTACCAGATATCTGGCTTAAAAAAAATGACCTCTGGCTCCTTGTTTTGTTGGCTGTGATCTGAACTGAACACCGTAAAGTCAATACAGGAGTAATTAGCTGCTTTGATCTGATTATAGTGTAATCAGACTATAATCAGGGCAAACTATAAACTACTATAATCAGAGTGGACTATAATTAGAACACAACAGAATTCACGGGATGTATTTCTTCACAACCCACAAATTCTGTTGTGTTCTATTTATAGACCAGTATTTTCTCACTGACTTTTGTCAACGCCTGTCTCTGTGTATCTTTAATATCCATCTGAACAGACAGCCAGGTTGAACAACCCAGGTTTTCCCATCTCACCCGAAGGACAATGCTAAGCTCCCTCCAGGACTACTGAAACGTCAGTCTAACCTATGCAAGTTCAAAGTCCCGATATGGAAACGGAACCCAATTTCTGGCTAAGAGGCAAGAGCACTACCAACTGTGGGAGCCGGTCTGAGTGATAGTAGAAGACCAGAACTGTCTATGTACCTTCAGAACAGGATAATGGGGTGAGAAACAAGTGAGAATAGAAGTGGGTGGGGGGAAACACAGTATAAAAGATAGCCTGTGAATTGGTTCTCCTCACCGTAGTTTAGGTTGTCTCACAGAAGTAAAAACAGCGACTGGGAATTATAATTTGAAACAAAGTCTATGTTTGCAAACAATTTTGAGAACTAACAATCAACTCTGATAGGCAATGCTGGATAACTAAACACTGGAGTTTTGTGGCTTTCTGTGGCCAGACATTCCTGTCCTGCCTTTCCCTAACCACAGTCCGATATTTTATAATGACTACAATCTATCTCTGCTCCTGTCGCCTGCTTCCCTAAATATTGCTTGGGGTATATTTCCAGTACTGTGTGGAGTGTCTGCCTCGACTGTGAGGTCTTGTTGGATCTTCAACCTACAACGTTTTGACCCAGAGGCAAGAGTGAACCACCTTCACTGATACCTTCAGTCATTCAGACAAACAAAATAATTTTGCTTTGTCAACAAAGAACCTGGAATTTCACTAAATGCAATTCCCTCTCTTTCTGTCCTCATTAAGTTCCATGTTAAGGGCACATGGACCGAGAAACACAGAGACCACTCAACAATCTTAAAGCTGTAACAAGAGAAAATATGCATTGAAATCAATCGGCCTGGATTTCACATGATCACAAGATCAGTTTGGGTGAAAAAGGCCCTTGGGACCATTTGACATCACCTCTCTAGAATATCCACTCCTCGCATCAGTGTGTCAAACTGTTTGCTTTGTGAACAAGTCCACTGTCCTGGCCTCAACACCCCCAGATCCCATCCACCCCCATGCCTGGCAAATTGAACACTGTCTGTACACTAATAACGATCCTTAAATTTAGTGTACAGCCTTTCATGTGAGGAACACATTCCGAAATACTTCACAAGATGACTATAAAGCGTAGTTTATGGGTGCTTTTTGTGGGTGAACACGGCAGTCAATTTTGTGCCCAGCATTGTCCCACAAACAGCCTTGAAGTGATATCCGCTTACATTTCGGGGTTACATTTCTTCAATGAATAATTCTGCCAATTTAGTTATTATCAAACATCATGTCTACAGCTGACTCAATTCACCCTACAGCGAGTGGTTCTCGCAGCAAAACAAGAGCTTTGACAACAATTTGACGATACACTCACAACATTCGGCTGAAACTACAGCGTGGATTTCTCATTAGACGGAGGAAAGTAATAAATAAGAGCTGCGGCTCATGCTGTCATACTCAAGGGATACGAATACAGAGTGTCGAAAGGTTAAATCATTTGCACTTTAAATGTAGAACAGGCTTTGCAACTTCAACTTATTGTGTCACGTAAGATATGCAGAATATTTTCTATAAATCTGTTGCACTAAATATAAAGCGACAATTAAGAGTATTGTATTTTTTGGGTCTGCCATATGCAGAAATCCATCACCGTGCTTGAGTGCATCCAAACCAGACTAAATGATGCCATAGGATAACACTCTCTTGAATAGACGATTTAATCAGCGCCATAGAAGGATGGCACCTCAGAAAATGCAACACACCCAGCAACTGATTTGGAGTGTCGGTTTAGACTATGTTTTGCCCACAAGATATACAGTCAACTCACCTTTCAGTATATTCTATGAAGCGCTTTGAGACATCTCAAAGACGTGATGAGGCGCTGTATCAATTGCAAGGATAGTAATGTGAATCCAAGATCCTGACGTGGTTCTTCAACTCACAACCTTCCAGGGAGCTTCACGGCCAGTGCCTGATAGTAATAAAAACAGAAAATGTAATCTCTTAGCAAACCTGTGAGTTTTATCAAATTCATCCAAACACAAACATAGTATTGATGTTGTTCATCATTTCTCTCTCTCTCGCAGACATCTGTCAGGCCCTGAAAGTGGTGGTTACACCGGGGCCGGCGGTGGAATTTACCGTAGGGGAGCGCGGCTCTCTCTTCTGTCGAATATCTCAGGCGCGGAGGAAGAACGGCCGCCTGGCTCTCGTCTGGATTTACTCTAACTCCTTCCTCGACGGTCAGAGAATCCTGAGGCTGAACCGCACAGGGCACGTTCAGACCTTCACGCGCTGCAGAGCTAGTCGCTGCGACCTGAAGTCTTACGAGCAGGGCTCGGTCAAGGTTTATGTATTGATCCTCAACAACGTGAGCAAAAGTGATGAAGGCCACTACCTGTGCCGAGTTCAGGAAATTGTCAACCTCAATAAGAGGTGGGTGTCGATATCTAATGGAAACAGCTCGACCGAGGTGAAGGGTAAGAGGACGCTTTGCTTTGACCTAACGTTTCAATGTTCACACCGAGCCGCGAAACTCAATCGAACCGTCATGTAACTATGGTACAATGAAAAGATCTCTAAATTATCAATTGTGCTCGGGGGTTCTTGCCCCCATCCACATTAGTACTGCAGTAACGGTGAGAGGAAATTAAATTTTGTATGTTTTCATCCACGCCTAATAATCCGTCCAAAGAAAACCACAATAATAAAATTGGTCATTTCAATCCACTACTGTTTGTGGAAAATTGCTTTGTGCAATTGGCTGCTGCGTTTCACCCACAAGTATACAGTCAATTCACTTTACAGTACATAGTTGTGAATTCTGTGAAGCACTTTGAGACGTCGATAAGATGTGAAAAGTGCTATATTAAATGCAAGGATTAGTATTATTATTCTCCACCACGCTTACCACAATCCTGCCTCATTTCAGCTAATGCAGGCTTTCTACGTGCCTCACGTTCCCTCCGCGCCACCATCGATGGCTCAGCACTGAACTCCTACACTCCTAAACTTGTGAACTCCCTCCATCTATCCCCAATCTTACCCCCCTTTCTCTATCTTTAAATTAAACCATAAAACCCCTTTGACTGTGTTCCACACACTGTAACACTTTACCTGCACTTTTGGTTGTCTTTCCTCTCCTCACCCGCCTCAGCTCTCGTGCCCAGTCAGAAATCTCAAGTGATTTGGGATGTTTTCCTGATGAAAAAGGGGCTACACAAGTGTGCATTGTAATGTATTGTCAATGGTCGTCAACCTCTTCCCTTGTCTTCTGCTCAATGTTCAATGTTTTGTCCGTTAATATGAAACGCTACGAGATAACCACAACAAAATTACATTTGTAGAACGCCTTTCATGTCGGAAGGACGTCCCAAAGTGCTCAAATATTCTCTTACATGAAGGATAACAAGCAAAAGAGACAATTTGATGCTTGAATGCAGAAGAAGGGAATAGAGGATGACAGATAAATAAGAGGGGTGCAGGGTATGTAATTATGAAGGGTGCGATATAAAAGCAAGCTATTGTTGTTAGCAGGAATTTGCATCCGCAGGTCATGCAGTGTTTACAGGATTAAGCAAATTAATGTTCCCGATAGGAAACAATTTTAAGCTTCTACTTGTATCACATTAATATGGAGACACACAAACTGGGTCCAGACTCCTGTGACTCGAATGCCTAACAAGGGCCTTAAGACCACTGTCTTAAAAGTTGCAATCATGCATAATTTCTACCGGCAAAATGCACAGTCACTACATGTCACAGTAAAATCAAGAGTTCCAGTCGTAAAACGACAAATGAGAGGGTTATTTTACTTGTTGTAATTTGCAAGCTGATTCTTTTCAATATTCAGCGTGACCTTGATGAGATTAATCTACAACGACTGAGATCATGAGAAATTTCAGGTCTCAGATATCCTACAAAGGATTTTCTCATGATTCTCTTCCTTCGTCAGCCCCTGCCCCTCCCACCCTACCAATAGACTGTCTCTTTACTCTCTATGTTAAGAGGAGGAATAATGGGACTTTTTTTTATTACTTTTGGCTCAACAAAGTAGTCAATACAACAATAATAATCCTTGCATTTTGATGTAGCAGCTTATGACTTCATCAAGATGTCTCAAAGCACTTCACAGGATATACGGTAAAGTGGAGTGACTGTATGTTTTGTGGACAAAGTGCCATTTAAGGAACACTGGCCTGACCTCACTGCACATTGAACCCCTTCCTGCTGCAAACACACATTAGCATGTGGGACCTGGTTGACTGTAAATTGGCTTCCTACAAATTTATATTCACTACACTTTATAGAATATCCTAGGAAGCACTTGGAGGAAGCATCTCCCATAAATACAGTGCTCTCCCCAGTACTGTTGTATTGGATTGGCCTAGACTGTGAGCTTCAAGTCCCGACGTGGGGCTTGAGCCCACAAACTACTGTCTCAAAGGTGGAAAAGTGCTACTGACTGCGCCAGTCTGATGCCCGTCCACATCTCATCTGAAAACAACAACAATACGATTCTCTGTGAGGTTGTGATGATATTGCAAATTGTGACACTGAATCCAAACACAATGGGAAAAGAGGCAGGTAACTGTATAAATGGCACTTTATGTGATAAATATTTCAAGGCACTAAAAAAAACACAGCAGAAATGTTAAAACCTTTAAGGTACGATTGATTAGCTAATGGACTACCGTACTGTATTGGCAAATTCAGAACAAAGTCAGAGACAGAGCTAATCTTTGGCTTCATCCCTCAATTGTTCAGCCAATGCTTAATTTGGCAAAGAATGCACCAGTGTCTCCAATATTACTATAGATTTTTCTAAGAGATAATGTGTCTAAATTAATGATAATATTAATGTTGCAGCGGATATTTTGCAGAACACAATGCTTAGAGCAGATCCTGGTCACAGGGCTGTGAAACGTTAGGGTTGTGTAACTTTTTAGTCTGTTTGAGGAATTCAAATAGTTTACCTATTGATCAACTGGCATCGAGTAAGAAGGCTGTGGGTTCACACCCCATGTTGGGACTCGGAGTTCACAGTCTGGACTGATACTCCAATGTACTTCTGATTAGATGTTAAGCCGAGTTCATATGGACGTCAAAAATTCTGGTGGCAAGACTTTGAAAAGCGAAGGGAGTTTCATCCTTCTCTTACTTGCCAATGTGATTGCCAATCACATTAGTGCTGTTTGTGGGACAGTGCTGTTTGCAAATTAGCTGCCCCAACCACTTGCATAACACACAGTCACACCACTTTACAGTAAATCCTGTGAAGCAGTTTGAAGCTTCTGCTCTTCTCCACAACTGGATGCTACAAAGGGATTCCACTTTGAAAAGCGATCGCATCAGAGTGGATGCACTTTCCATTTACTCACTAACGAATACTGGTTACAAACAACCGTACATCAAATCCCATTGTATCGCAAACATATATGTGGTAAAATCTTTGTTCATCTTCAACATTATCTCAGCTTGTGAGCGCCATATGGTCAGATTTACAAAAAATGTACAGCTCGGAAATAGGTCATTCAGCTGAAAGAGTACAATGGCAATGTTTCCACACAAGTCTTCACCCAGTCCTTACTCCCTCTCAAACTCTTCTATTCCCCTCTCCCTCATGATCAGCTTCCTCTTGAATGCATTTATACTGTTTGATTACACAGCAAGTTCCACAATCTACTACTGTACTGAGAGAACTGCAACAACTGGGTTTACGGCATCCTCTGTGATTCCCTGCTTTGATTTCCTTTCATACCCTTTTAACAAAAACAACAAGGTCTGAGCACAAGGTCACTGTGTTTATATTGCTTGGAGGGGAAAGTCTCATTTACACGTCTCTGTGTACAGAGGGGGAAAAAAACGTGAGACCTGATTTCAGTTAGGCGTGCACGCACACACACACACACACTCACACACACACAGCTTGGTATATGTGCATTCAGTGATTCATTCACTATCAAAGAGCCCAGTACAGGAACTGATTATTGCTAACATGAACGACCAATCCCTTGAAAAGAGCTTGGGCCATCCATTGGATCTCACACTTAGCAGCTGCTAATAGACCACAGGGGAGAGAAGCCAGATGCACATTTACAGTACAGGGCTCAACCCTAATTTATACTGTATGTCTGGCAGTGAAACAGTGCCAGATATTACTCACTGATGAAGCTAATTAAGATTTGTTCCTGTTTGAAAGAGTAGCCGCTGAGATTTTTTTAGTGTCTGGCACTCAGAAGCTCCACTGTGCTCCAATGCATCCAAACCAAACTCAAAATGTCTCCATGTCTGCAATGGAATTCACACTCTCTCCCTGGAGGGGTGCACGCTGTTCACCTATTCCCAGAAAGTATTAGGCTTGGGATGGTTTGGGAACCCCAGAGTGTGCCTTGGGGAAACTGGTGGAGATTAACCAGCTAAAACCGCACAGCAGGCCATTGCGAACACTGTTCAGGAAGGTGCCCTTTCCTGCTGCTTATTCTGTCCAGCGAGGGCCACTCTACCTGTTAGAGTTATGGCTTGCGAGGGAGTGACTGAAATTGTTCTCTTTGTTTCATCTCAACAACAGTACGGCTGCCCCAATCCACGATTGTGCCCACCTCAGAGAAGACGAGTGAAACTTGGACAGTCACTGAAGGTAAAGTCCTGTAGTGGTTAGCGCGCTCACCTCGCGAGCAGGAGGACCCGGGTTCGATTCCTAGGTGGGGCAAAACCTTAGGCAAGTTTCCTTACTTCACACCCCTCTGTTTATCTAGCAGTAAGTAGCTACCTGGTTGCGATTTGATTCGCGGATCCCTCCTGTTTGTAGAACACTGCTGTGCACAATCAGCTGCCACATTTCGCCTACAAATTATAGTCAATGCACTTTCCAGTATATTCTGTGAAGCGCTTTGAGATGTCTCAACGACATGACGCGCTATAACAAAAGCAAGAATTATTATTATCAAAGCATGCACTGTAACCTCAGATTAAATCACAGTTCAGGGAATCTGCGAGCAGCCATTTAGAAAAATGGCATCCAGCACAATTGTTCATTACAGTAATCCTTACATTGGGTAGAGGCAACAAAAACACAAATAGGCAACTCGTAGAATGACAGAACAATGATTTTTATGGAACAGGAGGGAGTCCTGATCTGATAGCTGAAGGAACAGCGTTTAATGAGTGGTTTGTTCTCCCGGTCGGTCTGCCCCCGCTCAAATGTAAGGCCTGATGTTATCGTCAATAACTGCTTTGTAAACGCAGAGAATCCTGCTTATAAAGGGTATCAATCAGTGACTTGAAGGACTGTGGCGAGCTGCCAATTTGTCACTGCCTCTCTAACGACAACACTCTCTTTGCACAGAACATTGTTCAATTCAGGAGAGAACATAAATCAGGGATTCTGAAGTGGAATCGAATTTGGAGTTTTAACGCAAGGGTTTGGAATATCATTTTTTAAAAATTAACATTTAAACTCCCAAACATCGGAAATGCAGTTGTGTCGTTTTCGATACCACTTTTGGGTTCACCACAACGTTACTATATTTCTGATCCTCTACTGCACTTTACGTGGAGAGCTGGAAGTTTCTCCCTGTGACCAGGCCAACAAGTCCCCAGATAAAATTAGTCTTTCACTTCAGGGCTGTTTGTGGGACATTGCAAAATGTCTACAAAATTCACAGTCACTGCACTTGACAATAAAAACCTATGAAGCGCTTTGAGAAGTCCTCCGGATGCGAGAGGCGCTATTTCAAATGCAAGGATTTGTCTTCACAGTTCAATGGAATTGCAATGGTGCAACCTAACATCTTCAGTGAAATATTAACAATCGACTGTATGGAAAACCAAAAAACTAACAGAAGTTGCTTAACAATTGCAGATCCTCACCTGGAAACATCAACAGTGGTGATCTCCAGGAAACCTAAGGAAACATGGACGGCATATGAAGGTAAAACTCTTCCTCATTCCAGATGGACTCTTTGCTTTTAAAATGGGGGCTAATGGTTGGTGACTCGGAATCTGCGTCGGAAATAGGGACTTTCGAAAAAGACCTAGAGTTGTGCCATCTCCTTCCCAGGGGCTTGATGGAACAGCATTCCCGAAAGTCGGTTAACACATTTTCCGGTAGTCCCAATCTCCTTTCGCCCACAATTTAAAAGCACACATTCGGTCACAAGATCAGAGCAAATGAATGAAAGAGGCAATTCGTCCCATTTCATCTCATCCTTCCAGAATTCCCGCCCTTACCATCATCCGATACATCGCCAAGTGTTTCTTAATGAGTCCAGTATCCAGGCTCAAACACCCTCATGGTAAATCATTCAAGCTGTGGATCACCACTTCTGCATTCAATGAACAGGCTTTACTCTCGATTGTCCTGGCTAACAATCCCCAAGATAAAATTGGTCATTCACTTCATGGCAGTACATAGGATATTCTGCGGGAAAGAAAACCGCTTCCTTTGTTCGCCTACAAGACAGAAGGTTACTACACTTAACAGTAAAACCCGTGAATGCTTTGAGACGTCCTCTAGACGCAAAAGGCACTGTATGAAATGGGAGGATTATTCTGATACCTGATCTATTTTAAACAAACATTTCTTCCTCCCCTATACTCAGTGCAGTTTGCAAGCGGTTTCACCAACCCAGAACAATACGCTCATCCTTAACATACATCCCTTATTCATTCTTTATTGCCTGGGCACTGGAGAGCCATTACAGTATTTGCAGCTTGCCATACCTCACATTAGCTTCTCGCTCCAAAACCACCATCCTGTGTAAATCTACAACTGGGCAAAGCTGCAATAAAGAGTTGATTATCACATTATACGCAAAACTTCAATATAACCTCATTATGAAACAAAATATCACAAGATTGCACAGAGACTCAAGAGGATCGTTCCAGCTTCCGCTAACTGAATACATTTTCATTGCTAAAGAGGTTTGTCTACTTAAGGATTACTGACTGTGTTTTGCAGCAGACTCAATCTGTTCCTGAAATTGACCAGCGTTTGCATCTCATTCACAGACGTGTACCTTTACTCCGTGCTGGTTTGCTCTCTGGGGATCGTGTCCGTGATGCTTTTTGCGGGAGTGATCGCTTGCCAAACTCTGAGGAACAGAAAGAAAGCAAGAGGTGATCGCCTCACACACCCAGGCGAACACAAGCTGTCACCTTCACCCGCGCCATTCGACTAACTCGGCTTCACTTGGTCTGAACACATTTTAATTTATTTCTGTTTTTGCATTTTTTTTCCCTTTCTAACAGCTAGACACTATTTGATGAAAGGACCTAATAGCAGGTATGCTCCTCTGCCTTTAATGGATTCATTCTTTCAAAGGCTGCGGCATCCTACTTTAGGATGCACCAAGACAACTATGGGATACACTAAGGCGTTTGGAACAACAGTACCCAGGTTTAGATTTGCAAAGGGCAATTTTGGGACAGACATCGGGAAGTTTATCTTTACCCAGAGGATAGTCAATGACTGAAATGCGTTTCAAAGAAGTGGGCTAGACACCAAGGCACTGGGACTCATTTAAAGAGCAGCTTGGTGCAGTGATGGGAGAATGGTTGGATGGGTGTTCTGGAAGAGAGATTCGATGCATCTGAGCTGATCTTGAGGTCTTGTGAATGTATCAGTAATTTGGACTCATTTGATCTTGGGTCAAACTGGGTGCTTGAACTGCTGTCTTTAGTGATAGGGAAAACTGTGGAAAGCCGGAGGGGAGGAAGAGGAAAGATGGCGAGAGGAGAAATGGAGAAAGACAATGTCGAAAAAGGAAAGGCGGAGAAAGAAGAGGGGAAGTGAAGAGAGGAAGGGTGGGATGATGAGAGGAGAAGCAGAGAGGGGAAAGGTGAGAAGAGGAGAAAACTGGAAGCAAAAATAGATCAGAATAAATAAAACGATGTCCGACTCCAAGCAAACTGTTCCTTCCCAATGTGAAATATGAAAGGGAAAAAAAAATCACCTAACGGGAAATGTTTAAGAGGTCTCTTTCCTTTTTAAATGCAGTTCAGGTGAAACAGTGATGAATGCGCGCAGCACTTCTGTACTGCAACCCAAAAAGGATCAAAAGACAAGAGGCACAGAGGAGCTGCCACCACCAATCCCCGTTAAAAGTAGGTCTCATTTGCTGGTGGGATTGGGCTCAAGGATAATGTACTGCATTACACTGACTGCAAAATTTCTAGAAAGCTGTTGCAAAGTGCTTCGCAGGAATTACTTTAGTTCTGTGTATTTTGGGGTCAAGCCCAAAGTATAAAGTATGGTATAAATTAGCTCTGTGCCATCAAACTCGAGCACCCTTAAATATGGATGATCAGAGCGCTGGATGTGTGTGTGTGCATGGTGAGACAAAAGGATGAGGGGGTGGCTTTATGGTCTGGAGACATACTTGCTTCCAAATTTAAATACTGTGGAATTAAAGCTTCTATGATTTTCCAGTCAGTAACAGTCATCAGTGGCCCCGAGTCTGGTCGCATCATTGACAGAAAACTGGCTCTCCAAATATCCCTACACATGTTGGGCAACTTAATTGGGCTGCTGGTTATTCAGTTTTACAATTCTTTTGTTGTCAAGATTAAGTACTTTGACAGTGAACTCAAATGAAACACAACTTTTTTTCTACCAATCTTTGAATTTGATGTACCCCTATAATAATAATAATAATAATCCTTGCATTTGATTTATCACATTGTTCAGATGTCTCAAAATGCTTCAGAGTACACTGTAAAATGAATTGACTGTACATTTTGTGGGCGAAACGCGGCAGCCAATTGCGCTCAGCAGTGTCCCACAAACAGCCGAAACATGTCAACTTGCTTTACAGTGTATTGAATTGGAGCTGCAGTACATTTTGCGGGCAAACACAGCAGCCACACAGAGACATCACACAAGCAGCCACGGAGTGAATTAGCAATTTATCAGCACTGGCTAAATGGCAGCCGAATGCTTGCTCACAATCTTGCTCCTTTTCAAAGTGATGGGTAGTTTCACCACCCTGAAGGGCAAAATCCCAAGATCTCCCGAGTCAGTCAGCTTTATTCCTGGGCTTGGCAGGACACTTCCCTTTGACATTCAATATGCCTCAATTCAATCATACCGCGGAGTTTCATGTTGAGGTTCCGTCCCTTTGCTCTTGGGCGATCATAGCTTGCTCGATTCATTTGAATAGGTGAAGGTGTCCTTTCAAAGCAATTTAATTACTGTGCAAAGCATCTGGATGCTCTGATGCTTATTATTTGCTGCAGACAAAATCTGTTAAAACGTTGCCTCAAACTGCCCCGTTTGGGCTGAAAGTGACCCCAGCTCCTCCTTGTCAATCAATGGGTTTTCCAGGAAGAGAGATGAAATTGCTGCCCTTTCCAACATTATGGCTCTTCCCGCTTACACAGTTAGCTGTAATGAAGGGGGTACTTAGGATATCAATGAGCATAAGTCTATAAAAGCCATTTGACTGCGGAAGAATTGATTGATGGAGGCTGGTCGCTATTGCTGGCAAATATCTCGCCCTCCCACTGACACAGCTATTAATGAATTAGTGGGAATCTAATTAATGGACCAAAACCATGTGCTGGGTTTTATTTATTTAAGTTAGCCCTTCTGTATGTTTCACAGTCATTGCACTTTTCCATAACAAAAGGACAGGATTCTCTCCAGAAACACAGACCAGACGAATAAAGGGATCTGTGGCCACTGTGCTGATGGGAGTTTATAAATAACAGTAGCGTTTCCCATTGATTTGCTGTGCGCAAATTGTGTTGACCTACAAAACACAGTCACAACACATTACAGTAAATCCTGTGAAGCCAAATATGAAAGATGTTGTATCAAATGCAAGGATTACTGTAGTTTTAATTATTTTCTCACAGTATAATCACTCTATAGAGGTAATTTCTAAGTGGTTTCAGTGATGGTCAAACAAACCAATAGCACCACCACGTTACACACGAATGGAGGTTACTTCTCTTTATATGTTTGAGCTTCCAAAACTAGCTAAGTTTTCCAGGAAGTTGATATTTTGTTGACCAGTTTTTTTTGTCGGGCCATTCCGGAATACTATTATAATTATTATTTAGTTGCATTTATACTCATGGATTTAAAACTGGGACTAATTCCGTCCTCACCCATTATCGACATAAAACACATGTGTGGCCTCGGTCACTATATTTCAGGGAGAGTTAAATCAATCTGTTTGTTACTTCCTGCTGGCGAAGTCTGCGAAATTGAGGAAGCCAGTGAAGCTTGGCAAAGGCTGGGGTGTTGGGTGTGCAGAGATTGGTGCACATCACGATGTGGGTAGCAGACATTTGGATGAAGTCTAGGCAGTATGTAGCAAAGGTGGGAGTGAGTGTTTCAACAGCAAAAGAGAAAATTGGGGAAGGAACACAGCAAAAAAGGTACGGTGAAGGATTCCAGAAATATTTTGTCTTGCTAATTGTAACCTGAATATCTTCACCCCCCACTCCCCACCATATTTGCATAGAAAAACAATGCAGTCACTGCAATTTACACTCATGACAGAAGTGCTTTGAGAGGTTTTTATGATCTGATAAAAATGATGTGAAATGCAAGAGTTAATTCATTATTAACATAAAATATAACCCTTGTAAAAAAAGTACCATGGTAATGGTGGTAGTAACATATAGTACCTCACTTCACCATTATTTGTCTTGCAAGAAAACAAGTCATGGCAAATAATAACCATTCTAAAGCACTTCGAAGTATGAGGCACTATCAAAATGCAAAATCTTTCAATAAAAAATCAGACTGTAGGATCAGCCTGCTTGAGACTCTATTATTAAGCAAGTTTAATAATAGGGCCAGCAGTCAACAAAGTATAACTAAGATCATTCGAATCTCCCAGCTGGTGTCCCTCAGCTTGTTGTTAAGATATATTGCAGCTCTACATTCAACCTCAGTACCTTTAAGATCAGTGTGTCCACCCTCTTGTTCTGCCTTCCAGTACCGACCAGAGACGCTTCCAGCAAAAGAAAACTTTGGAAAAGGCAGGAGGGTAAAACCATACTGGTAAGCAGGTTCTCATAACTTCCTCAGTTGGTTGTTTCTGAATAACTTCAACTCAGTGAAGTAGTGGTGCAATACTTTGATATGGGATTCCTACACTGCATGTGTGTAATTTCTCAATGCAATACAGATTTACATTTAAATAGCGCCTTTCACATTGGGAGGACGTCCCAAGGTGCTTAACAATACTGGGTTGGCTCCTGAGCTGGGAGTGGGAGCTGACAGTCTTGTTAAGGGTAAACGAGGTGATGGAGGGAGCCAGTCAGATGGACTCTGGGATGGAGACCCAGAGATTGGTAGTTTTCAAGGGGAAAGGTAATTGGAATTATCTAATTCAAAATCAAGCCTAATAATAATCTTAAATATAATAACTTGATCATTTCAACCCACGACTGTTTGTGGGACACGACTTTGTGCAATTGGCTGCCGTGTTTCAACCATAAATATACAGTCAATTCCCTTTACAGTGTATTCTATGAAGTGCTTTGAGACGTCGATAAGATGTGAAAAGCGCTGTATCAAAATGTAGTATATTCTGTGAAGTGCTTTGAGACGTCTATCAAATGCAAGGATTATTATTATTATTATCAAGATATTAAGAGTTACGGAAAGTGGTCAAGGGGCAAGGTGGGCATTAGGATTAGATAAAGTGGTGGAACAGGCTCAACGGGCTTCCTCTTGCTGTTCTCCTCTCAAAATGTTAATTCCATGGATGTTTGTGGGACATTGCAGTGCCGTATTCACCCACAAAATACACACAGTGATATCACAGCAAACCCACAGCGCACTCGACAACATGCTAAGGCGATACGTCAAATGTAAGGATAATTATTAAAACTTTCAGGGTCAGGTTTTGAGCATAGTAATGATCCTAGCATTCAGTATTGAGCCAGTATAGAGCCTTATCACGTCAGAAGGATGTCTCAGAGCACTTCACAGGATTTACGATGAAACAAGGTGACTGTGTGTTCATAGGAATATTTGGCAGCACATTTGTGCACAGCCATCAATGTTCCACATCAGCCATTACCAATAACCAATTTTATTTGGAGGTTTATTGGCCAGGACACCGAGAGACTCCCTTCTCTTTTCGAACACAGTAAAACCTTCCGAAAGCCGGCAATTCCCTAAAACCGGAAAGATTTCCAAATACATACAGTATTAGATTTTTTTCCCCAAATCTTCTGAAGTTTGGAATAGCTGCTATTAGTTCCCAGTGTCTCCACTCTGTCATCCGGCACTATAGTGGAGCATTGTTTCCTTTCAGTGCTGAGTTTCCATGGGCCCAACTGTGCCTGATTATCCAGGTTTTACTGTAGTGTTGTGGGTTCTTTAACATCCGCCTGAGCAGGCACAGATGGGACCTCGATTTAACATCTCACCTGAATGTTCAGGGCCCAGGGGATGAACTGGTGCTGGTTTAAGTTCGATGGATCGAACCTCCTCTGACTATGCTGCAAATTCTATTATTGTAGTTGGGATTAAATGCCGAGTGGCTGGAATTAAAAGGTTGCCTTCTTAACTCCGATTACTTTATCTTTGGGGGATACTGTCACATTTGCGATTATTTCAGCTTGGAAATGTGAGCCCAGTATCTTCTTTTTTTATTATAATCTACACAAGTCTTTGAAACCTCCAAGGTGCTATTTCAGGTGATAGAAAGGAGCGACTGAGGCATATATCCTGTGTGAGGAGACCCGAATCTTCAGCAAGGCAACCCGATTCATATTAATTCCACAAATCTCTTCCACAAAGCTACATTTTAACTGCTTCCTTTTATTGCGCATCTGAAAGCAAAGACCTTTGATGGAGACAAACGGCCTTGCGTTTTAATCTGCTTTCTTCTACACCACCCTTCGCATCTTTAATGCACCCTTAAAAATATTTACCTCTTCCTTCTGTAGCCTATACATATATATTTACATTCATAATATTGTCAAAGTACCACAGACAAGCAATAAGCATAGAAAAATCATGTTGTGTATTCTGTGGCTTCCTATCGTTGCAGGGACAATAGACGTACCTTTTACTGCCATAGAATTGCTAATTTTATTGCACCTTTATTGCTTTCTTAGATCCAATTATTTATTTAGTGCTCTTTGGTTTTATTGAATTATATTTACCATCAGACCATCATAAAAATGTATGAAAACAGCACATCAACCAAACATGCAGGGTGACCTATATTGCAGAACGCTGTATTAGTTTCTCTCTCCGCGTATAATAAAATAAAGCATAAACAGATAATCTACAATAAAACACAATGCAATTTTGCAATAATCCGATAAAACACCTGAAAAATGTGATTTCATAACCCGATGTGCTAAAATTTGCATGAGGTGAGCACACTGAGGTTATTTTAAGGGAGGCAGTAATGGACTATAAAAGACTCGGGCGGTAGTGGCGGAATAAAGTGTAATTAAGTGAAAGAGCAGGATTTAAACGCACATTCAGTTTGACTGAAGCAATTCTCTTGGAATATAAAAAATATATTTAACCCGGCACATATCACCCTTAGAAAATGGCTCAAATATTACCATTTCTGCTTTGGCAATATGATATTACTGGCTTAACCCATTTACGGCTCCATTGCGTTTAATGAAAAAAACTTTTATTAAGCTTCGAAGTTCAAACAGCTGGGGAAGAATCTTTTGAATTACCCCCACCCCCCACTTTTGTAATTTGTCTTCTCTCAAATCATACTGGCTTGATGCTCATTTGGTTGAGGGAAGACGATACCAGATGTCAAATTGGTTGGGGGTAGGAAGAAGAGAAGGGGGAGGATTCCCCCATTGGAACAGTGGATAGACACCTGACATCTTGGCTTTGTTTGCGTCAGAATTGCAAGGGTTTAAATTGATCAGATAGTTTAACACAGCACCCCCCACCTCTCCTCTGTGGTAGTGAGCCCTCAGTCACAACTCCCCTAACTTCAGGAGTTTCATGCCTCTAATTTCTCAGCCTAAACCCTCTCTATCTGTCTTTAAATCCTACCTTCAAACCTTTTTGATTCCTGTTCACTCCCCACCCACATGTCTCCCTCACCCCCACTCTCCCATCTCACTTTCTTGGCTTACAACCCTACCGTTCTGAAGCACACTGAGATGTTACTCTATGTGAACAACAACAAATTACATTTGTGTAGAGCTTTTCACATTGGGAGGACATCCCAAGGCATTGAACAGTCAAGGATTTGGAATCGAGCTAGTGGTTGGGATCGCAAGGGTTGGAGAGCTGGGATGGTAGAGGTAGGAGGGTGGCCGAAGGCACGTTCGAAGAGGAGGGCCTTGGGATTGCCTTGATGGAGCAAAACAAAGTGACTGCGTGATGCAGTTCCAAAGGATGAGCAGAGAGGCTAAAGTCCGACTATGGAGTGGCTGGGTGAAGACATGGAGCAGGCCAGAGCCTGCTGAGCAGAGGGAATGGACAGGTGGGTACGGGTTTAGCAGGTCACAGAGGTAGGAAAGAGAAAGGCTGTGAAGGGCTTTGAAAGCAAGCACGAGGAATTTGAACTCTATCCACTGGGGGATGGGGAGCCAGTGGCGCGAGGGTGAGCGTGAGAAGGTCACAGAGTGTCCCAAGCAAATGCAAAGTTTTGGTGTCACATACAGAATACAACACATTACACTTAACAATAATAACAACCTTGTATTTGAAAAAGCACTTTTCACGTCTTCTAGCCGTCTCAAGAGTACTTCGCAGAATATACTTTAGAGTGAATTGACCATATATTTCTGGGTGAAACGTGGCAGCAAATGGTGCACAGCAGTGTCCCACAAACAGTCAAGGATGAAAATGACTAATTTATTATTGTTTTTTTTGGTGGGGGGGAATTATTATCAGGCCTGTGGAGTAAGGAAACTTGCCCATGGTTCCCCCCTGCCTGGAATCGAACCTGGGTCTCTCACTTGCAAGGCGAGTACTCTAACCACTGAGCTACAGGATTCCACTTACAAAGTGCATTTCACTTTGTGAGGGGAGGGCCCGACAAAGTATAAAGATGTCATGGCACCCGAGATGGCTGAGGGGGATCGGGGTGTGGAAAGGTGATCTACAGCACGGTCAAAGAGGTACGACCAATGGTGCTGAACAGTCCAACTATGTAGCTATCAAGCGCTCTGAGATGTCGTCCGGCGTGGAGGGCGCTATATAAATTCAAGTTGTTGTTGTTGTATTAAACAGTAAATGATGGCACAGCTGTGAGGTCTCCGCAATTGCCATTGTCACCACTGAACTATTTTGGGAGTTGGATGGTGGAGGGTTGAGGTTGGTTGTCTGATGCAGTTTCTCTTTTCTCCTTTAAGCCTCGAATTGCTGAAGATAGTCTGACCTACGCTGAGCTGGAGCTGGTCCCCACACAGCCCAGCAGTGCCAGCGCCCAGGCCTCCACCACGGTTTACGCCAAAATATTCTTCTCCAATAACAGAGGCCAGCTTAACTCCAGCCAGAAAGCTAATGAGACCGAGAAATGATTGCAGATATTTAAGGAAGACGAAGGCACGTCCTGGTATGTTTTTGAGTCACGCAGGCGCCTTCAGACGTCGGCTTGGAAAGTTACTTACTGGATATTAAGTCACACGTCAGAGGCCGACCACGGGAGGTAGGACACAGAGTGGTCCTGAGTGCCAGCCATCAGTTTAGCTCCAAACTGAAGGGCCTACTTCAATGGCTCTATTGAAATGGGCAGTGCGTCATCTGACTCACCACGGAACAGACACGGGCTCATCATTTCACTTGACATTTGCTGTATCACTGAACCAGGTTACCCAGCTTGCAGGATACAGACACTGTACAGGATCGGCTGTATGGAACGAATGACACCACCCACATGTAAATACTTCTCTTGTATGCAGAATAAACTGTAACTAATGAAAGACTAGCAAGTCAGGCGATGTAACCAGAGTAGTATAACTCATGAGAGAGGCCTGGACAATTTGCGTGTGAAATAAAAGGTAGGTTGCCTACAATTTAGGTTGTCACTAGTGTAATGTTTCCCTTTACCTTTCTGTCCCTTCCTGCCACCTCCTTCTCCTGAGGAGATTTGGACTCTTTACACCATATGTTACCACACAATCAACAGAGTGCCTAGTGTTGATGCTCCTCATCCAAATTTACAGGTACTGAGGTTCTATAAATGTAATTTTGTTGTTGTTGTTATTGTTGTTGCAGGCACAGATTTGCAGCTGTATTTTGCCTACATAAAGTATCACTTCATTTTTGATCTGACTCTGTCAAGCACTTTCTTTTACATGAAAAATGCTGTAGAATTAAGCTGCCTTGAAAGTGTCATCCAGGCTAGCTGTGAGCACTTCTGTCTCTCAGTTGGAAGGTAATGGGTTCAAGCCACATTTTGGGACTGTGAACTCAGTTAAGCTTATCAGCACTCCCACTATAACTTATATTTTAGGTAATGTCTTGGAGCGCTTCAATAAATTAAGTGCTGGGAGCTCAGGAGTGTTTGCGGTGCCATACTTTGGACACAGTGTTAAACCAAGGTCCTGTCTGCCTTCTGATGGACTTTAAAGATCCCAGGATACTAATCAAATAGAAAAGGGAATTTCTGCTAGTGTCCTGGCTGACAATCCCTCTTGATAAAATTAGTTACTCACTTCATGGCTATTTGTGGGACATAGCTGTGTGAAAATTAGCTGCTGCATTTGCCTACAAAATACACAGTCACTACACTTTGCAACAAAATCATATGAAGCGGTTTGCAAAGTCCTTCTGATGTGAAAGGAGCTTTATCAAATACAAGGATTATTATTAATATCATCACTATTAATAATAAGCTCTTGTCATGTGAGCCGTGACAGCCTAGTTGGCCATGTGGAATGAAGCCGAGTTTGACATTCCTTTTCAAATCACTGCAGCAGCTAATTTGGTGTCTGAAAGCCTGTTTACAAAGGAACATTATGGCTGAGCGTAAGCCCTGAGCTGCTGTTTCTCACATTATCTTGCCGATTGATAGGAGGCTATTTTACGGAGGGACAGTATTTTGTTATTTTCCTCTGCTTTCTGTTTTATAACATTAAAATCCCATACAAAACTCTTGATATATGTATATATATACTGTATATATATATATATTTTTTTAAAAAATGATATATAGGCCTACATAAGATAATGCTTACAAAGAGCATGATTGAAACTGAGATGTGTTCATTGAGTTTCATTCATTCTGAATTCCTGACAAAAATTTCTCAGAGAAAAATACGTTGAAAATCGCTTTTGTTTGTTGAAACCCAAAACAGCTCGGGCCCAAACAGGAAACTGCACGAGAAAAAAAGGCCTGAGCATTAAAAAAAATGCAATAAATTCCAAGATGTATTATGCAAAAGAAAAAGACAGTAATAAAGGGGATTGGTGTTGAGAGAACAACTTAACAGGTTTCTTAGTTGTTTTATATTCTCCAATCTTTCTGCAGTGGGAAATGAATAATTCTGTATGTGTGCGTGCGTGTGTAGTGGTCTATTTGGAGCTGCGCTGGCTCGAGTGACATACTTGGCAACAGAATGCTGAAGCCAATTCAACCCTCTGTGGCGGTCTCGGTGCTCAGTTCCTGAGCCAGGCTGTAGTCTGTAGTAATCCAGGGCCCTGTTGATGGTAGACCAGCCAGCCTGGCTCATCGTAGGACAAGGAGGACCAATACTAGGGGAAAACTGCATTGTTGGAGGTGCTTAATGTTCAGTTGAGACCTAAAAGCTAAGGTCACATCCCATCTGCCTATTCGGGTGGACAGTCAAAATTCCATGACCCAACTGGAATAAGAGAAGGGAGTTTCTCCTGGCCAATAAATCTCCAGGTGAGTTGGTTATTCATGGCATGGCTGTGGGTTGCACATTGCTGCGAGCAAATTGGCTGCTGCATTTGTCTGCAAATTCATTAGACTAGACAGCAATTCCCTGTGAAGCACTTTGAGACTTTTTGACTTCACATTGTCGGCATATCAAATTAAAGGATTATTGTAGCATTCGTTCAGTCAGTAATTTCTTAGAAATTATCTCCTCTGCGAGCTCTTTCCCTTTCTTTTGCGTGCATGCACGCACGCACGCACGCACGCCTGCCTGCCTGCACTCTGGAAGCACTTGCATTACAGTGGATCTGCCTGACGTACTTTCAGTTCCAACAATAATTATAATAATCCTTGCATTTGATATAGCACCTGATCACGTTGTCGGGACATCTCAATGCACTTCACAGCGTTTTACTGTGAAGTGTAGTGACTGTGTCATTTGTAGGCAAACAGTAATGCTCCACAAACAGCTATAAAGTGAATGATCAATTTTCTTAATTGAAAGATCTCCCCATACTGCATTATTCTGATTCCTTATTAAGAATCCCCATTGAGAAACTCTGAAACTAAGACCCTTTGAGCAATTTTTGGCAGATTTAGCAAGTCTATAATTTCCACACCGCATAGACCGCCGTCACTCACTGGGTCCCAATGCTTGAGATTGAACCCATTAAACAGCTATTCTTTCCATTAGAGACATCTTAATCTTACATAATTTTAATTGCTCAAATGCCAGCCCAGATTCAATGGTTACGTGGTACAGAAGCATGAGATTTAATGTTCTTTGCATAAAATGCGTTTGCATTTTTCTGCCTTTAAAGTGAAACAGCTGGAAATTCTACACTCAATACTGCAGCCCTGGCTCAAGGGATTGGTTGAGCCACAGTTTTACTTATGGGCAAATGTGTTGGTGTCGTAGCCATGATTCAGCTGTAAAAACTAGCAAACACTTAACCCCTTGGTGATGACAGGAGTGCAACAGATCTCATTTTGCAGCATCAGCTCTCACCATTCATAATCAATCCCATATGTTTCAATATACTCAATTCATTGCCTGTGTATGTACGTAATGTGTGGTCTATGATGATTAGCCTGTCTCTTGGGCATACACAAGCATCTAAACCAGCATTAACCATTACAATATTCCCCTTCTTTAAGAAATATTCCTAAACTCTTCTGGCTTTTAATGGACCCAAAATAGCAGGCTATAACAGGAGGGGACAGGTGGGCTGAAAGTCCTGCCACTGAGCTTTCTCTGGTTTATAGGAGCGGTTGAATAGCAGGTGAATGATTGAAATACATGGTCTGGATCAATCTTTGAGATCTGCACGAATAATAATACTGTAATAATGTTTACATTTGATATAACGTCTTATCACAAATTATCTGCCGTGTTAGCCTAAAACATTTTTTTTTAGCTGCTCTTCACTTTACAGCGTGACAATAGCCAAATGAACTGGTTATTATTTTCGTTAGGAGTATCCTGTGAAGCACCATGTTCACCAGGAGAATATACTTGCCTTTCACAACTTTAGAGTGCTGTTCCCTTTACGCACAACCATTACAAGACCCACTTTGGAAAAACACTTTATTTTCCAAAGTAACTTCACATCGCTGGTCACCACTTATTCGGTCACAGAACAAATTAAAACCACCCCGAAAACACTAACCACTTAAAGATGCCAGAAAAGCCACAAAAGGTATAAATAAGTTCAAAGTACGACACAGCAGGAAATTGCTAAAGACCAACAGACCTCGAGACTAGACTGTGAGGTTTATTGTTGTGTATTGTGGGGACAATCAGTTTTTGTTTCAACTTTGGGGTATTTCCACTGTCAACATTTAAAGAAAACTATTTTCAATGGCTGATGTTCCAATCCAATGTCAGTGGTTTAGTATTAAATTGAGGTCCTATCTGCCGGTTAAACATCCTGTAGCACTATTCAAAGAGTGAAGGGAGTTTCTCCTGATGTCATGGCCAGCAACCCCCCAGCTAAAAACTGGTCATATTTGAATTAAAGGCCTTTGGCTCAATTTGCGGACCAGGAGCACTACTCAGACAGGTAAGATAGAGAACTCAGTCGTGAGAAGATCCACAATGAGATTTACAAATCCCACTATCTGTTGAGTCCATGCGAGTTACAGAGTTTGAACATTCTGGTTGTTGCAGCCATTCATAAAAATATATTTTTGCTATTTGAACAATTAGGGTGCAATTGACAATAAACGGAAGAAAATTCCAGCTTTGAATTTTAACAGGCCCATAAAAAGGTTGTCTCAGTGTAATAGGCAGTGCTTTCAGCACTTGGGGACAGGGTATAATTCTGAACAAACTCTCAGGGGAAGGACAACATGATACTGACAGCCGTGTTCATTTCAATTTGCCTTCGGGACACAAAACAGAACCGGACAGGAGTGGTTTTAAACCTTTGGCGCACACTCTGGAGTCCCTAAACCTTGAATAGTGCCAGCCTGAGCCTGACACCCTCTGGAATTACAGAAACTGTTCCTTTGGGAAGACAGTGCAAGTTCCATTTCATGGACATTTTCATGTGCGATTGGGATACATGGAACTCTCAGTTTGGCTGGGGCACTGTTAAGCCTGGTGATGAGTTTCGGCGTGTGCCAGACACCCGGCTGACCACATCAAAAACAGCCAAAACACGAACCGGATTCCCCTCTCTTTACACATTTGACAATTTGTGGAAGTACGTGACACTATGTACTGGCGGCTGCTATAGTTGAACCCGTTCATATAACAGATCGTGCTTTTTGCAGTGTCCAGGGCTGGTGGCTTGATTTTTTCCTTGAGCAATAAAAATGCCTTCGGATTACAATTTTGGATTTGTGGGATCAATGAGTTGCATGTTTTGAGTAAAATCACATGCTTCACATAAAAGGGACCTCACAGCTGTTTGTGGGACATTGCTGTACACACACTCACTGGCTTGCCTACAAACTGCCCGGTCCCTTCGCTTTGCAGTGAATCCTGTTCCAATTCCAATTCCTCTACTGAACTCCTCCCGTCAGTACTGTGAATAACAGGGTGCCAGTTACTTGCAGCCAACCACAAGATATCAATAACAAGTGCACAACAGCTTGTTTGTCAACTGAAAACACCCTTGATGATTCCTCAGTGCATTTCCAAGGAATACAAAACAACTGATGATTAAATGCAACCTTAGTTTTATGGGTTTCTATTTTGAACCAGGGAGTAGACAGCCTACATAACGGGGAGCTGTAGAATTTGGAGTTGAAAGCTTCATCGGCCTCATCAGTCATACGTTTGTGGAATCCTGCTGTGTTTTGTTTACATTACACACCTCGTAAGTGAGGAGGGCGGGGGGCGGGAAGCCTTAGGCAACTTTTCCCTAGTCCACACCCCTCAGTTCCCCAGCAGTAAGCAGGAACCCGGTTGTTACTTACATTTGATAAAGCGCTTTTCATGTCTGGGGGATGTCTCAAAGGGTTTCATAGAGTTTACCAAATAAATCTACCCCCACCACCCCAATGTCAGCGTCCAACTAGCTTAAAAAAGCACTCCATGAGTTTATCCTATGGTGAACAACAACAA
Source organism: Hydrolagus colliei (assembly GCA_035084275.1). Classification (NCBI taxonomy): domain Eukaryota; kingdom Metazoa; phylum Chordata; class Chondrichthyes; order Chimaeriformes; family Chimaeridae; genus Hydrolagus; species Hydrolagus colliei. The sequence continues at coordinate 18,380,288 of CM068748.1, forward strand.
TAATTTTCATTTATGTAAGTGTCCTTCATGTAGGACAACGCCTTGGAGCAGTGTGAAGGACACAATATAGTGTTCAAGATGTCTTTTTTTAAAGTAGAATAAATTCAGCTAAAATTGATCATAGAGTCAGCTCAGTGAGCAATCTATGGCATTGATTATCTTTGAAGTTTCCTGTTGGCTTCTGTCCTTACTGACAGCAAGGCATTGAGAGGGAAGCTGAGGGGATGGGAGAGAGGATGTTTTTCCAATCTACAAAAGCAAACGAGTTAGACTCTTTGAAGACCAGAGGCACAGTACACAATTAGTCAAGTTCCGGATTTTATCTGTGGGCAATCAAAACAAGGGAGGTGGGAGCGTAGAATAGGTCGCCAGGAACAGTTCTAGTTGGGAGTTTAGGTGGAAGTTCTTCACTCAGAGGGCAGTAAGAATGACTGCTGCAAAGGTGAAGCAAAACGCATCAATGTATTCAAGATGGAACTTGATAAATACTTTTTTTTGGTCAGCCCATGTTGGTGTCTGATACATGCGGAAATCACCATGCTTGCGAGTATCCAAACCAAGCTGGGAATTCCATGCATCTCACCTCCACAGGGAAATTACAGAGCTATGTAGCTTGTTTGAATGGAATACTCCCTGTCTCCCTAGAGGAGCCCATCCTGCTTACCAAATTCCAAAAAGTATTAGGCACAAAGTCTCGGGGAACCCAGAGGGGTAATTACCCCAACTTCACAGTTGAGATAATTGCAAGAGGCTAACCAGTTAAAACTGCATAGCTTGCCACTGATTCCATGACAAATACATAAAGGAGAAATACATAAAATACATGAAAGACAAATACCTAAAAGAGAAGGGTACAATACTACCCACACATCTCAAACCTATTTATATCAACATCCCACAAATATCTAGTCCCTAACCGCCCTGGGTATACAGTCAATTCATTTTGCAGTATATTCTGTGAAGCGTTTCGAGACATTTAGAATTCGGGTGTATCAATGCAAGGATTGTTAATATTATATTGTGTTATTCATGCTTATATCGACATAAGAAGGGAGAAGTGTATAGGCTAGGGGTTTAGCAGGGGTGGTTTGGGGGCTGGCGTGGAGTATAAACACTGGCACGGATTAGCTGGGCCTGAACCTGTAACAATCTCTATATGTAATGTAGTCAAGACATTTCAGCCACTATCACCCAATCCATTTCCCCTTGCTTAGGCACCCGGTCCTGTTTTCACACTGCTATGTAAATCAGAGAGGCGGCATAATAAAGAGAAATATTAGGATTTATTTTACTTAACAGCAGCGCTGACAAAAGGCTAAAACCCGCGGCAGAAAGATGGGTAAATACACTCAGTCATACGCATGCTAATTAATGTCTTAGTATAAATTTGTGGCGCAGTTCACTGTACTGGCTAAAGGCCACTACCATGTATCTTTATAAAAAATTGCAAGACTGCTTTTTTTAAAGGTAAGATTGCTTTGTAATTAGTTTTACAGCAGATGATAATTAGGTTAGTCCAATAAATGGCTGTGCCTAGGTGCTATAAATTCCTACATTAAATTATTTTCAGAGTTCCTGTCAGTCTGACATTTGCGATTCGGGAGTCAAGAGACTTATTGAATTAAGACAAGTACCACTGTCATTTTGAAGGTCATTTACTTCCTCATTTAGATATATGGTGATTATTTTCCAGTCCAGTGAGCTGTGTTACTCTGCTAGTCACTTTAGTATATTGTGATATGAAGGGAAAAGTCAGTGTGTGTCACATGAGACACTGAGCGTCATCGCCAAATAGATGCACAAGACTCCAAAGCAGCTTTTGTTTCTAAAACACGGAGCTTTCACAAATAAATAAAAATGGTTAATTGTACGTGCATATGCTCAGAGCACAGTTATATACTGAGAAGAAATGTGCGTCAGCAGACTGGGTGGTTCTTATTCCTGATAAACGTCCCTGTGAAATGTCTTGGCTTCAGAATGAGGACTGAGACGCAAGAGAAAAAGTCATACTTTGGCGTTCACTCAATGACATGCAAGGTAACTGAACGTTTTTTACGTTGTGCCTTTGTTACTATTCGGAAGAAAACCTTCCTATTTTTCATTCAAATGACTACGTCTTCCCACCTCTCTATTGCTAATAATATATTAAGGTTACAGTAAAAATAATAATCCTCGCATTTGATGCAGCTCTATCACGTTGGGAGGACATTGTTGCAGGATTTTACTATGAAGTGTAGTGACTGCATATTTTGTAAGTGAATGCAGCAGCCAGTTTGCGCACAGAAATATTCCACAAACAGGAATGCAACAACAGTAACAAATTACATTCGTATAACGCCTTTCATGTCGGGAGGGCATCCCAAGTCGCTGGACAGTTAGAGAAACAACTATGTTATGAACAAAATTTTGCCTCACACAAATCAGAAGTGAACTAACATTTTCAATGTTGAATGGACTTGGCTCACTTACCAGAAGCATTGGAGAGAAAACTGAGTCCTGATATCTGACCCTGGTGGAAAGTCTGCTAGAGAAAAGAAACATGTTGGTTTTGCAGATTGTATATCAAATGCGAGGATTAATATTATCACTTATGACGACTTGGTCCTTACAGGATGTCAAAATGAGAGATAAATGAACAAGGCTTGCAAACTGCAAGCTTGAACAGAATTCTAAGTGCTTTGATTTAGATTGAGAGGGTCTAAACCTAATTATAATAATAATGAACCCTGCATTCAATATAGTGACTTATCAAATCGTCAAGTTTATTGATTGTGTACTTGTAGGTAAACGTGGCAGCTAAATTGTGCACAGCAATCTCTCAGCCCATGGTGTCAGTGACCAATTTTATCTGGGGGAATTGATGGCCAAGACACTGGGAAAAACTCCCTTCTCTTTTGGAATAGTGCCTTTAAAGTCCATCAAAACAAGCAGAAGAGAGCTTGCTTTAACTCTCATCCGAGGGGGACAAAACTATTTTACTTGTAAACATTAACAGAGTTCAGAGAAGATCTTCAGCCTGTCAGTCTAATAATAATAATAATGAAAACAAAAATAATCCTTGGATTTGATATAGTGCCTTACCACATTAGTTATTGAGGTGTCTCACAGCACTTCACAGAATATTATAAAGTGAACTGACTGTATATTTGTGGGCAAAATATGGGAGCCAATTCCACAAAACAGTGTCCCACAAACAGTTGTGGATTGAATGGGTAATTTTTTTTTAAAGGGATTATTACCACCAGAAAGCCAATCGACCAACAACCAGGTTCCTGCATACTGCTTGAAAAACAGAGGTGTGTGGAGGATGGAAACTTGGCTAAGTCTAAGCTGGATTTGGAAGTTAAGGGGCGATGTTCTTACGCAATGCAACAACTCTGTTTCCTCATCACACAGGACTGTCAACTAAGTTTCCTGGGGTTATTGAAACAGTTTTTTCTTCGATATGAAACTTCTAATAATTGTTAGCAGACCATGCTGACGCTTCATTGTCTCATGTTAAGTAGCTCAGTATTGAGGCCGAGCATGACTCATCTGTGGTTTAGATACATTACTCTTTCCATCACTTTGCTGGCACAGGCACATAAGTTTTACAACGCCAGTTAGAAAGAGACTGACAACTTTTCCTTGAACCAAGTCAAACCAATGGTTCGTAACCCAAACCACACAGACCCACTCACACCATCTTCATTCTCAATGTGGCCACCTCTGTTCCCTGGTCCCAGGCAACTTCGGCTCACCCAGTTCCTGGACACCAGCGATGTATCAGGCAAAATATTCATTCTACAAATACAATTTACACTAAAATCCTGCTGAATGCTTTGAGGCATTCTGACGTGATAAGGCACTGTACCGAATGGCAGGAATATTATTCTTATCCACACCCCACCCCTGCATCTTATTCTTGAACTCTGGTCTCTCACTCCTTTCACCCCATCCCAGTAATGGATTCTGTTTAAATATGTGATGTAAATCCCATGCTTCTTTTGCATCTTGCTACGTGGGAAAGTCAGCTACAAGACCCAAACATTCTATGACAGGAAGCTTATCAATACAGCATCTGTACTTGTAAACATGCTTGCACTTGATATACAGCATGATAACACGTTCGAGATACCTCAAAGCTCTGTTTATTTGCAGGTGAAAGCAAACCACTTAATTGTAGTTCAAAGCTCTTCAACACTCAGAGAACATTAACTTAACCACAGAATATTTTTCTTTCCTCAACACGTAAATCAAAGTCAACAAACTTGTCAAAATATTTCCCCACCCGGATCTGCATGTCAGCTTATCTCCAGGTATGATGATTGCTGAGTTCAGCTCCACTAAAAAAAAAGCTATTACGGTAATGCGTTACAATATGAGAGACAACTTGGACTCAGTAAAATTCTACAAACAACTAATAGCAAAAGCAAAAGCTCAGTTGGTGGCACTTTTGCCTGATGCAGAAGTTTTGGGGTTCAAGCCCCATGTTACGACTTTGAACTTGCATAGTCCAGGCTTACACTCCAATGGGCTGCATTGCTGGAGGTGCCGTTATTCAGGTGAGACATTCAACTGAGGATCTGTCTGTCTGTTCAAGTGGATGTTAAAGAAGGTACTCTGGCACTATTCGAAAAGTGAAAGGCATTTCTCCTGGTTTCCTGGCCAGCAATCCCCCAGATAGAATTGGTTATTCACTTCATGGCTGTATGTGAGGTATTGCTGGACACAACTGGCTGCCGCATTGGCCTAAAAATTGCTCCACTTTACAGTAGATCTTTTGCTGCATTTTAAGACGTGAAGTATCAAATATCAAATGTAAATCTTTGTCAAATACAAATGATTACTAATGCAATACAATAGCTTCCAAATCAGGCTAAAGTTCAACCTTGTCTATAGCGTACACACTTGGTAGAGTCGATTATTTTGTACAAGCAGAAATGAAGAGAAACCTGATCTTTTCATTTAAATTATTCTGGGATGAGAGATTTTCTGATTATGGGCATGACAATAACTGTAGAACAGATTACATGTTGTAAATTGGAATCTTTTTAAGAGTACTACATTTAATGCAGAACTCCCCTGGACTGATGAGATTGAATGTCTTACACCTACCTTGGTTAAAGACGGTATGCTCTCACAGCTCAAATGTAGAAATCACTATTTTATTCTTAGCTCTCAAAAACACAATCCAACACTCTAACCCAAACGCCTCCAAATGAATTCTGTTTCATACTTCCTGATTGTCTTTCAGTTGTTCCCAGTTAATTGGCCCGTTTCTTCTTAGAGGGTATCCAAGAGCAATCTCAACCCATCAAACTTCATCAGGCTTTCCTGAATCATTTCTTCATCCCTGCAAAACTTAACAGCAAAGTTTTACTCTGAAATGGAAGAAAGCGCGAATTGGCAATCGAAATAAAATGACGAGCTTGAAAGTGGCAACGTAGCTCAGTTGATAGCACTCTTCTTGTCTCTTCAGGACATTGTGGGTGGGGGAGCACTGCACTGCTGGAAGTCCTTTGGGCGAGACAGACTGAGGTCCCATCTGCCTATTCAGGTGGACATTAAAGATCTCACAGCACTATTTGAAAGGAGAAGGGAATTTCTCCTGAACCCTGGCCAACAATCTCCCAAATAAAATAGATTTCATGGCTGTCTGTGGCACATTGTGTGCAAACTGACTGCCACATTCGTCTAGTCACCACATTTTTCAATAATATTCTGTGAGGTTTTTTGAGGCATCTCAATCGCGTGCTAAAGAGTTGTATCAAATGCACACCCTATTTCCTCTATAAAAGTACTGGCTCTTTTGCCTTTCCTTTTCCCCCTGGAACATTTCAAGCTGTGTTATGGCCCATTCCTAACATCCCCCGCAACTTGTTATAACCTGCCTGGGCATTTCAAGATTTCTCGATATAATGAGGACTCAGTGGCCACCTACACAATGCGGGACACACAATACCACACTAATACCCACACGTGACGCTTCTCTTCCTAACAAAAGCATGAAAGAAAAGATGGACTAGTCGCCATCACATCTTTGTGAAAGCAAATAGTAATTTAGTAACTGGGGCTGTAAACGCAGAAACCGAGACATGTGTATTAATGGCTGAGAGCAAGCACGGCTAAGTGGTCAATTAAAAACGTAACCGCTGAGCCCTTAAAAATGAATTAAAGTCATTAGCTTCTTTTCAAAGGTCTCATTTATGGACCTGCGAGTTTTAAATAGGTTTCCTGTGGTGCTATTTAACCATCAAATCAACGCACATACATCCATACATACATGCATACGAAAATATATTAAAAGATGTTGCAAAGTTATCCTCTACCTTATTCAGCATTATCTGCAAAGAACTTGTATTTATTTGCAGCTTCCCAAATAAATAAATGTGTATTATTACAAAATATAATTAGCAGTGAAGTGTATTTAACTGGGAACAAGCAATCTGAGACACCAAGCAAAAAGGGAGCTAGTTAAATGCAAGTTGTTTGTGCTGTTAACACAACATCTCACAGCATCCAGAACTTGGCAGATTGTTGAATTCAGTCTTCATTTTGACGTTTTAATTTTTGCAATTTTCTTAAAAGAACACGCAGAAAATGGTTTTCATATTGAAGGCTATTTTAAGAATTTATTTATGAATTTTCTACCAAATTCGGAATAGGCTGAAACACTACTTTTAAAATCAAGTAAATCTGGACCCAGGCAGAATTCCTCTTAACTTGTTATGAAGGCAAACATGGCATCTATACTATACAACAGGGAAATGAGCGGATAATTCCTTTGAGTTTGGGAGTATATTTCAGATGATCCAGAAATAAATAATAACACTGAACCATCATATAGAATTTACATTTACATAGCAATATACCATATTGAAATATCTCAAAGAGCTTCCCAATTCATTAATTTAATTAATCAAGTCTTAGTGACTGCTTTTTGTAGAGAAAAGGGGCTGGAGAGGCAGACTCTGGGGGCAAGGAAACCTCCCACTCAGCTCCTGTTAACCCTTCAAGCCAAAGTCCTAACAAGTAGGGTGGTCCTAGCTGATCAAGCAGCGGGAAGTTCGCCAGGTAGTGCTATCAATGTCAAGCTATGTTGTTTTAGCCGGTTATACCCCAACAGGACCCCAAGCCTTGGCTCTCGTCAGCCTGTGCCTAATACTCTAGGGAATTACCTAAGCAAGTGGGTCCCTCCACGGACAGAGCACGCATTCTATTCCAGACACAGGGAAATTTCCATGGGTAGGTTACGTACATATGTGGAACTCTCATTTTGGTTGTGGATACTCTTATGCACGGTGATGGATTTCTGCATGTATCAGATGCCTGGATGATCCAAAAAAAAATTTAGCCGATATTTGGGCACAGCAGAGTTGTGCAAACTGCAGCGAGGACTCACTTAACCTTGTGCTGTGAGAGAGAGGGAGGGAGAGAGTGAATTCAGGATTTTTCAAATGTGCTACCATTTTACAAATAGCGGATCAGACACAGGATTCATATTTTTTGTCCTTAAGATTAATGGATAAATGTCCATATTTAAAACCAACATATAGGGCAGTTTGGAGTAAAGTACAGGGGTCCAGGGGAAAGGGTAGGTAAATAGGTATGAAATAGTTACGCTTAAGAGACAGCTGAACAATGGGCTGAACAACCTTCTTCTTTACTGCAAATGTGTCTGAATCTTGATACGGATTCCCTACAGTGGAAACTATTTTTATATATATTATTAGAGAACCTTCATAGTCCACACTGACTGGCACTCACCTGCAGTTAGAAATATCATTTGTTGTTTGTTGCTGTTGCCACTTCCTGGTGCCCAGTGCCACCCACTTAGGCCAGAAGCGGGATTGGTTCACATTAAACAACTTGCACTGATACAGTGTCGTTCATGTGGAGTAGTGTCATGGAGTGCTTGAAACATATGAATTTTGCTACTGTATAAACATCTGCCTTCCAAATGGCGGCTGCAGCTTTGGAAGTGATGGAGGTCAGCAGACGCCGATCTCAATATTCACAGGTGGAAGAACAAATCTGCGGAAACACTACTTCAGTGTGCGAGTAGTAAACGTATGGAACAGGCTCCCAATGGAGACAGAGGAAGCAGAAAGTGCAGATGTCTTCAAAAATAAATTAGATATCTGATAGGAAATAATATTTCAAGATCCAATAGTTTGGGTCATGACATGGGCTGTCAGGATGGTGGAAGGCTAACTGGATGGATTATCTTGCAAATTCTTATGTTCCTACGTCCTGTAGCTCAGTGGTTAGAGCATTCACTTTGGAAGCAAGAGATCCGGGTTCAATTCCTGGCAGGGCGAAAACACACCACATGTCTGATAATAATCCCTCAAGAAAAAAATAATAAAACTGGTCACTTGAATCCAAGACTGTTTGTGGGACACTACTGTGTGCAATTGGCTGCCACATTTTGACCACAAACATACCGTGAATTCACTTTACAGTATGTGAAGCATTTTGAGTCTAGAAGACGTGAAAAGCGCTATTTAAAATCCAGGGAGTATTACATTATTTCTGAAAGACTTTTGCGGTAAATATCATACAGAATAAGCGTAACCCCAAACATGGGACACTGCAGTTATCACAGAAATGTTGCAGCCCCGAAACAGGCAACAGAAGAACAGCTGAGATCGGTAACTTTGTTCCCTCCACCCGCCTCCCTTATTATTTTTGGAGCATTAAGAGAAGTCATATGGGCAGCAAAAAAAGCATTAAATATTCAACATCATTGAAGGAACATCTGGCTAAGAGCGGCTCCCTCCCTACAGGGGAAATAGATGCCATGGCAACACGAGAAACTCAGATTCAGGTCAAAGTTCAGCCAGCACGGACACCACAACAGGAACCACTGAATGTTACTTTACTTCCTGTAAAAAGCAAGAGATTAGAGACAAAGTTGTTATACATTTTTTTTCTTAATATGTGAACTATCTTGCAATAGATGGTAAGGTGCTGGGGTGTGTGTGTGTGTTGGCCTGTGTCAATTGGCTTTTCTGTCAGTGTTTATCTTAAGTATAACCAGGTGCAGTTAATCCCTGCTCTGGGCACAATACATTTTTAAAGAGACAGGCTTTCTCCTTTAAATGACTGCAAACATAGACAAACATATGCTGCTCTGTCTCACACTTTTCACAATATTATGAAACGCAATCTGGAGACACTGCAACAAACACAAGTCCACCGTCATTATATTCGCAAGACAAAGACAATTGCACGTCAGCACAGACTGCGCCGTGCTGTTACAGAAATAAGCAGCTCTGTTTTTCATTGGTCAGATGGGATTCTGAGACACACGGAAACTCATCCCAGTGTTTAAGAGTATCCAAATCAGACTGAGAGTTTCACATATGTAATTTACCTTCGCATGGAAATTTACCCTTATCTAGGCACATTTAGAGGACATGAAAAGCGCTATATCAAATGCAAGGATTATTATTACTTGATTTTGAGACAACTCTTTGGCAAGCTATCAACTGCTTAACCATCTGGGACCATCCTACATTTTGGCTTGCAGGGATAACAGGAGTTAAGTGGGAAGACTTTGTGCCTTCGGTGTCTGGTCTGTTCCTCCCAAGTCCTGCTGATGAATCAGGTCTATCTTCAGCAATGCCCTAGAAGGGAGTGGGGATCAATGAGCGGAGCGAGGTTAGATCAGGTGGCTCTAGTGGAGAAAACTTTATGCATTGATAACAGACAAAATAAGAGTAACTGTAACATGAAAGAGATTCAACTAGTTTTCCCCAGTTGATAATTTAGAACCATCTGGACCACTGATTTGAACTCCACTCAGATGGTCACAAGAGCAAGAGGAGATCGTAGGACAAATCCTTTCAATCAGTGTTGTTGGGATATGGAATGCTCTGCCAGGTGAAGTGATAGAGGCAGAAAACATTTTGAGTTTCAAGAGGGACGTCAACAGGAATATGAGGGCTAGAGATTTGAAGGGTATGGCAGAGCATTAGGATTGAATGGATAGCATGTTCTGTGAGCCAGTATGGGCACGATAGGCCAAATGAACCCTTCTGTGCTGTAAATTTCTACGGTTCTATGAAACTATCACCAATTGAGCAAAAGTAAAGCAAAAAAATAAAATTGGCAATTCACTCCATGGCTATTTGTGTGACACTTTTTGCACGACTGGCTGCCACATTTAGTTCAGAAAATACAGTCAAACCCCCTTGCCCTGTGAAGCTCTTTGAAATGTCTCGATGACGTGAAAGACATTATATCAAATACAAGGATTATTATTATTATTACCACTAATTCTTTCCCACTTTCATTTCAGAGTTCCTCCTGGAAGGTCTACAATGCGCCAAATAGTTTCCCCATCCCCCAACGCCCACTCAAACCAGCAAATGTAAATAACTATGAGTGTTTCTGGTACATTTTACACTGGCTTGTTTGAGGGGGGAAAACAAAATCAAACACAGCTTTCTCATAAACTTCAAAGAATTGTAAATAATTGTCACAAATGGTATTAATTAGGAAAACAGCCTTCAAAAACATTGCATTTTTCAAGAGCTTCCAATGGGGTTATATTGTGACCAGATTCTGGAAACATTTTTCATTCTCTTTGCTGACTTATGGTTGAGGGTTGTGGTTCCAGGCCTGAAATTAGAAGCTGTCTGATCGCATGGTAACAATATTAATAATAATCCTTGATTTGATATATGGTGATATATGATATATATATTTGATATATGATATTTGATATATGGTGTCCTGTATGCACTCGCCATGCAAGCGAGAGGACCCGGGTTTGTTTTCTGGGCGGGGCAAAACATTAGGCAAGTTTCCTTACTTCAAGCATCTCTGTTTTTCCAGCAGTAAGTAGGGAGCAGGTTGCTAGTTGACTGACGGATCGCTTTATGGGGGTAAATATTGATCACTCAATCCATGACTGTTTGTGGATCACTGATGTGCGCAATTGACTGCAGTGTTTTGCCCACAAAATACAATCAATCCACTTTACAATTTATTCTGTGGAGCACTTTGAGACATCTTAACATGATAAAGTTCAAAATCAAAGGCAAGGATTATTATTAGTGACTGCTAATTTGCTCCCAACAAGGTCCTACAAACAGCCACAAATTGAATGACCATTTATCTTTTATTTCAGAGTATTGTTGGCCAGGATACTAGAGAAACAGCCTTTTCTTCTCAAATAGTGCGATGGGATCTTTTAACATCCACCTGGATAGGCAGAAGTGGCCTCAGTTTAGCACCTCATTGGAAGCACTCTAGCAATGCAATGAGAGGATTAGCTTAGACCAGTGGTTCCCAACCTGTGACCCAAATTAGCCACCAACAGGTCCTCCAGACCGAACCTTGAACTTGAACCCACGACCTTCCAGCTCTGAGGTGAGAGTGAAACCAACTGAGCCAGGTTAACACCTGCAGTTCTGATAGACGCAAGCCCTGGGGCATGAAGTGCTGATGCTATAAAGGTGCTAAATGGAAACTAAGAACGCAGCCAAGTTTTGTCTCCACCACATGAGTTAAAGCAGGGACTATCCATGCGTAGGCCTGTATTTGGCCAGGATCCCATGAGAGGCTGACTACTCATCTTGAAACATTAAAAGTGGCTTGTTTAACACAGCTCATTTTTCAACAGGGTTATTAAATACAGCTCAATAAGGTGATGGAGGAAGGGCAGTGTGGGTATGGGAGTGGGGCTAGCAAGTAGAAGGAAGGTTGCTTTGGAAACGAGAAAGCTTTTGAGTATGAAGAGGTGAATTAACGCAGAGTAACTTTGTGAAGCAGAGACAAAAAGAGACAATTATCTACGATCTGTGCCTACGCCCTTGTAACACATTCAAAGAAAACTAAAACAGGCTCAGACTACAATGAACTATGGCCAGATGCACAGTAAATATGCTTTTGATTTAAACCGTTCGTATTTATATCTCCAAATCACTAATACTTTTGCCAAGTGTTACTTTTATAAAGTGGCTCTGTACCACAAGGTAGAACACATTCCCCCCCTCCCCTGCACCAAGATTGTGGTTCTGGAACAAAGGATTAAAATGGGTTGTTTTCTCAAACTACAGAGAAACAGCAACAATTTGCATTTGTTTCTGTGATTGAGATGACCTCTGATTCCCAGGCCTTACGCAAGTTTTCTTACTCCACAGTCCACAAACCTCTGTTTTACCTAGTAAGTGGGAAGCCGGCTGTTAGTTGATTGGGGGATCGCTTTCTGGGAGTAATAAACCTTTCAAAAACATATTGGTCACTCAACCCATGACTGTTTGTTGGACAGTGCGCAATCGGATGCCATGTTTCATTCCCAAAATAGACATCTCAATGATGTAATAAGGTACTTTTTCAAAAGCAAGGATTATTTGTATTTTTATCTTCAATATGTCCAGGAGATGCCTAGAATTTATGGGCTCACGTCAGACTGCAAACCACAGGACCAAAGCCCAACTAGGAGCATACAACTCTTAAAGGATACAGCAAACTAATGAGGAAACAGGATCAAAAGATCTGTCGGTGTGTAATAAAACGAGCTGCATGACCTCTTCTTTCATTTCTACATCCCTTTAACTTGATTAGGAGTCCATATAATTAAGTGAACCAGAGTTGCTTTCACTGGAAGAGACGAGGCTGAAAAGCCCCGCGTGAGACTATGAATTGCCATGTGTATATGAGGCAATTTGAACCAATGAAAGAAAATCGACTTGTCAGATAGTCAGACTGATTTTTATCCATCTAGTAGAGATCAGTCACAAGGCGGCAGAATTTTGAAGATGTGGAATGATCTGGCCCAGAAAGCAATGCACAATAGACAGAAAGCTGTAGAATCGATAGACCTAGACGGGGGGAGGAGAGATATGAAGGGTGAATGGGTGGGACGTTGGGATGAAAAAATACTGTCAAGTTCGAATGAATGGATTGGAACTGGTTGACTTGATGGGCTGAATGGCCTCCTACATTCCTCTTCCCCTTCATCCAATGAATGACTGAAAGGCAACATTTGACCTTTTTCACTGTTAAGATATTGGCAGTCTTTGAGTCTATGTTATTCTTTTAATGCCAGGAAATTACCATGAAAGCTCACGTTCACCATAATCATTAATGTTAAGCACACACTTGTTTTAGATTCTTTTGCTATGCTTAAGAGATTACATGGCCTTTTTTGCTGTCTATAACACCATCCTGTTTATCTCGGAGGCTGAAATACTCACATTCATCCTTTGCACCTTCAGTGGAGCTGTAGTAAGACCAGAAGCTAAAGATTAAAACATGCTGCACCCTAGTGGCTTCCAGTCATAAACCTGGCCCTTCTTCAATTCTTGCTCTATTCAGACAGGACTCAAAAGAAAAATATTGGTTTATGTTGCGTCCATATAAGTCGCTCAATAATCTTTCGTTTGGTGTCACGGTAATTTTCTCAAGCTATTTTTCATATATGCCATTGTACTCGCCACCTTTCCCAGAATAATCCCTTCACTTAATGTGTACTGTATTTGTATAGCCCCCTTCAAATAGGCTAGTATCAGAGTGCTGAACCATGGCATAGTTTGATGCCAAGCCCGGAGGAAAGTGGAGGTGACCATAGTCATGGTTTAAGAGGAAAGTCTTCAGGTGTGATCTGAAATTGGGCAAGAAGGGGCATAGGCGGTGGGACTGAGGCAAGGAGTTGCATAGATTTGGAGTGTTGTGACAAGAGGCACAATTATAATAATCCATGTCTTTAATATATTGCATCATAACATCATCGAGACATCTCAAAGCACTTTACAAAATATACTATAAAGTGGATTGACTGTTTTGTGGGCAAAATGCAGCAGCCAGATTCTGCACAGCAACTTCCCACATATTGGTGAGTGACCAATATATTTTATTTTGGAGACTGTTGGCCACGACATGGCAGAAACTCTGTTCATTTTTCCAATTGTACATGGGATCTCTGACATCCACCAGAACAGGCTGAGGGAACGTCTCATCTAAACGGACGCTCCTCTGACCATGCAGTGCCAGATACTGACCCCAGCTCGAGTCCGAAACATTGATTGTCCAGCATCTTGGGACATCCTCCCGACATGAAAGCTGCTATACAAATGTAATTTTTTTGTTGTTGTTTGGTGTGTCAGCTTAGACACTGTGATTCCAAGTCTCAATGTTGGGCTTGAACGCACAACTTTTTGACTCAGATTGAGCACTACCATTGCACCAGGCTGACACACAATGGTGGAATGGAAGGGTCAAAGGACATGCAAACGTTACGAGCAGGCTGAAGGAAAGGGGGTGGAGCACAGATGTACGGTGTGAGCAGCTTGGAGAGGTAGAGAGGTACAAGGGTAGAACAAAGATCTTCTGGTGGCACAAATTTTAAAAACTTTTAAAATGGGGCTGATCCTTTACCTGTCGATGGGGAGTTTGGATCACTCCACTTGGTCCGAGGCTCCTGCTGGTGTGAAATTTCACGTTGTGGCTTTGGTTCCTCGGTAGATGTGCCAGAATTTCACTTAATACTATTATTAACCATAATAATAATCGTTGCGTTTGATGTAGCACCTTACCACATTGTTGAGACTTTTCAAAGCGCTGCACAGCATACACTGTAAAGCAGATTGACTGTATTTTGTCGGCAAAATGCAGCAACCAACTGCACACAGCAGTGAACCACAAATGGATAATTGAGTGACAAAAAAAAAATTTCTTTATATTTTTGAAGGGATTATTACCCCTGAAAAGTGATCCGCCAATCAACTAACAACTGGGTTCCTACTTACAGCTGGGTAAACAGAGGTGTATGGAGTAAGGAAACTTACCCAATGTCTCTTCCTCCTGGGAATCAAACCCAGGTCTCGCTTGCGAGGCATGCGCTCTAACCAATAAGCTGCAGGACTCCACATCTTCATGTGTGACTGGTATTCTATGCTCTCGTGTCTGCAATCCTATCACAAGGCATCTAGAATTTGGAAACTCTCTGCCTGGCTGGAACACTGAATATTACCCCATCCCATATATCTAGAACAGAACACTGGATCGATAATTTTGTTTACAATGTGAGTACTTTTACATTTCAAGAACAGTTGTTGGATAAATCCCTATTTCTAGAAAAAGTGGAACTTTGACCTTTCAACTGGAAACATATGGAAACAATTTTCAATCTGTTCTCAAACATATAGGAGTGATACATACTTGGCTTTGTTTCACCATGTTAAAACAAATGTTGATGGGACAATGTGAAAGCCCTAATTGAATGCATGTCGGTATTCAATGCCGCATGATCTCCAACCACGGGTTCCAACATCTGCAGCAAAAGAACAAAGCTTGGCAAGATGACCTTCTCAATTATCCAAACCTATATTGGATTGCGCTCATTTACAATATTCTAGTAAAGAGGAACAAAGTTTGGCTGCAATTTCATAACTCTATTTGAAGCGTCCGAGAAAGAATTCTATATTCAGTGGTTGTAAGCAATTCAAACATCAGCTGCAGACTCACAGGAACTGGATTCTGCTATTCCAATCATAATGTGAGAGAAGGATAATGAGAAACAGTCACTGGTTTATCCACAGCACGAAAGCTGCTTCACAAGTCACCTAAATATATCAAACAGAATGTCTATCCTAATAAGGAGTTTAGCAGGAATTTCTTCCCGCAGAGGGTGCTAAGAATGCGGAACTCACTGTCACAAGCTGTGGTTAACAGCAAATAGATTTATAGTATTTAAGAGTAAACAATGCGCACATGAGGAAGAAAGGAATAGAAGAGGGGAATAGGAATGGGAGCTTGTGTGGAGTTCGAACATTAGTAATGGATTAGTTGGGATACAGCCTGTTTCCATGCCCGATCTATTATTCTATGTAAAAATGCAAGTTTGACAGAATTTGCACAAGAGAGACATTATTCCTAAATGCCTCTCCTTGTTGTTAATCCAAAGCATTTTCGTGCTCTCGGGTCTACACAGTGGATGGAGTGAGCGTCTGAGTGAGGCAACCTGCACTGTTGACTTTCAGACTCATGGCTCACTGTGAGTTTAAATGATTCACAAAAGATTCCAAGCTAATTCTAAGGAACGACTTACCTGTCTGTCCTCATAAGCTGCTTGCGACAGTGAAATTCACATGGACAGTCCGCAAAGCTACGCTAACTCATTCTTACCTAAGATTCCAAACATTTGGTCAGCCGGGTGTCTCACATATGAGGAAACCCATCACCATGCTTAAAAGTGTCCAAACCACACAGAAAATTTCACTTCTGTACGTAACCTACACATGGACATTTCTGTGTCAGGAATGGAATGTGCACTTTCTCCTTGGAGGGATGCACCTTGCTTCCCTAATTCCAGAGAGCCTGAGATACATTGTTCCAAACTACACTGGTTGCCATTGAGAAGGAGCCAGGACCACATTTCTCATTAGCGCTTCGGCTTGCGGGGCTATTGGAAAGGTACCCCAAAATAATGAAAGTCTTTACCTCTGCATCACAATTTCTTTCCTCCTACAATCTACAAATCTTCATAACGCAAGCCTATCACCACTTCATCAATACTCTATGTCATAGCTTGCTCTCTTTTTAAGCTTGGCAGCCTACGCTATGGCAGGGACGTTTCACCTTGTTTCTCCGTAAAAGAAACTCCGAAAGCATTGGAGGCCAAGAATAGCTGGCTTGCCTGAAAGGAAGTGAAAAAGCACCGTTTCTCTATGTAGGGCCATTGTCTCTATGTTGGGCCATTTAAGCATCTCTTAACATGATGTAATCTTTACTGAAGTGTCAACAAGATACGAATGCATGACCCAACTCTCAATGGATTAGTTTCTCAGATGCAATCAATTGGGGGGTGTTTTACATGCAGTCTTGACTCGCCAAAGTTCAGTTTATGTGTTGTGTAACTCTGAAAACAGATGCTGGCGGCAAAACAAGCAGCTATATTACTTGCGTCTTGATAGCTTTGGAACTGTAGGACCTTGATTGTTGCAAAATCAACGGGCAAATCACACTGCAAGAACACAGACATTTTCCCAGCTCAACATCTACTGGCAAACTGACAATAATAATAATAATCCTTGCATTTGATATAGCACCTTAAAACTGCCATCGAGACAAAAAACACTTATAATAAATTAGTCATTTTCAATCCACGACTGTTTGTTGAACATTGCTGTGCGCAATTGGCTGCTGTATTTCACTCACAAATATATAATCAATTCACTTTACAATCTATTCTGTGAAGCGCTTTGAGACATCCAGAAGATGTGAAAAGTGCTATATCAAATGCAAGAATTATTATTATCTCAAAGTGCTTCACAGGATCTGCTGTAAATTGGATTGAATGTGTATTTTGTGGTGAAATGCGGCAGGCAGTTGTGCACAGCAGTATCCCACAAACAGCCATGGATGGTGTGAGTGACCAATTTTATTTTAGAGGATTGTTGGCCAGACACTGAGTGAAACCTCCCACTTTCTCTTTTTGAATAGCACCATGGAATCTTGCACATCCACCTGAAGAGGCAGACAAAATCTTGGTTTCATCTGAAAGTTGAAATTTTATGCCTATTTTCAGAAATTGCATAGTAATGGTAAGTGGCATTTATAAGGCACTTCAGTTTCTCCATAAAAGGCACTCCTAAACGAAAACCAAGTCTCTCAAAGCACTTCACATAAACACGGTCAATTAAGAAATTAAGTGAATGTCGTCACAGTAGTCAAATCATTGAGACCAGTGTTTAAAAGCTAAACATTTTAATTCTCTCTTTTCCAATGAACAGTTATAAAAATGACACCTCTTGAAAAACAGTTCACAAATCAGTTGCCTGACGGTAGAGAACAGATTGCCAGACGTCTAGGAGATAGTGGTACAGTAAAGGGGGTGTGCGACATGTAAATATAATAGTACGGCAGATCCTCTGAGCAGGTGTATCGTCAATCAATATATCCTTCACTGGAGGCCCTTTGCGTCATTATGGAATCCATCACCATCAATCTCTCACTACCAGTTATTATCTTACCCTTCAAAAGACCAACTGTAGATTCTTCCCAATGTATCACCGGCAAATAGTTTTGAGTGATTTCTGCAAAAAACAAATCCAAAGACTTTTAGCCACTATTGAAGTATATGGACGTGGAGGGCGGATGTGGAGAAGAGATAATAATAAAAATCCTTGCGTTTGATATAGCGCTTTATCACACCTTTGAGATGGCTTAAAGTGCTTCACAGACTATACTGTAAAGTGAATTCATTGTGTATTTTGTGGATGAAACATGGCAGCCAATTATTACCCATAGACCTATCTGACATGGTCTTATCAAATTCTGGCTGAATATCCAATTATAAAGGAAAGATGATATGACAAATCAAACAAGGGTTGAATGAACATGATGGCCCTATTGTTAAAGTGTAGGCTTCAGAAGTTCACTAGAGAATTTGGGATAAAGGAAGATCTTTAATCCATTTGATCTCATCCTTCCAGAATACAGTGCTTACGCTTGTAAGCACTATATCAAATGCAAAAATATAATTATTAATTCAACAATAACCTAAAATTGCATTTATATAGTGCCCTTTATAGAGGGAGGACCACCCAAGGCATTGAACAGTCTAGGGTTTGCACCCAAGCTGTGGGTTGGAATCAAGAGGGGTAGAGGGCAAGGAGACGGAGGAGTGAGGATGACCGAAGGTATGGTCAGACAGAAAGGTCTTGAGACAGGCCTTAAAGGAGCTGAGGGTGGGGGTGAGTCAGAGGCTTTGGGATGGAATTCAAGGTTTGGGAACAGAAAGGCTTGAAGGCTCGACCACTGATAATGGGATGGGAAGAGGAGGAATATGAAGCAGGTCTGTGCCCGCTGTGCGAAGGGAGGGGAAGGTTGGTAAGGTTTAAGTAGATCGCGGAGGTAGGCAGGAGCAATATCCACCCTATCTATAGTCCCCCCATTACAGTATCAAGCTGTTTCGTAAATGAGCCCTAGTGTCCCAGGTTCGATCACTCTCTCAAACTGCAAATTACCCTCTTTGAGTGAAGGAATACTTCCTGGAGTCTGTCCTGAAATTGCCCTTTGTGACCCTGAACCTGTGCCCACTGGTTTGGTTGTCTGCCTTGGCATATTGCTCTGCTCTTCCCTTTGGCATAGTATGGACTGGAACAAAAGCTCGCTATTAAACGTTGGCAAACGGGATACAGGATCAGCAAGCACCAAGCTTTGTTCTTTGAGTGGTGAATGTAACTTGGAATCGGTGGCTTGATAGCACTGCGCCCTCTACTGGGCTCAATTAGCGCACATAAGATAAGCGTGTGCCCATTACCTGGATACAGCCACTGCAGTGATGGAAGACTTTGTCTTGTTTGCTCTGCCAGAAAGGACAGTGTTTCTGTCGAGGCGTCGGCACAAGACAAGCCTTTTTTCCCATTTGCCTCCCGCTGTGAAAAAATGATTAAAAGCCGCAGTTATTGCTTTGGTGGAAGGCGTTGAAAATGCAATTTGCCCTTCCTTACGCCGTCGAAACAGCTGCCTTCCGAGCGGCAAACAGGTTCCGCTCAGAAGAAACAGCCATGGCTAATCCCGGTCCGTACAGTAAATGGTAGGGGAAGTCCCATTTTAATTAAATTTTAATGGTGATGTTCAACAGAGCTGTGCTCTAATCAGGATTTCAGATTTGGGCATTATTAAATGCCTTCTAACTTGCAGGGTTAGGTCAGCGTACTGACTACATTGACTCAATCCTAGGCTCTGGGTGAAATGTATCCATCACATCCTTGCTATCCAATCTCCCAGCTGAGCAGAAGTTCAATCACAGCACCGTGCTCACAGCTCTTCTGTAACCCTGCTGTGAGACATGCGGCGATAATGTACGCATTAATTAGCAAAATACTTCTTAATCCAAAACGATGCAATGTGTAGGTTGACACTGAATGGTACTTTCAGAGAATCGTAGAAGCACAGAAACAGCACACTCAGCCCTTGAGGTCTCCACATGGGGTTTGCTCCACCTGATCTAATCGCACTCTGCTCCTCGCTCCCTATTCCCTTCACTCCAAGGATTGCTGCTGACAGACTTGGCTCGTCAGCAGGCCTAGGAGGGCCACTGAAAGCAGGGATGCTTCCCACATCTCCTGTGAACCCTGCAAGCCCAAACCCTATCTCGGGTAGGGTGGTCCTAGCTGGGCAATCACTGGGGAAGCTTGCCAGCTCTCAATAGCAAGTTGTGTGGTTGTCGCTCATTTAACTCCAGCAAATACGCAGATGGAAACTCTGGGGTCCCTGAGCATTAGTTCTCGCCAGCCTGCACTTAATATAGTATTCTCCAGAATCAGATAAGTAGATTGCGAACCCCTGGGAAGAGAGTGCACATTCCGTTCCATACAGAGAGAAATTTCCAAGTGTAGGTGGCATACACTGTACTGTCAATCTGGTTTGGATACTCTTAAACATGGTGATGTGTTTCCACATGTGTCAGACACCCAGCTGACCAAAAAACCCTTTAATATTTCCCTTTTTCTCCCATCTTACATAGTCTCATAGAGTGAAGCACGGAAATAGGCTGTTTATCTGATTCCCTTTTCAGTGCGTAATGTACTCTGTTTCAGCGGGCAGACTGTGGCAGAGAATTTCACCCTCTGTGTAAAGACGTTTTTAATCCGTCATCTTTTATCCTCCACTCCTTTTGGGCCATTGGGTGACTGACACAGCCAGAAGATGGAAACCCTTTGTGAGCATCTCTTTGTGTTGCCTACTCTCTCACCCCCACACCCCCGCCATCATGTGATGTCTTTTAGCACCATTTTTACTTGGCCAACTCCCTCTGTTTTTGAGTAGCATCATGGGATCTTTAAAGTCCACCTGAAGAGGCTGACAGGACCTGCAATACTGACAACATTACTCCAAGCAAAGTAACTAAATATGCCAACATGTAAAGATACCATTGATGTCTGAAGCTGAAGCCAGGCATTGTTGCGAGGCGGGGGCTCCGTTGCTGTGGTTCACTTGTGTCTCTGGGATCTTTCTGTACTCTGTCCTCCATAACTGTGAGGGGAACACAGACAAAAAAGAAGCCTTTTCAACAACAGTGGCAATAATTTGGATTAGTGTGTCGGACTCTCATGTAGGAGATTCCTTGAAGAAACTGAAAAAGAGGGTGGGGGTGATCGTAGGCACAATTAAAGAGAGATTTTCAGATGGCTTTTCAAGGCGGATAGAGAATTGAACGAGGTAGAGAATGGAGAGAGGTAGGGAATTCCAGATTATTTATTTATTTTTTGGTCAGCTGGGTGTCCCACACACGCGGAAACCATTCAACATGCTTAAGAATATCCAAAGAAACTGAGAATTCCATGCATCGCATCCAGACATGGAGATTCCAGAGATAGATTGTAAAAATGGAATTCGCACTCTCTCCCTGGAGGGACGTATCCTGTTTTCCTAATCCCAGAAATTGGTGTATGAGGTGTAGGTTGGCAAGAGCCAAGGCTTGGGGTCCACAGAGAGTGTGTTGTGATATATTGTGGAAAGCTCAGCAGATTGAAAAGAGATAAAGAGGAATTGAGGAAAAAGAGAGTTGAGAGAGTGCGTTCCAGAGAATGGCGGCAGAGATGTGGAATTGGACCTAATAGTGGAACAGGCGGAGTCACGAGAATACTTAGGAGGTTACAGTTTGCTGAGGTGGTGGTGGGGGGGGGGGGGGGGGGGGGGGTGAGTGCAGAAGAATGAAATTAAAGATGACAGAAGTAGGGGAGATACGAGGGCATGATTTGCAGGTGTTGGTGAGCATATTGAAGTGGAACTGACAGGAGTTTCATGCGAATAAAGATGCAGATAATTTTATTTTGTGTGTGTGGGGGGTGGTGGGGCAGGGGTGATGATATCCACATTCAGGTACAATAAGAGGAGGTTAAAAATTGGTGAAGACAAATCACTCAACAAGACTCGTCTCCGTAATTTAACCCTTCATTGCAAAATACGTTAAGTTTTTTTTGAAAAGCCTCCGCACTAAGTTCGTGCAGAGCAATTACGAGATAGTCTAATAATTGCGTCTGTACATCTGAGGTTCTGCATTTCCCTCAGTAAGTTAAAATAATTTCAAATATTGTTCATTAAGGGAGTACAAGAAACAAATCCATTATTTTGCTTGGCATCACCAGCCTAATATGTTTCGAAGATTGTTTCAATTTCAAATTTACAGCAGAGAAAAACATCGGTAATAAAGTTAATGTATAAATTGCTGGGAGCTGCTCGAGGAGCCGGCAGTATCTTTTCTATGTAAATGCTTTGGCTGACGAAAGAGAAAACGTGTGTGAGGAGCAAGCGTGGGGAGAGACGGTCAAAAATAATAAGCTGATACGATTCTGCTTTACACAGTCACTTCACTTTGCAGTATAACAACAACAACAACAAATTACATTTATAGAGCGCCTTTCACGTCGGGAGGACGTCCCAAGGCGCTGCACAGGAGGCGTGTGACCCGAGCTGAGAGGGGAGTGGTTGGGAAGGGGTGAAACACGAAGGGGAGGTAAAAAAGTTTGGGGTGGAACAAAAGGCACGATCGAAGAGGAAAGTCTTCAAACCGGCCTTGAAAGAGGAAAGGGAAGAAACGAAACGGAGGGATTGAGGGATGGCATTCCATAGGGTGGGAGCGGAGAAACTGAAGGCCCGGCCTCCGATGGTGGGGCGGTTCGGGCGGGGGGCTTGGAGCAGGCCAAGTCCTATTGAACGGAGGGTCCGGGTGGGCGTGTAGGAGGAGAGTAGATAGGTTAAATAGGGCGGGGAAAGGCCGTGTAAGGCCTTGTAGGTGAGGACGAGGATCTTGAACTTGATCCTCTGCATGGGGAGCCAGTGGAGACGGGCGAGGGTGGGGGTTATGTGGTCGCGGAGGTGGGTGCAGGATAGTACACGGGCTGCAGAGTTTTGGATGACCTGCAGCCTGTGAATGGAGGAACTGGGGAGGCCGACGAGGAGAGAGTTTCCGTAGTCCAGCCGTGAGGTGATGTATGCATGCACGAGTGTTTCGGCAGCGCGGGGGGTGAGATAGTTGCGGAGCCTGGCAATGTTGCGCAGGTGGAAATAAGCGGTGCCGGTCAAGGCGCGGATGTGAGGGAGGAAGGAAAGTTTTTGATCGAACATGATGCCGAGGTTCCTGATTGGCTTTGTGAGGTGGAGAGTGCAGCCTTGGATATTGAGGCTGGCAGCGCCCGATGTGCGGAGGCGCTGGCTTGAGCCAATCAGGAGGGCCTCGGTCTTACTCACGTTCAATTGCAAAAAGTTGTCCCTCGTCCAGGACTCGATGTCGGACAGACATGCTGTCAGAACATCGATCGTCTGGGGGTTGAGGGATGAGGCAGAAAGGTACAACTGGGTGTCGTCCGCATACATGTGGAAATTTACCCCATGTCTGCGGATGACATCGCCCAGAGGGAGCGTGTAAAGGGTGAAAAGGAGGGGGCCTAAAACAGAGCCCTGAGGGACGCCGTGAGAAACTGTGCGGGGGTTTGAGGAAAAACCGTTGGAAGAAACAAAATGTAAACGGTGGGTCAAATAAGAATGGAACCAGTCAAGGACTGTGCCTTGAAGGTTGAGGTGGGAGGAAAGACGTTGAAGGAGGATGGTGTGTATACCCTGAGAAGCGCTTTGAAACGTATCGTCGACATGGTAAGATGCTGTATCAAATGCAGGGATCATAATATTTTACTTGCGCTGTACAACTGGATCTGAAATCCTTCCTCTTCAACCATGCTTATGGCCACCTGCCCCCACTGGCTCGGAGCCAGGCTCCCCCAGTGTTAAGTGCTCTGAGACTCTACCCTGGGTAGAAGGCGCTATATAAGTGCAAGTTGTCACTGCTGTTATCTGCCCAGTATACTGATTGTGAACACACTAGTGTACCATGTATTGAGTACACCAGAAACCGCTGAGTCTGAACACACCACAGTACCAGGGTTCAACAACAACAACAACCACAACAAAATTACATTTGTATAGCCTCTTTCACATCGGGAGGATGTTCCGAGACACTGGACAGTCAGTGTTCAAGCTAGGGTTGCGATCGAGGAGGGTGGAGGGAAGAGGGGTGACCAATGGCACAGTCGAAGAGGAGGGTCTTGAGGAGGGCCTTGATGGAGGCTAGGGAGGGGGCAAGGAGGAGGAATTAGTGTTTAGTGGAGAGTTGAGGGTTAAAAAAAAGAAAAAAAACTATCCTGATGACAGAGTTCTGTCGCTGTAATGTTAATCTCCATCGGTGCACACTGTGGCAGGACAACAGTGAGTATGGAAACATGGGTGAAATTGGAATGATGTGATCAGCCCAGACAGCAGTCTGTAGAGCTGCCGGGAGTGTTTCCCTGGTTAACAGCGACGACACTTACACGGAGCACACCGTCAGCACAGCCCGTTACAATAACGTTGCGGGGATCCCACTCGTTCAGCTCAGTGAAACAGAGGCACTGGATTTCTACCACAGGCTCCCGGCCTAAGATGATGCTAGCCAGCGGCTGCCCATTGATACTCCAGAGATAGAGGGAGGATCCCGTGGACGAGGCAATGTCACCCTGAAACACAGGAGAATTCGAAGCAGTAAAGACAAAGTGTAAAAAAAAACTATGTACTGCACTTATTTTTTCGACCACAAAATATGCGTAGTCAATTTGCATTTCTGTATATTCCGTGAAGCGCTTTGAGACGCATCTCGAAGATATGATACTATATCAAATGTCAGGGTTATTATTACTCATGATACTCATTAATGTACAGTACTCATTACTATACGCATGACAGTACAAGGTACTGTGCTAACTATACTCCTCACCGTACTCAGTACAGTAAAACTCGCATTACTCTGATCTGCATAAATCATGTAAATCGCCTAAGTCATGCACCTTGCCCAAGTCCTGTTCAATGCTTTACATACCAATTAGGTTTGGCATAACTCATACTTTGCATAAGTCACAATAAATGTATGGTCCCAACTGAGGCATTGTGCTCACTACACTATGAGTCACTGTGTTCAGCCCTGTATTCACTATTCTCACAGCAGGACAGCAGCAGCAGGCAGACACTGCGCCATTGTAACAACAACAACATCAACCTGAATTTATATAACGCCCTTCACAAGCCAGGCGGCATCTCAGAGCGCTTCACAACGGCAACTACTTAAGAGTAGCCAAACCAGACTGAGAATTCCACAGGTTTATGTCACCTACACATGGAAATGGACCTGGCCTCCAGCAGAACATGCCCAGTGCAACTTACGGTCGAATTGTTGATGGCGACGGCACAAAGAGGGCCTTCGTGTCCCGGAAGTTGTGTGTTGTATCGCAGTGTGTTCAGGTCCCACACGATACAGGTCTTGTCCCGTGACCCACTGACGGCCACATGGTAGGCAGGCGATGCTGCCAAGCAAGTGACAGCCTCTGTGTGTCCATAAAGCACCTGAGGAGGGAAGGTGTGGGGGCGGGGTGTGTGTGTGTGTGTTTGGAGGAGGTTGGTGGGGAGAGGAGATGGAGGGAAAGGAAGGGGTAAAAACACACTGTCAGTCAGCAAGAGACATTATCCTGGTTTTATCGCAGAAAGATCCTTCTGTGCTGAACATATCACTTTCACTTTCAAGGCCATTCATGGCCTTGCCCCCTCCTATCTCTCCGACCTGCTGTCTCCCTATGGACCTGCTGTCTCCCTATGAAACTGCCTGCCCATTCCATTCAGTAGGCTTCGGTCTGCTCCATGTCCACTGCCCAACCTGCCCTACCATTGGTGGATGGGCTTTCAGCCTATATGCCCTCAACTTTTTTGTCCGAGAGGTCACTGAGCTGGGCTAACACTCGAGGGCATTGGGATATTCATTCTACAGGATGAATATCCCAAATTCACAAAGTCTTGTTACCCCATCTGTGTGTTTTTTAATCTTCTCTTGTGGAATCCTACAGCTCAGTGGTTAGTGCACTCACCTTACAAGCGTGAGACCTGTGTTCAAATCCAGGAAGGGCGAAACCATGGGCAAGTTTCCTTACTCCATATGACTGATAATAATCCCTCAAAAAATATACAATAAATTGGTCACTTTCAATCGATGACTATTTGTCAGACTCTACTGTGCACAATTGGCTGCTGCATTTCGCCCACAAATATACAGTCAATTCACTTTACAGTATATTCTGTGAAGTGCTTTGAGACATCAAGAAGACGTGAAAAGCTCCATATCAAATGCAAGGATGATTAGCATTTATATCGTAGGTGAGCCAAGTCTAACAATGTCTGACACCAGTAACCTCTCTCTCACTCACTCCATCCATGTCATGTAAGATGTTTCACCAAACACAGAATGGATCATTATCTGCCATGAAAACGGTGGTGATCACTTACTCACAACGATCCTCTAGATGTCTAAATACTGTTAAATGCTTGTACTGAATACAACTAGTTTTTAAAATATTTTCAGTGCACTGTGTAAAAAAAGTAAAGAGACCAGGGGTAACAGGATTTTGTGAAATGGGATTTCAAACCAAAAGGAAACAGAAGTCATGGAAATACAAAAGAGCGTTACACTACCTCTGTCAGCCTCAGTCGTTTCACTTTATCCTTGACCGACGGAATTTCCCACACGCACACCACAGTGCTTGTGCCTGCGGTGAGAACTGTTGTGGGATCTGGGCACGTGGCGCACAGACACTGTCCCCAGTCTGCTAGGCTCTCAAAGGTGGCAATAACCTGCAGGGCACACATACACACAACAAATTAGATTTGTATAGCGTCTTTCACATTGGGAGGATGTCTCAAGGTGCTGGGCAATCAAGGATCTGGAATGAAGAGGGGTGGAGGGTGGAGAGAGTGATGGTAAGAGTGACTGAAGGTGCGGTTGAGGAGAGGAGGATCTTGAGATGGACCTTGAAGGAGGCAAGGGAAAGGGCGAGGTGGAGGGGCTCCAGGATAGAGTTCCAGAAGGTGGGTGCAGAAAGCTAAAGGCCCAACTACTGATGATGAAGCTAGCAGGGCAAAGCATGTGGAGCAGGTCTGTACTTGCCAAGCAAATGGAGTGGACAGGTTGGTAGGGTTTCAGGAGGTCATAGAGATAGGGCTGAGCAAGACCATGGAGGGCTTTAAAGGTGAATTGACTACTTTGCGGACTCGGTGGTCCTAAGTGTGCCTCACTTGGTTTGCACACACTGTACCTTGTCATATCCATAGTTTCCCAGACAACAGGTGAAATCATCGTGGCCCCAGGAAAAGGTCTTGTTCCAGTCATGTGGCAGCAGTAATTTATTCTCCTCCACAGCGAGCAGACTTTTCTCACTGCACACGATCTGTCCAACAGCACCCTTAGTCACCTCTGTACAAAGAGAACCAGTCTTAACAGCAAACCGCAGAGCACTCCTATAATAATAATAAGCCTTACATTCAATGAGATGTAAAAGGTGCTTCGGGAAGTCAGGAAGACATCTCAAAGTGCTTCAAAGAATATTACTGCAGAGGTATGACTGTATTGTGTCCTTAATAACAAAGATGTGCACATCAATATCCCACAGACAAGCATGAAGTGAATGATCAATTCTGTCTGGGGAATTGTTAACTTGGAAACAAGGAGAATCTCCCTTCTCTTTTCATGGGATCTCAGAAGCCCAAGAGAACAGGCAGCCAGAACCTTGGTTTAATGTCTTGTCCAGAGGATAGCATTTCTGACAATGCAGCGCTCCCCCACCACTGCAATGGAATGCCACTCTAGACTATATGAATTCCACATCCCGATGTGGCTTGAACCAACAATCTCTGACTCAAGAGTAGAGATGATGGACTGACTTAGTCAGATTGAAACACTGGACAGACAGCATGATAGCACTGCATAGATACCGATGGAGTCAATGAACCTCACATTAAGTTACAGTCTGATAAGCAAATAAGTAAATTGGTCGATAAGTAAATTTTTCTTGCAAAATGAATGCTGGCAAATTAACTTGTCTAATTCTAAGCGTGAATGTTAAAACAGAATTTGTACTTTAAAGCTTATCCTCCAAATTGGAAGCATCTCAGCAATATATAGTAGTTACCAAATGCACAGTTTTTAATATGTTTTTCAACTGAAAGTTGAGATGCATTATAAGAATAATCTTTGAATTTGATATAGCGCTTTTCATGTCTTCTAGACATCTCAAAGCGCTTCACAGAATATGCTGTAAAGTGAATTGACTGTATATATGTGGTCGAAACGCAGCAGCCAACTGTGTACAGCAATGTCCTACAAACAGCCGTGGAGCAAAAATGACCAATTATAATATTTTTTTTGAGGGATTATTATTAGGCCGTTGGAAACTTGCCCAAGGTTTCACCCTGTCTGGAATTGAACCCATGACTCTCACATGTAAAGCGTGTGCTCTAACCACTGAGCTGCAGGAACTCCACATCTACATTGTTACATTATCCAGTGGCATTGGGCATTGGGGGCACAAGGACCATGTAGATTTCCATACCTTTCACTGGCAGAGGAGAGACCTTCAGGTTTTCCAGGTGGTGGAAGAAGGGCTGGGAAGAGGCAGGAGAGGAAACGGACTCCCTGCTCAATGAATGCTTTCCCTGGGCAGTGCGTGTGGGGTGAGGCTTACTAAAAAGCTGGAAGCAAAAACAGAAAGTTGGTTGGGAGTCTTTCGTTTTTCAGATCATCGCCAACATCGACTGAACTCACGCCCGCTGCGAGCGAATTACAATCATATCAGGTAAAACTAGAAGTGAAAAGGCAAAGATGTTACTGAGTAAAATAACAATAGTCCTTAGTTTTGTCACAGCGCCTTTCACTTCTGGAGCATGCCTCAAAGTGCTTCACAGGGTTTGCTGCAAATTGTTGTGATTGTGTGTTCTGTCGACAAATGTGGCCTACAGGAGTGTGAAAACACAAACAGCCGTGAATTGAATGACCATTTTTTTTTCTGTTTGAAAGTCCCTTGCTGACACAAAACATGGAGGCAGTTTCCATCAAGTGTCAATCATTTTTTCATGTGTTGCATTCACTTTTCTAAATCACCAAGGATGTGACTGTTACAAAATCAACCGGAGACCTCCCCCAAGTGTCTGGCATCTGGCATCTGAAACCACGCGGGAAACCTTCACCAAGCTTGAGGATCCAAATCAAATTGAGAATTCCTTGCATCTCCACAACACATGGAATGCCCAAGTGTGCAATGGAGTGCACACTCTCTTCCTAGAGATGCATTCTGTTTATCTCATTCTGGAGCGCATTAGGCACAGTTTGGCAAGAGCCAAGGCTTAAGGACCTCAGAAGAATGTTGCCAATAACTGCTGGAGTTTAACCAGCTCATTGCCGAGCAAGCTATCCATTGGTTGTGCAGCTAGGACCGCGCTATCCGTTAAGGCTTTGGCTTGTAGGGTTAACAGGAATCCCTGCAGCCCAGTGTTTGTCCCATCGGTCTGGCCTGAACTGTGGGGTTCAAAAGGATGTATTCTGGCCAGTACCTGTTTTGGAATCTGCCCAAAGTTACTGACAAAGCCAATGACTGTGCTCTTTTTCAAAGGATCGTTGATATTGCTGATGTCAGCCTGGTCACCGTAAAAGTAAGGGTGGAACACATTGGTGGCCTCCACTGCAGCAGAGCCCTGTTGCTTGTAACCAAAGATCAGGTCAATCCAGTAATGCAGATGTGCGCTGACATAGTTGGTCTCCAGTGCCTGGAAGGAAATAACAGAACAAGGTGTACAGCAACATACTTTGTACAATCATTTAATCTACACTGCTGGCACTGCATCAACCATGAAATGAATGGAAAATGTGTTCTTTCCTATACTGCAACACAGCCTACTGTTACATAAGATCGCAGACCAGTTTTGATGAAAAACGCCTTTCGACCTTTACCCACCGATCCATCTTCCATCAAGCTGCTTCTTTTTTAATGAGTCCAGCGTCCTGGCCTCAACTAGCCTTCTTGGCAATTTGTTCGAGTCATTAATTACTCTCTGAGTAAAGAAAAACTTCAGTCTGTCCTGTGATAGCCCTTTGCAAGTCTAAACCTGTGTCCCCTTGTTCTACTGTCTTGTTGGTTCTCAGCATATTGATCTGGGTTTACTTTCTCAATCAGCATTTAAGATTCTATACACTTCTATAAGGGCTGGTCGAGACCAATCTTGTGATCTTGTGTAAGGTTTAATGATTCTATGATATGCAAGTGCACACAGTGACAACAGATTTGTGCACAGCAGCGACCCCACAAACAGCCAGGAAGTGTGCCACAGAACAGATGTAAAATTGCCCAGAAAATACCCAAACCACACAGTGTGGCGTGAGCACTCATTGTGAGTAGTGTCTTGGAGTGATTTATAATTACAATTAGAAGACAAATTAGGACACTTGATTAGCACGCAAATATGACATTTATATGGGCCAGACTGGTAGTTAGTGAATAATGAGGTATTAAATTGATCCATTTAGACGAACAATTAACAGATTAGCATTCGCAAAGGTGAGACTGGAGGTTATTAATCACGGCTTAAATGTGCATTGTGAGTGTGGACAACAAAGCTGTGATTTCACCCTCGTGCCAGCTCCATCGGCAGGAAAGCCGCCCACTCATGCTGGGCAGACATTTTGTTTACCGTTCCAGTGTGTGTAATGTGAGTAAATTAAAAATTGGTTCGTAATTCACTGAGTTTTGAATAATAACACCAGCAACAGATTACATTTGTATAGCACCTTTCACATCAGCAAGACATGTCAAGGTGGTAGACAATCAAGGATGTGGATCCAAACTGGGAGATGGGATAATAGTAATAATCCTTGCATTTGATACAGCGCTTTTCACATCTTCTAGATGTCTCAAAGTGCTTCACAGAATATACTGTAAAGTGAATTGACTGTACTGTACATATGTTGCCAAAATACAGCAGCCAATTACACACAACAGTGTCCCACAAACAGTCATGGATTGAAATGACCAATTTATTATTGTTTTGTTTGAGGGATTACTATTAGGCATGTGGAGTAAGAAACAAGGTTTTGCCCTGCCTGGAATTGAACCCAGGTCTCTCACTTGTAAAGCCAGTGCTCTAACCATTGAGCTGCAGGACTCCCAGGATCCGGAGGGATTGGAGGGTTGGAAGGGTGGGGTTAGGAGGGTGACCAAAGGTGCGATCGAAGTTGAGGGTCTTGAGATGGGCCTTCAAAGAGACAAGGGAGGAGGCAAGGTGAAAGGACTGCAGGATGGAGTTATACATAGTGGGGGCAAAAAGGCTGAAGACCTGACCGCCGGTGATGGGGTTGCTAAATTCAGAGCAAGTCCTGATGTGAACGGTCACAGGTCAACTCACTAACCTCGCGATTTAGACGGATGAACTCTCGAGCATCCCCTTTAGCCCACGGAGGAAGCAGCACGTCTCCCAATGTGGTGCCGTCTTGCATGGAGCCTGCAAATAATGTAACACAGTGAAAGGTCTGTATAACAGGAGAGGGCAGAGTGTTCAACAGTGCCAGGGTACCCTAGCTAAATTTACTTTAATAATCATAACCCTTTCATTTGATAAACGTTGAAACATCTCAAAGCACTTTATAGTATCTACGGTTAAGTGTTGTGTGTATTTAAAGAGTCCCCTTTCCCCTCCCTCCCTTGCTTAGTGTTTGACCTGTATTTGAAAAGCGCTCCAAGATATTACCATACAGGAGGAGCAGTATACTGTATAAACGCCAGCCATTGCTGTATTTACAGGCAAACATAGTGGCTAATTAGCTCACATCAATGACTCACAAACAGTCATGAAGTGAATGACCAATTTTGTCTGGGGGATTACTGGCTAGGACACGGGGATAAATGGTGCTAACACGAGGTACGGTGAAAGAAGGGCAGCGTTATCCGTCCAAGCGCTGGGTGCAAATCGGCTGCTGCCGACAGATACCTACCAAACTCCACGTTGTTCAGATTGAG
The DNA here is from genome assembly GCA_035084275.1 of Hydrolagus colliei. Lineage (NCBI taxonomy): Eukaryota > Metazoa > Chordata > Chondrichthyes > Chimaeriformes > Chimaeridae > Hydrolagus > Hydrolagus colliei. The sequence continues at coordinate 18,412,144 of CM068748.1, forward strand.
GAGGAACTCGGGCAGGTAGTAAAACTCTGGGATCAGTTCCCGCACGTCGCTCATATTGTCTCTGGAGGCCGACTCCCATTCTTTCTTGATGCTGAAGAACATGCGGTCAGCCACGTCGAACGTCCCTCCCTGAAAAGGATTGGCATTGTAATGTTCCTGCTCTCTTTGCTGCATGCACTTATCCGTTGTTGTCTGATCAAAGCTTTCTGCAAACCCTCTGTCACCAACGGAGATGGCTTCAGTCTGACAGTCCCCTCCCCCTCCATACACACATGCGCAGTCCAATCCACACCATCATCACGTGTTGTAGCAGCCTGGCTCAGGCAGTGGCATGCTTGCCTCTTGAGTCAGAAGGTTGTGGGTTCAAGTACCACATCAGTTCTTTGAGCTCACAAGCTAGGCTGATGCTGCAATGCAGTACTGGGGGAATGCTGTGTGGTCAGAGGTGCCATCCTTTGGATGAGATGTTAAACCAAGGTCCCGCCTGCCTGTTTAGGTGGACATTAAAAATCCCCCGTAATACTCAAAAACAGTGCCCTGGCTGAGAGTGACCCCCAACAAAAAATACCATTAACTTCATGGCTTTTTATGGGATATTACTCGGTGCAAATTAACTGCTGTGCCTGTCTACAAAATACACGGCTGTGGCATATCACAGGGAATCCTATGAAGGGCACTGAGATATTGAAATCCTGGAGACAGATTATTGGAATGGAGTATGCCCTCTCTCCCTGGAATTTACCTAATTCTGGAAAGTATAAGGTGCAGGTTGGCAAGAGCCAAGGCTTGGGGACCCCAGTGTATGTGTTGGAGGGTAACTACTGGAGTCTAGCCAACTAAATAAATGCGAGTTGTTATTATTGCTAGCGTTTGGAGATCACTTTCAACATCGGAGCTTGTCGAATGTAGGGATTATTGTTCAGTTGTCAGACAGTGAAGGAGATGTTAAAGGAAGCAAAGACATAGGTTGCTTTCCACACTCAGTGAATAAATAGTCACACCCGGTCTGTACAGGGACAGCAAAGCGAATGTAAACCTGTAACCTGCCACACACAATAAAGTGGTTATACCACGTGACAGCGATCAGGTCAGATGTCCCCGCAACTGATTACACCCTCTGCGCTACGTCATTAATCTTCCCCACGCTCACAGAGAGACGTGAATATCAAATTTCATTCTAATCTATTCCTAATACTCTACAACTCTTGCAGCCTTTTTTTTTTGCTCATTTTTAATCGTCTGACTCTAACTCCCCCATTCTGTCTTTATTATATTTTCCCCTCTCTTGGTGAACTCCTTCGGGCCATTTTTATTAAATTTTACCCGTTTACCTTCTCAGCTACTCCAAGGCCATTTTTATTACATTTTATCGCTTCCCTGCAGTTACCTCCAGGCATCTTTTTTTCTTAACAAACCTTTGATCTTACAGCCTTCCTTACCCGCTCTTATGGAAGCTCACGGGTTCCGTGTACTTTGGCACATTAGGCTGGCGCAGTGGTAGCAAACTCCCCTCTAAGTCAGAAGGTTGGGGGTTCAAGCCCTAAGTCAGGACTTGGAATCATACAGTCTAAGCTGACACTCCAATACAGCACTGGGAGTGGGTGGGGAAAGGGGGCTGGAATGTCATCCTTCCGGTGAGACGTTAAACCGAGATCCCGTCCGCCTGTTCAGGTGGAGCGGCAGCCGAGACTGCGAGATCAGTGTCGTGACATGGGGTTTGAAACCACAACCATTGGCTAACAAACTGAATAAGGGGCATGAAAATTGAGTAGGAATCATGGAATCGAATCATAGAAAGTTAAAGCTCAGAGAGGCCATTTGGCCAATCGAGTTTGAACCCGATTTCAGGACAAGATATTATTTTAATCCCACAGCCCTTTCCTCTCCTCCTACCCCTTTATGCCTCTTTCTTTCATATACCTGTCTACCACCCTGTTGAAACCCATAATGGACTCTGCTGCTACCACCTTACTTGGATAGAGATACCTGTTTGTATGTATGTATTTATGTATGTATGTATGTATGTATGTATGTGAGAGGCGTGTTCATATTGCACTGCAAAAATGAACAATCGTCAACAACAGGAAAGTTTGTGGGGAAAATAGTTCAGGAATAAAGCCTAATACACCAGTCTGAGCCCTCACTGTCCAACACCACTTTCCAGTGACTGCAAACACTCAATGATTGATACTTTTCATTAATACAACTTTTGTTTTTGGTACTGACAGCAGTCTCTTGAGAAAGACAATAATATCTGATAAAAGCATTAGCTCTATTGAATAAAAGAAAGGAATATACATGCAGAATGTTGTTAGTGGGGCAAATTGGGTTATAGATATTATTCGAATAAAAAAAATCAGATTTTCACTGACTGTAATGCTTCATGTAACAGCTAATCTCTTTACAACTTGATTTGGTTCACTTCCATCAAATATGCATCACGGTTCTCTAATAAAATAGACAACATTTTATTAGTTTGCATTGTATTGTTCCACAGCACACAACGCCAGATTTCCCCAAATCATTATTTTCTTTCTCGCACTCTCTCTCTCTCTCTCTCCCTCATCCCCTCCCCTCCCACTTCCGCTTGAGGTCTGCATGAAGTGAACCAAAACAATTCCAAACTTTCAATAAACTATTGAGTTATTCATTCTCTATCTCTGTCCCTCTGTGTCCGCATCAAAGTTATAAAATTGCCAAGTTCCATGCGGGGTGCTTTGTTTTAGCCACACTTTGTTCATTTTAGATGAATAAAAAAATTATTTCAACGTGAGTGCCATTTCCAACGCTCCTTGACTTTCTCACTCTCCCTTGCTGTTTCCTATCATCTCCTCATGCGAGCAGACTGACTTTGCTGTTTCCTTGCTGTCAATCTTGGTGTGCGAGTGCCACCCACGATTTAACAATCCCCCCACTTCTCAGCGCTCTGAGACACTCTCCTGTGTGAAGGGTGCTACCTAAATGCCAGGTGATTACGCGCTGTGTGACAGGCCACTCTAGGTCAGTCCAGAGGAGTGAAGCCGCACTGATGTGTATATTAGTCTATATCTACAACAACTTGTACATTATATAGCATGCTTCACGAGGGAGAGTGAATAACCAATTTTATCTGGAGGATTGTTGACCAGGATTCTGGGAAAAACTCGGTTCTTTTTGTATAGTACCGTGGGCTCTATAATGTCCACCTGAACAGGAATTCAGCAGATAGTAATTCTCTGTCTACAGCTGAACCACAAACCTAAGCTGGCATGTGATGCACTTCTCTATGTTGTGCAAATATAATCAAACAGAGCACAGAAAATGGGCAACAATTTTCCGAAGCTGCCAACTGTGTAACTGCTTTGCAACTCAATCCGTTTATCCCATATTTAATTGGTATATTTAATAGCCGGGTGCTCCTCATTCATTAAATCACAACGCAAGGTTCACGCTCACTAAACGTTTTAATTGTAATATGATATTGCAACGTCCAAAACATTGTAAACACAGACCAATGCAGAATAAGAATCAGCTCCTTGGAGTAACATGAACATGCAGCGCTTCACGGTTTGCTTATGTTCAAATTTGAACAAAAACACATGCACTGACTTACATAGAACAGTACACCACAGAAACATGCCAGTCAGACCAGTGAGTGCATGCTGGTCTTTATGCTCCATGTGAGACACTTTCACAGCACATTTTATTCTGCATGAAACTTAAAAAAAATGTTTTAAATGATTTTAAAAATGCTTCAATTTGATATAGCACCTATTCATGTCATTGAGATGTCTTAAAATGCTTCCCAGAATACGTTGTAAAAGACTGTGTATTTGGTTGGTGAAACGCCGCACCCAACTGTGTACAGCAGTGTCCCATAAACATGGATTGATTGGCCAATATTTTTTTAAAAGGATTATTACCCCTGGAAGGTGACCTACCGGTAAATTAGCAACTGTGTTCCCACTTATTGCTAGGTAAATGGAGGTGTGTTGAGTAAGGAAACTTGCCTAAGGTTTCGCCCAGCCTGCGAATCAAAACTTGATCCACTCTCTACCAAGCCGAGTGCTCTAACCACTGCACTGCAGGCTCAGTGTAAATACAAGTTGTTGTTGTTCAACCTCCTATCTTTTAATCCCCACTTCTCTTCCCTTCTCTATTCCCTTTGTGGATATACATGTGTGGATGGGACATCGGTTTAACATTTCGTCTGAAGGATGGCAAGTTGGAATGATCAAGTGGATCCATTTAAAGTGAAGCCCCCCCTTCTGATATGCACAGTAGAGGAGGACTCTATGGACAAAAAACACTACCCTGAGCAGAAGGTCTGTGAATGAAGTGAGCAATACCTGCAGTGAGCAGAAGGTCTGAGTGAATGGCTCCATTCGGACCAAGTAAGAAGCGACGATTATCGCGGACGAGTAATGAGTGCAGTAATGGCATCGTGCCGACAGTTCTGGAAGAAATAAAAACAGAGCTTTGTCAGTACACATGGCGAATGAATGAACAGCTTCTGCCTTTTGTTGTACAAGTGTTTGGCCCACAAAATATACAGTCAATCCAGTTTACAGTATATCCTGTGAAGCACTTTGAGACACCTCAACGACATGTTAAGGCGCTATACAGTATATTAAATGCAAGGATTATTATTATATATTATGTAATAAAGAAGCGAGGAGCAGGTCCATATCTTCTGTCCAGCATTCACCCACAAGATCGTTTTGTCTTATAAAAACATGCAGTTCCAAAAAAAAACTTGCTTTCAAATTAAGACTGAATTATACAATCTTCCATTTTGCACAAACTTAAATTATAAACAAAAAAGATGTCAGGTGAGTTGGTAGGTCTCTCACCACTCAGTCAGTCACCTCTCAGGCTTTGAGGGTTCAAATGCTGCATCAGGACATTTGATCTAACAGTAGAGGCTGGCACTCCAATACATTGCTAGGGAAGTGCTGCATTGTTTGAGGTAATATTCGGATGAGATGTAAACCCGAGGTCCCATCTCTGCCTATTTAGGTATAGATCACATTCCACTTCTCAAAACGAGAAGGGAGTTTCTCTTGGTGTCCAGGGCAAGTACAGACTAAAAAACAGGTCTTCAGGTGGGACTTTAAAAAGAGAAGGGAGGGGGCAAGGCAAAAGGATGGAAGGATTGAGGAGAGCATTCCAGAGTTTCAGTACGTAGTGGCTGAAAGTGTGATCTCTGATGGTGGGGCGGAGGGTGTGAGGGACGAGCGGCAGGCCAGTGCCAGTCGAGCGGAGGTACCTGTTGGTGGATTGGGGATTGAGGAGGTCGGAGGTGCCAGAAAATGATGGGATTTGAACACACAGGTATGAGGATCTTGAAGTCGATCTGTTTGGTAATGGAGAGCCCGTGGAGCCTGGACTAGAACTGGTGAGATGTCACTACGCTTCACAAAGAAATGCGGTGAGGCTCTTTGAGACATTTCGATGACATGATAAGGTGCAGAATCCAATGTAAGGATTATTATTCTATTAATCTCAGTGAAAGTGAGGTGGAAAGTGATGGCTTGATTTGGATCTAGTGCTCTGTAAACTGACCACCTTGCCTGTGTGCGCACCAGCACAGCGAGGTGATTGTTCAAGGCAATTTCGAGAGTTGTTCCTATTAAATCACAAACCGAAGGTGGAAAACCTCTGCGCCAGATTAAAAATATAATGGCTTCTCACAAGCCGCTTGCAGCATAAACCCTTCGCTTGATCCCTAAATGGTGAATTACAAACAAAATAAAAATCACAAATGCATTTCGCAATCTGCCTGAGAATTACCACCCAATGTCTCCTCCTAATTTGATTCAGCTACAACTTTGAGAGCCTGAGGAGAGCAGGCTAGAGGAAGCTCTAACCAACCACATTTATATCAGCCAGTTGTAAGGGAATTATTCTCACTGTACAAATGATATCTTTTTAATCTCTTTGTTCTGGCCTTAGATATATTCTCCTTCGGCTCAGTTCATGAGTTAACAGGAACACCTTGAAATTGGCCTTGAATAGTTACCTTGCTGTTGCTGGTACATACACAGGTATGATGGAGAGGATAGACAGCAATGGTTCCACATGACATTTTGAGCTCACAGTCTCTGTTAATGAACCACTTGGATTCAGTGCTGGACTGAACATTTAGTTTGCTTAGTCTCTCACTAGGCTGGCTTCGAGCATGGACAAAACTCTTGCCCTTTACGCAAACGGGCATCTTGTTGCCTCCAGTATTGTGAGCAGTGGAGACTCACCATCATGATCCACCTCGTGGTAACGCTTGATGAACTTTGCCTTTCGTTCTTCAGTTTGGGTTCCCATCGGCTTCGAGAGGTCTCGAAATGTCCTCGGGCTTGACAGATCCAAGACCTGGAACACAATCAGATAACAATCATCCCTGTATCTGATCGAGCGCTTTATCAGGTCATCGATAGTTTCCTGGATGGCCCCAGACCAGATCCTGCTGATGGAGGAGCTTGCGGCTTACACATCAGAGTAACTTGAGAGTAAATCTAGAAAAGGGTGGAATTTTTCCTTACCTCCGAGCTGTAATCAGCGACGATCCAGGGAAAGATGGGGTACTGCATAAGATCGTTGTATGTCCGGCCAGCCAGAGTGTTCAGGTGCATAAGGTACTGGAAATTGTTGATCTCCCTTTTCTGTCGCACACAAGTTTAAAGAGCAATATTAAGCTTGCGCCACGCACAAATTAGCTGCCACTTTCACTCACGGTCGTGTCACTTCACAGTAAAATCCTGAAACGTCTCGATGACATGATGAGGTGCTATATCAAATGCAAAGATAATAATTATAATGATTGTTGTTAAGACACTGGCAGCAAAGGTCAGCTTTGACAGGTTGGATCCTTTACTGCTGATGAGTTAACAAACAGTGAATTTCACATGCAAGGACCCAAACACCAGTGTGTTAGTGAGGACACAGGACAGACTGCCCAGCCAAACACTGAAATAATAATAATTATTGTATTTGATATGGAAATCTTATCACATCAGCAAAATGTCTCAAAGCGCATCACGGGAATCATTGTGAAACTGAGTGACTGGCAAACACAGATGCACAATTGTACACAGCAATATCCCATAAACTGTCTTGGAATAAATGGTCAATTTTATTGAAACAACAACAATAACAAAATTACATTTATGTAGCATCTTTCACCTCGTGAGGACTGGAAACACCTTAAAATACAAATGATAATGACAATCCTTGCATTTGATATCAGGCCTAATTTTTATGTAAATTCTGCCCAGGATTTTACTGCAAACAATGTTATTTTGTAAACAAATGTGGCAGACAATTTGTTTATTTGGGGAATTGTTAGATAAGGCACCAGAGAAACTCCCTTCCCTTTTCCAACAGTGCCACAGGGTTTTTAACTTTACCCAACAGGTTAAACAAGGGCTCGGTTTAATATTTCATCTGGAGCATGGAACCTCTTTAGTACAGCCCCGTGCCAGACTCAACTGTGTGAGTCTCAAACAGGGGTTTTAACTCACAACCGTCTGACTCAGAGGAGAGAGTGCTACCAACTGAGAGGAGGAGGATAAGTGGCTATTCTGGGAGGATGAGATCAAGTGGATAGAAGCGCCCTTTGCATCCGAAAATCTCTTGCAATTGCTGTGCAAATATTGGCCTCTTACCTGCCATTTCTGGGTAATTACTTTGATTCCCACCGTGGGTGTCAGAGATCGGCTGCAAAGGGAAAGAAAATGAAATTGTTATATTGTCAATCAACACAGCAAAAAGAGCCAAAATTCTGAATTTATCAATTTGTTGAGTGCTCCAGTCTTAACTTTGAAGTCCGCTTTCTGTAGTTTCTTAAAATAACTCACAGAGCCTTCAAAATGAAGGCTGTCTCTGAGAACTTGCCAAATTCTAGATGCTCTAAAATGCTTCCATCTGGGTCGAGAATTATTCTATTAAAACCAATGCTTCAGTGTCCAGGATCCGTCAAATTGTTCCAACAGAATTGTTCCAACAAATTTTTCCAAATTGAATTCAGCCCTAGCTTTGAAACTGACTTTCTGTAGGCTTTACAGAACTTTACAAAAACAAGCTTTGGGAGTGAGGGCGGTATGTAAGAATTGGCCAAATTCTGTGCACTCTGAAATGCTAATATTCAATATCCAATGTAATAGTATCTAATCTAGTCTAATCTAATCATCTACAATCTAATATCTACATGCTCTCCCTTGGCGACATCATCGGCAGACATGGGGTCAACTTCCATACGTATGCAACTTCCAGCACCTTGGGATGTGCTCCCGACATGAAAGGCGCTCTATAAATGTAATTTTGTTGTTGTTTTATGCGGACAGACGACACCCAACTATCTTTCTGCCTCTACCCTCTGACTCCAGGATCATTGCTGTCCAGACAGACTGCCTGTCAGACATCAAGTCCTGGATGATAGGTAACTTTCTACAGTTGAACGTCAAGAAGATCGAGGTCCTCCTGATTGGCTCGCGCCAGTGCCTTCACGCATCAAGCACCGGCAGCATCAACCTCCATGGTTGCACCCTCCACCTCACCAAGCCAGTCAGGAACCTAGGTGTCTTGTTTGATCCTCAACTGTCTTTCCTCACCTCCAGAATATTGCCTAACTCTGCCACTACCTCATCCTTCAGTCCGCTGAAACCCTCATTCATGCCTTCATCCAGGCTCGACTAAGCCTACTTGCTGGCCTTCCTAATTCCTCCCTGCATAGGCTGAAGATAATCCAGAACCCTGTGGTCCATGTCCTCTACTGCTCCAAGCTTCGTGACCACATTTATCCCATCCTCGCTCGACTCCGTTGGCTCCCCATCACCCAGAGGATTAAATTCAAGATCCTGGTCCTCACATTTAAAGCCCTCCATGGTTTCACGCCACCCGACCTCTGCAACCTCCTACGAACCTGCCCGCCTCCTCCACTCAGCAAACTCCGGTCTGCTCCATGTGCCTGACCTACTTGTCCCACCATTAGCGGGTGAGCCTTCAGCCACTCTGCCCAAACTCTGGAACTCCATCCTATAGTCCCTTCGTCTCACCCCTTCCCTACCCTCCTTCATGTCCTGCCTCAAGACCCCTTTCGATGGTCCCATCTGTCATCCCAAATCCCCCCCTTTCCCTCCACCCTCTCTGTCCCCAAACCCAGCTCGGGTCTGAAACAATGACTGTCGAGCGCCTTGGGACGTCCTCCTGATGTGAAAGGCGCTATACAAGCGTAGTTTTGTTGTTTTTGCTGTTCTTTAGAATAATATAAGTGCTCTGAGACGTTATCCGGTAGGGAGCGCACAAGAAAGGGCAAGTTGTTGTTGCATTTGATACAATGCCTTATCACGTTGTCGAGATGAATGGACCATATTATGCGGCTGAAATGTGCCAGTCAATTGCACACAGCAGTGTCTCATAAACATGATGGATTAAGTGAGCAAATTATTATAAAGGAATTGTTACTCCCGGATAGCGATCTGCCAAGGGACTTGGCCAAGGTTTTGCCAGGACTTGGCTAAGGTTTTGCCCTGCCTGGGTGGGATTAATGTACTCTGATTGGTGAAATAAACCCAATTTATTTTCACCATCTTTATAATAAGTGTTCTGATATATTGCTCAAACTCTCAGAGCATGGAGTGGTTCCAGTTAAACACTACTCATCTCTACTGTTTCCTCCTCTACTTGTATCTCATGCAAGCCACGATGATGAAATTATATTAGTGTCAGATGCAAAACATGGGATAGATCGGCTGGAACAAACGAATGTATCAACGCGATGCTGTGTGATCTGTAATGGACTGTAACTCAATATGGCATTTGAATTCCAACCTCACTGAAGGAGCGCTCCAGCACCAGAGTGTTTAATAATAGTAATCCTTGCATTTGATGTGGTGTCTTATCACGTTATGAAAGAACTACAGAAGATTACTACAGTATTAATGTGTGTGTGATATGTGCATGATCACCCCACACACAGTGAGCTCCCCATTCCCTTCACTAAAGGCACGCTGATCCTGCCTACTACTTGAGTCTGCTCAGTTTTTATTCTTGACATATGACCTACCCTCACATGCATACCCAAACATCCATATCCAACTGAAAAACTGAAAGATAACTAAGTGCAAACAAATATTTAATAATTAGATTTTATATATTACACATATATATATATATATATAAAAATGTGTTATTCTCAATTTAAACCACCCAAACGGAAGGTTATTAAAAAAAGAAGCAGATTACGAGCTTAAGTGGTAAGCGTACCCAGGGGGATTGGAGAACCGTGTGCAGAGTTTGGTTCACGGTACCAAACCCTATGGAAGGCAACGGCTCCATGAACAATTTTTACTCCCAATTGCTTATTAACATAGAGATTGACGGAACGCACATTCGGTAGGTCAACGCATATTAGAGGTTGTGGGTGGTTAAAGCAAAGTGGCTCATCATGGCTCCTAGAACCTGAATTCCAGAACCATCCCCCCTTTGAGTAACAAAGCGCCTGTGAATAATTGAAGTCCACGGGAAAGGGAACCTGGAATTCACAGTGTTTTTAATCTAACCTGCCAAAGGGCCCAGGCAATAAAACAGCGCGATAATTCCCATGTTTCTTCACAACAAGCTTAATTCTATTTGGTGAGAAGCGTTATTGCTAAGGAGACTTCCCGCAATACATCCTGCAAGTCTAAAGGTCTGAAGATGAAATGCGTATTGCAGAACGTTTGACGGGTTATATGGTCAGATGGTCTGAATGGGTTGTATAATCTGGAATTAGCTGGAAGCATTGTTTTACTATGTGCACTGGATAAAGGCAAACAGAAATGGACAATAAATTCACTATCTTTAGAAAAGATCACCACCCTGGCATTCTTGCTTTTGAGTCAAAAGGTTGCGGGTTCAAGTTCTACATTGAGACTTTAAGATTATATAGTCAACACTGACATTGCAATATAGGAAGCGCCGCATTGTACATCTTTAAACTGTTTAGTCCAGTCTGTTTGTTCAGGTGGGCATCTAAGGTTCCATGATACTCCTGGAAAAGAGGAGGGATTTTCTTCCCGCGACCTGGCCAACTGCACTCAAACAAAATTGGTCATTTCACTTTATGGCTGTTTGTGGGAAATTGCTGAGTGCAAACCGGCTGCCTCATTTGCCCACAAAAATATTGCAGAAAATCCAGCTAAGCGATTTGAGGCATTCTCTTAATGTGAAAGGAGCTGTCAAACGCATGGATTATAAAGTGATTTTCATCAACAAGTATTTCATCAGGATTCCTGGTGTGAGACTGACCTCTGATAAAGGCTGCTTTGTACACAGTGGATGATGTTGTGTAATACTGAAGCAGTATTTGGGGACAGCTCCAGCAATGTTCCGGAGCGCTCCCTACCCCAGACAGGAATTACTGGAGCATTGCAGTCTTTCAGATGTTGCCAAGGTTTAGTGTGGGAAACCAAATGACTGGTTAAATAACTTTCGCAGCTGCAAGTTAAAGCACGTTCCCCGCTCATTAGCGCACATCGTGGCTTCGGGTAAAGAGTTTGACTTCAAAATATTATTTTGGTTGAGTTACTGCATTAGTCACACCATAACAACCAGCTGAGAACTGCCAAACAATCAACCAAAGGTTAATGATGTGGACAAGCGGTCAGGTTAGAAAAGGGCCGGTTCTACCCCTAGCCCCCAACTGACCAGCTCAATCAGATCAACACAAGCACTTATTTAGGGGCATCAAGATAATTATCCCCCACCTCACCCCCTAAGAAAAACTGGTTTCATGCTCCAATATCATGCCTTGTGCCCCTGTGAGATGCCTTGTGGATTCATGTACAGTAACACTGTGAAAACCATCTCACAACTGTTTGTGGGACACAGCTGTGTATAATTGGCTTCCACATTTCACCCACAAAATACAGTTATACACTTTACAATATATTCTGTGAAGCCTCGTTGAGATGTCAACAACGTGATAAGGCATCAAAAAGAAGATTATATTATTACATGGTTTAAACACGGTTGCAACCAGTATCTGACATGTTAAACAAAGGTCCCATCTGACCATCAGTGGCACAGATTCTCTGGCACTGTTCGAAAAGAGAAGGAAGCTTCTCTCTCTCAGTATCCTAGCCAACAATCCTCCAGATAAAATTGGCAACTCACTCCACCATATTTGTGGGACATTTCTGTCCGCAAAACACTGATGTTTTCACCTACAAAATTACAGTCACTGCACTTTATAGTACAGAACACCCTTTGAAGTGCTTTCCTGTCGATGTGAAAGGTTCTGTATCAAATACAAGGATTTGCAAGGGACTGAATGCTGTTTGTCAAGCATAGCTAAACAATATGCTAATTATCACTGGGGACTGGAAGGCCTCTGCTGCTTAGCAACCCTGGTTGAACAAGAAGTGGACAGAAAGCCAAGCTGCCTGCAACACTTGAGTGTGTGTGTAAAAAGATTTCTGACTCTCACTTTAGAGATGTACCTTGCTCATTACGCCTGTGGACGTGGGACTCTATAAGTAATAGATGCATGCTCCCTAGTTTCTGTTTACAACTGCCAGAGATTTGATCCATTATTTAAATTGCCAGACATTTAAGGAGCATGCAGCACTGGAAAAGACTGGGATTTGAGAGTGTTGACTGAGCAGCTGAAGACTTCTAAACGCTGATCCACATATCGTCCTTGTGCGTCCCGTGAAACTGACCACTGGTAAGGATACAATATTCATCCAGTACTTTTACTTGCAAAAAAAGAGAGTATTCCTGTATTCCTATGCAGTTCAAAATCACCTGAACTAGATCAAGCTTTAAACCTCTTCTTACTCCCCCCTCTACATTTCCTCTCTTTCACTCCCTCAGTTATACCTAGTTCTAAAGGCAGATCGAACCAGTCTGGATCAATTGTTTATTTCAACAATGACGGCTAGCATTTATATAGTGCCCTTCATGCAGGATAGCGTATCGGAGGTTGTAGTCGGATGGTTGTGGGTTCAAGTCTCGGCTGACACTGACAACCGTATGTATGCTGCATTGTTGGGTTCCAACCTTCGGATGTGACGTTAAACCAAGGTCCTGTCTGCTTTACAGGTAAACGTGAAAGATTCCATGGGACTATTGGAAAAGAGAAGGGAGTTTCTCCCGGTGTCTTGGGCAGCAATATTCCCAATAACATTTATACATGGGATAACAATGTACATGGGAAATTACAGGGTGTAAACTGGTTGCCGGATTCAACATACAAATATATGGTCACTACACTTCATAACAAATCCCGTGAAGTGCTTAGAAATGTTTGATGACATAATAAGGAGCGTTGCATCAATTGCAACAATTCGTACCAATACTGTTAATAAGTAAGCTTGCACAAAACTTCCAGAATTGTAATATTACACACTATTATGCCAAGAGATAACAGAGATAACGAAAAACATGTTATTTTGGCAGACTATTGAATGGGTACAGTACCTCCTAATGCAGAAGGTCCCAGTATGTGCTGAACATCACAATTGACTTCAAGATCCTCACCCTTGTTTTCAAGTCCCTCCACTCCTCTGCACCCTCCTACCTCTCTGATCTCCTCTCTCCCCAAAGCAGCACCCGCTGCCTTCGCTCTACCGGGTCTGGCCTCCTCCATGTTCCCCGTATCCTCCGCTCCACCCTCGGCGGCTGTGCCTTCAGCCATTATGCCCCAAGGCTCTGGAACTCCCTTCCTCACTCCCTTCGCTTCGCTCCCTCTCTTCTCAGTTTCAGGTCACAGCTAATGACCTTTCTCTTCGACCGCGTCTTTGGTCACCTTTCTACTCCTGCCCCTGACTTGGTCCCGGGATCTGCTACTGTGAAGCGTTCTGAGACGCTGTCCGGCGTAGAGGGTGCTATATAAATTGAAGTTGTTGTTGTTTTCCTTTCCACCCCATGATAATGCCTGCCTACACTATGAGACATCCTCTCAAGTGAAAGGTGCCATATCAAATACTAAATACTAATACTTATTACTATTAATGAGCTCACATTATAAATTCTATTTGAAAAGGCAGCATCAAGAAGAATAAAAACAAGTGGAGCTTATTTGTGTGTTGAAAGTTCACCCTGTGGACTAGCTAAGGAAAGGAGAGTGGAAAGAGCTAATGACACTTTAAATGGATCCCTGAACTGTATTTAGAAAGAAAGCTTTGATTGGCAGTGAATCTGAATGGTTTTAAACATTCTCACAGGCCATATTTCCGGACAACATCAGAACCACAAGATCCACCCGAACTCCAGATTCACATTCAATTCACCCCCTGAAAGATTTGCTTGTATTTCATGTCGCTCTGCGACTCTGTTTTGTCAGATGCAGACTTTTATGTTCCCATTAAAGCTAATGGGATGTGCCACCTCAGGTTGCTTGGTAACTTATTCGAGGCTGGGTACACACTTGGTTTGAGAGGTTTTGATAAAAATATCAGCCAGTTGTTAACACACTGACCTCTGAGTCAGAAATTTGTGGGTTCAAGCCCCAAGTTGTGACTTTGAGATCACATTGTCTGGGAAGCCCTGCACTATTGGAGATACTGTCCTTTGAATTATATTTTAAACCAAGGTCCCATCGGCCAGTTTGGATGCATATCAAAGATCCCATTGCATGAATCATAAAGAGAAGAGTTTCTCCTTGTGTTCTTGCATTTGTAATGCAACTCTCATGTCGGGAGGACGTCTCAAAGCACTTAGCAATATTCTATTGTAAAGTTTAGTGATCGTGTGGTTTGTTTGGTGGGGGAGGGTGAACACGGCAGCCAATTTGCACATAGCAGCATCTCATAAACAGCATATACAAACCAAGGAGTAAAACCACTAAAGAAAATAAGTGACATTGCCAGAGCCTATGGTTCAGCCACATCTAAAGGCTGTCACTGAATTCAAACAATTTACAGACAGGTAGAGATATTGCATGAAATGGTAACCTGTTGCCGTGGCCTGCTGTAAACCCTGGTGTGAAACCATTACCTGATGTGATGCTGTCACAATGCATGTCACCGACCTGTGTTGTTAACATCCTCAGTAATTAATATCAACCACTTGCTCTGCCAGTTTCAACCAAGCAAGCAGCTACCATCTACCAGGCTCAGAACTTCCAGGTAAGTCAGGGTCACTTACCTTCAGCAACTACAACTGCATATTCCTGGCTACATCTCATTGAGTGGCACTCCTTGAAGGGCGGTATGGGCTCAGTGGTTCAATCGTGGGGAGCAGATCCCAATATAAACAAAGCGTTGAGATTCAATGCTGTTGGCAAGTCAAAAGCTGCCTGGTTGTGTCACAACTGCACTACTCCTCCTTGGCCACAGGTTGGAGCCATTCACAAGAAGCCCATTTGCAAAGAGTTTCCCAAAGAGTTGTGTACCCACACTGACCGATATGTTGAGAGTACAAGTTACTTTCAATGCTTGAGACAGAGGACGTGGGGGTTTAGTATTGCAAAGGGCAATATCCAGGCAAGGACCAGGAAGTATTTCTCTACAGGGGAGTATGCCAGCATGAATGGTTGAGGCCAGGGGTGTTGGACACAATTGGGAGTAGTTTGATGCTATGTGCGGCAGTGGATGCAGTAGGGTGTGTATTCTGGAAGGATGAGATCAAATGTGCCAAAGAGCCTTCTTCATCTGAAATTTTCTTAATAATAATAAAATAATATAGCGCCTTTCAGATTGGGAGGACGTCACAAGAATTTACTATGAAGTGTGAAGTGACTGTGCATTTGTGAGCGAACACGGCAACCAATTTGCATCCAGCAATGTCCTGCAAACAGCCTTAAAGCCAATTCTAATTGAGGGATTGTTGGCCAGGACACCGGGAGAAACTCCCCAATAGTACTTAATGTCCTCCCTGAATAGGCATATGGGACCTTGGTTTAAAATCTTGTCTAAAGGACCTCCAACAATGCAACAGCCCCCACCACTGTAGTGTCAGCTTGGACTTTGTGTGTTCACGTCTTGATGTAGGGCTTGAATCCACTGCTTTCTGACTCAGTGGCAAGAGTGCTACCACTGAGCCAGGTTGACTCTTGTGAGCTTATGCAGTTTGTGTCACAAAACTGATTGCTCAGGTCCCAGTCAGCAATACATAGTTCAGTGTGGTTTATGAACTCTCTGACATTTTCAGTGGTGAAACCAGAAAGCTGAGCTTGCAGCCACGGCCTATTGGTGCGACAAACACTCTTTATGTTTAGTCCCCACCCCCTCCCCCAAGTGATAGTCTCTGCCTGTAAATCCATTACCACACACCTGGGTTTAAAGGCTTGTTTATTGAGAACAGTATCAGTAGGGGAAAGGGAGAATCCCCCTTTCATATTGGGATACATTTGACACATTAAACAGTGAAACGATCCACCTACCTCTCTCTCTCACATGCACACACACATATTAAAAAGCAGCTGGATATATATCTAGTTAGGAAGAGGCAAGTGAAGGTTATTGGGTCGAGTGTGGAACAAAACCACCATATCCTTAACAGGTACAGACATAAATTTTCATAGAATCATAGAATTTTACAGCACAAAAGGAGGCCATTCAACCCATCGTGTTTGTGCCGGTCTTTGAAAAGAGCTATTCAAAGTCAATGTCAATCCCTGGGTCTCTCACAATAACCCCACAAACTTGTCCTCTCCAAATTTTAAATCGTAGAATTCATCAGAAGGAACACACTATATATATACACACACACATACAGTATATATAGCATATATATATAGTATATAAATAGATAGATATACACTTGTGTTCCTTAAGATAAAACAAACCGATACTTTGGATTCCAATTTCAGCTGGTACTTGCATCACTTTGCAGCCCCATTAGAGTGTGAAAGGCACTGTGGAGGAATTATCCTGTAATATTCCATCAGCTTTACAGTTTGCAGCCGGACTCTGTGAATTTCATACAATAATGCAATTGTATCCTGGGCTAACTGAGTTGTGCAATATCACCCACCCACGGATGAGCACAAACAACCAGACAAAAGATGAGCAACATATAATGCCAGGAGTAATAGTGCCCTTTTGCTGCACACACATGCCTAAGTGTCCTTTTATTAAAAAAAAACTTCAATTCAACCTGGTTTTAACCAGCACGGGTGCCCGATTTGAAAAATTGTGATGTTAATATGACAAGCCCACTGCTATTGTAGCAATAAGCATGCAGTTGTAGAGCGAGCATATAGGGAGATGCGTGTCTGGTTAATGCGATGGCCCGCAGGCTTCCAGGACATTGCATTAATCTGGCAGCAGCAACAAGGAAAAGCAAAGGCAATTAAAAGCTATCAGGACAGATCTTAGTCCAGGAGCTGGGAGGAGTGGGGGTGGACGAAAAAGTTGGACAAGGTCAGAGCAGGAGCTCAGCTAATAGATCACTAGGTGGGCAAAACAATCTAGAAAATGTGTCTTTGATGGGGATGGGGTCAAATCAAAGACAAATCTGTAAAGTTAGCTTGAAAAATCCAGCGTATGTTCTGATTATACTTATATAATAATAATCATCCTTGTATTTGATATAGTGCTTTATCGAGACGTGTCAAAGCACTTCACAGAATATATTGCAAAGTAAATTGGCTGTATATTTTGTGAGAGAGAAAGATATTTTGAGTAACTGAAGATAATGGGGAACTGGGAGGGAGGAGAGTGAAGACTTCAACAGCATTAGTTAGAGAGAAGTAGGGGTTTTGTAAAAAAAAAACTAAAAGTGACACAAGAGAGAAGGTAGATGAGCCAAACAGCTAATAACATGACTGTGACGGATGGGAAGGAAGATTGCACCAAGAATAAGTGTGAAATAAAGAAATAATAATCCTTGCATTTGATATCACACTTGTGTCACATTGCAAAGTCCTCTCAAAGCTCTTCACAGGATTTTACTGTGAAGTGTACTGAATGCATATTTTGTAGGTTAACCTGGCAGCCAATTTGCACTCAGTCAAGAACCTCAAACAGCCATGAAATAAGTGACCAATTTCATTTAGCGCACTGTTGGCCAGGACACTGGAAGAAACTCTCTTCTCTTTTAATACAGTGCAGTAGGATCTTTAAAATCCACCTAAAGACGCAAACATTGGTTTATATGAAGAAAGGCTCCTTCGACAATGTAGCTCTGTGTTAGAGAATCAATCTATGCAAGTTCAAAGTTCCGATGTGGGAATTGAACCACTATTCTTCTTACTCAGAGGCAAGGGTGCTTTACCAGCTGAGCCAACTCTCACCAAAAGTATTTATTGTTTACACAAGCAGGCACGCTATGGGGTTAAACTCCAGCAGTTACCCTATGTGGGTCTTGACTCTCGTCATCGTGCACCTAATCTTCTCCGGAATTAGAGTAAGCAGGGTACTCGAGGGAGCGAGTGTGAATTCCATTCCATACACAGGGAAATGTTCATGCATAAGTGAATGCACGTGTGGAACTTGCACTCTTAATCATGGTGATGGGTTTCTGCATGTGCCAGTCCAGAAAGAAATAGGATTTAAAATCCCTTCTGCAGATACAAACCTCTTACAACACAAAACAATCTCTTTAACTATACAGGCCAGTTTGGCTCAGTTGGCAACTTGCCTGATTGCCTTTGGGTCAGAAGGCTGGAGATTCAAGCCCCCTCTCATTACTTGAACTTGTAGCCTACCTCGGCTGATCCTCCAGCGCAGTGCAGGCGGGGAGCACTGCACTGCCAGAGGTACCATCTTTGGATGATGCGTTAAACCAAGACTTTATCCTGTTTATCGCTATTCAACCATGAGACACTATCCAGTGTGAAGGGGGCTACGTAAATGCAAGTTGTTTTTGTTGAAGATCCCATGACCCTATTTGAAAAGAGTAGAGTTTCCCTCAATGTCTTTGCTAACAAACCCCAGGCAATTGACTGTTTGTGGGGTCTTGTGATGGGCAAAATGACTGCTCGGCACAAACCTCAAAAACAATCACTAAACTCGACAGTAACTGGATGTGCAGCGCTTTGAAGGCATTTTTAATCGGAGTGATGAGGCACTGTTAAAAAATACTTCCTAGTTTTTCAGAGTGAGAAAATGAGAGAGAGACACACACACAGCATAAGAAAGCCCTTACATTAATAGACTTTTCAACCATACAAGTCCATCTCTAGTCTCAAACAAATTACAAACATCACAAAAGACTGCAAGTAGGTTTTTTGATAGATTTTTATGGATGGGTTAAGTGGACCCTATTATAGCTGCTTATTTTGTTCGTTTTCTCTCTCGTTCTCTCTCTCCGAGCCAGATAATTGAAATTAGCTGGGATGCATTAGTTATTATCTCACATTCCCCTGCACATGGTTGAATATGATTAATGAGTAGCCAAAGCCCCTGAAGGCCTTGTAATGAAGCCTTTTTAATGGAAAGGTGTGTACTAGCAAAACCCATATTGCTTCCTAAACAATCATTCATCACAGCCATGATCTGGCTTAGCACAATTAAGTGCAGTAGCATAAAAGCAGCTACAGAGAAGCCAGCCAGAACGTCTTCCAGCTTCCCACTGGCTCACGGCTACTCCTGGTCATTTATTTTCGCTAAATCACATTAAAAGTTGTTAGCCACGAGACACAAGGGTAAGCATGCAAGCAGATTTTGCTTCACTCTTGCCCCTTCCTCTACCTGCGTAAAACCATGCGAATATCCCTCCAGCAGTAGAGGAAAGAACACTTTCTCTTGGCTCTTCCTTTCTTCTCAATTTATCCCTTCCTTCATTCCTCACTCACTCAATGGGGAAGGAGGGGGCGAGGCGGTGGCACTGAAGGAGACATAGTGGGAGTCCAAAAAGTGGGAGATAAGGTTTGAGTGGGAGATAGGGATTAAGGTGGTTGATCGACAGAAGGTAAGGTGGGAGGTTCGACCACCACAACAACTTACATTTATAATATAGCCGCTCTTCAGACAGGGTTGCATCTCGGAGTGCTTAACGAATAGGGGGTAAAGTGGGAGGTAGGGGGTAAGTAAGGTGCGAGGTAGGGGGTAAGGTGGGAGGTAGAGGGTAATAAATAAAGTGGGAGGTAGGAACATGCTTCAGAAAAGACATGGGAGTTTAGTTCTGAAAGCAAAGAAGGAGGGAGTGAGGTTCAGGATTCACTCAAGAGTTCCAGAGAGCAAGACCAAGGTAGCCCACATGAAGGGGCCTAGAGTTAGAAGAGCGGAGAGAGTGAGCACAGGAGGAGGCTGAGCCAATTGTGCAGGGTTTGAAGGCGAAGATGTGGATGTTAAAGTTGAACTGCTAGGGGTTCTGTGGAGCCTTGTGATGCCAACAATGTTGGAACCTGGTGCCCGAGAGAATTGTATTTTAATTCAAGGCTGCTTGTTTTTTCCTTCCCTCCAAACTACTACCTGACCCGACCCATTCGCCATTTCTAAATTTAGGAAAATGGTCAAGGGAAAGAGTAAATTCCCCAGGGGGAAAAAGGTGACCCTTAAGATGGCTAAGAACTCAATGAAGATCACATTTGATGGCAAGCGGCGCTTAGTCCTGAGCAACATGGGCATTGTGACGTTTCCTCGGTGTATCCTGAAACTGACTGACATTGAAGAGATCGACTTGAGCAGGAACCAGATCAAGAAGATCCCTGAATACATCGAGAAATTTGAAAAGCTTCGCTGGCTGGACCTCCACACCAACAAGATCGATAAAATTCCCGAATCCATCGGCCAGCTGGAAAACCTCTTCTATCTCAACCTCTGCAACAACAAGCTAACCGCGGACAGCTTGCCCATTGAGCTGGGCCACCTCAAGAACTTGCGCATCCTCAACCTTGGGCTGAATTCGGTGGACATCCTGCCTACGTCCATCGGAATGCTGAAGGAGTTGTACGAACTGGGGCTCTTTGACAACAATATCTCCATGGTTCCCGACAAAATCCTTACCCTGCCCAAGCTGAAGAAGCTCAATGGCCTGCGGAACCCGTACAGCACGCCCAAGGAGGAGGACAAACCCATCGAGACCATCAACCGGCTCGACTACCTGTACCTCTGTCACAAAGAGAACCTCTGCCGCAACTGCCTCCGCAAGGCTCAACACGAGAGAGAGAAGTGGACCAAGGTGAAGAACATGTCCGACCTAAAGGAGGATCCTGATTTTTCAGGCCTCATCACACCCAATTCTGTGGCCAAAGAAGAACAGTTGACTTGGAGAACATGAATTCCTTTTCAAGGGGTTGGACATTGCCCTCCGTTGAGCAATTCTGGAGCTGGACTTGGAAACTGGCCAGGCTTACATGAAATAAAGCTGCAACAACAAATTGCTCCAAGTTGTCCCAATGACCTTGTCTTTTAAGTAATGAGTGAGTGATTGCTGGCTATGTTTCCTTTCCCTCACTCGCTCACAGGCCTTTCCCACAAATATACAGTCGGTTTTCCTGCTCACCTTTCCCCGACCCATCCCATTATCCTCTTTCCCCCCTTTCTCCCCTAACCCCACTTCCACGACTGTTTGTGTGACACTGTTGTGTGCAATTTGACTGCCGTACTTTGCCCACGAATATACAGTCAATTTTCCCACTTTCCTTCCCCCTACCCCGGCCACAACCCCCCCCCGCCCCCCCATTCTGGTCCCTACCTGACTGTTCAGCGCCTTGGGACATCCTCTTGATGTGAAAAGCGCTATGTAAATGTAATTATTGATTGATTATTGATTGATGCCCTAATGCCCCAATATCAATCCCATCTATCTGCTAACATACTTAGCCTGAGCATGCTGTCTGTCTCATGCATGCACACAAGCAGCTGTTCATCGGTCGCGTGCATGTGTCCATCTATTCATCTGTGCCTCCAGGGAGACATTCCAGACACAGGGAAATTTGTGTGGGGCTTACATATATGGGATTGCACATAGCAATGTCCTACAAACAGCCATGATGTGAATGAACATTTTTTGGGGGTGGGGGGATTATTAGCCAGAATACCGGGAGAAAATCCCTTCTGTTTTTCTTTAACAATCACCTAACCAGGAAGACAGGGCCTTCGTTTAATGTCTCATCAAAGGACGATGTCTCCAATAAGTGCAGCGCTCCCCCAGCACTACATTGGAGTGTCAGCTTGGACTGTGAGTTCAAAGTCACAATGTGGAACTTGAACCCACAACCTTTTGACTCCGATGCAGGAGTGCTTCCAATTGAGCAGGCTGACACATGTGAAATCACTGTAGTCAAAGGAGATTTTGTTTGAACCCATGAAATTACTAAAATCGGACTTAATTTGAGAGACAGTTCTTTTTAAGGCAAAATAGTCCTGGCAGGCAATGTTGGGTAAATTGCCAACAGAGAACATTGAGGTTTCTTGGCATTGGTGCTGTAGTTAGCAATTTTTAGAATAATCCATTGAAGGTATGCAACACATGGCTTATTTCAAAATGACTGCCCACATCACGGTTCACAATAAACCAACTGTGCTGGATTTAATGCTTACTTAACAAGACCGGCTCATTCTGCCATGAGCAAGGCCATGCTTGTCTCTACCTTTCTGCTAAATGCCACCATATAAGTAAATCAGATTGTGTCTTGTAGGGGCATATTACATGGCACTGTAATAAGAATCAATTCAAAATGAAATGGGGACACATCCACTTCAGAATATATATTTTCCAAACCTTCACAATGTTGATTTCCAGCTTGCATTTCATTCTAATGCAAATTGCTGCCTTTTAAATCCACTCGGGTTTAAAAGGCAGGAATTTCCATTCTGATTCCTTAACCTTGTATCACAGCAACTCGCTGCCTCTCCCTCCGATGTAATCTACATGTGGTGTGAGGTTCCAACAAGTTAGCAAGTTATGTGTAACGCACTTCCAAACAGGCTCCTTCTCCTCTACAACCTCAAATTACAAACTAACCCATAAATCAATAGTACATTGGTAAAGGGAAAGTACAATGTTAAAGTACATTGATAATAGTAAGGGTACATTGTTAAAAATCAAAGTATAGTACAGTACATTGTTAAAGGTATACTGTCAAAGATAAACTTATGCAAAACTGCACAGTGCACACATGTGTTATATTTCTTTCTCAGAACTTCCATTTGGTACAATGCCTTATCTTAAAACATCTCCAACCAACCAGCTCACAATAAGAGTCACTGCCAAGTGTCCAATGTGCTGTTTATGTAATCAAGGCCAGCAGCTAATCTGCCCCCAGCAATGAGACGAATGGTCCACATTTTCATCTGCTTTTTTCACTGAGTATGAATGAGTGTGGAACATTGGCACAAAAGAGAAACTATGCTCTTCTTAAAAAATCATCCTCTGGGATCTTTAACGCGCATCCAACTAGAGGAACAAGAAGACAGGAGCTTGGTTTTAATGCTTCCAGAATGCTGATGGGCAAAATTGAGATGTGCACCTTGATAATATTATTGCAGAGAAGAGTTATTCTGTATTCCCTCTTTAATTTATTTCTTGAACTTTAAGGACAGGGGTATGTCAAAGGCTCATCAAACCAGCTCGGCCAAAAAGCCTTAGACAGCACTTTAATATCATTTTCCTGCCTTTTTCACTGTAGCCCTCCAGTCGGATACAATCCACATTTACCAACCATCTCTCGCTCTCTTGTCTCATGCCTTTGCTGACTCTCTTTGAGACCGTCTGAGACAGTCTGTTCTGAACTCTGCTCATTAACATTTATGCAAAGATATTCTACTCCACATACAATAGTCAAATAGAATCAAACTGTAGCTCACCTAACATTCATTGTGGATTCCGTTAACCCCTTTTTCATCGATGGTATCGCATGACTAAACCTGAAGGGGAGAGAAGAAACGTTTGAAAAAACACCAATTAAACACTATTAAATTCCAAAAGATTGGAGGTGGTCTATATCAGGTTGGTTGTACCTACAAGGAAACATTGGAGGAACTGGGTCTGTTTCCATAAAACAGAACAGGCTGAGCACCAACTTGAGGCAAGGGAGATTTTAGAACATTATGATGGGTATTTGATAACACTCATAGGAGTCATTGGCAATGGAGCAAAGGGAAGAGGCGAGGAGAAATGGCTCTGTTGTTAGGGCTGCAAGAACATGTGATCATAGTTGAGGCAGAATCCAACATTAGTTTTTAAGTGGGAATGGAATAGTGGAAAATGAGAAATAGCAAAGGGTGTGGGGAAAAGGCAGGAGAATGGAATTGCCAGAAGACTTTCTGGTTGTTGCCTGGCTGTGGGTGGGGGGTTGTGGGTGGGTGTGGAGGCTGGTACTTACTTTTTAAAGGCCTTTTTTCGATCTTTCTTATGGAATACGAGAAACTTTGAGAAACCATTCTTCAAAATGATTTCAAGTGCAATGTCCTGGAAGATTGGAACAGACAGGTAATTGGGCAGCAAGAGCTGTAAAGTGAGACTGTGTATTTTATGAGCAACATGTGGCAGCCAATTGCACACAGCAGTGTTCCACAAACATTTTTTGAGTGATTATTTTTTGAGGAAATATAACCCCCAGAAAGTGATTCACCAATCAACTAATAATTGGGTTCCTACTTACTACTGGGTAAATAGAGCCAAGTAGAATAAGTAAACCTGCCTAAGTTTTCATCCTGTCCACGATTCGAACCTGGGCACTCTCACTTGCGAGGTGAACGAGCTAAGCACTATGTGATAGGATTCTGATTAGTTGACAAAGCAAAGCATCCGCAGACTGGGAGATTGAATCTGGATGCCTGGCTGTGCTTTTCAGTAATTAGTGGCTTTACCAAGTGAGCTACTAAGTGGCTAAATGTCCTTTGCCACCCTCTCCTCGTGTGCAGCAGAGCATTGCACCTACCTGGAGAAGGAAGCGCAGGTGGCGGATTTCCACAACGTCTCCATACGGATACCTGGAACACTTTGGTATCGTCCCATTCTTTTCTTTCTTGCACATGTCGTAAATGTAGGAATCATCAACGCTGAAAGTACGAAGAAAAGAAAAACTGGATACTGATTTCCTAAAAACAAACATGTGTTTCCAAGAAAGTGGCACCGTTCGAAACGAGGAAGGAATTTCAGCGGGACACTAATGGCCCGTGGGACATGGGTTGGCCACCACTGCTCTCAGCTGTCATGGTTATTTGTTAGTAAACATTTTTGGTTTGAATGCTCCTGGAAATACCTTGATGGATGGTGATTGACGCAGTACAAGTCGTCCGATGCCGAGAGTGTGAAATTCTCGGCGACGTAGAAATGATCTCGACCAAAGAGCAGGACACCCTCCACTAGGGATTGGCCTTCCACAACGATCAGGGAACATTTCATGTTGACCTACCAAAGGGAACAGGTGCAGAGTAAAGTCATGTCCCACCACACCAATGATTGAGGGCTCCAGTAAACTGCTTTTATTCTCAGCCTCTGGGCTTGGAAATAAAGTGTTTGAAGCCAGGATTTGAGAATAGAAATCTCCTGAAAACAACTACGACAACTTGCATTTATAAAGCACGGATTTTAACATTCCCGTGGCGTTATGCAAAAGAGTTTCTCTCGATGTGCTACCTACACATGCAAATTTCCTTGTGTCTGGAATGGGATCCACATTCTCTTACCAAATTCAGCACCTTGGGACGTTCTCCCGATGTGAAAGTCGCAATATAAATGCAATTTGTTGTTGTGTGATACGATAGGATAAGCATCAAATTAAACTATAAACTGCAAAAACTCTTGGAAGTGCACTTTTATATTTAAAACAAATCATTAACTTAAGGAGCAAAGTTCTTTATACCAGACTGAGCTTCAATAACTGCACAACTGGCTTCGACTAGAGAATACCTTCCTTTCTTAAAAGGCCATCGTTCTTTACCTTTCAACTGGCCGTTTAGTCTGGGCATGTGCAGAAAATACAATGACTACATGCATTTGTATAGTGGCCATCAGACAGGGCAGCGAGTTGGAGGGCATAAAGATACCTACGTAGAGAAGTATCACAAGGGCTGTGTGGCTGAACATGCTAAACGCTTGGCACAAAGTCAATTGTCTCCAGAGAGTGAGACAAACAAGACCAGACAGTTAGAACTTCGCACCAGGGTCTGGGTGATGTGACCCACAGAACCCACAGATGGCTTCACAGCAGCCAATTAATTCCTGCCACTCAACAATAGCCGCTTGTGACCCACCCTGGACTTTTGCTACCTCAGCCCTGAGTGAAACCAGCCTCGTCTCGGCAATCTACCTGGAATAAACTGCCCAGTTCAGGAACGGGGGGTGCGAGGTACAGGGCTCGATGTGACAGAGGGATCCCATAGCTCCAGCAACACAGCCCTGACATAGGAGCTGTCAGCCTGGGTCTAACCTCTGAGACAGAAGGCTATGGCTTCATGTCCACAAAAGGACTTTGAACTCCCCCGGCTGAATTGTCACAATGCCATCCTTCAGATCAGACATTCAACTGAGTTCCTGCCTGCCTGTTGTAGGTGGACGATTAAGATCCCATGGGCACCAGTTGAAAAGACAAGGGAGTGTTCTCGCTAACAGTCCTCCAGACAAAATGACTGATTTGCTTCATGGCTGTTTGTGGGACGTTGCTGTTCACAGATTAGCTGCTGTGTTTGGCAACAAATTATACACGGTAGCTCCACTTCATAGTGAATCATTTTCAGACATACTTTTGGTGTGAAAGGCGTCATATCAAATATAAGAATTGTTAATATTTAAGCTATTTATGCATGTGTCAGACACCCGGCTGACCCAAAGAACACGATCGCATTGATTCATAAAAGTGTCCCTTTTTATTCTTATACCAAAGCGTTACCAGGTGCCTTGGTTATTAAAGTGTGACGATGGTTTGAACAAGAGCAACCTATTTATTGAGAGGGGAACAATTAACCAGCATGAATGATATTATCCACTTCACTTGCAAACACCTAGCGGCACCTGCTCCTTTTCAGATCAACCATGGCAGATGCAGCAAATTCCCCCTCGACTTACAAACAGCAACCATATGTGTAGGGTAGCTTGCTGGTAGCGGAGAACAATTAATATGAATCAAACAGGAACGGCCTGCAGGAGCATGGCGCTTACAAAGCACACAGCTATCGGCGGGCAGATCAGTGAAACATAACTAATGTTTGCTTGTTCTGGTTAATACGAGTTTTGAGGTTCCTCTGTTTGGACCTCTCTGTTCTCCTCAGTTCACCATGTGACCATTAGGGACTGAGACCAATGTGCACTCCATGCCCACCCACACCCCTATACATACACACGATCAGAAAGGAAGATATGGTAGGTATACAGAGAAGCAGTAATCTTGGCCGAGTTCTATCCTGATAATACCCAGAGGGACTGATTGAAATTGTAACTCCACTACAGCGAGTAAACAGCAATAATCCTTGCATTTAATATCATGCCTTATCACATCATTAGGACGTCTCAAAACACTTCACAGATTAAAACTGTAAAATCAATTCACTGTATATTTTTGGAGTAAAACTAACTAATAATAGGTATCAACTTGACCCATTGCATTACTGTTGCCGTTCGCTCCTCCAACAAAACCATCAAATCCTCATCCCAATTCCTTCTGAAACTCACTTGAACAACTTGCTTTGGAAACAATGAAAATTAAGTTTATGAATCCCATTGTAACAGCAAGATTCAAATGAGCAATAGTAAAAAAAAACTTCTGTTTGATCCCATCCACTTCAGAATACATAATACACAGTCACTACCCTTTACAGTAAATCCAGTGAAGTTCTTTGAAGGGTCTGCATGGTGTGAAGGGTGCTGCATCAAATGTTATTATCAATACACATTCCTACTGAAAAATAGGGAAATACAAAGAGGCAATCTAATAAGCCTCTTGAAACGTCTGTGGGTGAACACAGAACACATGTTTGTTCTTTAGCTTGAACCAGACAGAATGGTATCTTAACAATAAAACTATTCAATGGTACATTGGTGTCAAAAATTCATAATAATACCACTACCACTATTATTAATAATAATCCTTTCATTTGGTAAAGCACCTTTAAATTCAGCAGGATACCCCAAAGTGCTTCACAGGATATACTGTAAAGTATACTGACTTTGTGATTGCTTTGTGGGTGAACCACAAATTGCAACCAAATTGTGCATAACATGGAACTAATAACCAATTTATATTTGGGAGATTATTGGCCAGAACACAGGAAGAAACTCCCTTCTCTTTCAGAATAGGCCGTGAGATCATTAATATCTGCCTCCGACACACACACACACACAGACTGCATCAGAGAGTCAGTTTAGAATATATAAATTCCAAGTGCCCACATGGGGCTTGAACCCACAACCTGCTGAAAAAGAGGTAAGAGTGCTACCAAGGCTGGCACATTGTGAGGGTATGACAATTGAAGCCTCACAGAGATGCTGTAAAATATGCACGGTTGAAATCTCTATCAACAATCCTCCATTGGAACTTTTTATTCCTGCTGTACTCTTCCTCCGAGCAACAAGCATCATAAATTAGAGTTCACATAAAGACTTCATCTGCCACGTTGACAATATTAGCATAACAATGATTAATGAATGAAAGGTAATCCAGTAAAGAAAGGGAACAGTTTAAAATTTCATTATTGGTTATTATATGAACTGACATAATTTACTTAACAGTGCCAGGGGTATTACCACATGGGCATTATATAAGATGCAGCATAATTATGTTTCAGGTAAGTCAGTTGCCCAGGCTTAAAACACACACACAACACATACATACATATATATACATACACACAACACACACATATAGATACTGTATATATGTATATGTACATCTATATATATACTGTATATATATATATATTATATATATGCACAAACACACAGCTATTGCTTGCTATCGCAGGAGTCGGGATCCCAGGATTTGAAGAAAGGAAAGGCTTTGGACACAGCATGTTCAAGCGTTGTAGCTCGAGTTGCTGAGGTTTGGACACCGCAAACAACAAGGCAGCCCGAGGGTTTCAGTATTGCAATGGAATGGAAGAAAATGTGTTCATTATATTTTTTAATCAGCCGAGTGTCTGACACATGTGAAAACCCATCTCCCTGGAGGGATACACCCCGCTTATCTAACCTCGGGGGGTATTTGGTGTGGGCAGCTCGAGGTCAATGCTTGGGGACCTCAGATTGTGCTGGAGTTTAACCAGCCTCTGTGTCAACCCAACAATAAAACTTTGAAACAAGCCAGTTATTCCCAGCGCAGAGCAATATCCCAAGTTATATAACCCTTTCATTTGATATAACTCCTTATCATGCTGGGAGGACATCTCAAAATGCTTCAGAAAATTTCATTGTGAAGTATAGTGACTGTATATTTTGAAAGTAGACGCAGTTGCCAATTTGCACACGGACTTGTCTCAGAAACAGCCATGAAATGAATGACCAATTGTGTCCCTGGGGGTGTTGGTCAGAAAAATGGGGGGGAAAAAAAACCCTTCTCTTTTCGAATAGAGCCATGGGGAGCTATATAAATGCAAGTTGTTATTGTCTAACTATCATAGATGTCATAATCAGCACCCCACCTTTTAACCCCTGAGTCTTTCCTTACCTTTTCTCTCTCGTCTAAAAGCTGGAGAATAATTTGCCTCTCTTTACACTGCTCGAAGAATTCCTCAGACTGAAGACTGTCGATCAGGGCTGGGAAAAAGGTTAGCTCATTGCAATCTATTCCTCTTTCATCAATATCGCCTTCCATCGCATTCAAGTTGTATCCTGGCAAAATTCAATATAAAAGTAAGATTTATTTGATATTTTATTCCAGAGAAAGTACAAAAGGCACCTCTGACAATGTAGTTCACCCCCACAACTATATGAGTTCAGATTTGAATCTGCAAACTTCTGACTCAGAGGAAAGAGGGCTACCAACTGAGGCAGGTGGATTTCATTCTTACAGCGCCTTAGAATGATCAGACATTTCAAAATTACTTTGTAAGTCAATACTCAAAAACAATAACTTTGATTTATATAGCCCCCTTCACACCGGTTAAGGTCAGGAATTGAGCGCTTTACTCCCCAGGTATTTTGACTTGGGTCATCTTATTCTCTAGGTCACTATCCCTCAGTGAAATCAACTTCATCCCAAGCAAACTACTGGCAAAAGCGGATGGTGGGAAATCTTTTAAACAGAAAATACTCTCCTGATATCTGCCTGTCTCTTTAAGATGGAAGTATTTGACCTGGAACTATCAGATCACAAGATTGGTTCACATGAAAAAAAACATTCAACTCACCTTATCTCCTCCCTCCCATCACAAACTGTTTTTCAAATGAGTCCAGTATCCTGACCTCAACTAATCATCTTAACAGTCTGCTCCAGTTGTTAAATTACCCCCTTGGTAAAGAAAAACTTCCTGATGTTTCCTGAAATTACTATTTGCACTAGAAATCTATGCAATGTTCTATAGCCTTGCTGCATGATAAAGTATTGTTCTAGGTTTACTTTTTTAATCCCTCTAAGATTTTAAAGATTTCGCTATAAAGTTCCCTCTGAGTCATCTTCTCACAAGACTAAAGAGTCCCAGCGTGTCTAATCGCTGCTCGGAGCTCATTCCTCACCCGTGTAAATTGAAGAGAATGCTGCGTTGGTAAGTCTTACCTGCGCTTGCCAGCTTCTCCCGATTCTCAGTTATTCCCAAATGTTCTTCAGCCTCGAGAAGCACCGTGTAGAAATCATTGTTTCCGGATCTCATTGCTTGCTTCTTCAGTGCCTGCAAAACAAGAACACGTCTTGACGCAAGTGTCTTTTAGCAATGACTTCCTGACAATCCACTATGTTTGACCTAAGAAATGGGGCGGCCAATTTGTGCACAATAGTGTCCCACATACAGCCATGGAGTTTAGCATGTTATTAAAATATCTGAACTACTGTTTGATGGTGGAGGGAATGTAATAAAATTTCTGAAAGTAATCAATGTGTGACAAGAGCCTGGGTGAGAGCATGTTTGCACACAGCATTGTTACACAGACAGCCATGAAATTAATAAATGTCCTTCACACGCACCCCCCCACCCCCAGCATTTTGCGCTAGACCCCACCATAATGTTTTCAATAGGAAACAGTGTTTGGGCTTCAGTGATAGGCTCCAACACCCAGAGCTACAACACTGATAGCAATATAGGAATCTGCAAAGCACCCAAAGCACAAGTTGTGATCGATGCGGCCAAAGTAAATGTGCAGTGAAACCTGTTCAAGGAACCATCACTCTTCAGGAACCAACCCTTTATCAAACACTTTGGAAAAGCCTGGAACAAATCGTTTCACAGACCAATGAACCCTTAGTCAGAGGAGGCCATCCTTATATTAGAATATAAGAATTTTGCTAGGCGAAACAAGACCAAGGTCCATCTAGTTTGCCTTCCACCACCCAGGCAGTCGCTTGACATGTTGTGTCCCAAACTATACTCTATTATAAAGGCCACCATCCCTGAGTTCAGTGGCTGGTTGTTGCAGATAGGTTTTTGACAGTGTTGAGAAAAGGGGCAACGGGAAATCCGCTAAAAGTGACAAAGGGAGCTGATTAGTGAGGTGCGCGGCAATGCATTCACTACAACATCAAACGTAACAGGCCAATCACCTCTAAAACGAGTCGAGGTGGAACCTTGAACACTGGCTTTTAGCTGTTCCTGGAAGATAAGCAGAAGAGCCTGGGCTGCGAGCTGCCTTTGACAAAGTCACTTTGGTGACCTTTTGGGTGCTGATTGCTTCCCTTACTGAACAGTGGTTAGCAGTGGTGGCGTTCTACTACGTCACGCTACAAACTAGAGTCATTATATCTCTGACAGGAGAGATACAATCATAAATCACAATTTCGCCTCGTCCCAGTGATCGGATCACGCTGAGTAATTGAGGTGCAACTTTAGTTGCTTTTAATCTCCTCTCAACAAATTGTTCCTCCATTCGGCTCTCGCCATCTGTAGTCTCTTCTCATCTTGCCGACGAGTTTAGCTATGCAGATTGAAACGTCCGGCTCAAATAAAATTGGTCATTCGTTTCATGGCTGTTTGTGGTATGTTGCCTCACACAATTTGGCTGCTGCGTTTGCTGACAAAACATAGTCACTGCACTTTACAGTACATCAGGTGAAGTGCTTTGAAACGTTTCAATGACGTGATAAAGCACAATATCAAATGCAAGAATTATTGTACAGCTTGATGCTATGAGCAATGAACTGTGTAGTGGGATCAAATGGGCTGAGGGCTTTCTTCATCTGACACCCTCGTGATCTAATAATAATCTGCGCATTTGCATTTTGTTGTCTGGTGTGTGTGTCTGCCATTATCTGGCGATCTGAGATGCCACCCTTGAGTGAGTGGCACTATATGAATGAAAGTTGTTGTTAGAAGTTGCTGTCTTCTCCACATGAAAGGCACTGTACCAAATGTAAGGATTATTATTATTATTAGAATAATAAAATTTCCAGGAGAAAGTGAGCCCTTGCTGGGTTCTGTCCAGATTGGGAGACACAAACTTAATGGTCACTTGCTAGGGGGTGGAAGAGACCTATGCCCTTCAAACCTTGACCCCTGCCGCTGCTGACCACTAAGTAGCCTCAGCTGCATAGCAATATGGAGGTCAGAGACCTCCTGCTCGCTCACTCCCCACATAAAGCAGGTGTCCCTCCAAAAAAACTCCCTAGAGACAGGAATCATTAATTTGGGCTGAGACAATGCTGAGTAGGACTGGCAAGCCTCCCACCTCCATTAACCAGGTGCCCTGTGTTACCCTTCCCTGGGCAGGTAATTAAATTGCGTCATCCTCAACCAGTTACAACATGCACAATCTCGTTTCGCTGCCCATCAACTGCAGAGTTTGCAACCGTCGTTGGCTGCCTGTTTGTGGATTGTTGCCGTGCGCAACTTGGTTGCTGTGAATGCTTGCAAAACACACACAGTCACTGAACTTTACAGCAATTCCCTGCAAAGCACTTCGAGATTTTCTGATAAGTCGTCGTAACAAATGCAAGGGTTGTTTTACCACAATGGCACCTCCGACCACTGGCTGCTCAGAGAGAGGGCCACTGCATTCAAGTCACTTTGCACTCGTGTCCGGCAATATATCAATATATCGGTTATATCGATATAATTTTTCATATCGATATATCGATATACTGATATCGGAAATTTGAATATATCGGTATATCGAAAAATTTGGTATGAAAAAAATATCAGTATATCCACAAAATATCGGTATATCGTCCGTAGAGCACAAATATCTGAATACGCGCGCATCCCCCTTCTTCCCTTTCCCCCCACCACCAAACACAATCAGATATGTGCAGACCGGTCATTCCCCCCTCCCACTCCTCCCACTAATCACCATTTCCGCTCATGCACAAGATAAAAACTCGGTGATATCGATATATCGGTATATATAGATATGAGCCCACCGATATATCGATATCGGAAAATTTCCATATCGACGGACCCTACTTTACACTATATTCTGTGAAGCGCTTTGAGACGTCTAAAAGATGCGAAAAGTGCTATATCAAATGCAAGGATTATTATTTATTATAACTGGTCTACGCTGGCTCCACAAGCACCTCCTCCGGCCCTTCCTCAACTAAGCCTATAATAACCTTCTATTTCTTTCTCCCTCGTACTTATCTAGCTCCCCCTTAAATACATCTATGTTATTCCCCTCATCTACACCTTGCGGTAGCCGGTTCCACATTCCCACCACTCTCCTGGTAAAGAAGTTTCTTCTGACTTCCCTATTTAATTTATTGGTGACTGTTTTATATTTATGGCTCCTGGTTTTAAGTCTCCCCCACAAGTGATAACATCTTCTCTATGTCTTCTCACTCGGAAAGAGACAGGTTCTCCTGGTGTCCAGGCCAACAATCTCCCAGATTAAACCGGTCGTTCGCTTTGTGGCTGCTTGTGTGCTGTTGCTGTGTGCAAATCAGTTGCCGTGTTTGCCTCTTCGGTAAAATCAAGTGAAGGGCATTGAGACATTTTCATGACGCCAATTGCCAGGATTATTATTATCAGCACTGCCCATTTACAAGCTTCTTCTAAAGTTTCTTCTGCCTCTTCAAATAGGGAATCTCACCAGAGGAGCAATGGAACAATCGCTACAGCTAGCTCGCACCACCTGGCAAATCCAAAGAGAATATTGTCGTGTGCTAATCCATCATTCTCTACATCAATACTACTTAAAAGAGAGTTCCTTGCTCCTTTCACCTTTGCCTCATAACAAGTCAAAAGGCCCTTGCCTTCAGGGATGAATGTGCTCTGATCCAAACAGAACATGGTCAATAAATACTACTTCGATTGTTCATTTCGAGCCTCTGAGCCTTCCGACATCCTGTGTTCTTAGGCTTAAGCAAAGGACATTCTGTAACTGCAGTTCTTCTAGTGAGGGGGCGGGGGAAGAAAGTAAGAGTCATGCAGAGGGCTTTTTTTTTGTGAAAGTTACATTGTACCCTAAAGTTGAATGTTATTGTAATAATAAACCTTGCGTTTCTGATATAGCGTAATGTAATGAGAAATAATAATAATCCTTGCATTTGATATATATAATGCTTTTCATGTCTTCTAGGCATCTTAAAGCACTTCCCAGAAATGTACTGTAAAAACAAGTGAATTGACTGCATATTTGTGGGCGGAATTGCTCAAATCAGCATCCTTCAATCAGTTGTGGATTGGCGTGACCAATTTATTATGTTTTATCTTGTGATGTTTCAAAGTGCTTGAAAGGATTACTAATAATAACCCCTCTATTTGATTCAGTGCCTTTCACTTTGGGAGGACGTCTCAAAGCACCTCACTTTTTTTTAAAGCACTTTTAAAGTGTAGTGACTTTGCATACTTTGTTTCACAGTTTAAAAAGATGGCCTCAAGGGCCAGCCTCAGAAAGGGGAGCCCCGCACGTTCGCTCCAGAGCTAACATTGCAGTCACATACATTAATTATTTTCCCCCGGATAATTTATGTGCCGCACTGCTCACCCGGACAATGATGCATAGGGTTTGGGTCTGATGATTAAGTGCATGATCTAAAAGGTATAATCTTACTGCTCTCTCGTCTTCTCGTTTTCGACATGCATCATAAGCATAATTGATGTAAAATGTGTTTGGTCTCATCTTCTTCCTCATTCGACTGGGGCCTTCAGCCATGTCCAGGATCCACGCTGCGTCCTGCTGTGACCCTGATAAAGGACCCCATAATCCTCGCTCCCGAAGCAGCTGTTGTTCTGTCTTCTCCCAGTCTTTCCAAGCCTGGTTCTGAATGCATTGCTGCATCTGGGGAACAGGAGCAAAACGCCTCAACAGATGGCAAATGTGTAGCCCTACAGCTGGTATCTCAATTGTTCTTTCTATTTTTGAAAAAAAACATTTCTTTGGGAAAAGAACATTTCTGGGATTTGCCACATTGGATTGCACAGATTCCAGGTTTAGACAGTACAGACCTGCTGCTATGTCCCACTCGATTACTGCACATTGCAAAACTTGATAAAACATTTTTCGGGCTCATCTCTAAACTTTGTTTGTCATAGGAACAGGAGTAGGCCATTCAGCCTCTTGAGCATGTGCCACCATTCCATTAGATCATGGCTGATCTGTACCTCAACTCCGTTTACCCACCTTTCTTTGTCCATGGGATATCCTCCTAATGTGAAAGCTGCTATAATAATAATCCTTGAATTTGATGTAGCACTTTTCATGTCTTCTAGACATCTCAAAGTACTTCACGGAATATACTGTAAACTGAATTGACTATATATGGGCGAAATGTGGCAGCCAATTATAATTTTGTTTGTTGTTGTTGATATACCTTGATACCTTGACCTACCAAAAATCTGTTCCAGACTCTCACTATTTTTGTGTGAAAAAGTGCTTCTTTCCTTATTTCACTCCTAAATGGCCTAACTCTAATTTTAAGATTATGCCCCCTTGTTATGGATTCCCTGACCAGAGGAAATGGCTTCTCTGAATCTAATCCAGCCTGGCTCATCAACAGCCTGGTTCAGTGGATAGAACTCTCATCTCTGAGTCGAAGGCTGCAGGTTCGAACCCCACCCCAGAGCTTTGCACCCACATAGGCTGTTGGTCCAAGGCAGTGCTGGAGGAGGTGCCATCCTTTCGGCTGGACATTAAACTGAGATCCTGTCTGTCCATTTACATGAACATACAGGATGTCACAAAATTATTTGCAGAGAGAAGGGATTTCTCCTGTAAATCCTTGCCCACAATTCCACCAGATAAAATTGGTGATTCACTTCAATTGAATGTACTGACTAACGGCACAGTTTATTGAGACTGGAGAAGGTTCAGGGCACCCACTTCTGACATTCCAGTGTTGGGGGAAGTGACATCCTTTGGATGAGACATAAAATCCAAAGGACATCACTTACTTCAAATGTTTTGCCCACAAAGTACATAGTCAATCCGCTTTACTGTGAAGCAATTTCTGGCATATCGACGATGTGATAAGGCAAATGCAAGGATTACTACATTAGTATTGTAGTAAAATCAAGGTCTCGGCTTTCACATCGCACCATATCATATTATTGAAATGTTTCAATGATAGATTTACTATGAAGTGCAGTGGCTAATACAGAAGTGTATTTGTGGAGTGGTGTACTTGCATCAGTTAAAGTTAAAATCAGTACCTGTAAATATTCCTTGTGCAGGCTGGCAAACATGTCTTGTCCTATTGTCCTTTGCACATTCATACTAACAGTTACCTCCTGGACAAAAAAAATGAAACAAGAACATCAGCAACAAGTAAAACACACTCAGCAAAAGGAAAAATGCTGAAGTATTTCACATCCCAAAGGTGTGTCCACTTGAAAGCTTTCGGCCTGTGTCAGCCTAGTTCACTTGGTAGCACTCTCCGAGTCAGGAGGTTGTTGATTCAAGCCCCCAAGTCAGGATTTGGAACTCATATAGTCTAGGCTGACACTCCATTGCAGTACGTCGTTACTGTCCTTTGGATGAGATGTTAAACTGAGATCCCGTCTGGCTATTCAGACGAATGTTAAACGATCCTATGGCACTATTTGAAAGGGGAGGTTCTCCTCTTGCCCTGGCCAACATTCCCCAGGATAAAATCAGTCACTTTTCAGCTGTTTGTGGGACAATGCTGTCACCTCACCCATACATTTTACAGAGAATGTACAGCACGGAAACAGGTCACTCGGGCCACCAGTCGTTACTCGTGTTTATACTCAACACAAAACTAAAATAACATCACAGGAACAAGGAAAGTATCACAGAGAATATAAACTAGCTTTACTAGATAATCTTACCTGGCTGGACGTGAACCAGCAACCTTTTTGGATATCAAAATTGACTGTACCACAATACTCAGTCAAGCTCTGCTGTCACTGAAATGCTAAGGCATTAAAATAAATTTAGATCCTGGATCCAATTTAGATCCTAGAATTTCATGGAGAAGGGAAGAGATAAAGGGCTGTGGGATTGATGATTAGGAAGTGTGGAAACTCATAAATCTCAACACCTGACTAGATTGGCAAATCGCAATTGCATACCCCTTTATCTATACCCTTGTCCCTTCTTGAATGAAATTCCATGCTCTAATGTCATTGTAATAATAATCATTGCAGTTGATATAGAGCTTTTCATGTCATGAGATTGTATCAAAATGCTTTACGGGATTTTCAATAAAGTGTAGGCACTGTTTATTTGTAGGCAAACATGGCTGCCAATTTGCCCACATTAATGGACCACAAACAGCCATTAAAGGAATGACCGATCTTCTTGAGGGAGACTGACAGGGACCTCAGTTCAGTATCCCATCTGAATTGTGGCGCCTCCAGCAATGTAGTGCTCCCCTAGCCCTGTACTGGATGTCAGCCTGGACTGTGACCTTGTCTTAACGTCTCATCTGTTCTGTGTAATTCTACAAGTGTCTACCCATACAGCTGATTGTCAGAGTGCATCCCCATTTTGGGGTCACATACATCTGAAGCTCCGGATATACCCCCGGGAGGTGAGAATCACTAGGAAGATCAGTTTGCCCCAAAATAATAATAATATAATTAATAACAATAAAAATAGCAATGATAATAATCCTTGCATTTGATCTAGCAGCTTATCACGTTGTCAAGATGTCTCAAAATGCTTCAGAGAATATAATATCGAGTGAATTGACTGTATTTTGCGGGCGAAATGCAGCAGCCAGTTTTCACACAGCAATATCACAAATAGCCATGGAGTGAGAAACTGATTTTATTTGGGAGGATTTGTTGGCCAGGACAACAGGAGAGAGAAACTGCCTTTTCTTTTGGAACAATGCCACGGGATCTTTAGCATCGAACTGAAAGGCAGACAGGACCTCGGTTTACTGTCTGAAAAGCTTTCAGGCCCAGTTTGCTCAATCGCAGGTCGGTTTGTAAGGAGGGCCTGCCCGCAGCCAGTTTCTAATAAACCGTGGTTCCACTTTGACAGGTAGCTCTTTAATGCCACTTGCGTCTGAGCGACACAACGGAACACAAATATAATTAATCTCAGACAATAGCGCTCGCGTTACACAGTAAACCCTGCTTGCTACAGACTCCTGCTTGGCTCCCAGCCAAGTCCATGATACCCCACTGCTACGTTATATTCATTAGCAGCTCACAGCAGGAAGTTGGAGCTTGCCACCGTGCCGGTGATTACATCCCGTTTGCTTACAGGATCATTAGGCTTTTAGCCGCAGCACTGCGCTGAGAAAACATTATTGTTATTTAACTGAGACGCTCATGGAATTCGCCAATCAGACAGGCACAAGCTGGCTCCCCGGTTGGGTCGACAGCAAGGCTTTTGTTAACGCGGCTACAAGCTAATCATGTCATTCAAGGTCATTGCTGGTTACTGAGCCTATCAATCAGTTCTCGACCGTGATCTATCATTGTGGCTCATTCACGGCTACTAAACTGGCTGGTGTCACATTGTCACACATGGGTCCTGGCGAATTCAAGGCCGGGATCTGTTATTGTGAAGCACTCTGAGATGCCGTCTGGCCTGGCGGGTGCTATATAAATACAAATTGTTGTTGATGTTTCAGAATTAAAATTTGTTTCACGCTTTTTTTTAAATGGTAGTGGTGAAAGACTGGACCCTGCTAGTTCCTGAATTAAAGTGTGAGGGGGTTACTTTTATTATTAGCAGAAGAGTTCAGGAGGAGGTTAGAGGAAATGTTACCATTGCAATGCGTTGTCGGAGCAAGGGACACTTTGTCACAAATGATAACTGGGGCTGGGACAATAAGGACCTTTTAAAGGGAACTGGATAGACATGTAACCAGAAAATATATTAAATGATATGAGAGAGAGAGGGAGGGAAAATGGACAAGAGAAGAGGCAGAGGGGACCTCATCCGAACAACCGTGCCTCCAACAATACAGCACTTCCCCAACACTGCATTTAGGAATATCAACCTAGACTGTGAGCTCCAAATCCCATCGTAGAGCTTGAACCAACAATCTTCTGACTCAGAGTTGAACTGACTGAGCTAGGCTGATACATGTGAATTACTCAGAGATGTTTTGCTGTCGTAGAGGGAGGGTGAGAGGGAGATTAGAGAGTGAAGCTCCATTGGGGGAGCTGGCCCACCATTAGCTCGGTGGGTGAGTGAATGGCTGAGATATATTCCGCTATGAATCTGAGGCCTGTGCTTTAATGGCTACCATTCTATGTGGAGTGCGTCTGCCTAGTTTAAAGCTCTGCCAATGCAAAGTCAACTTTCATTCTGGCAATTGTTCAAGCAAGAATTTCCTGCAGTTTGCTTGGATATTTACAAAAACCTGGAAGAGGTGAATTGCCACACCACAAACGGCTCTGTATAGTTTCTGCATTGAAAATCAGGATTTGTATCTGACGCTGTATTTTTCTGATTTAATGCTACAGTGAGTGCCTCAATCCATGCTGCCAGATGTTCTACTGCATTAGAAGGCATGCAGCTGGAATTCTTCATAAGGCTATGATCGTAGATTTGATAAAAAAACAATGTTTTGACTTGTTTTACAGCTCACTTCATAAATAAATCAATTAATAATCCTTGACACAGCACCTATAACAACAGAATGTCTCAAAGTTGCTCATACATGACTGGCTTAGTGGGTAGCACACTTGCCTACCTCCAAACCTGAAATTTGTGGGTTCAAGCCCCACATTAGGACTTTGAGCTCAATGATATATAATAATCCTTGCATTTTTATATCGTGCTTATAGTGCTTTTCATGTCTTCTAGATGTCTCAAAGCGCTTCACAGAATATACAGAACTGTAAAGTGAATTGATACTCCCCATTGCAGGGCTGGGGGTGGGTGCTGCATTGTTGGCTGCGCGATCGTTCAGGTCAGGATCCTTCTGCCTGTTTAGGCATTAATCAAATAGAGTTTCTCCTGGTGTGCCAGCCAACATACCAACCAATATAATTGGTCATTCACGTTATGGCTGTTTGTGGGGCATTGCATTTGCGCAAACTGGCTGTTGTGTTCGCCTACAAATATACAGTCACTGCACTTTGCAATAAAATCACGTGAAGCACTTTGAACTGCATGCCAATGGCATGAACGGGTGCTATGAAATACAAACATCATATTTTATTATTCCGATCAACTTGTGTTATAACTTGATACGGTTGCATTACAACATATTTCCTCAAAGAGAGTTGATACGGTCTAGAATTCCCTGCCTGAAAGGGTGGTGGAAGCAGATCTGAATGATAGCTTTCAAGAGGGAATCAGATAGGGTACTTGAAAAGGAAAAATATTGCAGGGTACGAGCAGCGAGAGTGGAACTAATTGGTAAACTCTTTCAAAGAGCCGGCACAGGCACGGTGGGCTGAATGGCCTCCTCCTG
Organism: Hydrolagus colliei; assembly: GCA_035084275.1. Lineage (NCBI taxonomy): Eukaryota > Metazoa > Chordata > Chondrichthyes > Chimaeriformes > Chimaeridae > Hydrolagus > Hydrolagus colliei. The sequence continues at coordinate 18,452,861 of CM068748.1, forward strand.
TGCTATGAGATTCTATGAAAACCATTGCCAATTCAAATCATATTCTGCTGGAAGGAATTTCACAGAAAGAAGTTCCGCTTAATGGAAAGCTCTTCTCTGCTCCTCAAATCTTTTCCCAACTTTCACACATAAAATTTCAGATTTCCACCATCTGCAGTGTTTTGCCCACATGTGGACCTAACAGGCAGACTGATCCAGACGACAACACTTCCCGCAATCCAGTGCTTTCAACTGCAGTGGCAATGAGCTTGAGCCCTGGTGTAAGTTTTGAACGCGTAACCCTGTAACCCAGAGGCCAGTGGGCTGATAACCGATGCAAAGCAACGTGCAGTGTGACAGTTGAAAGAATACTCTTCAGACGACAGAGGTGAAGGAGGGCATAAAAGCTCAATATGGAGATTGAACGATCTATTATCTTTTGTGACAAGCGAAAACTATCAACAACTATAATTACATTTGCAAAAATGGCTGTCACTCACTGTATGACTGACCAGGAACCTATGGAGAAAGTTAGCCAAAAGATAATAACCCTTATATTTGGTACAGAACTTTTTGCGTTAGGAGGGTGTCCCAAGTTGAAAAGTGTGGCGTTTGATGCTACGAGTGTTTGCAGCACACTGCTGTGCACAACTGGCTGCTGCATTTTTCCCATAAAATGTAGAGTTAAATTACTTTACAGTAGATTCTATGTAGTGCTTTAGGATGTCTCAAGAACATGATAAGGTGCTATATCAATGCACGGAATATTATTATTATTAAGTTCCAAAGCCCTGCACAGGATACACTGTAATCCATTATGTAGATCTACTTTATCTGGAACCATTATTATTTATCGGCAATTTAGCCAACAGTGGAAACATCAATATATTTGTACAGTAAGTGATTCCGCTATGGAAAATGGTGCGGAACTCAAAGGAAAGCAAAACAAAACTGGGACGCTAGTGCTATAAAGGTGCAGAAGTTAATATTCAATTCGAAAATCTCCCGAAGTGCAATTAACATCATGCTAATTTACATTTTAATTACTTCCCATGAAAACAATACATTCATTGACAGAAGAACATAATGTCAACTTCACGGTGCTGTGTTGGTAGACACTTAATGAACTTAATTAGATAATCAGAGACGTTAATTATCTTCCTAATATGCGGATAAACATATTATGCAAATGATACGTTTATTTTGCAGGCAAAAACATTCACCCGAAGATTTGAGCTCGCCTTCTGCTCTCAACCCATGTGCCCACCAATGTCAGCCAAACAAAGCAAGTGGAAAATCCAACAAACACTACATTTTTCGCTGTTCAAAACTGCATCACTTCATTCACAGTCGAAGCTAACTCTCCAATATAGTGCTGGGGTGGGGGGGGGGCGGAGGCTGCATTGTCGGAGATGCTGTTCTTTAGATGAGTCTTTAATCCGAGGTCCCGTTTGCCTGTTTAGGTGGACGTTAAATATCTCAGGATGCTAACTCCTTCAGATAAAAATAGGTCATTCACTTCACGGCTGTTTGCGGGACATTGCTGCGTGCAAACTGGCTGCTGCATTCGCCTAGAGAATACAGTCACTACACTTTACATTAATTTCTTTGAGGTGCTCTGAAACTTGCTCTTAGCGTGAAAAGTACTGTATCAAACACAATTTGTTTACATTCTTCGCTGATTTAAAGTGAGACTGAGGATGCCTCAAGGGAGTGAGGTCAGCCCTGGCTGTTAAACTCACACTGTGACCCACTCTGAGCAGGGAGAGAGATTGGTTTAACACAGGTTCACTGCTTGACAAGAGCTTCTTTATAAGAGGGACTGCTCCATCTAGCAGCCCACCCCTAAACTGACACAGCCCAGACCCGAGCAACAGTCAGACATCAAACTCTGAGCTGTATATATACCTACAATATATACTACAGGTATATATAATTATATATATTATATATAGATCTAGCTGGAAAGGCAGCATTTCTGCAGGACCAGATCCTGAGCAAACACAGGGAAGCACATCCACATCCACGTCTCACTTCATTTCATTCCAATGAGTGTCTCCTCAGCAGTGCAGTGCCATTAGCACAGCAACCCACAGAATAAAACCTGTGGCGCCCCTTCAGCAGACAACTTATATTAACTAAATTGAAGCCTGCCGCCACGTCAGGGGCTGAGAATCCAAGCTAGACACATTACATTACAGGCTCAATACCTTCCAGTGAAATGCTCCGTTATCCTCCCATTGTGAAAGTTTGTGTCAATTGCAAGGATTATTATTATTATAACTACCAGTTTGAGTGATGAGTAATACTGTGGTGAAGGGATCTTATAATTCGAGGGAAAGCATTGAAGAATAAGAATAATAATACTTGCATTTGATATAGTGCCTTATCACGTCTTCTAGACGTCTCAAAGCACTTCACGGAATATACTGTAAAGTGAATTGACTGAATTGAGAAGGTAGAGGAATCCCATTTAGCAGTTGTCATCAACAACAGGAGCGATAAAGTTACATGTATACAGCACCTTTCATGTCGGAAGTATGTCCCAAGGCACTGAACAGTTCTGGGTTTGCATACAAGCCTGGGGTTGGAATCAAGAGAATTTCAGCCCATTGCTGTTCACGCGATGAACCATTCATGGACTACTGTATAAGCTAATACAATGAACAGTAATAATACTTTGCTGTGTGTAGGGACTGTGAGATGGAGTTCAAAGATGTGGGGGCAGATATTCGAGGATTGAAAAGATTTACACATGGAAATTTCCGTGTCTGCAATGAGATGGGTCTCTCTCTCTCTTCATGGAGGACTGCACCCTGCCTAGCTAATTCCAGAGGTTGTTAGGTGCACGTTGGCATGAGTGAAGACTTCAGTGTGTGTGGAGAGGTATGGGGGGGAAGGTAACGGGTGGAGTTTAATCAGCTGAAACCAATTTGTTTGTCCAGCTTTGGTTAACAGGATATGAATGGGAAAAATACCTCTAACCCCAATATATTCTAAAAGCCTACAGCATCCAGTTTGTAAAGCACAAACTTTATCCTGAGTTCCATGGGCGGCTTTGAGACTGTTGCCTTGAAAGCTCTCATGTACTAATACAATGCGGGAATTGAGGATGAGTAGCCTTAGAGTGCGGCAATTTATCAAAGACTTGATAGGCTGTCGGCAGGATACATGTTGAGGGATATCACAAAATGAATAATGCTTTCATCAGATCCTGATTCACTTAATTACAGACTTTTTGCAGAAAAAACTACAGCAGAAGTTGCAGAAACACCAATTTCATGCATTCGTGCACGAGTTGTGTCTCAAAGCTGCATTTTCCAGATGGCGACATTTTTACTGGAGGAACTAATGATGTGGATATATTTAGGAAAAAACCAATAAAGGAGTCTTTAACCTTCAACAGCAAAAGCTTGTTCTACAAAATGTTCCAAGGGATAAATTAACAAATATCAATTACACTGCTCACTGAGGTGTGATCAGCTGTAATAATCCAAATTTTTTTTTAAAAAAAATAATTAAACAGACCCTAGGGCAAATTGTCAACACAGCACACCATGACATCACAAAGACATCCGTACCTGTGAGCAAACTTGGCTGATGCTCCTTGTCCCATACTGTGCGACGTTTCCCCAGCAAATGTGTGGAATATATTTGACTTCTCTCAAAGAGAATCACAACTTGTGCATACGCAGCTCGCTTCACATCCTTTACAAAGTGCTGGCAAGCGTAGGATCTTGCGAACTCTTTAATAAATGATACCCAAGAAAAAGATAGGACATATGGAGACTAACCTAACTCTAATATGAGAGAAGATCTTTGCAAGTTAATTCTGTTACCCAAAGTCCTAACAGTCCCTAGTCGGAAAAGCAGTGGGAAAGCTTGCCAGGCAATGCTCTCAATAACAAACTATGGGGAGTTAGCTGGTTAAATTCCAGGAGCATCGTGATATACTAATCTGGGGTCCCCAAGTCTTGGCTCTCGCTAACCTGAGTTAATTAAATACTCTCCAGAATTAGGTGAATCAGGGTTCCTCAGAATGCGTGCTTTCCATTCCAGACACAGAGAAATTGGATCTCTCAGTCTGGTTCCATTTACCTCAGTGATGTGTTACCACAGGTGTATATAGAAAAATAGTAAGATATCCATGAAAGGTTTATGCACGTATCCACTGTAAACCCACACAAAGCATCAAAATTAAACTTATTGCTACGCCAGTGAACTAGATGGACAGAGATCCCTATATATCATATTAGGGTCCGGCGATATATCGATATATCGCTAAAACCCGATATAATTTTCATATCGATACGCCGATATAGGCATTTCAAAAATATCGATATATCGAAAAAGTCGATATGTCGAACAAATCGCGCGCACTGAACTACACGACCCAGAATGCTCATCTCTATGCACAATGCACAGACCAAGGTGCAAAGCTGCCATATTGTATTCATAGTACTCGAATACAATATACAGGTATGCAAGGGGTGGGGGGGGAGAGAGACGGCGGGTGGGGGGGGGAGAGAGAGGGACGGCGGCGGGGGGGGTGGGGGAGAGAGGGACGGTGGCGGGGGGGGAGAGAGGGACGGCGGCGGGGGGATGCGGGGAGAGAGGGATGGCGGCGGGGGGGTGGGGGGAGAGACAGGGTGGATGTGATAATATACAGATAGATAGAGATAGGGGGGATGTGAGAGAGGAGAGAGACACAGAGACACAGACAGAAAAACACAGAGATGGAGAGAGTGAGTGTGAGAGACACAGAGAGAGAACGATATTTACTTCCTGAGGAGATAGGCCCCGAATGCGCGCGCACCCCGAATGCGCGTGCACCCCGAATGCGCGTGCACCCCGAATGCGCGCATGCGCAGTATGAAAACCCCGAAAATATCTTGATATGAGCCCATCGATATATCTAAATCGGAAAATTTCCATATCGACGGACCCTATATATATATATATATATAAAATTGACTTCATGAAAGACACTAAATATGGTGAGTAAAAAAGGGAACAAATATCATGATTCAAATAACTACAAGTTTCACTTTCTTTTTCCAATTATAAAGATAAAAAAAGCTCTAACCTTTTCTTCCCCCCACTGAATCAAGCAAGTGGTTTAAAAGGCAAACAACCACCCTAGAGACCTGACATGTGGCTTGAACCCTCTATCTCAGAGTGACTGTGCTACCAAGTCAGCCGGTCTGACCTCCACAGTGCACTGTGCAAAGTCAAGGACTTTAAATTCAGAGAAATAAGACTTCAGTGCAGTGAAATTGTGAGCAGTTAGGCTGTGGAAACTAAAATAGTTGCAAAACTGGTCTTTTCTAGTGCACCGTGCATGGTGGGGGGGGGAAGTAACTGCTGGAGTTTAACCAGCGGCGTTTTTACACTGCAGCGCAAATGGGACTGGAAACAAGATTGGGAATATATTTTACCTCGGCAGTGAGCGTGTCGGTCTCTTTCATTAGTCTTTTGCTGACAGATCGCACGGCTGTGGACAGGCTGCCGGTCAGCCACTCTGACTTACTCTGTGACTGAGAGGCCACGGGTTTACTGGGCAGGTTCTTCTTCTCTGAAGCTGTCAAAACAAGAGGGACCATCTTACATATGGGCATTTGGTCAGCAAAGACGCTCAGACCGTTAGATGTGAAAACAGAAAATATTTTAGGGGGATGTTTCAAAGTGCTTTTCAGGATTTACTGTAAAGTGTAGTGACTGCGCATTTTGTAGGTGAATGTGGCAGCCAAATTGTGCACAGCAATGTACCCAAAACATCTATAAAGTAAATGACTAATTTCATCTGGGAGATTGTTGGTCAAGCCAACAAGAGAAACTCCCTTGTATTTTCAAATTGTGCCAAGGGATCTTAAACATCCACCTGAACAGGCAGACACTGAAATTGCAGCACTCCCCCAGTATTGCAAAATCCTGACTTTTTGCCCCAACAAACACAAGTGCTCCCAACTGAGCTTTTCTTCAATCACCGACGACAACAACAAATTACATTTGTATAACCTTTCATGTTGGAATGGGGGGGACATCCCAATATGGGGGCCAGAAATGGGGGTTGGGACCAGGAGGCTTGGAGGGCAGAGAGGATAGGGGTAGGTTATCAACCGAATGTCAAGTTTGCTTTATAAAAAAGTGACTGGGGCTTGGCAGGTTTAAAAAACTATAAAGAGGAATAACCGTATGATTTTATATGTCTTGATAGGTTTTGTGGAGTGGTGTCATACCCACCGATATATTGCTGCCAAGCCTTTGTTGCCACTTCTTCCCACAGAGGAGAAATCTCAGAAATGGTGACAATGTTCTCCTTAGATCCTTGCTTTACTGACAGGTCAATCTTGTAGCTGTCTTCCAGTAAGTGTCTTCGCTGAGATAACAGGCGATTCCATATAGAATCCACAGAGGTCAAAATTTCCTTTTGAACTTGATGTTAGTTAAAATGAAAGTGCATTTTAGAAAAGTCAACCAGAAAACATTCAGTTTGTTCAACATTTGTAATTTCCCTTTCACTTGGTCAACTCAGAGCCTGACTCTTGAGGAACCCCTTAATAATAATAATAATCAGAATCATTATCCTTGCATTTGATATAGGGCCATTCAGCCATCAAGACGTCCCAAAGCGCTTCACAGGAATGACTATAAAGTGACTGTATTTATTTTGTGAATGAAATGCGGCAGCTAGTTTGAGCATAGCAAAAACCAGGAGAAGTTCCCTTCTCTTTTGGAATAGTGTCACAAAATGTATTACCGTCCTTCAGAAAACCAGGACAGGGATAAGCCAGGTATAATTGTTTATAATTATCACCAGTAGTGCACACTTACACCAAAATTCACCTCCCTCCCCTCCCCTGCCCTCCCCTAGATTTCCACTGTGGCTAGTTTTGGTGAGTTCCTTCTGCAGGCGCTTATTACCGTCCTGGTTGGAGATGGCTTCAAAGAATCCATCGTACTCTTCGCTGCTTGATTGGGCCTGTACACTCCAGGGGATTCTTTTGTGGTTACTGTCCACTCCAAATCCATCGGGGTACCTGAATACAACCAACAAAAAGGAGTACAATTCTCATTTACACTGTGTCTTTAAGAGGGTATCTCAAAATGGTTCGCAGAGCTGTTTGACCACACGAGCTTGGGAGGAGGAAAGTAGAAGAAAGATGGCCAAAAGTGTAAGCAAAGAAGATCACAAACAACAACAAACTGCATTTACATAGCACCCCATCTGCAGGTGGGATCATAGAGGGGTGGAAAGCAAGGTACCGGAGGAGGGAAGATGCCTTTAGAAAAGGAAGATATTGAGACACGTCTTGAAGGAGGAAAAGGTACGAGCAAGGTGGAGGGGCTCTGTGATAGGGGATGGGTTGGGGGGAGGTTACTGATACCGAAACACTGAGACAAGTGAAGTGGACAAACAGACAAAAATCAGGGGACATAAGTTGGGCTGAAGGAGATACGGAAAAGCAATGTTCAAATCGGAGTTCAATTTCAAACACTTTCCACATTTCTGGGTCTCAGCTTTTAAGAATTTTTCCTTAAATTTTAAAGGCTGAGACTAGGTGGAATTTGAGGGGGTGCTTGATGTTCATACCTCCCAGACTTGATGTGACAAAGGCAATGGATGATGCAGACAATGAAAGCTAAGTTGGAGTTGAACGTGGCAAATATGACGTCCCATTGCTTGTGTAGGAAGTTCAGAGTGCCGAGGAGGGCCAGCAGGTCGGAAAGTGACTGCCTGGGTTTTGACAGGCAGTGCAGGATGGCTCTGTTTAAGCTGCTGTAAAGGTTGTTCATGACTTGATCTTTCTGGGGATATGCCTGGTCCATCATCTGAATGCAGTGAACAGAAGGCAAGAATTGAATGCAATAACTGAGCACTGCTTTAATGATAGATTAGTCCTTTCACTTGTACAGCACCTTTCACATCCGGAGGATGTCTCAAAGTGCTTCATACTAAACACATACAATATATCCAATACTTTACACAATGAAACTCACAATCAATTGCTTGCATTCAATTCCTTTCCTGACCAGTAAGTAGGAACTCAGTTATTAGTCGTTTGGAGGATTACTTTCTCAGGGTAGTAATCCATTCCAACAAACAACAGAACAGCATTAGGTCTAACATCTTATTGGAAGGACAACACCTACGGCAATGGAACACCCCGTCCCTCCCACCAGCAAAGCATTGGAGTGTCAGCTTAGACTTCAAAGTGTGAAAGTGGGGCTTGAACCTACATTTTTCTGATTTGCAGGTGGAAGATTAGGGGTTATTTTCAATAGAAGTTATCCCTAAGACAGACAGCTTTAATGCTGTACCTGCACCATTGAGCTAAACACACAACACTGGAATACAATAAGATTGCTCACCATAACAATCCGGTCAGTCAGGAAGCTCAGGACCTTGCTAGTATCCACCGCTAACATTTTGGTGTAGAGTTTATCGACTAGCTTCTGGCTGAAATAGGAAAGATTTCCAAACATTGTGGTCCGCCTTCCCTCACTGGCGTTCTGCAAGACCCCGGGACCTGCTCGTAGAGAGAACATTCAACACCATCAGCAAAGGACCTTGAGAGGTGACTTGATACAGCGAGTGAATTGGAAACATTCTAACGCTGCAACCAGGAACTCCGTGATACAGATTACAGGAACATGGAGATAACAACAATACAATTTATGTTCGTATTGCGTCTTTCACACCAAAAGGAGGTCTCAAATTATAATAATGCTTGGATTTGATACAGCTCCTTATCGGAGAAAAATATCACAATTCACTTCAGAGTTTTTCTATGAAGTCCAGTGACTGTATTTTGTAGACAATTGTGTCAGCCAATTAGCACACAGTAAAGTCAGCAGAAACAGCCATGAAGGGAATGCCCATTTTGAAAAGAAAATCGGGGAAATCGGATTATTAACTTAACATAAGAATATATTAAGAAGTCTCTTGATGAATATATTAACTATATTACAATATATAGTTTGGTTTTAATATGTTAAAACCACTGAGGAGTACAGTGGTTCTCTGGCACTGCGCTGGAGTGTCAGCCTAGATTGTGAGTGCAATAAATTCTAGGCATGACTGACCAACATCTGTCAGGACTTTGATAATGGTTTCTTCCTCGTCGATGGCATGAAAGATGTCCATGATAAACAGCAGAATCTGAGTCTGGAATATCCTCCTCTGATCGGGTGTTGCACTTTGTGGGGCAGCCTGAGGCAAGGGAAATTCACATTGTGAAGTGAAAGCTGTAAATTATTTTAAAAGCCAACGCAGAATTCTTAAATATTCTGCCCTTTTTTTTGGGGGTGGGGGAGGTTGTGTCAGCCGAGTTTCCAACACGCACGGAAATCTGTTCCCATCCTTAAGAGTATCCAAACCAGACTGAGCTCCGCACGTCTGTGCCACCTACACTGAAAATGTCCATGTTTGGAATGAAATGCGCACTCTCTCCCTGGATGGCCACAACATGCTTAGCTAATTCGTATTCGGTATCTGACGTACAGCCATGAGATAAATGACCAATTTGATCTGAAGGATTGTTAGCCAGAACAACAGGAGAAACTCCCTTGTCTTTTCAAGTTGTGCCACGCGTTCTTTCACATCCACTTAAACAAGGCTGATCGGATCTCAGTTTAGCAGCTCGTGCAGCACCCCTGACAATGCAACAATAGTCTGGTTATATGAAGTAACCCGAGAACATTGAATCACTGGGGATGATGGGAGCGAGAAGCCAACACTAACCTCCACCAGAAGATCAACAGGGTGCAGTTGTTTACTTGCAGGGATCGTCACCAGGCTGTCCAGAAGGAGGATACGTATGAAGTCCGAGACCTGCTTCCTGGTTGGATGGGTCCACGTCTCTCCAGCATCGCACGGCTCAGCTGGAACAGCGCCACTGTCCTGAAGGCAGACTGCTGAGAGAGCCTGGTACATATACAAAGGTTATAATAATAATAATCCTTTGATATAATGTCTTACCACGTCATTGAAACGTCTCAAAGTGCTTCACAGAAATATTGTAAAGTGGACTCATCGTATTTTGTGAGCAAAATGCAATAACCAATTGCGCACAGCGGTGTCCCACAAACAGCAGTGGTTTGAGTGTCATTTGTTTTTATTACCCTTAGAAAGTGATCCACCAATTGACTAATAACCAGGGTATTATTTACTGCTAGGTACAGAGGCGTGGAGTAAGGAAACTTGCCTTAGGTTTCGCCCCACCTGCGAATCGAATATCCAGGCCCTCTCATTAGCGAGGCGAGCGCACTAATCACTACAGGACACAAGTTAAACTCTGCGAACTATAAAACCAGCAAGCAACCACTCTGGGAGCTGAAATGAATCTCTGCATTTGAGACAGCGTCTTTCACCTCAGGAGCAAGACAGGTCACCGGGAGAAACTCCCTTTTGATCTCCAATAGTGCCATGGGAACTTGAAGGTCCACCTGAACAGGCAGACGGGACTTTTGTTTAACATCCGATTCTCATCCAAAGAATGGCACCTCTGACAATGAATGCTCCATAAGCACTGCACTGAAGTGTGAGTTAGACGTTGTGAATCAACCATCCTGGTCTGGAGCTTGACAATCCCCACTCCCCACCCCAACCTTTTGACTCAGGGATGAGACTGCAACCAACTGAGTCAGGTTGACAACTGAACTGACAGTGACTTTACACTTGCATTCAATTGGCAGAAACCATATGTAACAGCATTGAGAAATGCTGTGACTTAGACCCCGACACTTGGATGTGCATCGCTAGAGACACGTACCTTGTGTTGTAGTGAGCTGGTGGTAGGGAAACAGGTCGCCGCCAGGGACTGCACAAACTCTGCTGACGTCCACAGAGGCTCTTTGGGAGCGTTATAGTAAACAAAGCAGAAGAACTGCATGACATCGCCCGGGTAGCTCAGCTTCCAGGAACCATCATCATCACCTGTGACGGGCTAACAACACCAAACCACATTATCACCTGTCTTCAATCACAGCGACATGCATTTAAACAGTGCCATTCACACAGGCTAGTGGAGAACTGGAAGGTGGTTGGAAGACATTTATGTGTCTGGAATGGAGTGTGCATTCTCTCCCTCCCTGGAGGAGTAATTCTTACAAAATGCTCCAATTCCAGAGAGGATTAGGCAAGGTTTGGGGGACCCCAGAGTGTGGGATGAGGTACTGTGCAAAGCAAGCAGCTAAAACAGTCCAGCTTTCCATTGAGAGTGCTGTGTGGGAAGCTTCCTGCTCTCTGCCCAAGCTTAGGCTTGCTGGGTTAACAGGAGCCAAGGAGGAAGGATCCCTGATCTCTGTGACTGTTCTGCCTCATTCAAACACCTGCCAATGAGCCAAGCTGGCTGGTTTGTCAGCAGCACAAGCCTGGAGTAGCGCACATTTGCCTGGGTCAGGAACTCAGGCCCCTCAGAGGATTGACTTGGGGGATACTCAGCTCCGCACATTGATGCCAGCTCAACTCTGTATACCTCCCCCAGAAGGGAGGCAGACCTTTATGCCCTAACAAAATTCTGCTTTCTTTGCTTATAAGGCACTATGTGACTTGGATCGTTCTGTGAATGAACGTGCTGTGCAACCCTACAAACTTTATATTGGGGGGGAAAAAAACAGGAGCTACAATAGCAACTTTTGAGACAATTATTGGCCGTCAATTTAACACAGTGGTTAACACTTGCTCACTCACGCTCCTGGTCACCATGTTACACAGTGATTACACTCAATCACACAAGTGCTGAGATGTTACTTAAAGCACTTTGACACTCAGCTTTCTGATCTCATTACCCGTCTAACTTCTGAGGTGAGCCACAGGGAGGGTAGACAAATTTTGCACCAAAAGTGTATAATAAGTAATACATTATTAAGTATTGTATTGCACTCTCCTGTTTTGTCCCTTGTTGCGAAAACCTAACTGGGTGGGAGTGTAAACACACCGGGAAACAACAGCTCGCATAATCAAAAGCGGGGAAGAAGGTGGGAGGGAATCAGCTGCTAAGAAAATTTGCCTATAGGTTATGTGCCCCTTGAAATGAGTTATGGGGAAATGTAGGAGGATGCCACAAGGCCCTACTGGGCTTTGCTGGTCATTGATGCAGGTCCCAACCACAACCTCGCAATGTGCTCGAGCTCTCTCACCTCACTTAAGATGGTCCTCACCATCGCCAGCAGGACCAAGGCTGCTTCTGTGCACAGGCCTGCCTGGGCCTGGCTAGTCACGGGGCCCTCGTGTTTGTCCTGCTTGGGGCTCTCCATCAGACCGGTCATCATTGCTTTGAGGCTGGACTGGGAAGAACATTCAAAGCATGTTTAAAGCACCTATCCACCTAGCGCCCATTTGATCACAGGTGAGTAGATTATTGTTAGGTAAGGGTATCAAGGTATATGGAGCACAGGAAAATAAATGGAGTTGAGGTACAGATTAGCCATGATTTAATGGAATAGTGTAACAAGCTCAAGGGGCTGAATGGCCTAGTACTGTTTCTATTTTGCCCAACTAGCTCCCATCTGTTCACAAATGATACCCATCCATTCCGAGACAGCATCCATCTATTTTCCAATAGCACCCATCTATTCCTAGATGTCAGCCAAGCTCAGTTGGGAGTATTCTCACCTCCGAGTCAGAAGGTCGTGGATTCTGGACTTTGTCTAAGCTGACTCTCCAATACAGCGTTGGGGGAGTGCTACGTCGTCAAAGTTGCCGTGCTTCGGATGAAACATTACACTGAGGTCCTGTCTGTCTGCCCAATGACACTAGGCAAGAACAGAAGGGACTTCCCGCTGGTGTCCTGGTCAGCCATCCCCCAAATCAAATTGACCGTTCACGTTTTGGGCTATTTGTGCTGTGCACAAATTGGCAGTCTGTCACATTCTCCTACACTTTACAGGGTATCCTGTGAAGTTCTTTGAGACCTCCTCCCAATGTGAAAGGCGCTATGGTATACATCAGGATTATTATTTGTGAATAATAATACATTCTGTCCCCTGACAGATCCCATCAATTCATAGACAGCACTGAGTACAAACCAAAGCCCAACATGACTGGGTAGTAAGTATTGAGCGCTGAAGAATCTCTCACCACTCTGGCTGATTCCCGTGTGTCACTCACTAACAGACAGTGGCCAGAAGTATGTTCTGTACAAAGCAGGCAGTATCAGACCAGACCGAAGTGTACATCAGCTAATAATGTCAACACTTTGCTACCATGTGCGCAGTACCACTTTATCTCCCTGTGCTTGATGTAATGTTGGAGAGCGCAGTGCACTGTGATGAGATAAGAACGTTGTTTGGATTACAATTACATCTTGTTCTAATGGTTTAATCTCAGTTTCTTCATATTCTACATACTAACTGAGCAATTATGCATCAACCACTGTAACCTTGTTGCACCCTGCTGTGAATGAAATGCTATTGTTATGCTATTTGTACATTCCTACTGAGCAATTAGTCCCCTCAGCAGTACTTCCAGCTGTCAGCGGGCTGCTTTTTCACCTGGTTGACGTCTCTTCACACTGATGGCCTCCAGTGACGAGGTTCTGCTGACGGTACCTCTTGCACCTAGACTTAGCCTGTCAAGCGATCACCTCTTAAAAGGTGAGATCGCCCAACAGAGGCTGGAAAAACCTTTAACGCAGCCTGATATGGGCTAGCTGCTTCTCCGCAGTTCTGGAAAGGAAACCGTCTTCTAAACAATGACCGAATTTCTCAAAGCATACCTCTTCGACCGTGCGTTCGGTTACCTTTCCCCCTCCCCAAACCCCCTCAGCTCCCACCCGCAGCTCGGTGCTTGTACGGCACTGAGAAGTGCTTAAAATGAAGAAGTGCATAAAATCAAGTTCTTGAATTTAACTATTAGAATCGACAATTCAAAGTGTTCTTCAGTTTTGAGACAAAGGGGGTTGCAGGCAAAAAACGCTCAAATCTGCTGCCCCTCCTAACTCTTCTTCATCTTTCCTAACTGTGTTCCCCACCCCACCCCCATCATGTAGAAATCTGGTTCACTTTTAGTACTTTTGTCTCTGAGTCCGAAGTTGTGGGTTCGAACTCACATAGTAAATGTAGCATTGCGGGTGGGTTGGATGTGTCATAGGTGTCCTCTTTCGGATAAAACATTAAACGGAGGAAGTTAAAGATTCCATGGCACTTTTCGACAAGAGAAGAGAAGGGTGTTTCTCCTGGTGCCCTGACCAACAATCCCCCTGATAAAATTAGTTACTCACAGCATGGTGTGCCTGCCACCTTCACCCGTAAAATAAACAGTCAAACCACTTTACGGTATATTCCGCTTTGTGATAAGGCGCTAAATCAAACGCAAGGATTATTATTTACCTTAGAGTCCTCCTGCACTTTGTCAACGGGCTTGCCCAGGAAGTGAGCTGCAAGCAGCACATAGAGACAGGGTATATCGATGTGATGGCTCAGAAACATCTGCATCATTTCCAATCCAGGGATCAAACCCGAGCTCTGGCTGGGAGGCTGTGGCCTCGATTTTAAATTATCTGTTATCACACAACAAATGGCGAATTGTTTACTTTCAGCATCACGCCACAATTCTGCCCTGAATTCTGAGTCAAAACTTTGTCAAAAGTCATAAATAACATTAAATAATGTGTACAGTATTACTATCAAATATTAAACAATAATTTAATAATTTGTATTAAACACGAATGGTAATATTAAATTAATTAATAATCCAACGTCTTGGGATGTCCCCCCAAGATGTCTTCGACGCTGTATAAATGTAATTTTGTTGTTGTAATATTAAATAATTGATCAGCACTATTAAGTAATAGTAGTTAACATTATGTAATCAACTGAAATCAATCCTATAATCTTGCGTAATCTTGGGATATTGTGTCCTAACAATCCCCCAAATATAATTGGTCATTCGCTTCATGGCTGATTGTGGGACATTGCTGTGTGCAAATTATCTGTGGTGTTCTCTCAAAAAATACAGTCACTACACTTCAGCCACAAATCCCATGAAGCGCTTTGAGATGTCCGCTAATAAAATGATTGTTGTTGTTTTTGTTGTTGTTGTAATACATAACCAGTGTCGAGCAAACAAGGTACATCCTCCCGACATGAATTACATAATATGAATGCAATCTGTTACTGTTGTTCTCTCTTTCTCCCTCTCTCTCTCCCTCCATGCCTCAGGTTGAAAAAAAGCTGTGTGTTATATAATACAGTAGTTACTTATAATGATTCCTTGCATTTGATACAGAGCCTTATCACAGGTCGTTTTGCAGGACTATATGGAGTAATACGCACCCATTAAAACATTGCATTCTGCTGCACTGTTTTCCAGCCAAGCATTGGCTGCCATGCTGTCTCTGAACTTGGCTAACAGTGCTGGATTGCAGAGAAATTGTAGCAATAGTTTGGAGCCCAGAATGACTGTGGTGGGGTGAAGGTTGACTTGTAGAAACAGCAGGAACCAGTCCGATCCCAGACACACAAACATTTTTTCCTGATCTCTATTGGAACAGAAAAATTTAAAAAAAACACACAGAATAACAGAGATTTAGCTTCATTTTATGAATTAACTTTTTAAAAATAAATCTGCCATTTAACAAGACTGTTGGAATAACTTACTTTAAACCGAGAGGATCAGTTGGTATGATATCAAACAGCACCTTGAGCAATTGGTTCCTTAACCATATCGTCCTTCCTGACACCTGATTTATAACTTGATGTCACAGAGATATAAAGGGGAAATACATCAAGTTGAGTGTGTTGAGTGCAGATAGGGGCAGTGTGCACGGATTTGCAGTATAATTGCTATAAATGAGTGAGTCAGTTGAGTTTGTGTGTGTGGTGTGTGTGTTTATGTGTGGTGTGTGTGCACGTGTGTGTGGGGGGCAGGGAGGGGAGTATAAAAGTGTCTCACCATCTATGGAAGTATCAGAAATCCTTTCCAGTGAAATTAATTTTTCATTCATGGAAGCTGGAGGCAAAGTGTAAGCAAGGAATAATCCAATCCTTCAACAGAGAATATTAAATATTTCAGCAGTGATTAACCTTCAAACATGTCTCTAATTACACCACAATGTTTCATTACAATTTCTGTCAGTTGTTTTACCTGGCAGCCAGGAAATTGAGTTGTCCTTTCATTTTGTACCAGCCTTTGTGGGAATCGTGTTGGTAATTTATAAGGATGATAATAATCCCTGCAGCTGACAAAGCACCTTTCACAGAAGGAGGAAGTCTCAAAAGTGTTTCACAGGATGTATGGGAAAGTGTGGTAACTGCATTTGGTTGGTGAACCTGGCAGCCAATTTGCACACAGCAATGTCCCGCAAACAGCCATGATGTGAGTGACCAATTTAATTTGAAGGATTGTTGACCAGGACACTGGGAGTAACTCCCTTATCTTTTCAAACAGTGCCATGGGATCTTTAATGTCTTAACATCTTTAATGTCTGTCTGAACAAACACTTGGTGCCTTGATTTAACGTCTCATCGAATGGATGGCACCTCCGACAATTCACTGAACTATCAGACTAGACCATATGAGTTCAAAGTCTCGACATGGGGCTTGAACCCACAGCCTTCTGACTCAGAGGCGAGAGTGCCACCAAGTGAGCCAAGCTCACACGTGGATTGTTGACATCATTCCAATATCATACATATACAACCGCACAAGTGGGTACAAAGGGACGTCCCATTGAGGTCTTGCACCGAATTCCGCAGCCCTGCATTTTGCCTGCCCATTGCTGTGTGTGAGTAACTGAGAAAGGAGTGGCTCACCTGAGATAATCTGTAGTGTTAAAGTAACCCTTCAGCAAATTGGTTAGGATGGTGCATATGACGTGAACCTTTGACCTGGTTATCAGCGGGTCGTTTAGCAGGAAGATGAGTTTCGGTGCCAACTTCAGCCTGTGCATGATCTTGGCATTTGCATCACTGTCACTGGGAGAGCCACACAACAACAACGTTTATATTGCGCCTTTCACTTAGGACAATGTCTTTGGGCGCTTTCACTGTGGTGGGGGTTGGATGCCGAGCAAGAGAGAAGGTGATCACAGACGCGTGGTGAAAGAGGTAGGTTTTAGGGTACATTTCAGGGCAGTTAGAGGAGGATGATGTGGAAGTGAGAGGCTGGGAGTGAGTGAGTTGCATTATGACTGGAGACTTGATCACCAATGGTGGAGAGTGAGGGGGGGGGGTGGGGGAAGGGGTAATGTGCTACAGGTCTGAGCTAGCTGAGCGGAGTGGGCGAGCAGAGGAGTGGAGAACAAACAGAACAGAGAGGTATGTACGTAGGTGCTAGGGCGTGGAAGGATTTATATACATCATTCAGATACCGGTAGTTCTGACATACTCTCAGTGTCAGATCACAAAGGCTTAGAGCACCAAGCCCCTGGGAACCTTAAACTGATTTGACGGGGACTCCTCGCTCAGCTGAGGTGCTCCCCATTGGTCGGTGAGTGTCACAATGATTTATAAAGTGCTTTGAAACGACAAACAAGCAGCAATAATTTCACACGCAGGGCTTAATAGATTAGAAAACAAACAACTTAAAGTCATTTGCATACATTATATAGAGATTTATAACAAATCACTCACTCACTCACTCATATCGTCCTTATTCCCTGGATAATAAACAGTTGTAAAGTCTAATAATAATAATTATCATTTTTTGGGGGGAAGGGATTATTACCCCCAGAAAATGATCCACCAACCATTTAACAACTGGGTTTCTACTTACTGCTAGGTAAACAGAGACGTATGGGGGAAGGAAATTTACCTAAGGTTTCACTACGCCCAGGAATTGCTTGCGAGGCGAGGTAGCTAACCATTACACTGCAGGACTCCCCATCCATTACATCACCTAATGCTCCTCACTTTTTTTTGTGAGTTGTTGCGTCTTGTTCATTTCCTCTCTTGAAGTCTTTTTGCAACATTTTCCTTTCTGTGTGCCTCCAGAATTACCCCATCCTCCCTTCTCTCTGAAAATTATTTTCTATGTAAAAGATCGCACAACACACAGTTTGGATAAAGATGGCCCTTTGGTTCATTTAATCTCAGCCTTCCAGAACACATGCAGTTCTATTTTTAAAATGAGTTCAGTTTGTTGCCCTCAAACACTCTTCCCAGCAATTTGAACTAGGTATTAATTACCCCTTGCATCATAAATATATTACATAGTAATCCTTGCATTTGATATCGAGCCTGATCACGTTATCAAGATGTCTCAAAATGCTTCACAGGATATGCTGCAAACGGTATTGACTGTGTACTTTTCAAACTGAAATTGTGCTTTGCAGCCCTAAACCTGTGATGTCCTGTCCTGCTGTCTCGGTGTATCTGAAAGTATTGTTCTGAGCTAACTTTCTTAGTCCCATTTTCAATCATCTGGACCTCTGTCTAAGTTCCCCTCCCTGTGAGCACCAACATGGTACTGAACCTTCAGGTACGAGTCCAATCTTATCCTTAGGACACCCATTCCTAAACTTTCCAAAAGAGGGTAGCATTCGGGAACACGTACCTTGATGGATTAAAAACTTGGAATCCAGAGGCAAAATGGGAGCTTTCCAACTCCTGCCCTGGAAGAGAGCAGTTTTCTCAGCAATGCCAGGGCTACTATCCTGCGATCTTATAGCCTACTGCAATGCAGGGCCATAAAGTGAGCTCAGGATTCAACGAGTTCTGGGAAATGTGTCAGTACCTGGATTTCAGAAGCTCCACAAAGTGTCTAAGCAGAAGTAAATCCAGTGTTTCTGGAGCATTCAGCCAAATCTGGAGAGATAGAGAAACATGTACCTCTTCATCCAGACCTTCAGTTATCTTTCCACCCCCCTCCTCTCCCCCACAGCCCACTCTCCCCCTTTAGCTGCCCAGCTGATTCTGTCAAGCTCTTTGGCCCAATGTGAAAAGCTCTATGTAAATGTAAACTGTATTGTACTGACACCTTAGAATAAGTTGTTACCTCAAAATCACACAGGAGATCTCTGAAGGCATTGCAGTTCTGGATTCTGGACGTCTCGTGGCCTAACTCCACGGTTCCAACCACAGCCAAGATGAGCTGAAAGATCCGGGTGTTTAGGAAGCGGGTCTTCCTCCTCAGCAGGTGGGCAAGAAGCTAGACAGACGGACATGAAGAAATTGTGTTTGAGGTATTTTATGGAATTCTCTACCCCAAAAGGCTGTAGATGCTCAGTCTTTGACTGAGCATCTACAGTTCTCGAACATATTCAAGACTGAAATTGATATATTTCCTATGGATAAAGGGATTAAGGGATATGGGGATAAGGCGGGTAGGTGGAATTAGATTAGAAGATTGGCCATGATCTTATTGAATGGCAGGGAAGTCTCAAGGAGCCGAATGGCCTACTCCTTATCCTTATGTTCTTACCCACAAGATAGGACCTTACCTCAATCAGACCATTGTGAACAAAGTGGAGCAAACCTGCGTAATCTCCTGCAAATAGTGTGTGTCGGTTTGTGTGTGAACCTGGTTGAGTGGTAGCATTCTCGCCTCTGGGTCTGGAGGGAGTTTGGTCAGGGGGTGTCTGAAACATGTGGAAATTCAACATCATGCTTTCTATGTGGCTTCAAGCCACAAGTCAGGACTTGGAATCACATCACAGTCAAAATTGACACTCCAATGCAGTGCTGAAGGTGTGTTGCACTGTCAGATAAGATGTTAAACCGAGGTCCATCTGCGTATTGGTGGGACATTGCTATGCGAACCTTGCTGGCTGCATTTCACTCACAAAAAAATACAGTCAATTCACTTTACAGCAACAACAGTATATCCTCTGACGTGCTTTGAGACGTCTCGAGGCAAGGCTCAGTGCCTTGGGATATCCTCCCGGCGTGAAAGGTGCTCTATAAATGTAATTTTGCTGTTATTGTTGTTGCTGTTGTCTTAATGATGTGAAAGGCAAGCCATGAAGTAAATGACTGATTTTATTTGGTGGATTGTCGGCCAAGACTCCTAGAGAGAGAAACTCCCTTCCCTTTTTGAGTTGTACCATGGGATCTTTAGTGTCCACCTGAACAGGTACGGGTGGGACAACAACAACAAAAACAACTTGGATTTGTATCGCGCCCTTCAAACAGGTAGTTTCTGTGAGCTGGACTCTGAGCTGGGGAGAGAGGTGACTATAGGCATGGTCTTTGATTTCACATCTCATCTGAAGCATGGCACCTCTGACAATGCAGTACTCCTCCCAGTATTGCATTTTCGCCTGGACTGTGAACTCAAAGCCCTTACGTGGACCTTGAACCCACAATCTTCTGATTCAGAGATGAGAGTTATACCAAACTGGCCATTACACCTGACATGGAGCCACGTTTAAGGCTGGACAGAATTTTTTCCCCCAAATACCTGCCGAAGTGCTAAGGGCATGAGAGCACTATTGGATATTAGGAATATTTTGTGTGTGTTAAATTCAAAGTAACTTTAATATCCCCAAACTATAATAATAATCCTTACATTTCATATAGCGCCTTATCACATCTTCGAGACATCTCAGAGAGCTTCACAGAATATACCATAAAGTGAACTGACAGTATTTTGTGGGCGAAACGCAGCAGCCAATTGCGCACAGCAGTGTCCCACTCTAAGCAGAATTTAGAGTCCCTCCCCACTCCCGTGAATGTACATACTTTGTTAAAGGGGTGGTTTTACCCTGTATCCTTTAATGCGCCGCATCTCTTGTTGGCACAGTGTGCTGGTACTCAGGGCTGAAATCAGGACCTTAACAGCTGCGTACATTTCATGGTCATCAGATGCCATAGCAACAAAGCTCAGGATCACAGCAGGACCTCCGATGAACTGCAAACATTTGGCAGCCGGATTCGATTCAAACCTCCTTACTCCTGCAAGAGAAATCACAGCCTTTTTTTATTGCCATGTGTATCTGATAAAGAGAAACCAATCGCCACACTTAAGACGCTCAACATGAGACAGTTCACTTTTTAACTATACTGTATATATACCATATAATATTTACCATATAATATATACCATATTGTATATATTTAAGTAAATATATAACATCCCAGAAACTGTACTATTAGTTCATAGTCTGTATGTTCAGGTGAACATTAAAGATCCCCCAACACTATACAGAAAGAGAAGGGAGTTTGTTTCTCCCAGTGCCCTGGTCAAAATTGATTACATGGCTTTTTGGATGTTGCTGCGTGAAAATTGGCTGAGGCTGTCACTGCCCTTTAGAAAAAAGGGGGGGTGAGATAGTCAGTCAGGATAGCACAAGGAGAAACTTCCTTTTCTTTTCAAATCACCTTTGATCGTGCCTTCGGTCTACTCTTTCCTACTCCCCCAGCCCTACCCACCCCCCACCCCCACTCCCACCTCATTTCCCATCTTAGATGGAAGGAGAGTGCAGTATCCAGGTGGATACTTGTATTGTATTTCAATACAATACAATTTACACCATGCTTTTCATGTTGGGAGCATATGCCAAAGTACTTCACATTGGACTCCTGTAGGTCAGAGCTCTCATCTTACAAGTGAGAGATCTGGGTTTGATTCCAGGCAGGGTGGAACCTTGAGCAAGTTTCCTTACTCCACACGGCTGATAATAGTCCCTCAAAAAAAATACTAAACCGGTCATTTCAATCCACGACAGTTTGTGGGACACTGCTGTGCGAAATTGGCTGCCACATTTCACCCACATATACATAGTCAATTCACTTTACAGTATATTCTGTGAAGCACTTTGAGATATGTAGAAGACGTAATAAGCACTATATCAAATGAAAGGATTATTACTGGATATTTGCTGGATGGGCAACTGAGCTGGGGTTAGTAGCCAAGAGGTTTGGGGAGTGGAAAAGAAGACTGTTAGAGCGGTCAAAAAGGTACGTTTTGAGAGGTGCCCTGAAAGGACGGAGGGATTGTTTCGGAACGAATCCTGGATGGAGTTTCAGAATGCGGGGGTGGAATGACTGATAGCTCACTGGCTGTGGAGCAGTCAGCAAAATTGTCACAACGAGAGAGAGAGAAAGAGAGAGAGAGAGAGGGAGGAAACAGAAAGGCTTCCTCAAAATACTTCCCCAGAAAGGCCTAAAAGGGTCTTGATGACTTGTTTATAACAGAATGTTGTCGCAGTAGGGGGCGAATAACAATAACACAGAAATTAGTCAGGGCAATTTGTCCAAGACCTCAGCCTTAGCAGGTCTCCTCATTAACTCGAGTATCGAGGGATAGCTCACGTCTCCAGGCAGCCGTACAGGGCAGACAGGACTTGGGGTTGTCGTTGCATTCAAAAGATAAAGGGAACAATTTCCGAGGACAAATGGAGGCAATCAAATAAATAACGACGATATAGTGCAAGCTATTCCCTTATCAATCTCCACCAGCTCTCGGCGAACCGTCAGCCAAGCTCCCGCTCCGAACCGCTCCGTAATCTTGTGTATTGGTTTTTGATGTTTATGGCAAGGAGCGCTGAGCCAGAGCAACAATTTAGATCCGACATTTCCCCACCACAACCTCCATAGCCAACAGATATATACCATCGCAGGAGGATCCTTTGTGGCATTAAAAATTAAATCAGGATATGTTCAGGCCATTTACATAACCCCCCCCACCACCCCACCCCCACCTTTCACTCCCTCCCGCGACCTCCCTCCCTTCTCCCGCTCCCATTCCGCGCAATCCATGTCTACCAAGGGCGTAACAAGCCAAATACCACAAACAATAACCATGCAATGTTGTAGAATAATAATTCTTGCATTGAATTTAGTGCCTGTCATGCCGGGAGGCATTCTCAAAGAACTTTCATAGGACTCGCTGTAAAGTGTAGTGACTGCGCATTTTGTAGGTGGATGCAGCAGGCACTTGGTAACAATCCTTGCATTTGATATAGTGCCTTATCATCTCATTGATATGTCTTAAGATGCGTCACAGAATATACTGTAAAGTGGTTCTGGTTGTACATTTTGTGGGCAAGACGCAGCAGCCAATTGCACCCAGCGTTCTAACACAAACAGTTGTGGATTGAGCGACTCCATTTTAATTTGATTGGCAAAATTATTAGCCCCGGAAAGAGATCCGCCAATTGACTAACAACCAGCTTGTTAGTCGATTGCACTATCACAAACGCAAGGATCCAATTATTTTCCTACTGTTACCCACTACATCAAAACCAGGATTCAGCAATTGTATGTTGCTTACCGAAGAAGCCAGCAAACGGAGCTCCGATTGTTCTGGACAGCCCGGCGAGATGGCTTGCAGTGTTTTTGGACAGAATAATGGGCATCACGTTGTCTCGAGAAGAAATTCCCAACTGCAGTGAAAACGGGAGAGAAAGGGGAAAACTTCACTCAAGTCAATAGGGAGAAATTACTTCCACTGGTCAATGACCAGAGGGTATCAATTCAAGATGGCAGGCAAATTAGGTAATAGGGAGAGATTCAAAGGATCTCTTTTTGCACGCAGTGTAGTCAGCATGTGGAATTCGCGGTCAGTAGCGGTGTTGGAGGCAAAATGCATGTTAGCTTTGGAAAGGAAACTCAACAGATTTCTAAGTAGGGGTATATTGCAGGAGGAGATTCCAGAAGAGAGATGGTTTAAAAATGAATGGACTAAGCCGCTGTGGGAGAAATCGCTTTTGCTCTCAAATCAGGACACAGAGAGGCGAGCAGTGACTGGAAACAGTTCAGGAATTGTCTTGCCTGATGTTCCAGTGTCGTGCTGGAGGAGCGATTCATTGTCGGAGGTACCATGCTTCAATTGAGATGTTAAACTGAGGTCCTGTCTGCGCCTGTTCAGGTGGACATTAAAAATCCCACAGCGCAATTCGAAAAGACAGGGGAGTTTCTCTCAGTGTCATTCATGCCACGGCTGTTTGTGGCACATTGAGCCAATTGCCTGCAGCGTTCACAGTAATTTATTTATTTGCTGTGATTTTGCTCCGAGACATCCTCCTGATGCGAAAGGCACTATATCAAATGCTATATCATATTATCACACTTTTCCCCAGTTATAGCACTTCAGTGCAAGTAAATACAATTGAAAGCAAGCAGGGCAGACATTTGCTTACAGCAGATCCCACAACCATCAGTACAGTAAATGACCAATTCATGTGGAGGACTGCTGCCCAGGACACCGTGGAGAAACTCCCTTCACTTTCCAAGTAGTGCCATGGGATCTTTGATGTCCACCAGGATTGATAGGTTTTAAAGTTTCAACTCAAAAAAGGCCCCTTTGAACTATCCTGAAGTTCCAAGCCATTAGTGAACGCACCTCACTGGATATCAACCGACTGTCGACTTCATTGTAATTGTCCCTGATTTCCATTATGGTCATTACCACTGATGACATCGCGTTGATTCCAAAGGAAATTTTTTCTTCTGCCACGACAGTCACAGGCACCGGTTCTCCAGTCACGCTGTCATCTGTCATGTGAGAGAGAAAGGAATGAGCGCAGAATGAGAAGGTTGCAGTTGCCGGTATTGATTTGATACTTGACCAGAATCGACTCAGTTGGTTGTGTGTGAATTCACTATTGGTCAACTGGGTTGTCCAATGGGTGTGGAAACCTATCACTATGATTAAGAGTGTCTGAACCAGGAGAGTGTGCATGTATGTATATATGTATGGACTATCTCCCCTGAAAGACACACCTGTTTTTTTTACTATCTCAGATTACCCAATGGTGCAGGTTTGCAGGAGCCAAGGCTTAAGGGACCCCTTCTCCAAGAGAGTTTTCGATGGTGGTACTGCTGGAGTTTAACGACAACAATAAATTGCATTTATATAACACCTTTCACATCGGAAGGACGTCCCAAGGCCTTGGACAGTTAAGGGTTTGCAACTGAGCTGGAGGTTAGAACCAAAAGGGATGGAGGGTAGAAGACTGCCTAAAAACACCATTAAAGAGGAAAGTCTTGAGGCAGGCCTTGAAGGAGGCGAGGGAGCAGTTGAGGCGGAGGGGTTGCAGGACGGATTTCCAGAGTGGGGGTAGAAAAGCTGAAGGCCTGGCTTCCAATGGTGTGAAGATGAAACAGGCCAGTACCAGCTGAGTGGAGGAAGTGGACAGGTTGGCCTGGTGTTAATAGGTTGCAGAGATAGGGAGGAGCAAGGTCTTGGAGGGCTTAGAAAGTGAGGGCGAGGATTTTAAAATCAATCCCTCACATTTAAATCTTGATATTAATAATAATACTAATTCTTGCATTTGATATAGCGCTTTTCACATCTTTTAGACATGTCAAAGCACTTTATAAAATATACTGTAAAGTGAATTGACTATATATATGTGGGAGAAACACGGCAGCCAATTGCACACATCAGTGACCAACAAACAATCGTGGATTGAAATGAACAATTTATTATTGTTTTTTGGAGGATTATAATCAGGAGTGTGGAGTAAGGAAACCTGCCAAAGGCTTCATCCTGCCTAGAATTGAACCCAGATTTTTCGCTTGTAGGTGCGAGGGCTCTAACCACTAAGCTACTGGACTCCACACCCAGGTGAGCTTCCTACTGCTAGTTCTGATAAGGCCACCCAAGTCATTTGGCCTTGGCTTGTAGGTTGCACAGGAGTGAGATCAAGGACGTACCATGCATTAATACAGACTGAAAGTTTCCTAAATAATTCGGTCCTAAGCGTTGAATCAGTTCAATGTTTTCCGGGGAGAGAACTTCTTCGAGCAAGTGAGTGGGACCCAGCCGCCAAACCAGGGAAGATCTTTGCTTCCAAATCTGAGGAGTGCCAACAACCCCATGGACATCGATGACTGTGGATGGATCCATTGTCAGGCTGCATCCCGGAAAAGCCTGAATGTACTGCATCTGGCAATGGCGAAGCAGAATGACTGTGAATAACTCATTTATCACACGTACAAAACATACTGCATTTCCACCTCTCCACAATGCCGTAACCGTATATCCTAGGGCAGGTTCACATCAGTATTATTTGGGTAGAAATTTCAGCTGGGTCTAGATTTACAGTCAAACTTTTTGGGGGATTTTAAAGTTTAATGGAAAATAAATTTGATTTGTTTCAAATTCTGTCCCTGAGCCCAGCCATAATGATCCGCTCCAATAAGGCGCTTGTTGGAAAGGGAAAGTTTCTCCTGGTGCAGTGGCCAATAATCCTTTGGTTAAAATCACTTCATAGCTTTTTGTGGGATATTCATGTGTGCAAATTGGCAGCTACATTTGCTGTCAAAAAGCAGTCACTTATTATGATTTTATTGGTCAGCCGGGTGTCTGGCACATGCGGAAAAAACCCATCACCGTGCTTAAGAGTCTCCAAACCAAACTGAGAATTCCATGCATCCCACCTACACATGGAAATTGCAGAGATGAATTGCTGGAATGGAATGCACTCTTAAATTATTTCATGAATTTAATTATTTTATCTTGCCATTTAGCCTTTATGTAACTCGCTCTGAAACAATAGAGCATCAAAAGTACGTTGAGAAAATAAGCTGTACCTTGGCTGTCCCGAGGGCTTTTCCATTCAAGTATGCAATCACGTTGCTGTTCTTTCGTGGGTCTTTGCCCACAGCTACAGCTAAGTGATGCCACTGTCTAACAAGGAGGTATTTGGAGCAGTTGAATTCAACATTGGTCAGAGTGGAAGACTGCTGCGGCCTCTCTGGATCATTCCAATCTAAAAGGGGGAATCAGAGGGAGAGGGAAAGGGAAAAAGTTGGTAACACCCTGAGTACAGTAGTTGGTAACACTCACTCTTGTCTGTGAGTCAAAAGCTTCAAGCAGGTTCAAGCTCCACATCAGGACTTTGAATTGAAAAAACCTAAGCTGATGTTCCAACCGAGTGATTCGGAAGCTCTGCATTGACAGTGATGCCACTCTTTGGATTAGACACATAAACCGAGATACAGTCTGCATGTTCACGTGGACATTAAAGGTCCCCATGGCTCTAACTGAAACGAAAATTGAGTTTCTCCCTGACCGGGTAAAATTGGTAATTTATGTCACCACTGTTTGCAGGACATTGCTGTGTGCATATTTGCTGCTGCGCTCACCCACAAATATACAGTCACAATACTTTACAGTGTTTCCCGTGAGGCGCTTTGAAATATCCACCTGATGCTAAAGGCGCTGTATCAAACATTATATTATTCATAGTATTCAGTAATAATTAGTATCATTAGTCATCAGTAATTATTTATTAGTATGATTTATTATATATTCATTGTTATTAATTATGATTGTGCCTTATTGATAATTATCAAGAATATTATTGTACCCAAGGGTTCAAAGACCTCCTCCTGAGTAGAAATAACCAGGGAATTCTCTGGGGCTGAAATGCTGATGGATAGGCAAATGAAGTCCTGTTCCATTTTGGAGATATGGCGGAAGAGCGTCAAGCAACGAATGGGGTGAGCATCAGAGGCTGAGCTGAGC
The DNA here is from genome assembly GCA_035084275.1 of Hydrolagus colliei. Taxonomy (NCBI): domain Eukaryota; kingdom Metazoa; phylum Chordata; class Chondrichthyes; order Chimaeriformes; family Chimaeridae; genus Hydrolagus; species Hydrolagus colliei. Next base: position 18,480,201 of record CM068748.1, read on the forward strand.
TTGCTGACGAGAAACCACATAGAGAAAGTGAAGCCACCAGGTGGCGGAAAGGGCCGGCAACCTGCAGACAAAACACAAACAGCAGCTGAGTGGACGAAAATCCAACAGAGGGCACTGTGCTGTTGGCAAGGGCACAGGGAAAACTCCCTTCTGCTTTCGAAAAGTGCCGTGTACTTCATCAGGCCTCACGCTGGGACATATAGTTCAGGCCAGCCCTCCAGTGCAGCGCCATGGTACACTGCTTTGTCAGAGGTTCCATCCTTGAGATGAACTGAGGTCTCCCATCTGCCAGTTATTGTGGATGTGAAGGACTCCATGAGACCATTCAAAAACATAAGAGAGTCTCTCCTGGTGTCCTGGTCAACAATCCCCAGATAATATCGGTTGTTCACTTCATGTCTGTTCGCGGGATACTTCTGTGTACGTTTGGCTGCCGTGTTTGTCTACATAATTACAGTTCACTACACTTTACAAGATGAAGCACATTGTGACATCCCGCAAATGTTAAAGGCGCTATATCGAATACAAGGATTAGGAGCAGGTTCTGTCTTCCTATTCTTCAAATGTTATCATTATAAAAAAGAGCAAGGAGTTTCTCTTGGTGTCCTTCAGATAATTTCACTTGACAATAGCCTCAAGTCTGTTTTTGGACCTAATTGACTTAATCAGCAGCAACATTAATTTGCATAAACAGTCTCAACAATTGACAGAAATTACTGTGAAACAAACAGTTAAGAGATATTTTGCCTCGATTTGGTGCAATAAAAATGCAAGCTCTTCCAAATTTTGGGTATTGCTTAACAGATTTCTTCATTAGAAATTCAAGAATTATTCAAATGTGCTGTAAAATTAGCGAGGGGAGCGTAGGGAGGGTAAACTATTAAGAAATAAAAGGTGATACAACCATTACAAGAAATGGTGCAAAGGGTTAAATTGTATCATTCTATCCCTCCTGAGAAACCAGAGCATGATTACAGTAAAATTAAAAAGGACTTTTTTTCTGGTCAACAAAATGTGTATTTTTCTTGCGGCAACCCATCATCGTGCATAAGACTATCAAAACCAGACTGACTTCCTAATATCTACAACATCTACACATGGATGTGTGTTCAGGTACTACTGGAGTTTAACCAGCTAAAACCGACCACAAAGAGAGCACCGAGAGCACTGTCTGGCAAGCTTCCCATTGCTTGTCCAGCTCGGACCACCCAACCTATAAGGGCTGTGACTTGCAGAGTTAACAGGAGCTGAGTGGGAAGAACCCCTGGCCCCAGCTATTAACATCTCACCTGCCCCAATGCCGCCAATTATCGGAGATTCCACGTTTATTCCGGTGACTGTGGAAATGGTTGGTAAGAAGCAGCACCTGGTGGAATACAATCAGGGTCCGAGTTTAAACTAATTTGCCCACAAATGTACAGTCAATTCACTCTACAATATATCCTGTGAAGTGCTTTGAGACGTCTAGAAGATGTGATAAGGCGCTATATCAAAGTCACGCATTATTATTTATTTATTATTATTCATATTCTTGGCACAATTTCATATTCTTTTTTCAGAGTAGTTATTTCCGCTCCCTTTCTCAGCTTATTTTCTCTCTCTCTCTCTCTCTCTCTCTCTCTACAGCAATCTCATGGCCACAAGCAGCAAGAACCTACTTACAGAGAGCACTAAGCTAATACCCAACAAAAACTGCAGCAGAATTTGAGATCTTATGATGTTTTGCACAGAGCTGGAGAATATTACAGCACAGAAATAGACAATGCAGCCCACCGTGTCTGCGTCTCACATTTATACCAACTGAAAATATGCTAAACTTCACCATCTGTTTGTAGCAATACAGCAAACAAATGGGGTGAATGGAATTGTTAGAGGCAGCATCCTTGGGTGGAGACATCAAAGCAAGGCGCCTGTTCAGATGTTAGATGTTAAAAATCCTGTGTTCAGAAAGATAAGGGAGTTTCTCCCAGTGATCCTGGCCAACAGTCCATAGATGAATTGCTCATTCACCTCAAAGCTGTTTGCAGGCCCAAAAGTCCCGTTTGCCTGAAGAAATGATTTGCGACCCCTGATGGCAATGACTTGCGATTGCTTTAAGAGGAATCCGGCACTGAATCAATGCAAGTTTTTCCTTTGGTTCTGACAGATAGCGGCACACTGTCAAACCAACCCCAGCGAGACTGCTCCACGGACGGTGTTGCAGCTGGAGAGGACATGAGGGACAGGCGAGTGATGGGGGCAGAAGAACTACCATCATCTCTTATCTTCCTCGCCTGTGGAGGCACCATCTGGTCACCCGCCAGTCATCAGAAGCTCATAATTGTAATTACAACGCTGGCGCCGTTAGCCCTTGAACGCGAGCCAGGATCTGAACGGCCAGTCGTGAGCCTGCATCTCATTTCACAACTGATTGCTTGAAGCAAGGACTCCAACTCGTTGTTATAAAAATAAAGAGGGAGTGGGGGGGTGAGAGGGTGAACCCTCCACAGTGTAGGACTGTGCGTGCTTGTAACAATAGTAATATTAATCAGCCCTGCGTTTGAGTACAGGGCCTTATCATGTTCGTTGTGACGTCTCAAAGCGTTTCACAGAATATACTGTAAAGTGAATTGATTGTGCGTTTTGTGGTTGAAACATAGCAGCCAATTGCACACAGCAGTGTCTCACAAACAGTCGTGGATTGAATGACTAAATTAATAGTATTTATTTGGGGGAGGGGGAATTATTACACCTGGAAAACAATCTATCAATCGACTAACAACCGGATAGATACTTACTGTTGGTTAAACAGAGGCATGTAGAGTAAGGAAACCTGGCCAAGGTTTCACTCTGCCTGGGAATCGAACCATGGTCCTCTCATTTGCGAGGTGAGTACGCAAACCTTGTGCAAGTGACTTGACTTGCCTTGTGCATATATCCACTGGAGCCACAAAGTGGACCTGAGGCTTGAACTCACAACCTTCTGACTCAGAGGTGAGAGTACTACCAACCCATCAAGGCTGATACTCAACTACCGCTGAATAACAATGAACTACATCACAAAATATCCCCCAGGTCAAACTGAATCGCAATGGCCTCTATTCATCCATTCTTTCAATACAATCACAATAGAATTTTCTCTCACCAATTTGCTACATTAGTTTGCAAGTGAACCACTCAAAGGCAAGATGGAAATGTTGGCATTGTCCAGGGAAGGCTGTTCTGCCCATTATATCAATGCCACTTCTAGTCCTGACCCTCCAACCTCCCACCTCCCATTTAACTCCCACTTTTTTTCATTACTGTGCACAAATTGAGTGCTGCATTCGACAACGAAATATGCAGTCACTCCACTTTACAGTATATTCTGTAAAGCACTTTGAGACATCTTATTGATGTAAAAGATGCTGTTTCAAGCACCAGTTATTTTTTCTCGAGTTTCCACTCATCCTCTCTAAAGCACTTTGAGACTCCATCCCACATGAAACACACTGTATAAATGTTGTTTCTCCTCAATCTTTTCTTTTACATTAAACCTCTCTCCCCATTTCCCTTGTTGTTGTTTGCCTCGTTTCCACCACCCCATGTTCGTGGGAGTTAAATTGGTCAGGATTTTGGGACTAACAACTGAATCCTCACCCGTAGCCTTCAACGGACATGTTGAACTCTGAGAAGGAGGGAGCTATGGAGAGGTTGCACGGCTGGAAATTGCGAGATGACATCATGGAGACAAGGCTGACAGTGCGGTGCTGTGGGACTGCTGCACGTCTCGGCGCTCGCAATAAACTGTAACAAGAGGTGGGCCTGTTCTTTACAACCAGCGAGCTCCCCCGTGTTCCACCTCTCCCCCGCTTCAACCCAGCATCTGGAAAGGAAAAGACAAACTAGATTTCTGCAACAACAAAATTACATTTGTAGAGCGCCTTTCACATTGGGAGGATGTCAGGCGCTGGACAGTCAGAGGTCAGGACCCGAGCATGATGGGGGAGAGTGCAGGGTTGGGATGAGGGAGGGCAGAGCGGTAAGACGGCGACTGAAGGCACGGTCGAAGAGGAGGGTCTTAAGACAGTCTGGGGGCTGGAAGAGAAACTGTTGGTGGGGATAAAGTGTGAGAGATAAGACCTGAACCAGCCAAGGACAAAACCTTGAAGGTTGAGGTGAGAGGAGAGCCGGTGGAGGAGGATGGAGTGGTCTATGGTGTCAAAGGCAGCAGAGAGGTCAAGGAGGATGAGGAGGCAGAGGAAGCCCTGGTCACAGATGGACAACATGCCATTTGTGACTTTGACCAGAGCAGTTTCCATGCTATGAGCAGCACACAAACCCGATTGAAGGGGCTCATGGGGGAAGCAGCAGGAGAGGAAAGAGCGAAGTTGGGAAACAACAACTCTTTCAAGGATGTTGGAAAGAAAAGCTAGGTTGGAGATGGGCTGGTAATTGGAGATCAGGGATGGGTCCAGGGAAGGTTTCATGAGGATGGGGGTTATTGTGGCTGTTTGAGGAGCGGAGAGTGGCCCAGGAGCAGAGTGGAAGAATCACTGTATTTGATAAAGCACCTTTTACCATTTCGTTTTCATTAATCTTTAACACCCCCGCACGCACCACAAACAACCCTGTAAAGCTCCCCATCTCTCCAAGCAGACCGTGGGAAACACTTCGATAAGCCCTCCTGATGTGAAAGGTGCTGTATCAACATTAATTTGCATGGCATGTCAGAGTGCGTTATAGCTCTTCCAGGGTCGTCAGGATTGAGGTTATTAAGTCCTGCTATACCTAGGCATCGTGCACAACAAACTGACTGAATAGCAGTGGGGCAGCTTATCTCCATATTCCTCCTCCTTGAGGTGGGCAGGGAGAGCTAAGTGGGGTCTCCTTGAAGCTGAATTGGCTCCAAGGTGACATGTTTGGCTACAGAATGTCATAATCGAGCCAGCCCTCTGTGACGGACTCGGTAGTTCGGTTAAATTTCCTCAGGCTCCAGAGCACTACTTATGACAGCACAGCCAGTCTGGCTCATCGACAGGACTTGAAGGGCAGACCAGTCACTGGGGGCATGGAATCATCCCACTCAGCTCCTGTTAACCCTGAGAACCAATCCTATAAAAGGGTAGGGTGATCTGTGCTGGACTAGCAGATGGGAAAGCTTGCCAGATAGTGATACGTTATGTGGTTTTAGCTGGTTAGACTCCAGCCCAGTGTTAGACACATGGTTGACCACAAACTGTACTATACTATTCAGACAACATCAGACAACAGCATGCATTTATATAATACCCTTCACATTATTAGAGCCAGTTATTTGTTCAGATCACTGAACATGCATTTCCACTTGTCACTAAGACTCGGAAGTTGAATTCGTTACTCGTGGCGAAAACCAGTAAAACATTTTGATCCAAATGGTACAATAACTCTCCCCCCCAAAAAAAACGAGAGCAAAAAGAAAGAGCCTTTGAACCATCTCGTTTCTTTTTCTAAAATAACAAATCAATACATCAGCATTTATTTTTAGCGAGCAAAACAACTTTGGCAGGTGCTAATTTGCATGGGTCGGCTTTCAGTTTGTTCCTGTTTTGCATTGTGTTAAGAATTTTTACCCTACTCCGCTACCCACTCGTTGCCTTTCCTCGGCTGGCTCTGGTCTGCCTAAATCATTGCCGTTCTTTAACACGACCAAAAGGAACAATTAAGCTAAACAGAAATACCAGCAAAGATAACAAGCTGTGAAGCAAGTTACAGAAAAGTTCCTGTTCACAGCAAGACGCAAAGTGGGCGCTTTTTAACAGGGGACAACGCTCCGTCAATATAAACCACTGATTTTACAGCAGTTGAGAAATTCCACTATGTCGCAACCAGTTTAACATACTGCAATGGATTCCATTGGTGCCACATAAATGTGCCCAGAAACATTGAGGGTACATACATCGGGCCCACATACACTGGTGACCTCAGGTACAGATATAAGTAATAAGGTATTCGCTTACCATTTGAACCAGTTTGCTGACTGGAAGCGAGAAGCTGTGGGGTTAGAGAAGGTCTGCGCATTTGGGCTTTCCCAAGGGCACAATTCAATGGATCTCCAAGGCGCAGGAACAGCCTGTCAAGAATGCAAACGATCTCAATGTAAAATAAAAGCATTGTGCTGGCCCACAGTCCTTAACAATAATAATCCTTACATTTTATATAGAGCCTTGCTCTCAATGGGAAGCTATGGCAGGTTTTAGCTGATTAGATTTCTGGTGGACACTCTGGGGTTCTCAAGTCTTGGCTCTTGCCAAACAGCGCCTAACACTCTTGGGGTTTGAGTAAGCACAGTGCATTTCTCTGGAAAGAAATTTCTGTGTGTAGGTGCATAATAATAATAATAATTATAATCCTTGCATTTGATATAGCGCTTTTCACATCTTATCGACGTCTCAAAGTGCTTCACAGCATATACTGTAAAGTGAATTGACCGTATATATTTGTAGGCGAATCGCGGCAGCCAATTGCGCACAGCAGTGTCCCACAAACAGTCATGGATTGAAATGACCAATTTTATTATTGTGGGTTTTTTTTAGATGTGTGGAGTAAGGAAATTTGCCCAAGGTTTCACCCTGACCTGCCTGGATTCGAACACATGTCTCCCCAGCTTGGTCTCCCCAGCTTGCAAGACAAGTGCTCTAACCACTGAGCCACAGGAGCTCCACAATCCCACCTACACATAGATAGATACTCTTAAGCATGGTGATGGGTTTCTGTGTGTGTTTGTCAGACTGAACAAACTAAAACATCAGAATGAAGTCTCAAAGCATTTTACTCGATATACATACCACACAGGTAAAGTGTAGTCCATGTGCGTTTTGTGGGTAAATGTGGCAGCAATTTAATAATGATCCTAGCATTTCACATAGCGCCTTATCATGTTTTTGAGACATCTCAAAGCTTCACGGGGTCCACTGTAAAATGCTAGATAAACGGAGGCATGTAGAGAGGGGAAACTTACCCAAAGGTTCGCCTGGGAATTGAACTCGGGTCCTCTTGCTTGTGAGGCGATCGAGCTAACGACTATGCTATAGGACTCTACAAATAGTCACACATTTCCCTCCAACAAACCTGAGTGTGAATGGTTGAATGGCCTGGGATGCGAGTTTCTCAAATATCCGTATGAGAGGTAAGTGCAGTGAATGGGTGCTGACATTCAATGCTTCAGCACAGCGATTCACCAGGATATCCAGCAGCCCACATCCACACATGGCCTGACGATTTGGGTCTGATCGTATCAGGGATTGGATGTAATCGGCCACAGCGTACTGGAATTCCAAGCTCAGCTACAGAGAGAATGGGGGAAAAGGGGAATACAAGGGGGAAAGGGGAACAAAGCAAACATATTATTTTATCCCTGTCTGACAAAGTTGACAGCAACAACCACTTGTGTATATGGTGCGCCCTTCATGCAGGATAACATGTCAGAGATGTTATAATAATAATAATCCTTGCATTTGATATAGTGCTTTCCACATCTTATCAACGTCCCAAAGCGCTTCACAGAATATACTGTAAAGTGAATTGACTGTATATATTTGTGGGCGAATCGCGGCAGCCAATTGTGCACAGCAGTGTCCCACACACAGTCGTGGATTGAAATGACCAATTTTTTTACTGTGGTTTTTTTGGAGGGATTATTATTAGGTGTGTGGAGTAAGGAAATTTGCCCAAGGTTTCGCCCTGACCTGCCTGGATTCGAACACAGGTCTCCCCAACTTGCAAGACAAGTGCTATAACCACTGAGCCACAGGAGCTCCACTTTTGCGCTTTAGTCAGACACTCAGTGCTTTTTAATAACGTGATTGGACATTGAGCAACGGGGTTGGGGGAAGGTGACCATAGGTATGGTCGAAGAGATAGATTTTAAGACGAGAGAGGGAGGGAGCTTCAGAGGTTAGAGACATAGTTGGCCAGTAACACTGTGCACTAAACTGCAGCTCAGCCAATAGCCAATGGGTTAATATCCCAACCATTCTGGATCCAAATGAGGCACTGAATACTGCACTACCAAGTAATTTATTTTATAAAATTGTACTTTGTATATTCAGACTAAAAATAGTTCCAACATTTTGTGCAGCACCAATAACATTTCATAATAAATTTCACAAAGTGATTTGCAATAATTACACAGCAATGTCCCACAAACCACTAATTTTATCTCTGTGGTTATTGGCCAGGACACACGCAAAAAAGTGTGGGCAAAAGTTGTTTCTCTGAGTCATTGCTGTGAAAATTATGCAAATTTCCATGAAGGAGTTGGGATGGAATTATGCAAGGCTGTTTGAGGGACACAGCTTTGTGCAACTGATTGCTGCATTTCTTCCACAAGATACACAGTAAATCCAATTTTAGTACACCCTGCTTTGAGATATTATTATTATTATTGCTGTCCTATGCCATAATAATATTTAATTCCTAAGTGAGGGCATGTTTCCTTACTCTACAGGCCTCTGTTTACTAAGTTGTAGATAGGAACTTAGTTGTGTAATGATTAGCGGATCACCTTCTGGGGAATCATAATCCAATTAAAAATTGGTCACTCGTTCCATAACCGTTTGTGAAACATTACTGTGTGCAATTGACTGCTGCGTTCCGTCCACAAAAAATAGAGTCAATCCACTTTACAATATATTTTGTGAAGCACTTTGAGACATCTCAACAACGTGATTAGGTGCTATCTCATATAGATGGGTTATTATTATTAATGCCAAGGCTTAGGGGCCTCGGAGCATGATTTGGGGGTAACTACTGGAGTTTAAGAGGCTACATCTGTACAGCTTGCTTTTGGAAGACGATGAAGTCTGCTGTTTCAGAACAGTGTTCAGGCTTAAGTTGCAATGATAAACACCACATTATAACATCTCCAACATATGACAGGTACCTGAGGGCATCCTCCACAGTATAGATACGGCAGCAGGTCCACCATGACGCAAATAGCACCTGGGTGAATTATAACAGGTCCGGCAGCAAACCTTCATTAAAGAGAGACATAGGGTTGTGAATGGGTTTTATTACATCTGCAAGGGTTAAGTTATTATATCGAAGATAAGATCATTAGCTTTCCTCTAATTTATGGGTGAATAACCTGGCGTATGGAATATCTTGCATCACAAATTCAATCTACTTTCATATCTACCACTCCAATTCCTTCAGGTGTTGGTCACATGGCGTCTCAAAGTGGATACAAGGCGCCGTAATTGTGAGAAAGTAATGAGAAGGAGCTTTGAAACAGGCTTTGAAACACAGAGCACTTCCTCGCTGTGAAATTCAGGATGTAATAATAATAAATAATAATAATAATAATCCACACAAGAGATACCTCACGTCCAGCAGCAAAAACACCCCAGAAGGGCTTCACAAATGATTGCTGTCAAAGTGCAGTATCCAGGTATTTTGTAGGCCAACGCAGCAAATAATTGTTTGCATGTTAATGACTCACAATTAGTCATTGACACACACATACATACACACACACACACATACATGACTAGATAATATTGTACACACAGGTATGCCAACAATTCCCCCAAATAAAATTGGTCATTCACTTTGCTGCTGTTTGTGGGACATTGCTGTGTGCAAATTGGCTGCCCCATTCCCACCACAAAACACATAGTTACTGTGAAACGCTTTGGAACGTCCTTCCAACGTGAAAGGCGCTGTAATCCAAGTAAGGAATATTGTTATTCTCACGATGAATGATATACTTATTTAAAAAAAGGATGAAATTCTCAGGCATATACAAATGTAAACATACATGTGCAAATTGAAAAGGTCCTTGTGTAAATACAGTATATTGTTTGACACATTATCAACATGACAGTGACGTATACTCATACTAGTGGCTACTCTAGGTTTATAGATGTTCTTTTATATAATATATGCCTGCAGTAAAAGCAGACACAAGGCTCCAGTCCTGTGTTAAACCAGGCCTCTATTGCTTAGGAACAGCAATTGGAAAATAACTCATTTAAATATGAGCCTCAAGAACCTAACTGGAAAATAATAAAGGTAAATTGTACATCACAGAACCAACCCCATGTTGCATTGTAATCGTTTATCTTACCTTCAAGTCTTTTCCACAACAGTATCCAGACACAATTTGTTGTTGTTGCCTCCCCACCTCTCCTCCCACCCCCTTCCCAACCCCCACACCCACCAACCCCACTGTCCTCACACATGGTAAAGAGAATATTTGTGGGTCAAACGGGAATTCAAGCTGTGTAAAACTGCATAGTGATCAGACTGCACCTGGAGTACTGTGTGCAGTGTGGTACCGTGCAGTACAGCATATACTTTGACACTGCATGGATTTACTGTGAAGTCTTTACTCTGTCATTTATTGTGACTGTGTTTTTGTGGGCAAACGTAGCAGCAAATTTGCACATAGCAATGTCCCACAAACAGATTCAAAGCAAATGCCAAATTATATTTGGGGGATTGCTGACCAGGACACTGGCAGAGACTCGCTTCTCTTTTTGAGCAGCGCCAAGGAATCCTTACCATCCACCTGACAAAAAATCAGACGGGAGCTCAGTTCGGTGCCTCCCACATGTCCATGCTACCCACGGCTGTGAGCAGCGACAAATCCCGACGTGGGGCTTGTGAATGTGAGTGAAGATTCAGTGGCAGGTGTGAGAGTTAGTGCAATGACGAGAGTCAAGGGTTGCACATCTCATCTGATGGACGGCGTCTCTGACAAAGTGTTGCCCGCCAAGAGAGCACAGAAAGCAAAGGAGACCCAGGTACCTACCCATCATCAGTGTCGGCAAGAATTGCTTTTGTGGCAGTCTCCTCGTTGTCACCAGGCAAATTATCGGCCGACTCTGGTCGGCCTGACTCTGCCTCCTGGCCATAGGGTTCAGAGGGGCTCGGGGCAGAGAATTTCCTGGAGTGTCGGTGAGCAACAGCGGAGCTCAGGGTGCCTTTGGCCATTCTGTCCAGGAGGTTGTATATTTTGATGCAGTGCCTCAATGCTGGCAGCGTTTCACTGGACGAGCTGCAGGCTGCCCTCAGCAGCTCCCCCAGTTTCCGGCCCTCAATTGCCTCAGCCGTGCTCTCCCACCAACCCCGGGCATTGCCAAAGCAACCGAGAACCCGCAGGTCATCTGTCAATTTGCCAAACTGACCCTGAGTTGTGAAAAAGTAGCCGTTGACCGGGTCAGAGTGCATGGCAGCAGCCAGGGCACAGAGGGTAAAGTGCACAAGGCCCCATATGTTGTCTTGCTCCACTGTGGCCCAATTGCCTAATGGAGGGTCATGCAAAGCTCCTTCCATGTCAGCCAACACAGTCTGCAATGCGTTGAATCCTCCAGCTGTTCTGAACGCAGTCCGACCCTTAGGAATTTCCAGAACGTTTAAGAGCGACTGTGGAGCAAGGAGAGCATACAGCTGTTAACACGCAGCTGACCACTCAACAGTGCATTAGCAATACTAAAGTCGAAGCACTACAGCAAAAACAATCTATTGTAGTAATAATAATAATAATAATAAACCTTGCATTTGGTACAGTACCTCTCACGTCAAGAGGCATCCCAAAGCACTTCACGGTATTTACGGTGAAGCGCAGTGATTGTGTATTATTGGACTAATGCGATAGCCAATTTGCGACCAGTAATGTCCCGCAAACAGACATGAAGTGAATGACTGATTTTATTTGGGAGACTGTTGTCCAGGACACCGAGAGAAACTCCCTTCCCCTTCCAAATAGTGGCTCGGGATTTGAACAGGTAGACAGGACCTCGGGTTAATGTCTCATCCGAAGGACAGAACCTCTGACAACAGACCCCACCAACCTGCACTGATTTAAAGTGTTATCTTTGATTCTGTGATTCCAAGTGCTAAGATGGGGCTTGAACCCACAACCTGATATTCAAATCCATGTGTTTCGCATTGGAAGGATGTCTCTGAGCGCTTCGCAGAATTTATTGGGTTCTGAGCTGGTGGGTGCAGGGAATGGGATGCGGCCTGAGGAGTTGCTTCATTATATAAAGTGCAAAACCATAAAATATCTCCACCCCCTCCACCCAGCACGACTGAAACCATTTTCCTTTCAATACGCAATGCAGCCCCACACAGATTAAAAAATAGAACCTGGGTGTTCATTAAAGCAGAGTATAACCTGCAAAACGATCAGCCATTGTAGAGCAGACCAGTAGGGGTGGGGCGAAGGTAGAAGACATTAAACAACAGAAGCCATCAGCATAGTGCAGTTAAGTAGCGTCCCTCTCAGGAGGGATACACACAGTGCGAGCAGCAGAGGGGCTAGCCGAGCAGAGCAATGAGTGGATGCAAACTCAGCAACAGCCTCCAGCCTTCCCCACCTTTTGCTCCCCTCCCTCTGCTCGCTGCCTCCCCCCTCCCACACACATACCAGTTCAGAATCTCATTAACTCTGCGAAGCGCTGTGGAGCGTCCTCCCGACGTGAAAGATACTATACAAATGTCAGATTGTGGGTTCAAGCCCCACGTAGTTTGATGTGGTTCAGACCAGCCTCCCAGCAGTATCAACGCACGTCTCCAAGAAAGTATTTTGCAACACACACAAGGAGAAACAAAGAAATGATTCCTAAACCTCTTACAAGCAAATGCCTCTCTCAGACTGCACAACTGTAATGTAACCGAATGGAAGTAAAGCAAATGGCTTTGACACATTTCAGTGAAGGCCATAGATAACCTTATTGGCACCACCTTTAATACAGTTACAGTTTAATCCTCTGTGACTTAATATTCCTCTGGCCTCAATCTATAAAACTAATGTCTCATGTTTGGTGCAAACTGAGTTACATATAAGTGGATTTACTTCACATTCTATAATTTGATACAGCTCATAATTTTCAATGTGTCAACCTCAAAAAGTGCAGGTATAATAACATTTATTCTGGGTTACCAGCTAAATATATATTAGCAAATCAATCTGAATTTGTGCGTAACACAATAAGAGTCCTGAGGGAAGGGCAAATAATAAATTCAGCTGTTATTATATTGTAACCATTTCACAATTTGTCAAAATTATACACACTCACTAGATTTATGTTAATAAATCGGCTTTAATGGTTGTGCGGAATCGTAATCTTCTCCTGATTTACTCGAGTGGAATGTTAAAAAGTGTAAACTTTTCTCAAAACAATAAAAGATCTCATTCATTAATAAATAATCCTCACAGCGCATTCATGTCAGCAGGATATCTTAATGCACTTTGTGACCATGTATGTTGCAACCCAAATGGCAGCCAATTTACTCAAAGCAACATCCCACAAACAGCCATGAAGTTAATTACCATTTAAAAAAATATAATAAAGGTGATATGGGGTGGGGTTGGCGGTGGGTTTATGGGACAAAAATGTTAACCAAGTTATTGGGAGAAATTCCCTGCTCTTTAACGTCCACCTGAGCAGGCAGACGGGAGCAAGGATGACGATTATTATTAATTATTATTATTACTGCTATTTGGGAGAAAGAGAGAGACTGGCTTCCTTCAATTCTCACCGGGAAACTATTCTAACATAATAATACGTGGAGATTAAGCGCCACATATTTAAAGTAATATATAATAAACAGTGTACAGTATTAACAATCCTCACATTTGCTATAGCACCTTTTGTCGCTACAGTATTTACTCACAGGATTTACTGTAAGGTGGAGTGACTGTGAATTGGTAGGTAAACACAGTGAGGATAATAATAATTCTTGCATTTAATATCGTGCTTTTCACGTCTTCTAGGCGTCTAAAAGCACTTGACAGGATATACTGTAAAGTCAATTGACATCAACCAAACTGTCAGATAAACAGCAGCGGGGCAAACTGCACAGCTGTCTCTACTCTCGCGCTCCAAATGAGTCTGTCCAGGACTACCCACCCCACCTTTCCCTCCCTCTCCCCCCCCCCCCCTTTGCCCTCTTTCCCCCCTTTCTCCCCTGGCCTCATTTTGCAACTGTTTGTGGAATACTGCTGTGCGCAATTTGGCTGCCGCGTTTCGCCCACAAATATACAGTTGGCTTTCCTGCTCTCCTTCCCCCACTTCCCACTTCCCACCCCTTTTTCCCCTAATCCCACTTCCATGACTGTTATATATTCATATATTGATATATATTGATATATTTGTATATTGATTGATATATTTGTGGGTGACCTTGGGCAAATTTTGTGGGTGAAATAATATTAAACCTTGCATTTGATACAGCACCTTATCAGGTCGTCAAGATGTCTCAAAAGTGCTTCATGGAATATATTGTAAAATGGATTGACGGTGTATTTTGTAGGTGAAATGGATTGGCACAAAGCGCTTCACAGGAAGTAAGATGTATTGACTTATGCGTTTCGTAAGCAAGCATACCTGAAGAAGGTCCAGCTTGAGGTCCACCTCCCCCTGGGTGGCCGAGCATAGGACCCCCAAGACAATGCTCATGTACTCCTCTGCGTTGATGATGGCCAACTGCTCCAGTATTACCAGCGACGCCCCGCGATAGAAACAGTCATCCAGGAACACCTTGACATAGGGAATCATCCCATATTCACGGAAAATCACTGCCAAAAAAACCACAGGAAGAGCTTATAATAGTAATATAGTAATAATAATAAAAATAACAATAGAGTAAACCTCACACTCATCATATCAGTTGAGACCTTACACTTACTGTGACTTATGCAAAGTATGAGTTGTGTGTAACGTGCAAAAGTTATTGGAAATTCAGCGGAATTTGGGCAGATGTATGACTTAAGCAATTGTATGATTTATACAGATCAGACTTATGTGGGTTTTACTGTGAGAATGATAATAATAATCATTGCCATTTGATAAAACGCGCCTCATCATATTGTTCAGTATCAAAGTGCGTCACAACATTTTACCCCCACCCTCGCCCGTCTCCACTGGCTCCCTATCCTCCAGAGAATCGAGTTCAAGATCCTCGTCCTCACCTTCAAGGCCTTACACAGCCTTGCTCCGCCCTATTTATGCGACTTACTCACCCCCTATAAGCCCACCCGGACCCTCCGTTCAGCAGGACTTGGCCTGCTCCAAGCCCCCCGCCTGAACCGCCCCACCATCGGAGGCCGGGCCTTCAGTTTCTCCGCTCCCACCCTATGGAATTCCATCCCCCAATCCCTCCGCCGTGTTTCCTCCCTTTCCTCTTTCAAGGCCGGTTTCAAGACTTTCCTCCTCGACCGTGCCTTTTGTTCCCCCCCGAACTTTTCAAACTCCTCTACGTGTTTCACCCCTTCCCGAACACTCCCCTCCCAGCTCGGGTCACACGCCTCCTGTGCAGCGCCTTGGGACATCCTCCCGACGTGAAAGGCGCTTTATAAGTTTAAATTGTTGTTGTTGTTGTTTAACATCTCATCCGAAGATTGGCACTTCTGACAATGCGGCGCTCCCCTCACTCAACACCTCCCACCCCGCTCTCCCCCCCACCCCACCCTCTCACAGCACTGGGGTGTCAGTCCAGACCCTGAGCTCCGAGTCTCGACGTGAAGGCTTCGAAGCAACAACCTTCTGTCTCGGGAGGCGAGAGGGCGACCTACCGAGCCACCAGGCTGACACCTGGCTCAAGTGAACTTTCTCTGCCAGTTGCCGTTAACCTTACCAACGTTTTTCAATGAGTCCTGAAGCATGGTGGCCACAATCGTCAGCATCAGGCAGGACATGGCTCTCTGGCACTCCAGCTCAGTGGAGGGGACGCTGTTCCCTTCAGGATTATCAGGGAACACAAACGTTAATGGCAATAGAGGCAGATCCCCGGTGTTTAAGATTATCATGTTAACATCAGAAAGGAGCACAAGTTGAGACATTTGGTGCAGCCCTTGTTAGTGTCCATCCAAAGGACAGCACAACTGACAACAAGAATTATAATAATAATAATCCTTGCATTTGATATAGCACCCGATCACATCATCAAAAATGTGAATTAACTGTATTGTGTAAACGAAATGTGATAGCCCGTTGCATATGGTAGTGTCCCACAAGCAGTCGTGGATTGAGTGACCAAATTATTAGTATAATTTTTTGGATGGGGGTCGCTTGCTCTCACCACTGTGCTGCAGGACTCCAATAGAACATCCTTTTAACTTGGAGGCGAGAGCACGAGCCACTGACCGAGCCCGGCTGATACCTGGCTCAAGCGAATATCCGCTGTCACTTCCCTTTAACCTTCTGACAGTACTTTGTGGACACCCAGTAAAACATGGACCACAAACCGTTCATCCCAACGAGTCAGTGTCGGCGTTTATACTCCAACGACGAGTTGGAGTATAAAGTCTGCGGTTGGCTGGTAACATGGGAAGTGAGTGAATTACCTGCTTTCCTTAGGATCTTGGCAAACCTCTGGAGCTGTGTGAGCAGAGTTTCCAGGAGCCGGGTTTCCCTGAAGACCACGGCGAGGAGGGGGTCATGCCTGACGATGTCCAACACGCACTCCAGAGCCAGCAGAGCGCAGGCCGGGCTCAGCCGCTCCCGGATGATCACCTGAACCCTCGAGAAGACGTCGTGAGGAACATAGTTCAATTCGGTGACCACCAGCCGGAGCATCTCAAAGTACTGGACCTGGACTGGATGCGACTTCAGGTATATCACTTCAGCAAAGTGAAAGAGGGTCTGCTGAGTCCACTCCAACAGAAAGAAATTGACCTGGTTCCACCTCCAGATTTTCCTGATGCCACTCAGGATCAGAGAGGAGAGGCAGGAGGAGTGCGCTTTTAGGAATACCGATTGTAGGACGTTGAACGCTTGGAGATTCTTCACAGTTGTATCTTGGAACAAGGAGAAGAACAGTGATACCCTTGGAGAAAATAATAACAGTGTATGATATTCCTTGCGTTTGGTATAGCGTCTTCTCATGTTGCCTAGTTTTTTTTCTTAATGTGAAATGACTGTGTTTTTGTAGAGAAACATGGCAGCCAATTTGGCGCCTGGCAATGCCACACCAACAACCACAAAGTGAGTGATCGATTGTCATCTTGAGGATTGTAATAACAATAATCTTTGCATTTGATATGGAGCTCTGTCACGGTATAACCACGTCACGTCATGGTGTGAGACCGTAAAGGGTTATTAGGGTGAATATTTGGCTTCGTGGAGAGGCGTTACAGGCGTAACGTCAAGAGGTTGGTAGCCAGATAGTTTGTTGTATGTTAATATGTTACTAATTTTGTCTGTTGCAATCTATCAGATTGAGATATCAATTGCTTTATCTTTATTAAGGTGTAAAGACACTGATTAAGTGCTTTAGTTTCTGGCTTTTTTTTAATAGATTTTGTGAGTTAATGGCTTTTATGGTCCTGTCATAGAGTCTTTTGATCTGAACAATAGTTCAGTTAATAGTTGAGTTAACAGTTTTCGAACTGTCAAAATAGAAAGCATTTATTGAAGGAGGTCATGCTTTGTCAATTAGGATTTGTGTTGGTCAAAGTTCTGAGAACTGATTGCAAAAAAAGTTGCATGATGTATAAACAAGAGGAAGCGGACTTATACTGGGATGTTGAGTTTGGGGAGTTCTAACTAACATTTGACTTTAATACCACTAATTATAAGAATTCTGAATTTCAGGAACTTATAAGAGATGTGAATTTGGGGGAAAGGTTACTCTATTTATTTACCCCTGATGGTCAACGTGTTGAGGCTCAGTGAATAGATATCTTATAAAGTATACCATATTATTCCTTGTTAATTCAGGCTTGAACCTGAACCAATGTACCTGATTTGTCTGGTTGTTGAAACTTAAAGTCCGGGAACTGGGATCCAGCAACTGAAGGAGTAACCTTTAACTCCTTCTGCCCACAGATGGCAAGGGAGCTTACAAAATCCACCAACTCTTGCATTGACTTTCCCTCCTCCTTCGTCACCTCCTTGTTGCACCTGATATCAAAGAAAATAAACATACAAAAATAAAAGTTAACTTGAAAGTTCAAGTGCTGTCACTGCCTATCAATGATTGCGCAAGTTGAATGAAAGATTTGTGAACAATAACAACAAAATTATATTTCACGACAGGAGGACGTCCCAAGGTGCTGAGGTGACGGAGCTGGGTCAAGCAGAACAACAACAAATTTACATTTGTTTAAGAGTTTATCACATCAGGAGTCCTGTAGCTCAGTGGTTAGAGCACTTGCCTAACAAGCGTGAGACCCGTATTCGAATCCAGGCAGGCCAGAGCGAAACCTTGGGCAAGTTTTCTTACTCCACATGCCTAATAATAATCCCTCCAAGAAATACCCAATAATAAAATTGGTCATTTTAATCCACGACTGTTCGTGGGGACACTACTGTGTGCAATTGGCTGCTGCATTTCGCCCACAAATATAGTCAATTCACTTTACAGCATATTCTGTGAAATGCTTTGAGACGTCTTAGAAGCCGTCTAAAAGCGCTATATCAAATGCAAGGATTATTATCATATTATTATGTTCAAAAGAATAATACTTTTGTCAAATCAATCCAGAACTGTTTGTGGGATACTGCTGTGCCCCATTAGTTGCGTGTGTTACCCACAATATACACAGTAAATTTGCTTTACGTTATATTCTGTGAAGCGCTTTGAGAATGATTCAATGATGTGATAAGCACTACGTCAACTGCAAAGATTATTATTTCATTATTATTACATCCACCATGCACTTGCCCGAGGAGCAGCTTTCTCAGCAGTTGGTAGCCATCAGCACACTCGAAGTCGACCAGCAGGTTCCGAGACACGGGATAGGAATCCTTCACAAAGCAGAGCACGCTCATGGCTGCCTCCACAGCTTCGCACACTGAACCCCTGTCGACCATTTCAGACAGGCACCGATTGCTCGCTCGCAGGCATCCCTCATCTGCAACACGCAAAGCGACCGTCAGCTCACTTCAACAAATTCCTCACCTGGCAGGTTGTGAGAATGGGGGAAAGCATTTGCGCATTGCTCCCTTGACCAAAACACTTCCCAGTTGCCAAGACGAGTGCCAGAAATAGAGAGAATAATAATGAATGATTACTAATAACAATTATTCTTAATAATAATTAACAATAATAATCCTAGAATTTGCTACAGCACCTTTCATGTCCGGAGGACATCTCAAAATGCTTCACAGCATCTATTGTAAAGTGTAGTGACTGTGTTTTTGTAAGCCAGGAGAAACGTGCTCAAATGGCACAAGGGAATTGTTAACGCCCACCAGGTGGGAACTCAGTTTAATGTCTCATCCGTTGGATGGAACCTGTGACAATTCAGCACTCCCCCCAGCACAGGCCTTGAACTCACAACCTGTTGATCCAGAGAGGAGAGTGTGACCGACTGATCCAGGCTGATATTTAATGTACATCTTCAGGTTGCGGATGCACTGAGATAACGACGCTGCACTCACTACCCACCGTGTAAGTACTTGACAGTGTTTTTCGTTGGTGTTTTGGAGATGCCTTTCAGAGTGTAACCAGTGAAGAGCCTCCAGGATGGGCAGCTCTGGTCCCACTGAGTAGACACGGTCATGATAAGTCTCTTGACTTCGCTGCTTTGAACCATCATCTCCACAGCTAGTGGCTGACTGCACAGATTTAGCAGTGTCTGAAAGAGAGCCCAAATGCAGCCCTGAGTTCTCATAGCAGCATAGGAAGTCACACCACAGAAGGCAGCCATTTGCTTCACTCTGTCCATGCCAGCTCTTTTAACAGCAATCCCTTCAGTCCTTTTATCTTGTCACAACTCGAATGCAGAAATCATTATTTTATTCTCAACTCTCACAACTCTCTTTCCACCCATTCCCACCTTGCATCTTGCTTTATACTTCCTGATCTCCTTACATTAGTTCCCATATAATTGGTCAATTCATCTGAAAGGGTATCCACAAAGTCCCATTTACCTCCCCTTTCCCATAAGATCATAGATTACTACTTCTTAATTATTTCTCTAGCTCCACGTTTGAAGCCCAGTGCAATGTTATTTAATCCAAAACACAACGTAGATTCATTGGGTCCTATCATTCCAACTTTACTAATCAATCTGTTTCAAATCTGTCCAGTCACTTTCCCAGAATTCTTCTATCCTTGCATCATCCATATTCAATTGTCAATTATGTCCTTAACGCAATATGCAACACTCAGGTCCAGAACATCTCCCAACTCCAAAATACTGTAATAATTATATCGATAATATATTTCATATTCCTTCGGAACATTGTGGAGCCTTCACCCATTCCTTACTCCCAATTTGTATACAGCAAATATTTGGGGGATTTTTGGCTGGGACACAAGGAGAAACTGCCTTCTCTTTTCGATAGTGGCACAACTTACATGAGTACATGTTTCTTGAAATACGCTGTCCCCTTCATGCTCCACTTTCTCAGGCTCTCTTACGGAAGGGAAAGCGAAGAAAAGGTGCACACATTTAAGAAGAATTAAAGGCAGCCCCAACACAACCATGCTTCGCAGGGTTTCCTGAAAGCAGAAGAGACAGAAATACAGATTACGGACGCAAAAATGCTTTCAATGATTTAATTTTTTGAGCAGCGGACATATAGCAAAGGCATATTATTCCAGCAGACTGACATGCACACGTACAGTGAATGGGTTCCACATTGCAACCACGTTAGAACCAAAATGCCCCTCTAATGGGGGGGGGGGGGGGAAGTGCTCTTTGGGGGTCAGCCGAGTGTATGACAGAGTATCCAAACCAAGCTGAGAATTCCATGCATCCAACCTACAATCCCAGAGAAAGATTGTTGGAATGGAATGCACATTCTCATCCTGGTTACCTACTTCCGGAAAGTATTAGGCACAGGTTGGCAAGATCCAAGGCTTGGAGACCCCCGTGTGTATGTTGGGCAACTGCTGGAGTCTGACCAGCAAGAAATGCATAGCTTGCCACTGATATCGCTGCCCAGCAAGCTATCCCGCTGCTTCCGCTGCTAGGATCACCCTAAGGCTTTGACTTGCGGAATGAACAGGAGCAAGGAGTTGCATTGTATACAGTACTTGCAGTGAGTGATACAGGATAAGATTAGGTGCAAACCTGTTAATCTACACTCTGCGGTGGACAAATCCTCAACATCATCAATGATTATTCAAAGAGCCCGAGTAGCCATGGTTTCAAAAGTAACAGGTAGTGGTGATTGACTGGAGCTCATTGCGGGTGGGGGGAACTGTGGCAGCAGACCCAAACGTGGGCATAAATGGTCTATACTTCCACAAAGGAATCTGATAAAGTTAACACAGATTAAGGAACTGAAACCAAGCTCTATCTAGGGACTCGCAACTGCTGTGTTTTGAAGGACTCACTTCTCCATTCTCTCCTGTTTACACCAGTCATTAAACGACACGGAACAACGCACAAGCCGCTGCTGACACCGAACGTCACACCCATTGATTGAGACTTGAAATGTGGATCTTAAGTGAAAGGCTCTATACAAAACTTGCTGTAGTTGTTGCTAGTCCCTGTAGTGTGATGGTGTTGGATTGGATTTGACCGAATATGTTGAGAGATTGAATGGCCGACACAGAAAGAGGGGCTGCTACCTGCCCAAGGGAGTCACTTGCCAACAGCACACAGGTGGCTTCGACTCACTCACCGAGTCAGCCGCCGACAGGAGATGAAGTGTTTGAAGCAACTGCCAGCCCTCGCTGCTCCCCACATCACCAGGCTGTTTGAGGAACTCTTCGGCCACAAATCTCGCTTCCTCTGCAATGAAAACGCTCAGTTAGTTTTCATTCCCTTCAATGACGCTCTGCTTTAAGAAACAACGTATTCAACATTCATTGGCTAATGCGACGAGATGTTAAACCAAGGCCCTAACTGCCTGTTCAGTTGGACACTAAAAATCCCACAACAGCATCAACAAAAAGAACAAATTACATTTGTGTCACACCTTTTACATCGTAAGGAAATCCCAAGGTGCCAGACAGTTAGGGATTTAGACCCGAGCTAGGGGCTGGGATCAGGAGGAGTGGAAGGCAGGGAGGGTAGGGGAAGAAGGTTGACCGAAGGCTCAGTTGAAGAGGCGGATCTTGAGATGCACCTTGAAGGAGGCAAGCGAAGGAGTGAGAGGATGTAGTAGTGGCAGAAGGCTCAAGGCCTGACTGCCCAGAGTGGAGTGGGCTGGGTGGACTATGTGGAGCAGGCTCCCTCTGCTCAGCTTGCTGAACAGAGGGAGCGGACAGGTCAATATGGACAACATGCATCAGATCACATCAGATCAATCAATTCACTTTATGGGGTATTTGCTGCGCGCAAATTGTCGACAAAAACAGTTACTATGCTGCTGGATAGCAAATACTGGAATAGTGTTTTGAAACACTTGGATTAAATCAAATTATTGTAATGAAGGATTATCGCAATTTTAAAAAGGAAATCTTATTAGAAGCATGAAAAGAAAGAGCTTGTTAGTGTATATATGAGGGAGAAGGGAAAAGAGCAATGTGAGCGGTGGTTAGGATAAAGGATAGGGAAACCCCTGTGGAGTATAAACAGTGTCATGGACTAGTTGGGTCGACTGGACTGTTTCACGGTTCCAACAGGCTAGGCTCTGTAACCTTACGTTAAGAAACAGTGTGCATTCAAATCCATCAGGTGACTCTAGAGTGTGAGAAAGTGGTAATATGTGGGGCTACTCTCCCAAAGTGTTTACATAATAATGATCCTTACATTTGGTGTAGTAGTTTATGCCTTATCTCGTCAATGAGACGCCTCAAAGTGCTTTTTGGAATACACTGCAAAGTAAATTAGTGTATATTTTGCGGGATTGGTGCAGCAGACAATTGTACACAGCAGTGTTCCATAAACAGCTATGCATTGAGTGACCAAATTATTATTTTTTTCAAAAGGGATTATTACCTCCAGAAAGCGATCCACCAATTGACTAAGAACCAGATTCCCACTTATTGATAAGTAAACAAAGGCGTGTGGAGTAAGGAAACCCAATGTTTTGTCCCGTCCTGGAATCGAACACAGGTCCTATCGCTTGCGAGACAAGCACTCTAACCACCTCCCCACCCACTCTAGAGAAAATCCTAGGTGGTCTTTTCATTTAAAACCTCTTCCACTCCTGGATCTGATAACATGCAGGAAACAATAGGGCTTAAAAGAGGTCGCTTAGGTTGTTTGACATTGCAAAGATTTGGATTTAACTTCCTTCTTCTCACTGCTTCAAGCTCTTTATGTTGCCTAACATGTGGTCATTTCTTAACTAGGAAAGTGATTGCCTACTCCTTCACCGAATGAGAAATACAGCATGCAGAAACGCTGTTACAGGGGGTAATACTGCACCAGGATGCTACCCCATGTGAAAGGCGCTATATAAATATCTTGTTGTTATAATAACAATCCTTGCATTTGGCAGATTGCTTTGTAACGGCAGAAGGACGTCCCACAGCGCTTCATAGGATTTACTGTGAAGTGGAGTGACTGTGTATTTGTAGGCAAACACAGCACGATTGCACACAGCAATGTCGCACAAACACCATCCTTCCAAACATGGCAGGGACTGAGAGGAGCTCAAAAGGAGAAGTGGAAGTCTTGACAATGAAAACAATGTACTGCTACATGCATGCACCCGTTCCCCACAGATATATTCATCTGTTTCTTTAACCCTATGCTTCCAGGTTCTACATAAAAAGCTGTGACGGTTTCCTCTCGTGCTCCTTCACACGTGCACAGTCGCACATTAGCACAACATTGTTATGTGGCACACATAAAAATCAGGTCTATTCCTTCAGCTCGGATCAACAAACCAAAAGGAAAATTTACAATAAGCGTTAACCTGTGCCAAAGGCATTAGCATTTTCATGAATTTGCAGAGCAAATTCATGAAAATGCTAATGTTTTCCATTTTGTGCAGTGGCTTATCATGTCGTTGAGATATCTTGAGACACGCCACAGGGCTTGCTGTAAAGTGTCGTGATTGTGTGGATTTGTAGGTTCAGCCACCAATGGTGCTGCAAAGAGGGTGGGGATATGCAGCTAAACCAGAGTTAGCAGAGGGGAGCAGTGGAGTAGGACGGACAGGCAATAAAACAACCAAATAAAAGAACACCTGGTGGCTTGTTTGCAAGTTTCTCCTCCATTATCTGCACCATCATTTTGGAGACTTCAGTAGCAAAAGGGAGAATGCTTGGAAAGGCCACAATCAAGTGAGACCGAGAGTGACCAGCAAAAGCCTGCAACAATGAAGGAAAACAATAAATATTAATAATAATTCTGTTCATAATAATCCTTACATGTGATATAACAACCCCTTGCACTTATATTGCACCCTCTCCACAGGGCAGCGTCTTGGCGTGCTCAACAATGATGGAGCTTGACTCTGAGCCGGGAGTGGGAGAGGTGACAGCAATCATGATCGAAAAGGAAGTTTTTAAAGGTGGAACTTGGAAAATAGGAGAGAGGGAGCAAGACGGAGGAAGTGAGGGAGAGTATTCCAAAGTTTTGGGGCATAGTGGCTGAAAGCCCAACCTTCAATGGTGAGGCAGAGGGTGTGAGGAACAAATAGGAAGCCTTTCATGTCAGAGAACACCTCAAAGTACATTATAAGATTTTTACTGTAAAGTGCAGTGATTGGCAAATTTGGTAGCCCAATTGCGCACAGCAGTGTCCCACAAACAACTGTGTGGTGGTCGACTATTTCAGCATTGACAGTAGGGAAGGGTTTGTAACACAACAATTTATTACAGTAAATAATAAATCTTTATATAGCGTCTTATCACATGATCAAGCTGTCTCAAAGCGCTTCATAGGACACACTGTAAAGTTGTGTTGATTGCGTATTTCGTGAACAAAACACAGCAGTCAGTTGTGCACAGCAACGCCCACAAACCTCCATTGAGTGAGTGACCAATTTTATTTGGGGGATTGTTGGTCGGGGCACAGGGAGAGAGAAAGTCTGTTCTCTTTTCCAATATTCACGGGATCCATGGATATTAAAGTCTCATGGGTTCTTTAATATCCACCTGAACAGGCAGACGGGACCTCTGTTTTAACGTCTCATCCAAAGGATGGAACCTCCGCCAATGCAACACCTCACCTAGGATTGCGTTGGTTAGACTAATGTGATTCCAAGTTCCGGCGTGAAGCTTAAACTCACAACTTTCTAACTCAGAGGCAAGAGCGCTACTACTGTGCTAGGCTGATTTACCAACCAAGGGTGTGCACGAGAGGACAGGAGGGCAAAACAAAATGAACTTGCCTGTAGGAACAAAGGTAGGAGATCGATCAAGCGTCTTCGCTTCTGCTCTTGGCTGAGAGAAGGGAGTGATCGGAGGTAGTTCAAAGATTGTCGTTCCAGTCCTTCAACCACTGAGACCTCCTCATTGGTTTCTTTCCCCTCGTGTTCCACTGACGGAGTGGGGGCACTCCCACCCCCTTGCCTTGTGCAAGGCACAGAGTCTTGCATTTCGATCCGGTGCCCTGTCTGCTGACCTGAAGTGTCAGTGTTCAGTTCCATCTCCAGGCCTCGTTTTCCTCTGAACAGGTAAAATGCCACACACAAACCACAAAAATAAACGTTTTCAGTGGGAACATAAGACTAATGATTTTCAGCTCACAAAGTTCAAGTGACAGTAATAATAGTGATCATACTTTCGATGATCCTTTGGTATAGTGCTTTGCCACGTCCTCGAGGTGTCTCAAAGAGCTTCACAGAACAACAACAACAACAACAAATTACATTTATAGAGCGCCTTTCACGTCGGGAGGACGTCCCAAGGCGCTGCACAGGAGGCGTGTGACCCGAGCTGAGAGGGGAGTGTTTGGGAAGGGGTGAAACACGAAAGGGAGGTAAAAGAGTTCGGGGTGGAACAAAAGGCACGATCGAAGAGGAAAGTCTTCAAACCGGCCTTGAAAGAGGAAAGGGAAGAAACGAAACGGAGGGATTGAGGGATGGCATTCCATAGGGTGGGAGCGGAGAAACTGAAGGCCCGGCCTCCGATGGTGGGGCGGTTCGGGCGGGGGGCTTGGAGCAGGCCAAGTCCTGTTGAACGGAGGGTCCGGATGGGCGTGTAGGGGGAGAGTAGATCGGTTAAATAGGGCGGGGCAAGGCCGTGTAAGGCCTTATGGGTGAGGACGAGGATCTTGAACTCGATCCTCTGGAGGATGGGGAGCCAGTGGAGACGGGCGAGGGTGGGGGTTATGTGGTCGCGGAGGCGGGTGCAGGATAGTACACGGGCTGCAGAGTTTTGGATGACCTGCAGCCTGTGAATGGAGGAACTGGGGAGGCCGACGAGGAGAGAGTTTCCGTAGTCCAGCCGTGAGGTGATGTATGCGTGCACGAGTGTTTCGGCAGCGCGGGGGGTAAGATAGTTGCGGAGCCTGACAATGTTGCGCAGGTGGAAATAAGCTGTGCCGGTCAAGGCACGGATGTGGGGGAGGAAGGAAAGTTTTTGATCGAACATGATGCTGAGGTTCCTGATTGGCTTTGTGAGGTGGAGAGTGCAGCCTTGGATATTGAGGCTGGCAGCGCCCGATGTGCGGAGGCGCTGGCTTGAGCCAATCAGGAGGGCCTCGGTCTTACTCACGTTCAATTGCAAAAAGTTGTCCCTCGTCCAGGACTCGATGTCGGACAGACATGCTGTCAGAACATCGATCGTCTGGGGGTTGAGGGATGAGGCAGAAAGGTACAATTGGGTGTCGTCCGCATACATGTGGAAATTTACTCCATGTTTGCGGATGACGTCGCCCAGAGGGAGCGTGTAAAGGGTGAAAAGGAGGGGGCCTAAAACAGAGCCCTGAGGAACGCCATGAGAAACTGTGCGGGGGTTTGAAAAAAAAACGTTGGAAGAAACAAAATGTAAACGGTGGGTCAAATAAGAATGAAACCAGTCAAGGACTGTGCCTTGAAGGTTGATGTGGGAGGAAAGACGTTGAAGGAGGATGGTGTGATCGACTGTGTCGAACGCAGCAGACAAGTCAAGGAGGACGAGGAGGCAGAGGGAGCCCTGGTCACAGGCGGTTAGGATGTCATTTGTGACCTTAACCAGGGCAGTTTCTGTGCTGTGGATAGGGCGGAAACCTGATTGGAGGGGTTCAAAAAGTGAGTGAGTTGAAAGGAAAGAGCGGAGCTGGGAGGCAACCACTCTTTCAAGGACCTTGGATAGAAACGGGAGGTTGGAGATGGGTCGATAACTTGATGGTTGCGATGCATCAAGGGAGGGTTTCTTCAGGATAGGGGTGATGGTGGCTGTTTTAAGGGAGGTAGGGACGGTGCCTGAGGAGAGGGAAAGGTTAATGGTGTCAGAAATGAGCGGGGCTAACAAATGGAGCTGGGTGCGGAGGAGGGGGGTGGGGATGGGGTCCAATGAGCACGTGGTGGGTTTCATGGAGGTAATTGTTTTTGTGACTGAAAGTGGGGTGGTGGGGTTGAAAGTGTGAAATGGGGGGTGAGTAGGGGTTGAGGTAGCTGATGAGGGCGCGGAGATGGAGGAGTGGTGGGGGGAGGAAACCGCAGAGCGGATTTTCTCAATTTTGGACTTGAGGAAGTCCAGCATCTCCTCACAACGAACGTTTGAGGAGAGGATCTGCGAGGTGAGGCGGGGGGGGGGGCGGAGGAGCTGGTTGGTGGTGGCGAAGAGGAGGCGGTGGTTGTCCTTCGCTTCCAGGATTATCCTGGAGTAGAAGGGTGATTTGGCGGTGGCTAGGGCGGAGCGGTAAAATTTGATGCGGTCCAGCCAGATTTGCCGGTGGACCGTGAGGCCAGATTTGAGTCAGGTGCGTTCAACTGCTCTCACTTGGCTTTTGAGGGAACGGAGGTGAGTTGTGTACCACGGTGATGATCGGGAATGGGAGACGGTTTTGGAGGTGAGGGGGGCCAGGGTGTCGAGGGTAGTGGAGAGGGTGTTGTGGAGGGCGGTGGAGGCGGAGGATGGGTCGGTACAAAAAAGATGCCATTGTGGGAAGAGGTCGGAGGTTTCTAGGGCAGAGGTGAAAGTTTGAGGGGGAATCTTCTTCCAGGGCCGGTAGAAGATGGTGATGGGTTTGTAGGTGGAGAGGGGAGGGATAGAGGGGTTGCAGGAACTGAAAAAATGGTCGGAAATGGCCTTGTCTGTGATGGTGACGCCAGAGACGTTGAGGCCTCGGGTGATCACCAGATCGAGAGGATGGCCGTGAGTGTGGGTGGCAGTGTTAATATGAAGGGAGAAGTTGAAAGACGAAAGTAAAGAGGAAAATTCAGAGGAAATGGGGCAGGAGGGGTTGAAATGGAGGTTGAAATCGCCAAGAATAATAAGGCGATCAGAGGAGGCACAAAGGGAAGTTAAAAGTGAACATAGTGTCGAATCAATTAACTGTGTAACTGTGTAAGTGAAATACTGCAGCCAATTGCACACAGTAGTGTCCCACAAAAAGTTGTGGATTAAGTGACTAAATTTATTTATTTAGGAAGGATTATTTGCTGCGGAATGTGATCTACTAATTGACTGATAACTGGGTTACCATTTCCTGCTTGGTATGGGATAAAGAAACTTGTCTAAGATTTTACCCTTCCTGGAAATCAAATCCCGTTTCACTTGCTTGTGGAGTGAGTGTGCTAACCTGTACACTACGACTCCACGATAATAATAATCCTTGATTTTGATATAGTTTTTGAAGTCCTGTAGCTCAGAGGTTAGAGAGACTTGCCTTACAAGCAGAGACCTGGGTTCAATTCCAGGCAAGGAGAAACCTTGGGCAAGGCTCTTTACTCCACACATTTAATGATAATTCCTCAAAAAAAGCAACAATAAATTGTTCATTTCAATCCATGTCTGTTTGTGGGACACCGTTGTGTGTAAATGGTTGCCACGTATTGTCCATATATATATTTACAGTCAATTCACTTGACAGTATAATTTGTGAAGCGCTTTGAGACATCTAGAAAACGTGAAAAGTGCCACATCAAATGCAAGGATTATTATTTTTATTATAACGCTTTTCCTGTCAGGATGACATTGACAAACACTTCATATCAATCAATAAAAATTACATTTATATGATGCCTTTCACATCGGGAGGATGTCCCAAGGGACTGGACAGTCAGGTAGGGACTAGAGCAGCGGGGAGGGGTCGGGGTAGCGGGAAGGAGAGCATGTGATTTTATTGCAAGGTGTACTTTGGACTGTGCATTTGCAGGTGAACGCTGCAGCCAGCTTTGTGCACAGTAATGTTCCCCAAACAGTTCAGAAGCTCTTGCGATTGAAAGTTTGCTACTCGAACTTCCTCTGTTTAATCCGCCGCCGTTACAGCAGGAATACCCGCAAATCTGCAGCCAAATCTGTTTTGTTAAGATTGACCATGAATTCCAATGCAAACAGGTGGGGGTGGGGAGGGGGGGGGGGGTGAGAGATAAAGAGTTGAAAGTGAACCCAACATACGCATAGCTCTGGAAGAGGCAGAGGCTTTGTGTGACATTGCTGTGATGTGAGAAGTGCTGTATCGAGTACAAAGGTTATTAAGAATGGTCACGAGCAAAAGCATTGCTTATCAAGCTGGAGAGTAATCTACCTTAAAATTGGAATGTGAGAGCTTACCTGCAGTTGCCAGGAGTCTACTGTACATTCAGCTTGCGTTTTCCACACAGGTGACGGACAGCACACGCCTCACCAGCAGAGCACAGAACCTCACGTCTTCTCTCCGCTTGACCGGCGATAAATCTTTCAGACACTGAATCACACTCCGTATGGGTTCACTTCCTGCCTCAAAAGGAGAAGTAGCTGTAACCTGGATTCCTTTTCCCCTGCATCCACAGGACATTTACAAAAAGGGGCTACAAATATACGAGGGCTTTAAAAAATATAAATCCAGATTAGTACCAAGGAATGCAACAAGATAGAAGTCAAGGGTTTAGGATTGTGCAGGGCAATTTTAGGATAGGCACAAGAGAATCTTTACTTTTCTTTACTCAGTACTAATAATAATAATAATATCTTTGCATTTGAAATAGCGCTTTTCACGTCTTCTAGATGTCTGAAAGCGCTTCACAGAATATACTGTGAAGTGAATTGACAGTACAATTGCGGGCGAAAAGCGGCAGTTAATTACACACAGCAGTGTCCCACAAAAATAGTTGTGGATTGAAAATGACCAATTTTTTTTTGAGGAATTATTATTAGGCTTGTGGAGTAAGAAAACTTGCCCAAGGTTTCACCCTGACCTCTCTGGAATTTAGAGATTTCTTGTTTGTAAGGCGAGTGCTCTAAGCACTGAGCCAAAGGTGGTTGAAGCTAAATTGGACTTATTTAAAAAGCAGCTTCATCCTATGATGGGGGCGGAGAGGAGACTCTTGTGGAGGAATGAGATGGAAGAGGTGACGATTTTCTTCTTCCTAACTGACTTAATGATCTTGTGGAAAGGGAACTCTTTCTTTTGCAGAACTTGAATGAATGATCACTGTCTCCCCCAACCTCTTCCCCCTCCCACCCTCCACTCTCCTTCACTTTCATAATTGCATCAAAATACATTGGAAAGACCAGCAATGCTGAGGTCACCTGAAGTCTGCTCACAACTTTCTCTTGCTTTCGTTCTTTTGTTCTTTCTGCATAGAAATGCATAGAATCATAGCAAATTTACAATAGGAATAAGGCCATTCGGTCTATTAATGTGGACCACCTCATTCCAGGCAGTAGTCATAACAACACAGAAGCTACTGGTTACCCAGAAAACAATTCAGGGAAGGTCCGGTTAGTTCTGCAGGAAATTTGGAAAGTCCCTTTGCACTGACTGACTGAATGGGCGTTTCAGATGTTTTTCTCAGCGACTGACCAGCCTAAATGTCAAGGAAACAGCTCTTGTATTTGTTCGTCTTCACCGACACACACACACATACACAAGTCATATTACACCTTAATTGTCCTTGCCATTCATACAGCGAGGACACCTCAAAGCGCTTACAGGATCTAATGTAAGATGCAGTGATTGTGGGTTTTATAAGTGAATGTTGTGGCCAATTTGCACACAAACAAACAGCCATGAAGTGAGCGACCAAATTTTATTTGCAGGCAAGTTGGCCAGGACACTGGGAGAAACACCCTTATCTTTTGGAATAGTGCTGCAGGATCTTTAACATTTTTATTTAGCGAGTCTTCAGTTTAACATCTCACCTGAAGCACTCCCCCAACCCCATACCCACCCCCGATGTGAAAAGCAATGTCAAATCCAGCGATTCTTACTTTCAAACTCTTAAGACAAAACATTATCAACAGTTGGAATTTCAGGCCGCAAAGAGTTAAAAAAACACACAACACAGACATTGCTGAAGGCACTTCTGCTAAGAAACAGGGCATAAGGTTAAGATATATTCTACTAAAGAAAGTCAGAGGGAGAAGAAGGAAAAAAATCCAATTGACATCCCATTCAAAATATCCTTGGATGCGGGTAATGTATTGTGGAAATTTTTTATATTATAAAAACAATGCTGCAGTAGAGAATTAGCTAACTGTAGACACTAACCGTTGACACTTTCCAAACAAAATTTCTAAAGAAAAAAAAGTCAGCCGACTGCCTGGCTGTTTCCCCAGAATAAAATCCTGCAAACACAAAGTCTGGTTTTTCCAGCAGGACTTCCGTTCAGCCGAGCAGGGCTGACCCCAGCCAGCCCTGGCCTCCACCACCACACAGAGCCATGCTGGCCGTGGCTCCCCAGCCTCACGCCGCTGACTTCGCTGAGGCGCTACAGAGGGGAGATGTCCAGACGTGCGCTCACTGGCTCCAGCGTGACCGCACTCCACTCAGCGTCAGAGGTACCAGAGCAGCAATATCAGGCTGTCATGTTAACAAGAGCCCTGGCTCCCACACTCGTACTCTCCTTTTCCTGATCTGCACTGTACACACCCTCTCACACAAAACCTACACACTCACCCACACATCTACAACAGCAACAACGCGATTACATTTGTAATAGCGCCTTTCATGGCGGGACGATGTCCCAATGTACAAACATAGACACACAAAGCCTATGTACAAAACACACTCATACAAAACCTATATCCAAATGCCCATTCATACAAACACAAAACACACACATACACACCGAACACATATTCAAAATACACACACACAATTGATTGTCGTGTTTTGCCCACAATATACAGTTAATTTGCTTTACAGCAACAACAACAACAAAATTACACTTGTATAGCGCCTTTCGCGTCAGGAGGAACGTTGTACATCCTGTGAAAAGCTTTGAGATGTCACAACATGGTAAAGTCACTATATAATAATAATCCTTGCATTTTGATTTAGCGCTTTTGTTTTTACATCTTATC
Source organism: Hydrolagus colliei (assembly GCA_035084275.1). Lineage (NCBI taxonomy): Eukaryota > Metazoa > Chordata > Chondrichthyes > Chimaeriformes > Chimaeridae > Hydrolagus > Hydrolagus colliei. Next base: position 18,512,385 of record CM068748.1, read on the forward strand.
GACATCTCAAAACCTTCGACAGAATATTGACAAGGATTGATATTAATAATAATAATACTTGCATTTGATATAGTGCTTCACAGAATATACTGTAAAGTGAATTGACTTTACATATGTGGGCGAAACGTGGCAGCCAATTTCGCACAGCAGTCTCCCACAAACAGTCGTGGATTGAAATGACCAATTTATTATTTTTTGGAGGATTACTATTCGGCATATTAAGCATATTGCACATGAACACACACACAAAACACACAGTCTTGTTCAGTTGGGTGTATAAATGCTTTTTGTATGGAGCATGGAGATCTGAGCCAAAAGCACACCAGATTTTAAACCCATTCTTTAAATAGCCAAAATGTTATGACTTGCGTTTTAGGAATACCTATCATTTTAATCTCCCCACACCCCCGCCACCGTGACTCCATAAACACATTAATGACCTATCAGTAAGTCAACAACAACTTTGATTTATATAGCGCCCTCCACGCCGCATGGCATCTCAGAGCACTTAAAGTCCTGTCAAAGCTCAGTAGACCGTTTTGAATCCAGTGCTAAATTTACCCCCTAAATCCCTGCACTCTATAATAAATCCTATAAGGTGCTTTGATGCTTTGAGATTTTTCCTGTGCTAAGGTGTGATACCCAATGCAAGGATTGTTATGTTTGCAATTTCTCCACAAGGTGGCAATGTTCATCACTTCTGAAGGAACTATCACAGGGGTAGGTGGTGAGAGGGGGTTGGGGGGGTGGGCGGTGGGGAGGCAAGGGTGCTGGGATGGCAGCAGAACAGGGTAGGTTAAAAAATGTAAAGCTTTGCAAAACTGTACTACAACAACAACTTGCGTTTGCATCTTAGATCAGAAGGACGTCCCAAGGTGCTGATGGATACGGTAATCTATTGACGTTCGCGATACAGCAAAGAGCATTCCTCTTGATCATATCTCTGACACATTCAGAATTGTTGAAAGACACATCCCAGCCTTGTTTGGGTCAATGGAGTCTGATCAGATGTGGGACATGTACAATATTATTATTAGTAATAATACATTAGATGTAGTATCTTTCACATTGGAAGGGGGAGGTCATCTCAAAGAGCTAGCTTCCCCCGGTCTACTGTGAAACGTAATGACTTTGTACTTGCGTGAACTAATTCAACAGATTAGCACATGCTAGCCTCCAATTACATTAAAACCGAGGTCCCATCTCCCTGTTCAGGCGTAGATTAGAGGTTGTTAACTGGAGAGCTCAGAGGATTTTGTTTTCACGCAGAATGGGTTAGGATGTGGAAAGCTCTTGGCGGAAGCGATGGCTAAGGCAGCATCCACACAAGCTTTCAAGAGGACAGCTATCTAAACAGGAGTAAATTCCAGGATTGTGGGGGAGAGGGGGAGAAACGAGGACTGAAAGGATCGCTTTTTTAAAAAAAAACAAAGGGATTGTAACTCTTTATGGTTGCGAAGGTAACGTTTTGCGTTCTGTTTCCCACAGGCTGGTACGGATTCACGCCCCTTCACCAAGCCACTTACAAAGGGAACAAACAACTGGCGTTCCTCTTCATCGATCATGGAGCGGACATCAATGCGCAGAGCGATGCGGGAGAAACGCCATTCCACTTTGCGTGCAGGCAAGTCTGGGTTTTACTACAGAGCCGCACAGGGTCAAACCCATCCCACTGAGCGGCTGTGTGTGTGTGTGTGTGTGTGTGTGTGTGTGTGTGTGAGGGGGGCGGGTGGGGGGGGGCGGTAGGTTTCACTGCTGTTTATCCAGCGCGGACAAATGTCTTCAAAGTAGGTCAGGATTGTCTGGAATCATTGCTCGGGAGATAGTACAATGAGAGACGTCTAACATCTGAGCGCCGCAATGTCAGAGGTGCCATCGTTCACACGTTTAAATGGAAGAATCCACTTGAATTCAATGCGACATCAACAACACTTTTGATTGGCTGCCGCATTTTGCCCACAAAATACGCTTCGTATTCCGTAAAGCACTTTGAGGCATCTCAATGGCCTGACAAGGCGCGATATCAAACGCAAGGATTATTATTGCTCTAAGACAATAATAATTGGTGTAAAACATGTAAAACACCACAATCAGTTTGCGCTCATTAATGTCTCACAAGGAAAGCATTAGAAAGTCCCTTTTGGGGGGGGATCTCTTAACGGCCACTGTTCAAAAAGGCAGATATAACCTTTGTTTTAACGGTCTCATCGAAGGACGCCATCCCTGACAATGCAGCGCACCCCCCAGCACTGAGTGTCATTCTAGACTGTGAGTTCAACTCACCAGGCGGGCCTTAAACCCACAACTTGACACTGATTTATATGGCACGTTTGCACACCATGTTTGCGTGCACGGTTGGACACCACATTAACACACTACCAGGGCGAAGGAGGGGACATGCAGAATGAATGCAGCGTTACAGAAGTAAAAGATCTCAAAGTATTTATTCACTATAGATTTTGATGCGTATTTCAGCTGACCAAAGAATGAAGGTTTCCTTCACCTCAATTGAAACAACTGAAGACATCCCTTAAATGCTTTGTTCTCATTGAAATTGAGACGCCATCCGGCGTGGAGGGCGCTATATAAATCAAAGTTGTTTTTGTTGTTGTTGTTGTTGAAATTGCACTTTGATTTGTGATGAACACAGAGAGAATACAGGGCCTGTATCTGGGCTTGGCTAATTAGTATTGAATTAGCTGCTGCTGCTGATAGGAAGCTGAGCCCATTGCAAGCGGAAGCAAGATTGCAAGTGGGTGGCAACAAAGGGTTTCTGTTTGTTCAGCCCGCCCGTCTGCCTGTCTTCAGGAAAGCTCTGATGGTTTACAAAGAGGCTGTGTTTCTCCATTCTTAAACACAGAGTGAAACCAAGGCAGGCACCTGATGAAATCTACAACCGTTCATCCTGTACCAAAGGCGCTCAAATAAATAAATGCAGCTAGCTCTGGAGACTGAGCACTGTTACGGGCAATGATCAATTTGATTTGTGGGGAGTATTATCCTTAAACTCTATACGAGACCCCAGCCCTCCGACTCCCCTCAGCGTATAACCCCTTGATTGCCTTCACTGTTGCTTGCACATGGCGTTTACTTTTAGAAATCAGGAACCAAAGACAGGGCGGAAAGGTTTGAAACCCCCAACTAAGTGGCGTCTCTCTACTCTTGTTGATGTTTTCAGGCGTGGACAACTGCATACCATTCACCGGATGGTGAAGGAAGGAGCCAATGTGTTGGCCCTGGATTACCAGGGGAAGTCTGCGCTCCACCACGCCATGTCTGGTGGGAGCATGTGAGTACGCAGGACCAGCCGGACCGGGCAGCGTACCTGTCCCCGTGTATTATATGCAGGACCTTATACATTGAAACCGAGCATTCAATATACAAGCTGTGTGTGCGTCACGTGCATGTTGCACATTGTGTGCATCAGACACGGAATCAAAAGGCGGGTGGGGCAAGAATGTGGAGAAGTTTAACAGTGAGGATGAGGATCTGGAACTCAATTCTCTGGGGGATGCAAGTAAATATAAATCTATGTTGTTGTTGATGGGGAGCCAGTGGAGCCAATAACATATTGACAGATTCAGCCTTACAGGAATACTACTACTAATAATAATGCTTGCATTTGATATAGCGCCTTATCACGTCTCAAAACGCTTCACAGAATAATTTGCAAAGTGAATGGACTGTTTATTTTGTGGGTGAAACACAGCAGCCAAATGCACACAGCGGTGCCCCACAAACAGTTGTGGATTCAGTAACCATGTTTTTGTTAGATTTTTAACATTTCTGAGTCCTGTTGTGGTATTAATTACTCGAGCCCAGACTATAAGAAGAAGAAGAAAGCCGGGGGTGGGAGGTGAATATAGCACAAAATCTTAAAACAACATTGTTAGCAACTGAGCAAAATCAATGGCATATCTTACCTGTTATCATCAAGCAAAGTTCATTTCACTTTTTACAATGAGTAGATTACAGGTTACCCTCAGCTATAACCTTGTAGTAAAGGCTGTGCCTGATATTGCAGAAAACTGAACAAACCAGAAGGTTTCAGTTGGATTCTGTCCTGTGATGTATTAACTGGGCTAGTCTAGTCCAGCAGACGGCCCGGGGATGATTTTATGCGGCCAGCGAACATTTCCAACAATCCAACCTGCTTCCTCCCTCCTTCTCTCCCTCTCTCCTTCCTCCTAGGGCAATAGCTCAATGGTTAGAGCACTCGCCTTATAACTGGGAGACCTGGGTTCAATTCCAGGCGGGGCGAAACCTTGGGCAAGTTTCCTTACTCAATATGCCTAATAATAATCCCTCAAAAAAAAAGCAATAATAAACATTTCAATCTGTGATTGTTTGTGGGACACTGTTGTGCACAATTGGCTGCTGTGTTTTCGCCCACAAATACACAGTCAATTCACTTTACCGTATATTCTGTGAAGTGCTTGAGATGTCTAGAAGACGTGAAAAGCACTATATCAAATGCAAGATGATTATTATTACTGTAGCTCAGCAGTTAGAGCACTCCGAAATCCGGGAGATGCGTGGGCCCAGCCAATTATTGAGGTTTTACTGTACTAGTGAAAAATATAAATTTCTACTGTACCAGCAATGGAAGTTCCATTGTGAAATGGCTCTGCATCAATGTTTGGTTCCTGTGGGAGAATTGTGTTTACAAGCGCAGGCTTCCTACAGAGAAACAGGGATCATACAGCACGAGAGGTCAGTTAACATGAGCTCAGAGACTGGAGCTATCCACTCAAACTCCCTGCCTCAAACTCCCTCCCTCCCTCTACACTTTCGATATTCTTATCTTCTGAGTCCCCACTCTGCCAACTCCACTCAGCTGGCTCCGATTTCCTGCTTGTCCCTCGTCCCTTCCGTTCCACGATCGGTGGCCATGCTGTCAGCAACTATGCCCCCAAACTTGGTGACTCTCTCCCTCAATCCCTCTGCCTTGCCCCTTCTTCCCCTTTTTTCACATTACACCTGAAAACCTCCCTCTCCCACCCACCGCCTTCCTTAGCATCACAGTAGTGACCTACCAAACATTAAATTAATCAATCAATTAGTTAGTTAAGTTATACATTTAAATAATTTTAAATCTAATTAAATCATTAAACAATTAATGAATTAATCAATGAAACGAAAGCTAAACAATTCAACAATGACCTGACACGTTTAAGCAAATGTATCTCAAGTCCAGTCCAATCTCATGCTTATGTCTGACATTTCCCTATCGATGCTGCCTCTTGTTCTCAGAGTCGCCATCCGCTATCTGGAAGAAATGGGCCGCTTCAGTTTCCGTGACACAGACAAGCTCCAGCTGACTCCCCTGCACATGGCGACTTCAACGGGCAATGATGCCATGGTGAAGTATCTGCTGAGAGAGGTGGTGAGTGAGAACTTTACGCTCAATGGTAGGACATTGTTGTGCGAGTTCACCTAGATACACAGTCACTGCACTTTACAGTACAACAACAAGAAAATCACATTTGTATTGCGCTTTCACGTCGGGAGGATGTCCCTAGGTGCTGGTGATTCAGCAAAGTTCTTTTGGATGTCCTACCAACGTGTAAAGAACTTTATTAATGCAAAGATGATGAAGATTATTATTATTACTACAGCCCGTCAAGTAATAACCTGCAAGTCTGAATATTTTATAAATATAATGATAATTCTTGCAATTTGACATACTGCATTTTTGTGTGCCGATTATGAAATTGTTTTTAAATTAAGAAATAACGTAAATAGATTCAATACAAGTATCACTGTTTTTAGCAGGATTGCAGACTAACACCATATGTTTCACAGAGATGCCAGGTGACAGCTGCTGATGTCTTGGGTATGACTCCCATGCACATCGCCGCTCACACAGGAGCTTCAACCATATGCCTGATCCTTATGAAGGCCGGCGGTTTCTCACAGCTCCACGTGCAGAATAAGGATGGACGCACGCCAATAGACCTCGCAAACCAAGGAAATACCCACAGGTGTAGTTCACAGCCGTTTAACAAGATTAGTCCTGGTTGATGTTCAATGTCTGGGAGCTTCTCCCTCTCTTCTGTGCGTTTCACACTGCGAAGGCACTTTAACAATAACACCTTTCACGTGGGGTAGGGGTGACCGAAGGAGCAGTCAAAGAGTAGGGTCTTGAGACGAGGCTTGAAGAAGGCATGGGAAGGTACAAGTTTTACACAGTCAAATTACTTTAGGGTACGCACTGTGTAGTGCTTTGCGAGGTCTAGACAACATGATAAGGTGTTTTATCAAATGCAAGGATTATTATGATTATTATTATTATACAGTCAATTCACTTTACAGTATATTCTGTGAAGTCCTTTGACATATCTAGAAGATGTGAAAAGCGCTCTATCAAAATGCAAGGATTATTATTTTTATTATTATCCTGCGATTTTGTGAACCGAGTGAGGGAGAAAAGAGAAACACAGCACCACCTAGTGGTTACTATAATTATTATTAATAGTAATCCTTCCATTTGAGATAGTGCCTTATCATGTCTTCAAGACGTCTCAAAACACTTCACAGAATATACTGCAAAGTGAATTGACTATGTATTTCGTGGGTAAAATGGGGCAGCTACTTACAGTTGCCTCCCAAACAACCATGGATTGAGTAACCAATTAATAATGATAAAATAATAATAATCCTTGCATTTGATATAACACTTTATGATATTATTTTCATCACTATATTATTAATAAATTTATGAATAAATACATTTCTTTTTTCTAAAATAATTTTATTTTTGAAGGGATTGTTAACCATTGGAAAAGCGATTCGCCAATTGACTAACAACCAGGTGACTGCTAGGTAAACAGAGGCACGTGGAGTAAAGAAACTTCACCCTGCCCGGGAATCAAACCTGGGTCTCTTGCTTGCGAAACTTGGAAGGGAAGTTAAAAATCTCTCCCCAAAATAGAAGGGAGTTTCTCCTGGTGTCCTGGCCAACAATCCCCCCAACAATAAGAGTTGGTCATTCACTTTATGCTTGAAGGCAGGACATTGCTGTGGGTAAATTCATCGACAGATACACAGTCAATACACTTTACAGTAAATCCTGTTAAGTGCTTTGCGGCATCCTGCCGGCATGAAAGGCGCGTTATCAAAAGCAAGCGTTATTCTATCATTATTATTATAGCGTTCATGATTCATCCACTGAACAGCAGATTAAAGCAGGAAATCTGTGCGTGATTTGTTTTACCTCTGACTGCTCACGGCCATATGTTTCTCACAGGCACAAGGAAACGGCAAAACTTTTAAATAGTTTCAGGAAGAAACCTCACAACAGGAAGCCTGAGGAGCCTGCTGGTAATGTTTTTTTTGTTTTAATGGTTGAATTAATTCTGACAGAAGCATTGAATTGTTTGCACAGACACATCCAGACAGATTCCCCCTCATCAGTCAAATTCATTCACTTTTCGGTTGTTTGGAAGACATTGTTAGCCGCACATTCTTAGCCACCATGTTCACCTACAGTGATTTTGCGTGAAGCGTTTTGAGACCTCTCGATAAACTGCTACATCAAATGCAAGGATTATTATAATGGGGAACAAAGCCAGCAAGTACTGCTGTGTAGCGGGGTAATTATTCCAGCGACCTCAGGGGGGCAACAAAGCAATAGCACAAAACCAGCACAGAACCTCATTCATTGTGTCTCGAAGAGCAAACATCCTCAAAATAAGTGTATATCTCTTCTCCTTCCCCGTGCCCCCAACCCCCTGACCAACGCCTCACCAAAGATCACACATTTATCCCAGATGCTCCAAACAGTTGACCTTGATCTTCCATAAAGCCAGCAACGAGCAGAGTTCAAGAGAATTTTGGTGGGGGGGTCAACCGGATGTCTGACACAAAGAGGAACTCATTGCCTTGGTTAAGCATGTCCAGACTAGACAGTGTTCCACCCACACATGGAAATTTCCCCGCGTCTCAAATAGAACGCACACTTTAGACACGAGATCCCATGGCACTATTCAAAAAGGCAAGGGAGTTTCTCAACAACCCACCCCACCACACATAAAATCACTCGTTCACTTCACAGCTGTTTGTAGGGTATTGCTCCAAGCCCCCCGCCCGAACCGCCCCACCATCGGAGGCCGGGCCTTCAGTTTTTCCGCTCCCACCCTATGGAATTTCATCCCCCAATCCCTACGTCTCGTTTCTTCCCTTTCCTCTTTCAAGACCGGTTTGAAGACTTTCCTCTTTGACCGTGCCTTTTGTTCCACCCAGAATTTTTCGACCTCCCCTATGTGTTTCACCCCTCCCCATACACTCCCCTCCCAGCTCGGGTCACACGCCTCCTGTGCAGCGCCTTGGGACGTCCTCCCGACGTGAAAGGCGCTTTATAAGTGTAATTTGTTGTTGTTGTTGTTGTCTCAACAACGTGACAAGTGCATTTGATTCACTCAATCAAATGCAAGGATTATTATTATTAATAATTTTATGATACTGTTGGTGTATCTGACGGCTCCTCTGTTTAAAGGTTTGTACTATGGCTTCCTGCTTTTCCCCGGCATCTCCAGTTCGCTTGTGTTTCTGCTGGCCAGCTACTTTGGAACCTACGGAGGCATCTTCAGTGCACTTTCCTTCGCCTTGCTGGCTAGGACAGTGTTCTTTCAGTACCACCGAACCTCTACTTTATCCAGGTATGTGCCTCACTCCACGCAGGTAGCTCAGTGTCAGTGCGAGCATCGTATCCTATAGTACCACACAGATACTTTCTAATTCACCTTGCATGTAACGGGGAGACAGGGAGCCACGTGAGACACTGGAAGGATCCTATTTATAATGCTTTGAGATGTCTCAGTGGTGTGAAAAGATGCTATAGCAAATGCAAGAATTATTATTATTATTTATAGCGGAAGTACACTGTACAAACTCTGAAGCTTTTTATATATATCCCGTGCCTTTGTGTAGCGGGTTTGAGTGCACCTGATAAAACCTGGCCATCTCTTTGTTACAACTTCATAACTTTGTGGAGTCCTGTAGCGCAGCACTGTGCGCCTTCGCCTCGCAAGCGAGAGGAGCCTGGTTCGATTACCAGGCTAGGCAAAAGCTAAGGCAAGTTTCCTTACTCCGCATGCCTCTTTTTACCTTGGAGAAAGCATGAACCCAGTTGTCAGTGAATTGGCAGATCGTTTTCTGGGTGGTAATAATCCCTCAAAAAATACATTGGTCACTCAATCCGCAACTGTGGGGCATCGTTATGTGCAATTGGCTGCTGTGTTTTACCCACAAAATACACAATCAATCCACTTGCAATTATATTGTGGTCTTCAGGCTAGACAATATCTCAGAACGCTTAACAGTGCACTTTTCCGAGCCGCATACAATACATTCAGTGAAGCGCTTTGACACGTCTCAACGGTATGAAAAGACCCGAAATCAAATGTAAGGATTATTATTATTGTAACTTGGATATTTAGAAAAAAAACGGATGTAAAGATGGGCATTTTGAGCATTCAGCGCGACAATCAGACTCCGCTAATCCTGTACTGTTGTTCCTCTTTGTTGCAGGTTACCAAACCCGATCTACTTGGGGACCTTCGCTTCCGGCATCTTTCACTCTTTGTACTGCTTCTATTGCAAGATCCTCCCAGATATCCTTCAGTGCTTTGTATTTACCACAGTGCAGGCAGACACCGCATTGCAGTGCTGCGGGTTGAAGGTGTGTGTGGTGGGGGGGGAACGCTGCATTGACAAGAGGGACTGTCCTTCGGGTGAGACATTAAACCAAGCTCCCGTCTGCCTGCTCAGATGTTTCCGTAGCACTGTTCAAATAGAGAAGGCAGCTTCTCCTGGTGTCCTGGCCAACAAGCCCCAAGCCAGATACAGATTGCTCACTACCCTTCAGAGCTGTCCCTGGCTGGGACATTGGTGTGTGCAAAATTGGCTGCCACATTTGCCTCCCAGTTACTAGACATTTCAAACAATCCTGCAAAGCACTTTGAGGCATCCTCCCCTCATGAAAGGCACTTTAACTATAGCACCTTTCATGTGGGGTAGGGGGAGGAGGGTGACCAAAGAAGTGGTCGAAGAGGAGCGTCTTGCGATGAGCCTTGAAGGAGGCATGGGAAGTACAAGGCAAAGGGAGTGTGGGATGGAGTTTCATAGGGTGGGGGCAGAGAGGCTGAAGGCCCGACCGCTGATGGTGGGGAGGGCCAGGTGGGGGGTATGGAGCAGTCCAGAGCAGAGGGAGCGGACAGATCAATGTGACGTTAGAGAGATAGGCGTAAAACACGCACAAGTCTTCTCATTCTAAATCATCCCATCACCTAAGTGGTGTATTCCCAATAAATTTCCTGTCAAAACCTGTAAATTTCCTGTAGATTTATTTGAACGAGAGTTGAAGATATCCTTAACTGTTGCTACAGTTGTGGCCAGCAAATCTACTGCTCTTTGCTATAACAGGGCTGGCCTCCCTCCTGCTCTGGATGTTCAAGGAACTGTTAACCAGGGACCCAGGCCGAATGGGCATATCTGAATGTGAGACCACGTACTCGACTGTTACTGAGCTTGTTGAAGCAAATCAAAACCCTTCCAGATTCTGTATCTACTGTGAGGTAAGCTGATGCCTTGCAAGGACACATGGGTACAACAACAACATGCCTACAACTTGTCTAGTGCCCTACACTCCGGATGCGTCCTTCTGCATACATGCAGTTTAAAGATACTGAGCAGCCTTAAAGGCAGAGAAGAGAGGGAGGAACAAAAAGAGAAAAAGATAATAATAATAATAATAATAATCCTTGCCTACATTACATCCTGGCTCGACTTTGCAAATGCCTTGCTGGTCAGCCTTCCCAATTCCTCCCTCCACAGGCTGCAAATAATCCAGAACTCTGCAGTCTGTGTCCTCTACCATTCCAAACTCCATGACTCCATCTCCCCCATCCTTGCCCGACTCCATTGGCTCCCCATCATCCAGAGGATCCAACTCAAGATCCTGGCCCTCACATTTAAAGCCCTCCACAACCTCGCCCCACCTTACATTGGTGGGCGAGCCTTCAGTCACTCTATCCCCAACCTCTGGAACTCCATCCCGAAGTCCCTCCACCTCGCCCCCCTCCCTGGCTTCCTTCAAGTCTCGCCTCAAGACTCTCCTCTTCGAATGGACCCATAGGCAACTCCTCCCCGCCCCACCACCTCCTGTCCTCAGCTCGGGTCTGAAGCAGTATCTGTCCAGTGCCTTTGGGACATTCTCCTGAACGTGAAAGGCGCTATACAAATGTGATTTTGTTGTTGTTGTTGCATTTGATATAGCGCTTTTCACGTCTTCTAGACATCTCAAAGCACTTCACAGAATCATGTACCAGGATTAACTTGCTTTATTTTCCCTGCTTATGGCGTTGAGGATCAGGCCAGTTGAGGCTGATTACAATGAAATTTATACATGGGCGACTAATCAATTCAATTTCCTGTAAGAGCAGGGGTTAGAACATTCGCTTCGTAAGCGCGAGGACTCAGGTTCAATTCCCGCGCGGGGTGAAACCTAAGGGCAGTTCCCTCACTCCACATTCCTCAGTTTACGTAGCAGTTGAGTAACAACCTGCTTGTTAGTCAATTGACAGATCATTTATATAAAAAAATTTACTCACTCAATCCACGACTGTTTGGAGAACACTGCCGTGTGCAATTGGCTGCTGCATTTCACCCACAAAATGCAGTGTCAATTCACTTCACACTATGTTCTGTGAACTACTTTGAGACATCTAAACTATGCGATGAGGCGCTGTATGAAATGTAAGGATGATTATTATTAGGATATTATTATAATCTGCTGACGGACAGGATGTTTTGAAGTTGGCACAGATCGTCCCCGCATTTCACAGGAGTCTGGCGAGGGAAGCAACATCGCCTTCCTTCGCTGTTCCTTCATGGAGCCTGACTGAGCTCATCACATATAAGCAGCATTCGCCGCCCAGGGTCACTGGTAATGAGCAGGCCGCTCAGTATTGGGCTGAGGCATTCATCAAAAATGGGAAACAGGACAAGCTACAGTCAGAAACGAGCAGTCGGTGCCTGCAGTGAACTGAAACAGAAAGCTGACCGCACTGCGCGGCTGGCTGGCTAGCCCTGTATTAAGATCAGGAGTGTAACTAAAACTGCTCAGATTCTGCACCCTTGCCTTCCAGAACTCCATCCCTCTGTCTCGCCTACTCTCTATCTGCATTCAATTCTCACCTGTTATCTCACATAAATACTGGACCACCTGATCGACGTTAACAGCAAGTGTGGAGTCTATTAGAGCAGTGGTTAGCAAGTTCGCCTTGCAAGTGAGAGGACCTGAGTTTGATTCCCGGGTGGGACAATACCTTAGGCAAGTTTCCTGACTCCACGCACCTCTGTTTACTTATCAATAAGTCGGCACCTGGTTGTTAGTGAATTGGCTTTCTGGAAGTAATAATCCCTTTTTAAAAATAGAATAATTTGGTCACTCAATCCATGACTGGCTGTGGAACACAAGTGTGCGGCTGTTGCATTAAGCCCACAAAATATACATAAATTCCACGTTAGTTTGTTTACTGAGCAGGAAAAATAGGAGAAGAACAGCAAGGCTTTTGTTGTTTTACCATCATGGTGAGCCACACACCATGGCCCAGACACACAACAGAACACCAGATTGGCAACAACAACAGCAATTTGTGTTTATGTAGTGTCCTTCACACTGGATAACAGAGGAGATGGGGAAGCGCAGTCTTATCCACCGCAGTGCCTGTGCCCTAAATGGTCTTGACATTGTTCCTCTTTAGATCATCCAGCCCGAGGGAGCCAAGCACTGTAAGTTGTGCGAAACATGCATGGTGAACTTTGACCACCATTGCCTCTTCCTGATGACCTGCGTGGCCAACAGCAACCGCCGCTTCTTTGTCCTCTTCATCATGCTGCTGCTTCTCACCCACCTGGTCTTCGCCGGCACCGCCCTCTACTCCCTGTGGCTGCGCTATGGCCTGAGGATCGAGGTTGTGTCGGAAGTGCTGGAGCTGGAGACCTGGGTCCTGGGACTCGCCCTCATGAACTTGGCTACCGCTCTCTGGGAGATTGTGCTTCTCAAGGACCAGCTGGACACCATCTCCATCCACTCCACCAGCACCTTCAGGAATAAATCCAGCGCTGCCACCTACACGTGGGAACGTCGCTGCAAAAATCTCTTTGCCTTTCTCCTGGCCGGGAAGGGTATGCCGAACAAATTCCCGGGCGGGTTTTAAGACGAGGCGATGAGCCATTGATCGCTGTGTCCTGCCTGGAGCAGCAAAGTGTCAAGTAGCGGTCGATAGGAGCTGTTGGCCACATACCTGGGATTTCCTGACTGCCATAAATCCTTTTTGCCAATCTCTGATTTGTGTGGTTCAGCTCCCCAAGGGGAGAAAGGCAGTGAGCAGAGAGAGTTGAAAGGGGAAGAGGTTAGACATTGGGTGTGTAAGGAAGGACCTGTTTATTTGACTTGTGTTCAATCAGGTTTTCACTAGATTCTGTAAACAAGCTTTTACTGTACAATAGTAGACTTTAAAGATACCGATACACACACAATACTACACACGAGAAGCTACCACCCACAACACATCTTCCGGGGCCTAATCAAATCCCAACTAACAAGATTCCACTGGATTTGCTCAAACCAGGAGAATTTTGAGATGGCAACCACAACGCTGTTCAGAGCAGTTAGACAGAGGGGATACACAAAACAATTCCTCTGGGGAATCAAGTCTAAATTTCTAGGGAACTTGACAACCCCACGGACCCAAACGGAGGCAGGAAAATGAAACCACTCATAATGACATATTCAGAATACACAAGGCAGATTAATAGACTAGTGAAGGATAGGTTTGAGGGACTTAAAAGGGAAGTCACCACATTGGAAGAATACAAAATAGTCTCGGCATATAGAAAAAATAAGAGTATTAAGGATTGGTTAGTCAGCAATAAATTGAAAAAACTGTATACCACAGGTTGTGGGAACACAAAATGTGGCATGTATAGCTACCTAGTAACCCCCAAGAGAATAGATAATAACAGAGTCTGTAATGGCAACCCACGAGATCAAATGAGATCAGCATAACATAATCTATGCAATTAGATGCAGGAGATGCCACATTTTATATATCGGGGAAACGGGAAACACACTAAGCCAACAGAAGTGTTGTTAAAAACAAAAATAGGGATAAACTTATAAATAAACATTTTATAGAACCTGGGGAGGAATCAATAGAAATCATGGGCATCAAATTCAATAGGAACTGGACTGTATCACAGAAGAAAGAGAAGGAAAGGGAATGGATCAGAAGATTACAGACAGTGACACCTAAGGGATTAAACTCCCAGTAAAACAGAGCAGCCCTACAAATAAATCTCAAGCCCTGACCTGTATTCAAAAAGCTTCATTCCCACCATGACCCTAATCATAACCCAGACACCCTAACTTTAAATCCAATCCTAACCTTAACTCTAACCTTAACCCCTAACACTCACCCTAACCTCTGACCCTCACCCCAAAACCTAACCCCCCCCAAACAATATATATATTTTTAAAAACCCTCAATAAAGCAGATCTCTTAAATTACAGTAAACTAGAGTGGAACAAATACATTCATGAGCCCGAACGAAATTTGACAAAACTCCAGCACAGGAAGTTACCGGGAAACACAAGTGTGTAAATTGACCCCCAAAATTTATTAGGTTAGGGCACAGTTTTGTACCTACTGAGGTCTTGTGGTGTCGACATACTCTAGAACATGCACGTCAGAAGGTGTGGTGCGAGCATCACAGTAAACATGTCACAAGTGTGTCGCAATGCGGGACAGGAGTGTATCCAAAGGTGTGGCATGAGCGTGTCGGCAAACATGGTATGATTGTGTCATTTTATGGAGCGAAAATACGATCACTTCTCCAAGATAACCCAACCGCAGACTGTTGGGACAGAATCACAGAGAAGCAACTTAGCATGGAGAGCACAAAACTGCAACCACACACCAATTTCAGAGAATGGGGAAGCAGTAAGCTGAAGTGAGAGTAGGTTGTTTTAAGCAACTGCTAAAACACCTCGGCTAAATTGGTATTTTCCGAGATTTTGATTTTGCCGAGGCCACAATTTTCCATTTCTACAGCACCTTTGAGACACCAGGAGGATGCATTGAAGTGTTTGGAGCTTTAACGTTGGTGTTAAGCTTTGGGGGAAGTCCTAAAGCTAAATTGCCTCACCCACTGGAGTCCTGTATCTCAGTGGTTAGAGCACAGTGAACAGCGGTTAGCCAACTCTCTGCAAATTGGGGATAGCTCTGATTAATTTGCAATCTGCCCACAAGTTTCACTCATACAGCACCTTACATTGTAGGAGAATACAGGAAAGGGCTTAAGAAAGATCAGGTGGGAGATGGGAGTGGGTGTGTTGAGGGGTTGGTGGGAGAAAGTGTGGTCAAAGAGAGGTTTTTAAGACGGATTTTTGAAAGCAAAGGCAGAGGGATTTCAGAAGTGAATCCACCGGGGGAGGAGAAAGAGGTTGGGTTAAGACATAGTGGGGGAGGAAATGGAATAATAATAATCTTTGCATTTGGTATAGTGTCTCGTGGAGACATCTTAAAACGCTTCAAGGAATATATAAGCCCGTGTTGTGGTGACCAGGTGAATTGACAGTAGTAAGCGATCAGACGTCTTGGCGTCTCCTGTCAGCATCGATGCACAATGTTCAGGAACTTCACATCGCAAGAGCTTCTGAAACAGACAAATCCAGGACAGAACTGAGAAGGGGGAGTCGAACCACTGCTCCAGGATCAGTGCGAGGCGAAGGGACGATGCAAAACACATGCGCGACGAGACTGGGCGTTTAACCAGTCGAACATCACATCTGTCTAATGTTTTCTGGATCGAGTAGGATTGTCCGGCTCTGTGAACACCACTCACCAGGTCGGTCAAATCCAGACTCCGCTACGCTCCATGTTGTCAGATACCATTGATATTAATGTGTGTAAACCTGTCATTAAAACTGTGAAACTGTACAGAGCAGCTCGCTCCCAAGTCTCGGTTTTCACATCAGTCAGGTGTGAAGCAAAGGGTGATTGTCGTGAGGTGTGAACGGTGAGGCTGATCAGTGTGAAGTGTGAATAGTCTCGGAAATACAACACCACTCAGAATTATGGAAAATTCCTTAAATGCAAACTCGGTCTGAAAGCTAACCAGTTCGATATCAACCAGTTACGTTTAACATCAACTGACGACTGTAGCAGGCTGCCAGGAAGGGTAGCTGAGGCCAGGACACTGGAATTGTTTAAAAAACAAATTACATTTGTATAGCCTTTCATTTCAAGAGGACGTCCCAAGGCGCTGGACAAGAAAAAGCAGCTTGACGTCATGATCGGAGGTGAGCACCAAGGTTATTCTGAATGGAAATCACAGCGGCTAAAGGGCCTTCTTCATCCCCTATCCCTTCCGCCCCTGTGATCTCAAGTGAGGTTGAGGAGAAAGGAGAAGGACATCACCACTTTGTGGCTCTCATGGCTATTCACTGACCAAACTGTGCAGAATTAAACGAAAGTACAGTACCTGGAAAGCAATAGTGCAGAAAAGGTGACTTCACCGAGGAGGAGAAGCAATGATCATCTCCAGTGTTGAGGTGGAGGGAGCATAGGTTTGTTGGCCATAATTCGCGTTAAGTTAATTATTGTAGTTCAGTGTTTAGAGCACTCGTCTTGCAAGCATGGGTAAGTTTCCTTACTCCATATGCCTGATAATAATCCCTCAAGAAAAAAAAAACACAATAACAATTTGGTCATTCAATCCACGACTGTTTGAGGGACACTCCTGTGCGCAACTGGCTGCCATGTTTAGTCCACAAATATACAATCAATTCACTTTACAGAATATTCTGTGAAGCGCTTTCAGATATCTAGAAGACGTGAAAAGCACTACATCGAATGCAAGGGTTGTTATTATTACTGTATATTAGTATTATTAGCTGCCCCTTCAATCTCACATCCTCCAGCTGACTTTACACCTAGTTTAGTGGAGGGGTATGATGTATGAGGATGTGGTTTCTCGGTCATTGCTGTGCCTATAAAGTGCCGAAGCACTGAAGGAAAATGCAGAGACTCGACTCCGTGGCAGCATGTGGAAACTCAAACAATGGTCCGGGAATCCCATGACTGGTAAGCACTCAAACTCAGTTTTCTTGTGGCGGTAATTAAATACAGGGACTGCAGAGCTATAAATCAGGAGATGCAGTGAACTCGAGAGTAAATCACAGGACAATTGCATTAAACTAATGTAGTGTAATTGGCTAGCAAAGGGGCATTAATCCCTCCCTTTGGTCCTGCACGTTAAAAATTTAATTACAATTATGAAAAAAAATGCGCGGTTGCTCAATGAGGGCAGGCAGAGAGGCGGCAGATGGTAGCCTGACTTCCTTCCCAGACTGGCTCACAAGCAGGGTTCAAATGCAAACCACGCTGCACCATCCAATGATATTTCCACCCTCTGCGATATTCACTCTGTGGCTGTTTAGCAGGACATTGACTGCCGTTTTCTCCAACACAAATGCAGTCACTACACTTCTCATTAACTCTTGCGAAGCACTTTTGAGACAACCGCCCGATGTGAAAGGCGCTGTATTAAATGGAAGGATTATTATTACCACAGGGATCGCAGTTGTTATTGAGGCTATTTATGGTTCTCGGCCACTTTGCATCGAGTTATGGCTGAACTGCGACTGTCTCGGGGGTGGAAGCTTCACTTCCCTTCTCTTCTTACAAGCTACGCGCTAGAGGTTTTAAACAGTCAGAGAATTTGTAGCACAGAAGCCATTTAGCCCATCAAACCTAGGCTGAAGTGAAATCCCTCATTGGAGCTATTCTTTCCAATCCCTGGTCACCTTCTTTTACTCCATTAGATGGTACTAGCATAACCTCCGAAACAGAGGGGAGGTGAGAAGAAATTTTTTCAGGCAGCGAGTTGTTCAGATCTGGAATGTTTTGCCTGAGAGGGTAGTGGAAGCTGATTTGATAACAACGTTTAAGAGAGGAGTAGATAATTATTTGGGGAGGACAAGTTTGCAGGGCTATGGGGAGAGAAAGGGGGAGTGCGAATGATTTCGACAGCTCTTTTCAAGGAGCCGGCACAGACACAATGGGCCGAATGGCCTCCTTCTATGCTGTATAATCCTATGATTCTATGAGCCCCTCTCCCACCCCTACCATGTTCATACATGAATACTCGCCATTTGGTTGAGATACCAGAGAGCACCCGTGAAACCCAACCCAGGGGAGATAACAGGATATCAATTTATAACAATAGCAATTTGAATTTACATAGCATCTTTCACACAGGTAGCATCTTGGGAGCGCTTAACATTTAAAGCAACGGAGAGAGCCTGAGCTGCTACATTTCACCCACAAATATACAGTCAAATCATTTTACAATACACCCTATGAAGCGCTTTGAGATGTCTAGAAGATGTGAAAAGTGCTATATCAAATGTAAATTATGGAATGCCATCCATCAATCCCTCCGTTTCGTCTCTTCCCTTTCCTCTTTCAAGGCCGGTTTGAAGACTTTCCTCTTCGATCGTGCCTTTTGTTCCACCCCGAACTCTTTTACCTCCCCTTCGTGTTTCACCCCTTCCCAAACACTCCCCTCCCAGCTCGGGTCACACGTCTCCTGTGCAGCGCCTTGGGACGTCCTCCCGACGTGAAAGGCGCTGTATAAATGTAAATTGTTGTTGTTGTTGTTGTAAAGATTATTATTAAGACACACTCAATCATTGCGCTTTACGGTCTGTCCTGTGAAGCGCTTTGGGAACATCCTCCCAGCTTGAAAGATTCTATACCAAATGCAAAGATCATTATTATAATTTTGTCTAGGACAAGGGGAAATCTGGCCGCTCAGAAAACACTTGCTTGCAGCATTATAGCGGTTTTGATGGCAATGTGTTGAGGGACAAGGTTAAGTATGGAAGAATATGTCAGACAGCTATGAATGGGTTAGTTATTGGTACTGTACATGCAATAGCATCAGACTGCGGGGATTTACAAGAAGCTGTCAGGAGGAAATATGGCGTTGGCTTTTAAATGGAACATTCAAATCACACTTGGGATCAATTTTTTTTCCCTGCCAAATTGAAATTGCTCCCCTGCTTTTGATTTTAATCCCATTTGTTCCTGCAGATTGAAAAGTGGACTCCTGGCATATTCTAATCATACCTTAACAAAGTGAGAGAGGATTTGCAATGGAAACATGGCAGTTATTGGATTGCAGTACAATCAGGATGGCTGTGTTACATTGACAGGGTTATTGAGTTTCACTGAGCCAGACTGGCCTCATGTGTCACCTGGCTCAGTAGATAACACTCTTGACTCTTGTCAGGGGTTATGGGTTCATACCCCATGCTGGGATTTGAACCCACATAGTGTAAGATGCACCAAGCTCCGCGACCACATCAGTTCCAACCTTGCCCAGCTCCATTTGCTCCCCATCCCCTCCTAGAGGATCAAATTCAAGATCCTCGTCCTCACTTTCAAGGCCATTCACAGCCTTGACCCTTCCTATGTCTCCAACCTGCTTTCCCCCTATGAACTTGCCCATCCATTCCGTTCAGCAGTCCATGGCCCTCGCCTGACCCACCCTACCATCGTGGACAGGCTTTCTGCCTCCACACTCTGGAACTCCATCCCGTAGTCGCTCCTCCTCGTTTCCTCCCTTGCCTCCTTCAAGGCTAGTCTCAAGAACCTCCTCTTCGATCATGCCTTCTGCTGCCCTCTCTACATTCTGCCTCCCCTCCTAACTCTCTACCGTCCCTCCCCCTACCTGCCTCTCTCTCTTGCTTGGGTCCCGACCTAACCGTCCAGTGCCTTGGGACCTCCTCCCGATGTGAAAGGTTCTCTATAAATGCAATTTTGTTGTTTGTTGCTGTTGTAAGATGATAGTGCTATGCAGTACTGGGGGTGCGTTGCTGGTGCCATTCTTCAGGTGAGATGTGAAACCAATGTTCCATCTGACTATTCGGGTGGACTTTAAAGATTGCACGTTATAGAAAGAGATCAAAAGGATTGTAAAGAGAAGTACGTATCTTCCTGTGTCCTGGCCAATAAGCCCCCAGCTCGGTACCGGTGAATTTGCACAACCTTACAGCACAGAAGGAGGTCGATGACTGCAACTGAGGTGGAGAGGTAGTGAACTGTACAGAGTGTCAAGATGAAGAATGGGAGGGGCTTAATCCTGGATTAGGCCTGACTCAGATAATTGGTGGTTTGGTAACAGTCAATGGTGAGAAATTATTAGGTACATTAGACCAGTTGTAAGTGAGTCACTGGTGGCGGCCTGGTTCAGTGAAGAGCACGCTCACATCTAAGTCAAAAGCTTATGAGCTCCAGTCCCACGATGGGCGCTGAGCTCACTCTCTAGCCTGGCCGTCCAGCACCATACATTGGGAGTGCTGTACAAGCAATATTGTACAGGCAATACTGTCAGCAACAATAAATCGCATTTATATACAGCACTCACGTGGGTTAATATCCCAGAGCTCTTAGACTCTGTCCTCTCTGACCACAAGACACTGTATTCCCACTAGTAGCTGCTGGTAGTCAGCACTTTGCAAAGTGAATCATCACTTCTCATTTTAACCTCAGATTTGCAATTAAAAAAATCCTTGCATTTGATATAGCATTTTTCACGTCTCCTCAACGTCTCAAAGCGCTTCACCACATATATACCATAAAGTGAATTGAATGTATATTTGTGGGCGAATTGCGGCAGCTATTTGTGCATGGTAGAGTCCCACGAACAGTGAGCAAATTATTACTGCTTTTTTTTTCAGGATTGTTATTAAGCGTGCAGAGTAAGGAAACTTGCCAAAGATTTAACCCTGCCGGGAATTGAACCCGGATCTCTTGCTTGTAAGGCGAGTGCTCTAACCACTGAGTTATGTTACTCCGCCATGCTTTTCTTTTCCCTCTGTGATTTAAAACCCACATCAAGACTTAAATTCAGAATCTAAGCTGTTTCTATTGAGCATGCTGATGCATTTTTAGAGGAGATGTGAAACCGAGGTTCCTTCTGCCTGTTCAGATGGACATTAAAGATCCCATTACACTCTTTGAAATGAGAAGAAAGTCTCTCCTGGTGTCCTGGCTGACAATCCCCAGATAAAATCGATTATTCACTTCATGGCTGTTCGCGAAATGTTGCTTTACCCAAATTGGCTGCCTGTTTGCTTACAAAATACACAGTCACTACATTTTACAAAATCCTCTGTGAAGCAGTTTGCGACATTAGAGGTGTTATATCAAATGAAAGAATTATTTCATTGGTTGCAGCATTTGACCACAAAGACCCAGACGCTCCAGTCGATAGCAATTCCCAGTGAAGCCCTATGAGACATTCCATGCTCTTTTTCAAAGACAAAGATCGTTATTATTTTTGTCTGTCAAGAAAGTTGTTTCTGCCAAGGTATGTAGTGGTTAAGAACCTGCTGACTTTGAAATCAGAGCTCAAATTGACATACTGTCTGCAATTACAGTGACATATTGTCTAATCTGCTAATGGACAAAACAGGCCAGTGGAACCAAGCTGTGGTAAATGCTGTGTTTGAGACTGTGATGGCTATTTAGCATCATAATAGTCAGTCATTCTTGGCAGGGGTTTACAAAGGGACTGTCAGATAACATGGAGGCAACACATCCATGATATTCAGCCACGCATGGTGAGGATGGTGGGGATGTGGGATTCCCAGAAGAAAGATCTGACATCACAGCACTGGGAAATAATCAGTCAAATGGAGATTAAAAGGTTATTGACTCACCTGGCACATTGGGACCTCTTATCAGCTTTAAACAGATTAGATTTTAATTTTTCAAAACAAGATCAATTGTACGTACTCAACAATCACCCCAGTGTTCTAAACCCTTCTTAAATAAACAGGTAACCGGAAAAAATAAACAGCCTTGGGAAAATAGCTGTGAAGTTAGAAGCCCCGGACTGGAGGCAGAAGCAGTAAGGTGTCGCGAGGGAGGAGGACTGCCTTCCAATGTAGAGATTTTGACCACAATGTGCATAGTGACTCACATTACAGTATATCCTGTGAAGCGCTTTGAGACATCCTCCTGACGTGAAAGGCGTAAAACCAAATACAGCATAAGGACAATCGTGAGAGGTCACTTCAATGCGAATGCCACCAAATCAGTACTGACCTGATTAAGAGTGACTCTTAGGGGCGATGTAGGGGCATCATAGTTGGTCAAAGGAATCCAGAAGGCATGTCAGACTGCCTCAGTTGGTTGCACTCTTACCTCTGAGTCAGAAAGTTGTAGGTTCCAGCCCCACTTTGGGTCTTACAGCTGACGCATAATCAAAATGGTATGAGTCCACCTTTGTGAAACAAGACCTTTGTTCAAAGCCTTTCATTAACGTTGTGATCCCTTGCCTCTGGCCATGAGTTGAGCTGGGCAATAGAGAAAGCAAGCAGCAGGGTTGGCATTTAAGTTAATTGCTTGTTTCCACAATAACTCAATGCTAATCATTACCAAATCCCCAAAGGCAGTCAATGATCATCTGCACGGGCGTTAGTATCAACTGACGATGTGAAGAGACCTGTTGCCCAGCGCACAGTGGAGCATATTTCCTACTCTTTGCCTCCACTTATTAAGAGTATGCACTGAGCAATACTTAACAGAGTGTGTGGCAGTGAAAAGGCTAATTGGATTGTAGAATGATATTTTTAGTTTCAGTGAAGGGTCAGTTCATGATTGGTTGAGGGATCCCTATAGTGTGTTGTTCAGAGGAATCGACTCTCAAACGAGAGGATCCGGGTTTATTTCCTGGGCAGGGTGAAACCTTAGGCAAATTTCCTTACTCTACACTCTCTGTTAGCTTGCATTTGATCACGTACCTTGTCGAGTCATTGAGACATCTCAAAGCAATTCAGAATATATTGTAAACAACAACAAATTATAGTTGTATAGCACTATTCATGTCAGGAGAATGTCCCAAGGTTCTGGACAGTCAGTGATTTAGACCCGAGCTGCTGGTTGGGTACAGGAGGGGTGGAATGCAGGAAGAGTATGGGTAGGAGGATGACCAAAGCCACGGTCGATGAGGGTCTTGAGATGGGTCTTGGAGGAGACAACAAGAACAAAATTACACTTGTATAGCACCTTTCACGTCAAGGGAGGGGGCGAGGTTGAACGACTGTGGGATACAACCTGCCAATAGTGGGACGGGCAGGGTGGGAGATGTGAATCGGGCCAGAGCCCGCTCTGCGGAGGGAACAAACAGGTTGGTAGGGAGTATTAGGAGGTCACAGAGGTAGGTAAAGCGTATTTTGTGGGAGAAACATAGTGGCCAATTGTGCACAGCAGTGATTCAGAAACAGTTATTCATTAAGTGATCAAATAATATGTACAAACACATGTATACTTGGGAGGGATTATTAACCCTGGAAAGTGATCCTGATCTGTGAGAACAGTTGCTTCGGTCCAATAAAATGCACTCTCTTTACAGGGACATGTGCTTAGTCAGCATGCCCTTAAGTGAAATCATATTGCATACTGGGACAAGAATTTATACAAGCAAATGAGATCAATCCCAGCATTTAAACTGGCATCCAGTTGCACTCACTTCATTCAGAGAGATTGCAAATGCACTTCACTATGGAACACTGTGTGGCATGTAAAAATGAGCTTAATTAAAGTAGTGATCATTGCTCTGTAAATTGGAATGGGAAAGTAATTAATCTCTGCTAATGTTTAATGAGTAAGTCAGTTCTGAGCAATCTATCCCTGTCCTTCCAACTACTGCAGAGTATTATTGAGAGCACTCGCCTTGTAAAATAGAGGACCTGGGTTTAATTCCCAGGCAGGGTGAAAGCTAATGCAAGTTTCCTTACTCCACATGGCTCTGTAAGCAGCAAGAAGGAACCTGGTTGTTAGTCGATTGGCAGATCGCTTTCCGTGGGTACTAATCACTTAAACAAAAATCCACGATTGTTTCTGGGATACTGCTGTATACAACTGGCTGCCTTGTTTCACCCATAAAATACAATAGGATACAAAATTGCATTTGTATAGTGCCTTTCACGTCGGGAGGATGTCTCAAAATATACAGTCAATTCAATTTCCAATATATTCTGTGATGTGCTTTGAGACGTCTCAAAGACATGGTTAGACTCCAAATCAAATACCAGGATTATAATAATTATTACCCTACTGCCTTGGGAGCTACAGAAAGGAAGGAAGCCACACAAATAGAACAGGGCTGTGTGTGCCTCCGCCTCTTCTTTTCCCTTGAAAGCCACCTGCCTCAGCACTGGCAAATCCCTCAACAACTTTCAATTACGCAACAACCTTCACATAGGAAAGTGTCCTTTATAATGACATGGTTGGACAGTGAGCAGGAGAGGGGTGGGGGACAGGCAGTTGGAGAATGGTGAGCTCTGGGTTTCAGTCTGGAGCTGAACTGGCTTCAAAAGTCAGGTAGGACTCTCGCATCTGAGTCAGAAGGTTGTGGATTCAAACTCCAAGCCAGTCTCTGAGCTCACTATCAAGTATGACATTCCAGGGCAGTGCTAGGGAAGTGTCATCCTTTGGATAAGACATTAAACTGAGGTCCTGCCTATTTGTCCAGCTGATCGTTAAAGATCCCAAAGCATTATTGGAAGAGAGAAGGGAATTTCTTCTGTTGTTCTGGTCAACATTCCCCCAGATAAAATTGATCCTTCACTCTGTGGCTATTTGAGAGACAATGCTGTGTGCAAATTGATCACTGGATTTGTCTACAAAATACACAGACACTGGCCTTTACAACTTTAAAATATCCTCTTGATCTGAAAAGTGCCATATTAAACGGAAGCATTGTTATCAATCATTATTATCAATCCAAATCAGAGATGTGCTTGACCCTGCAACTTAAAGCCTTAATGAGTTGGGATAGGGCAGTCATTAATGGGAGAGTCAAAGATCAATAATACCAAGTCAAAGATAGAAAGTGGCATAATCGAACCCGGAAAGTGTCTTTTCAATCGGAATACCCAACCGTGGGTTTCAAGGGTCAGATCTAAATCGCTTTCCGTATCATTCCATGGAAAGAAACAATGGTCTAACAGGAGTCAAGTGATTCAAATATTACTTGTTTGGGGACTTTGGTCATAAATTTACTGATTTGTTGTATTAACGACATGACCTATTTATCAATCGATACACACGTGAACTAATTCATCCCGATATGAATTTGAAAGTGAATTTCAACAAGGAATTAAAATCTAATTTATCATCAATAGACGGTGCAAAACTCCTCCGTGTTCAGAATTATTGTCAGGCTCAGTTGGTAGCATTCTCCCCTCTGAGTCAGAAGGTACTAGGTTCAAGCCCCACATCTAGTTTATTCTGACACAACAATTCCCCCCCAGACAAAATTGGTCACTCACTCCATGGATGTTTATGCAACATAGTACAGTAGTAGGAGTAAAGCTCCTTGTGTTAGAGAAAGACCCTCAATGGCATAATAAGGTACTGTATCATGTACAAATTCTCATTGCACTGAGATGCTTTTCACAAATAACTTTGAATGGGCAAATGCTTGTTGCGAGAATAGTTTGGGAGTATTTTATGGACAGATGAATGGACAGAAGAATTCATCCACAAACCAGGGACTCTGATGCCCATTGTGATTGAACACCTTGCATAAAGCAGCTTCTAATGCACTTTCATTTAAATATGTATTCAATTGAACAGTGCCCTTTCAACCTGCCAATCTGCGAAGAAAGGGATGTCCTTCTGTCATGAAAGGCGCTATATACATGTAATTTTATTGTTGTTGATTGGGTTGGGGTGGGGGAGGTTGTGGTTGAAGTGTTCAAAATGCAGAGAGCAGTTGTTACACTAGGTGAACACAAGTTGAATGTGGAAGGAAGTACTTGATGGGACAAATGGCAGCTGTGCCAGATGTATTGGGATCAGAAGGGCAGCATTTCAAACCATCGACTTTAGTGTCTCGGGCTGCCCGATCTTGGTTAACTGCATGCAACAGAATTTTGAATTAATAATAATGTGTGGATTCAGAATCTCTGACTTGTCCAAAATTTTTTTGTTGAATGCACAAGCAAGAACATTTTGACTTTGGAAAAAGTGAAATTCATTAGCCGGCTCCAAACAAGGTGACGGCCCATAAGGTGGACAGAGGTCGCACGCACAGTTTGGGTGCTTTTGGGATGACAATAATAGTTGATACAGCACCTTATCATGTCTTTGATATGTCTCAAAGCGCTTCACTGTGAATTTTGTGGTGGAAATGTGGCAGTCAATTGCATACAGCATTGTTCCAGAAATGATCATGGATTGAGCGACTTTTTTGATATTTTGGGGGATGTTTTATTACCCCTGGAAAGTTGTCCGCCAATCGACTAACAACCAGGTTCCAACTTACTGCTAGTTAAACAGGTGTGTGGAGTAAGGAAAGTTGCCAACGGTTTACCCCGCCTGGGAATCAATCCAGGATCCATATGCTTGAGAGGTAAGCGTGTTAATCAGTACACAACAGGACTCCACAATCATTGTTAGCTAGCCCCGTTAATGGTTAAAGAATCCAAGAATGGATTATAGAATCCAAGTGCATTCCATAATCGTGAGCAGAAATGAAGCTGGAGCAGGGAAAAGCTGTGACAGTGGGAGCTGGGTGTGCGTGTGTGTAAGAACAAATACAGTCCCCAGTGGAGAAATAAACCCATTGTTTCTTCAACCACACCAGCAACATACAATAGGAACTAACTATACATAATTGTTTTTACAGAGGTGCACTAATATGGCATTTTGCTCATTGTAAAGTGCCTCAGGATTAGAGCGATGTAATTGAAAACCACAAAGGGCATTAGAGAAAGTCATTTGCGCTGTGCATTGGGATACGCATTGTTACTGACTAGCCGGAACACTGCAGTGCTAAGTAGGACTTCAAACCACACTTAAATAATTAACAATAGGGACGGGATGAACTAGCTAACAAGGGAGTCACGTTGCACTTACATGTGACACCAATCCATTGCTCACCCTTGTTTTCATAACAAGTAGATGTGTTTCAGTGGAAGTCCTTACAGTTACAAGTAACAGTGAGGTGAACAATGAGGTGAACAAGATCAGCAGGTAGTCATTCATCCATCCAGCCCATTCTGCCAGTGTGTAGAATTGCAGCAGACACTGCAATCTCATTTCCCTGCCCTTTTCCCCCCCATCTCCAAAAACTGTACACCCTAATCTCCGGATTTCCCTGCCTCGCTCCCACTTTAAATCTTGCTAAATCCCACTTGAACACCTGCCTCTTCGACCGTACCACTGCTCAAGTCTCCCTTCGCTCAGCATCTGACTCTGCCACTGTGCAGAGCTCCAAGGTGTTATTCTGGGTGAAGATGTGAGACACCTTACTTCTCAAGATATAAAACACATTCCAAATTAATCCTGTTTCCTCCACGCTCTCTCAAAGTGCAGTCTACAGCCTCACAACCTTCTGATCTCATTCCTGACCCTCTCCGACTTCCAGAGGGAAGAGTCCCCCACAATCTTGCTCGTCGATTCCAATTCCCCTTTATTCTTTTTAATGCCATAGCTCAGTCTCAATGTCTCTTCCGGACATCCGGCGATGCCTAGGTAAGACCTCATTTCGGCTCCTGAGCCAGGCTAGTCTTGACTTCACTGTTAATAAACAAGGTTAGAGCAACTTGGCTCAGCCTTGAGACAAAAACCCCCCAGTTATCTGGAGGATTTGTTGGCAAGGAACCAGAGAAACACCCATCTCTTTTCAAATTGTGCAAAGCGCCTGCACAAGCAGACAGGAACAACTACAGCAACTTGCATTTATCTAGCACCCCTCACGAAGCGTAGTGTCCCAGAGTGTTAGAAGTGAAAATAGAGGAGGACACTTTTACCGTCAGCACTGCACTGGAACCCCAGGTCTAAATTCTGAGCTTAAAGCCCTTGATTTAGAATTGGAAATCACTCGGTGCTGATCCAGAGGCTAGAGTGCTACCAATTGCACGTTGGTACAGGGACTATTAGAGGGACGTCCTCTCGACGTGAAAAGCGCTATATAAATGTAAGTTTTGATTGATTGATTGATTGAACTGTGCCCGGCTGACACCAAGATGCAACGGTCAATGGAAGATAATGGACATTACCCAACGCCAGTGGCTAAAGAGAGCACCAGGTGTATGACGCTGTGTCAACAAACCTCCCGGTTGAATAAGAGTTATACAACAGACACTGTTTTATTCTGCAAGGCCAGATTTATGAGATACCTAATATTTATTGATCTTTATGCTGCATTTATAATTGAATGTCATGCTAGACTTGGTATCGATTAGCTCGCTATTAGTATTTTGTTAGGGAATAAATTACTGTAACTTTGCTGGTAAGTTTTTTTTGTGTCAGCTAGTTTTTGTTAATGTCCCTGTGACTCTGCACAGCCTCTCACTTTGCTGTGTGTCAGTACTGGATTGGAGGGTGGGCTGATCCCAGAACTATATCATTGCCTCTGTATGTGGGAGAAGCATATGGTGCTTCTATTAATAGTAGTAATCTTTGCATTTGATAAAGCGCCTTTCACAGCATCGAGACCTCTCAATACACTTCACGAGATATAATAATAATCCTTGCATTCGATATAGCGATTTTCACATCTTATCGACGTCTCAAAACGCTTCACAGAATATACTGTAAAGTGAATTGACTGTATATTTGTGGGTGAAACACGGCAGCCAATTGCGCACAGTAGTGTCCCAGAAACGTTGTGAATTGTAATGACCAATTTTGATTATTGTGGTTTTTGGGGGGACGGATTATTATTAGGCATGTGGAGGAAGGAAACTTGCCCAAGATTTTGCCTTGGTCTGCCTGGATTTGAACACAGCTCTCATGCTTGTAAGGCAAGTGCTCTAATCACTGAGCTACAGGAGCTTCAATATACTGTAAAGTTGACTGACTCTGTATTTTGTGGTGGAAACACGGCAGCCAGTTACACACCGCAATGTCTCACAAACAACCATAAAGTGAGTGAACAATTTTGTTTGGCGGTTATTTGCTAGGACATTGGGAGGGAGAAACTCCCTTCTCTTTTTGAATAGTGCAATGTGATTTCAAGTCCCAACTTGGAGCTTGCACCCACAACCTTTCAATTCACAGTACCACTGTGTCAGGCTGACACAATGCCAGCAGCCAGTCTTGGATTCATAATAATCCTTACATTTAATATAGAGTCACAGGATTTATCATTAAGTACAGCGACTTTGTATCTGTGAGTGAATGTGACATATGAACTGCACATATCCATGTCCCATAGACAGCCATGAATTGAGTGGCTCATGTTAGTTGGGAGATTGTTGGCCAGGCAATCCATTCTCGTGTCTCAGGAACAATCCGGCATGTGGTTTATTGGTTTCCCACAGCAGTGCTGGAAACTGATCGATTGAGGATTGTTAAAAACATCAAGCAAATGCCTGGAATTATAGAAATTCTAGCCCAAGAGAATGCAGAGTAAAGGCTTTAGTATATACCCTACAGCCAGGTTATAAAAACAAGTTGCATTCGCTGATGGCAGAGTACATCACGTCAACTTGACACAAGATCATATGAGAGTGGACGAGAGACAGGAGATCTAAGAAAAAACGTCATGCTTACATGAGGGAGATGGGAATAGGAAGAGTGGAGGCTCATGTGGAGTATAAACACCAGCATGGATCAGTTGGGCCAAATGGACTGTTATCTTGCTGTATGTAACTGTCTATTTAATTCTGTCTATGTAAATGACAACAACAACAAAATTACATTGATAAACACCTTTCATGTCAGAAGGACGTCCTTCCAAAGGCACTGGACAGTTAAAAGTTTGCACCTGAGCAAGGCTTAGAATCAAGAAGGTGGAAGGAAAGGATGGTGCCGAAAACACAATCACAGGGGATATTCTTGAGACGGGCCTTAAAAGAATCAAGGGAGGTGACAAGGCGGAGGAATTCCAGGATGGAGTTCCAGACGATAGGGACAGAAAAGCTACAGGCCCGACTGCCAATAAATAATTCACAGTGTAAGAGGAGGCCATTCGACCTGGCGTGCCCAACCTGGCAGCAGCTCGTCCATTAGAGACATCCACTCCAATCCAAATTCCCTGTTGTGTCCCTCATGTTATGTTACTGTGTCACACTCCCCCTACAAAAAATTGTTGTTTTTGTAAACAAATGCTCTCAAGATCTCTGCCTCAATAACTATTTGCGGCATTCACCTTCTAAAAACCAAACACAAGAAAATGTCTTTAACAATAATAATAATGCTTGCATTTGATATAGTGCTTTTCACATCTTCTGGACGTCACCTAACACTTCACAGAATATACTGTAAAGTGAATTGACTGTATATACATGTTGGTGAAACGCAGCAGCCAATTGCGCACAACAATGTCCCACAAACAGTCGTGGCTTGAAATGACTTATTTTATAATTGTTGTTTTTTTGAGGGATTATTATTTGCTATGTGGAGTAAAGAAACTTGCCCAAGGTTTCGCCCTGATCTGCGTGGAATCGAACACAGGTCTCACACTTGTAAGGCAAGTGCTCTAACCACTGAGCTACAGGGCTTTAACTCTTTCTCATCCCCACCCAACACACACAGTTTTCCCCCTTCCCACAAACACACATGCAAACACAAACACTCCATTAATTCTATCAGTAACAATCCTAATGCTATTCTCTTGTTTACTCATGTTCCAAGTAGCTGGAAAAACTTTTCACTATCCTTCCTCTCAATCGTTCAGATGCAACAATAAGATACTCTCTGCATAAGGTTAAATAGGTCAACCTCTGAGATATGCACTGGCTGCCTTTTTATTGCAGAACATTACAGCCGACCAGATCAATACACTGAAAGCGGATTTTGCCCGACAAGAGATGCTCGGATTAGGGTCAAATTTGCTTGCAATAAGTGATGCTTCGATTGAGCATGGAGTTAGTGAGAAAGATGTGGGCTTTAAAATTGATAGCCATAATTATTTTTCGAACAAGCAGAAGGTTAATGTTTATTTTGAACAGTCGGGTGGCTGACAGTCACGAAAACCCATCACTGTGCTTAAGACTCTCCAACACAGTTTAAGGCAACTGACACATAATAACAATTGGAGTGGGTTTGCAAACAGCGCTATATTTGTGGAGTTCACAATGCGTGAAAGTGAGGACCACAAACTATCATTCTTTCCCGATTCAAGGTACGTTTCCCAACACAACAACAACAGCAGCAGCAACAAAATGACATTATACTGCATAGCACATTTCATGTTGGAGGATGCACTCTCCTGTGTGGGTAGAGGTGGCTGTAAATGCTTCAGTGAGACATTTGAATACAGCAACGTCAATACATAACTAAAATGGCGTAAAAACACGCGTTTCAGTCTGTAGACAGACTGCAGCAACTTGCACTTGATCACACCTTTCACATCTGCATAGCTGCGATGGGGATTGAGGGGAAGAGTGAAGATTTCATAAAGGAACAGTCATCGACTCTTTTTTAATCAGGAGGGAGGGAGTTGGAGAATGGAGTGTAAGAATGAGTTTGGAGAAGATAGCAGAGTATGAGACTGAAGTGACGTGAAGAAAAGGGTGAAGACCTTGAAGCCAGTCCCCTGGGTTACTGGGAACCAGAAGAGCCTTTTGGAGTCTTCGGTGGTGGACGAGGGAGAGGATACGGGATGCAGAAGTTTGTATGAGCCAGAACTTGTGCGGGAGTGAAGCAGAAGATGCCTGCGAGGAGAGTGGCAGAGAAATCCAGTCCCCGAGGAAAGCAAGGATTTTGGCTGCGTTGACTGAGAGGGGGCATGGGAGGGAATGCAGTGTAGTGACTGGCACATGCGCAAACAATTGTGAACCTCTGCAGTTTGTGCTGCTACTTTGAAACCTGATAAATTATACACAGAAACTCTTATTGTTGGTGTTTTGAAAATCAGGTCACAACCGAGTAATATAGTTCAACGTTGCAGAATGGGCTTCCCTTTCAGGAATAATTCAATATGTGCTGCTGAGCTGCCTTACACAGGTGCCTCTGTACAAATAGAGACATTCAGACATTAACCCCTATTGTTCCAGAACGTCAATTGCGGAGCATCCCATGCCATTCCCTCCTGATGGATGATTCATTCGCTTCTCCTTGCTAATGTGGCGTTCCGATTGCACGCTGCACACATCTCCCTGCCCTGCCCTGCCCTGTCCGTGTCCTGTCTCCTCCTCTTGCAGGGAGGCAACACAGGGACCCACTACCCACCCCCACCCACCACCACCCCTAACAGCAGTGATTGAATGCTTGCTTCAGTCACTGAGATGCAATGCACTGAGCAAGACCAGAGGACAATGAGCTAGGGCTGGCCGTGCCGTATTAAAGGCATATTAATAACATTGGGCCTGAGCCAATTAGCAAAGAGATCCACCATCACCCCTGACGTCTGCCTCCATGATTTATCGACAGTAATCACTCAAGTACTTAATGGTTAGTTTGGAGCAGAATTAATTCAGGGCTAGATAAATAATGCATAAGGGTTTATTTAGTTGGATGTGAGACATCAGTCCCAGGGCTGTCGGAGGGAGTGGATGGCACGACAGTTTTTACTGGTGCAGCTGACTGCAGGGACGCGAGCTATTTAGTACATGGGTAATGGTATCAGTAGATGCAACAGAGTGTGAGAGAGGCAGAGTGACAGTATGCCGAGTCTCTTAAGCAAGGAGACCAAGAACTGAGAGCATGCTAAGTCCAAAGATAAAACAGGTTCGAAGAGGTAAGTTCAAATTTATTATCACTTCCTCTGTTAAAACCGGCCTCAGTTGCGGACATAACATAGGGATTCGTTCCAGGAGTTATAAGGTTGTTGGATAGTTGTGTGTATTGCTGATGGTGGAGAAATATAAGCGTGTTCTCTCACATTACAACTGTGCTCTGTCTATGGCTAAGTCTCCTGCTGATATGATAACTTTGCGTTTTTTCCCCCAGCCAGGGGATATTGATTTGCAGCACCAGTTCCAAGTTACAATGTTTTATTCAAAGAGCGAGCAAACAATGCTTCCCTGATAAACTCAGTAAACCAGCAATGCAGCGCAGTCCGCAACAAAGCGATGTGAAGAGACGAGCTGGTCTAGGCGCGAGCAGGATGCACCACTTGCTTAAATTCAACCTGGATGTCAAGGAGTACTTATAATGATAATAACCCTTGGATTTGATATAGCTCCTTATCACATAATTGAAACATCTCAAAGTACTTCACAGAATATACTGTGTGAAAAGCGGCAGTCAATTGCGCACAGCAGTGTCACACAAATAGTCGTGGATTAAGCAACCATATATATATATATGTATAAAATATACATAAAAAGACTATTATTCGTACTATCTATCTATATATATGTATATAAAATAGTCCTTTTCTGCCAGAAAGGTTCAGATTCTACTTCTGAAGCTTAGAGCAGACAAAGAGTTCAACCACGCAGTTAACTGCTCTGTCTCAGAATCCTTTGCTATAGCCTAGCATGCACATGTCCTGTGTTGAAACCATGATATAAAGGTTGTGTGAGGCTTGATCAGTGTCTTTTTTGTATGTGAGTGTGTTTGTGAGTAATATGTTTCAATATCTTTCTTGCAAGAGACAAAAGTCATTATTCTCATGCAATGTGGATTCTGTTGGCGAAGATAAATAGGGAAGAGCTTGGGTTTTTGTGTGTGTCACAGAGTGTCACAGAGCTCATATTGCTTGTCTGGAATCAGACTAATAGCATGTCTTGTCCCAGTGACAGGGATGAGTTGCCTTTGCAGAATTGAAGGTTGATCAGCCAGGCAGGAGAGGAGACAAACAGAACTGGAAGGAGATGCACATCAGTGATGAAAATTTCCATTAGAGCGATCGTAATCGGAAACAGCATTAAACTGCAATGCAATAAGGGTCGGGTTAAAGGACAGACAGGAGCTTTGCTCTGTCCGTGCTGCTGGTTGCCTAATACTTGCCACCGGCACAAAGAAATGCAGAAAATAAAAGTCCTCATCTATTGATTCCTTAGCAATAAAGCATTGATCCACTGCCGAGGGAATAGAAACAAAGCAAGAACCAGCGGTCTTCAGAAAGGGAGGTTATAAATAACCGACACAGAAATGGATTTGCAGCTCTTGGGTTTCAGCTATCAGTAGAGGAATTTAGCCTGTAAAGGGATTTTTCTTTTAACAGTCTCCTTGTCTCGCACAACCTTGGGTTGTTAAAGAAAAATTGATCATTCACCTCCTGGCATTGGGGAATGCTGTGCGCAAACTGCCTGCCGTCTTCTCATACAAAACATACAGTCACTACACTTTAAGGAGTTTCAACGGCATGATAACATGTTATGTCAAATGCAAAGGATTGTTATTAACATTATTATTATAGGAGTATGTATATATAATACTTGCAATGGATATAGAGCTTTTCACTTCTTCTAGCCATCTCAAAGAGCTTCACAGAATACACTGTAAAGCACTATAAATTTTGTGGCCGAAATGCAGCAGCCAATTGTACACAGCAGTGTCCCCCAAACAGTGGTGGATTGAAAAGATTTTTTTTTAAAGGATCATTAATAATTATATATTATTATTAATAATGCCCCCCCAAAATTGGTCATTTCAGTCCAAAACTGTCTGTGGGACAATGCTGTGCACAATATTATTACATTATTATTATTATTATCATTATTGTATATTATTATGACATTATATATATATTATACCGAGATTATAAATAACTCTCAGTGAATGGATTTGCAGTACTTGTATAACCGTGGGATACAGGTTCAAGATCCTCGTCCTTTCGAGTTCAAGATCCTTGTCCTCACCTTCAAGGCTTTACATGGCCTTGCCCCGCCCTATTTAACCAATTTACTCTCCCCCTACAAGCCCACCCGGACCCTCCGTTCAGCAGGACTTGGCCTGCTCCAAGCCCCCCGCCCGAACCGCCCCACCATCGGAGGCCGGGCCTTCAGTTTTTCTGCTCTGACCCTATGGAATTCCATCCCCCAATCCCTCCGTCTCGTTTCTTCCCTTTCCTCTTTCAAGGCCGGTTTGAAGACTTTCCTCTTCGACCGTGCCTTTTGTTCCACCCCGAATTCTTCGAGCTCCCCTACTTGTTTCACCCCTTCCCGAACACCCCCCTCCCAGCTCGGGTCACACGCCTCCTGTGCAGCGCCTTGGGACGTCCTCCCGACGTGAAAGGCGCTTTATAAGTGTAATTTGTTGTTGTTGTTGTTGTTGTTAAACAAGAAAATTCAATGAGGTTGCCCCCTGAAGATATATGTTGGAAAGGGGGGGATGTGGGCGGTGGCGGCTAAAGCCTGATCGAAACCTGATACTGGTGACTGAAGGGTTAACACACCATCATCCCAAAAAGGTTCTTGTTTTCGACAGTGAGGGTAACATTTTTTGGCTCAGCGCAATAAAGTGCTTTCCAAAGGCAGCCTTTCAAAGTCACCCTCCCTTCCCAACCGCAAGAGGATGAATTTTTTATGAGGAAGATTGGTCACTGAAGCAGCAAAAACTGTATTTTTGCTGGAAGGCAAATGCCTAAAAGTGGGTCACGGTGGAAAGCATTCAGGACTCAGGTAACTCCCATTTTATGGGTGGGCAACAAGCTGAAAGGTAAAGGGCACCAAGGAAAAATTTGCTTCAAATAGTTGAAGCATATAATGAAAATAAATATGATCCTTGCATTTGGTATCGCGGACATTTGTCAAAATGTCCGAAAACATTTCATAGTAAACTTTGTGAAGTGCAGTGACTGTATTTTGTAGGTGCAAGGTGAATGAGGCAGCCAACTTTACGCACTGCAATGGAGTGAATGGTCAATCTTATTTGGGGGATAGACATGTTGGTCAGGACACCAGACTCTTTTCAAATAGCTTCATGGGATCATTAACGTCCATCTGAGCAGGCAGGACCTCGGTTTACATCCTCATCCGAAAGATATTACTAACTGCTGTGCAGACAAACACGAGGGGCACTCAATAGTCCGAAGGTTCGATAGTCCGAACACACAAATTTCCTATACCCGGGGTGGTTACCGTGGTTACAGCTCGATAGTCTGAAAATAAGGTTTGTTAATCCGAACATTTGGTGCGATAGTCTGAAGGTTGATTAGTCCAAATGTTAGGGTTAGGATTAGGGTTAGTGCTAGAGTTATGGTTAGGGGAAGCTTCAGACTAACGAACCTTCGGACTATCGAACCTTCAGACTAATGAACCTTCGGACTATCGGGCAGTAACTGACAAACACAGCAGCAAAGTCTCATTCTTTTTGAATTGTGTCATCGGGGAGTTATTTAAAAAAAAAATCCTTGCATTTTGATCTAGCTAAATAGGCAAACAAGATTATCGTTAACATCATATCTTAAGTCTGTGCCAACTGAAGGGACGGCACTTCTGATATATACCGATGTACTTTGCAGTTTTGGCCAATATGCAGGGTAGTTTTGGGCCCAAATGTCAGCCCAGACTGATTGTGAGCCCAAGTCACAGTGTGGGGGTCTTGAACTCACTATTCTCTGCCCTGGTGATAGGATTGCTACCAGCTGACACAAACCAAATACCCAACACAGAAATATAGCAATGCATCCTCAATCAGAAGAGACGATAAGTCAAGCAGGCAAGACTATAAAAAGGGCAGCTGGAGTTTCAGTCTTTATACATAGAGATAATGAATGCGAGAGCGCAGAAGTCATGTTAAATTTATATCAGACATTGGTCAGGCTGCACCTTGAGTATTGAATCCAGGCTTGCTAAACTATTACCACTAACTATTACCAGTTGCTGCAGCTCAGCCCGTAACTAAATTTGAAAGAAAATTGAATAAGTGCTTGAGGAAAAATTATGAGATGGGGAAGTAATTAGTTCCAATAGAGATGCTAACAGATGCATAGAGACAAAAGGCAGTATTTCTCTCCAGTAAACTTTCTACACATCTACAATTTGCCCGCTCTGCTACACAAGTAACTTTTACTGTAACGTGTAGTGACTGCATTTTGTTGGCAAACCCAGCAGCCAATTTGCACACGGCAATGACCCACAAACAGCCACAAAGCGAATGAATGGGCAATAAATAAGTAAAAAGCTGCTTTTTCTGCATCAGTGAGTTGCTTAAGTTAGTTCGCTCCTTGTTGCTGGCTCCTAACCCAGTCTGCTTCCTCGACACCACCAAAGAACTCAAGCCAATCTTTCCCTGGCCCCTCAGCACTGGAGCTGACAGCTCTTGGTTCCCAGATGAATCCTCCAAACCTCTTCTCTCTCTCTCTCTCCCCACCCTAATTCACAGACGCTCACTTGCTTTTACACATGGCTGTTTCCAGGCTCCCAAAAGCTTCCATTGCAGTCACGATGCGAGTCCCCAGAGGTAGCCTACAGACTCTGCCCCGCACCGATGCTCCAATCTCCTAATTAAGCACTTCCACAGATCCCTG
The DNA here is from genome assembly GCA_035084275.1 of Hydrolagus colliei. Classification (NCBI taxonomy): domain Eukaryota; kingdom Metazoa; phylum Chordata; class Chondrichthyes; order Chimaeriformes; family Chimaeridae; genus Hydrolagus; species Hydrolagus colliei. Next base: position 18,549,849 of record CM068748.1, read on the forward strand.
GATGTGCAGCCAAATCTCCTTAATGACTGTTCCTAGCCAGCCATTCCAGGCTCACCTCCCCACCCACTGCTCCACTCAGACTCACGTGCAGCATTGAGATTATAATAATAATAATAATAATAATAACAATCCTTGCATTTGATATAGCGCTTTTCACATCTTATCTATGTCACAAAGCACTTCACAGAATATGCTGTAAAGTGAATTGACTGTATATTTGTGGGCGAATCGCGGCAGCCAATTGCACACAGCAGTGTCCCACAAACAGTCGTGGATTGAAACGATCAATTTTATAATTGTGGCTTTTTTGGACGGATTATTTTAAGGCATGTGGAGTAAGGAAACTCGCCCAAGGTTTCGCCCTGACGTGCCTGGATTCGAAAACAGGTCTCCCCAACTTGGTCTCCCCAGCTTGCAAGGCAAGTGCTCTAACTACTAACCCACAGGAGCTCCACTAAACCACAAGATTGTTAGTCTCCAGCAGGGAAGCAGAGCAGAATCAACACTGGGTTGCATCAGTCTGGCTTAGTCAATAGCCCACTCGCCTCTGAGTCACAAGGGCACTTTCAAAGCCCTCTATGGCCTTGCTCCTCTCTACCCCTCACTGACCTGTCCGCTTCCTCCGTTCAGCGGATTCTGGTCTGCTCCTTATCCCCCACCCAGTCCACCCCACCATCAGCCTTCAACCTTTCTGCTCCCACCCTTTAGAAGCCTGTCCAACAGCCCTATGCTCCACACCCCCCCCACTTGCTTCCTTTAAAACCTGCCTCAAGATCCTCCTCTTCGACTGCGGCTTCGGGTCAACCTCCTACCCACACTCTCCCGACTTTCCACTCCCCAGCTTGCGTGCAAATCCTTGACTGTCCAACACCTTGGAACGTATTACCTGTGAGAAGCGTGTGCAAATGTAACTTGTTGTTGTTGTGGGTTTGAGCCCTCATATTGGGACTTGGAGCTCAACGTCTAAACTGACACTACTGTGCAAGGCAGCGGCAGTGCTGCACAGTCAAAGATATTGGTCTTGGGATGAGATAGTAAACACATGTTTCTGTCTGCCTCTGTAGGTGGACATTAAATATTTTAAGCCAATATTCCTCCTGCTGTTTTGGCTAAAGATTCCAATCAAGCGCTTTGAGATGACTCCCCAAGAAGTGAACGATGCCATACTGAAGAATTATTATTACAGGAGTCATATAGCATATTGGTTAGAGCACTCACCTCCCAAGCAAGAGTGCCCGGGTTCAATTCCGGTGCAAAGCGAAACCTTAGGCAAGATTCCTTACTCCACACACCTCTGGTTACCTGATAGTAAGTAGGCATTCAGTTGTTAGTTAGTTGACAGATCACTTTCTGAGGGTAATAATCTCTTCAAAATATATATATATTTTAAACTTTGATCATTCAATCGATGACTGTTTGTGGGACATTGGAGCGCCCAATTGGCTACTGCATTTTGTCCACAAAATATACACTATATTCTATGGAACGCTTTGAGACATCTCAAAACGTGATAAGGCACTATATAAAATGCAAAGAATATTATTATTATGGCTCTCACCACCCTCTGGGTAAGGAAGTTCCTATGAAAGTCACTTTGAGATCTGTTACTCACAACCTTATTTTTAGGCCTGCTTGTTCTAGAATCACAAAAAAAGAGGAAACGGCTTATTATTGTCCACTTCAGTGTTCCATGAGACCTGACCGTAACTCCCTCACAAAATAGCACAATCTTGGAAACTATTCAGCAGTGGTTTGGGTGACAGAAAAAGATCCATCATTATTGCCACTCACAAGTCAAGCATGAGTGATCTAAAGACATGTTTTTAAAGGGATTTCTTTCATGTCTGTTTACGTGAGAGCAATGTCCCTCAGATAGAGAATCCAAGGTCCCCTGAGGAGCACAGAGTCGTGTGCTGGTCCTTCACTTTCATTGACCCAGTCATCAATAGCTTCCCATTGACTGCACACAGCAACATCTCCTATAAATGCTTTGTTCATCCAGTGGCTGAACTGTGCCCCATTCCCTTTAGACGGGTGTGCAAGTCAACTCACCTTTGAGGCACAGAGGTCACCAGGCCAACACAAGATTCGATTAATGAAGGGCCCACACGTCTAAAACATCTATCCTAATGTATGGTATGTGATCTGAATAGGGCTTGCTGTGTGCAATGCACTGGAGTGAGACACCAGACACAGTTGAACAACAACTTGTCTTGCAGCATGAGGCAATGTCTTCAGAATAGGAAGAGGAAGGGGATTGGGGGAAATTGAGAGTAAAAGTATTTCTTGAAGCACTGACGCGGATGAGCAGATAGTGAGGATGACTAAATTGCTGAGCAGATTTTCACTCCGCTGACTATGCTGAATAAGGATTGCGTGCAACAATTTTCCACATCAATATATTAGAAGTACTAATGGAGATTTTAGCAGTGAATAAAATGCTCTTTTGGCAGAGACTGTTCAGCTTTTTGGCATGGTGTATGATCGGAACATTTCAGCTTAGTCAAATCAATTACATAACAGAAGAGACCCTTTAACATTCAATAGTTCTCTTGTTACAAGACATTTTTCCACTAACTGTTTCCAACCAAGCATCTTCCAAAGGCTTGGTGAACTACACAAAGCGTCTGGTCCCAAGTCTAAATCCTGCGCCTTGCTGGTCAACTAGGATAACAGTTCTACTTCAGCCTGGCTCAGCCAGCAGCACTGTCACATTTGTCAAAAACTAAACGCATTTGCCATTACACTTTACAATAAAGTCCTGTGAAGCGCTTTGAGGCATCCTCGCATGTGAAGACACTATATTGGAATTTTAGCCTAACCTATATGAGTTCCAAGAATCGATGTGGGGCTTGAACCAACAACCTTCTGACTGAAAGGCTGACACCTTTAATAGAGGATTGGGAAATAAAGGTGTAAAGAGGGTATGGAGAAAATACGATTAAAAAAAAATCACAATAAAAGTAATATTCCTTGCATGTGATATAATACCTTATTATAAATAATAATATATAATATAGATGTAATATAAGTATATAAATGTAATTATTGATTATGTTGTTGAAATATCTCAAGGCGCTTCGCAGATTACACTATGAAATAAATTAACTGTATATGCTGTGGGCAAAATGCAGGAGCCAATTGCATACAGCAGTGTCCCACAGTCTTGGATTGAGTGACCATATGTATAATATATACTGTATATATATATATATATAAAATAGCAACTGTCATGACCTAATAAACTGATCGAACAGGCTCAATGGCCTGAAAGATATCTTCCTGTTCTTATGATGCCAATTAAATGGGGTCAGGCATGTCTGACAGTCATGCCAAAAACTAACATGACTTCAAAGTAGTCATGCAGTGGAAACTCGCTTGTTTCTGGAAGCAAACTTGTGTATCTTTAATATGATGAATTCCATTAGGAATCACCTCATGCTTCGAGGAGAGCAGCTCCACTACAGGCTGCAGACTCCCTGAAATATTCATTGTCCGAATCTCTGAACCAACCTACCTCAGTGTCAGTAAACTCTGAGCTTCCTACTGATGCACAGCGGGACTCAAGCAAATGATTGTAATTGTCGGTGTCATATCTGGCTCAGTTCTCAATTGTCTGTTGCAGCCTAAAGTGCTAGGGTGATGTATGGCAAGCCTGAATTGCTAGAGCAGCCCACGTACCAAAACAGCACTGTAGGATCTGCACCAAGACACCCTAAAGTAAACCCAGATCGAAACGTTTGGATGAACCGATACGGTAGATCAAGCGGACATGGGTTTAAGAGTTGCAAAGGGCAATTTCAGGACAGGCACCAGGTAGGTTTACTGAGGGAAATTAATGGCTGCCACAGATTGCTGAGGAAGGGCGAGATCAAAAGGTTCTGCTTCACTAAGCCTCATGGGTCTCCTTTGGCAAGCGAAACAAGACTGCAGACTATCTGCGACGTGGGGACAACAGAATTCTGTTACAATGCAATGTCTGATTTTATGTGGGGTGGTAATGGTGAGTGGGGTGAGGTGGGGTAGGGTGTTAGTCCTGATAATTCCCTGGTAACCTTGACTTTCTGCCCCTGATAGCCCGGTCCAAAAGCATGGTGGTGGGGGAGAACACTAGGGGATCTAGCCGGCCATCCTCACCCAGTGTGATGGAGCGAGCGCTGAAATCAGGCTGGCTGAAGAAACAGAGGAGCATCATGAAGAATTGGCAGCAGCGCTGGTTTGTGCTTCGAGGACAGCAGCTCCACTACTATAAGGACGAGGAAGAAAACAAACCCCAGGTGAGGGCAAATAAGTCACTTTGGAATGTATGTTCCCAGCCCCTGTGACACAAGAGCATGTTTGAAGATGATCTTGCGGAGTCCTGTGGCTCAGTGGTTTGAGCAATCACCTCGCAAGCGAGAGACCTGGGTTCAATTCCCGGGCAAGGCAAAACATTGGGCAAGTTTCCATACTCAACGTGCCTCTGTTTACTTTGCAATAAGTAGGAATCCGATTGTTAGACGATTGGTGGATCGCTTTTCTGTGGGTAATATTTCCTTCAAAACAAAAATAAGAATAATAAATTGGTCACTTCAATCCACAACTGTTTGTGGGACAACTGCTGTGTGCAATTGACTGACGCATTTCACCCACAAAAATACACAATTTGTAAATGTGTCAATTTATCTTACAGTATACGCTGTGAAGTGCTCTGAGATTTTTTGAAGACATGATAAGGTGCTATGTAATATTAATAAATTCACACAATCAATTCACTTTACAGTATATTCCGTGAAGCGCTTTGAGATATCTAGAAAATATCAAAAGCGCTATATCAAATGCAAGAGTTATTAGTATTATTATCTCAAGATAAATCCTGGTGGGATTGACAATGTGCGCTTTGGAGCCTCACGTCGAGATTGTGAGCTCACACTCCCTCAGGCTTTCACTCCAGCTACACTGTAGGAGGTGATGTTCTTTGGATGAGACATTAAAACTGAGGTCCCATCCTGCCTGTTCAGTGCTCCTCACCCACACTGCCTTCAAATACTCTCCTCAATCCCTCTGCCTCATCCCCTCCCTCTCTGATTTCGTTCACCAACAAAATACACAATCACTGCCCTTTACTGTTAAATCCTGTAAAGCGCCCTGAGATGTTCTACTGACATGAAAGGTACTGAATCAAATGCAAGAAATACTATTAGTTATATTTCAAAACCAGTACAAGTGCCCATCTCGTTGACTGTGATTTTGTCACCTGCCCCGACTACCCCATCCCCTTTCCCAGCTCAGACTCCCTCTCTGTCTTTGTGGAGTTCTTTGTAAAGGGCTCTGCTTATGTGTCATCATGGCCAGGTTTACTAAAGACAAAACCAAACCGGGGCTTGCCTCTAAAAGCCCCACAAGCTGAAAGCCCGTCTTGCAAAGCGTTGTGTATTTAATCTTCAATATCTTCAGGGCGGTTCTGAGAGAACGGGCAGGGCAAAGGCTTTCTTATTGAATTAACTTCATCACCTCGGCAGCACTTCATCTATAATGGGCGAATTGACTGACACTTGCACAAAGTGTCAGGATATTGCCAGGCGCCGGGTCGGTGTGTGTCGGGGAGCGCCACTCTTCTGCATGAGGTAATGCAACCATTAAAGATTGATAGGGCAGCTTAGGCCAGACTCGCAATGCAATCACGATACATTAAAGGGAAGGCTCTTTTTTTGTACTCATTTAACCAGAGGGAGGGCTTGAGTTTGGATCTTTGTCGTTGGCTGACGTTCGGGATAAGTACTGCACTGCAGCCTTTTATTTCCATACTGCTTTGCGCCGCAGCGCTGGGTATGAGTACTGAGTGGTGATGATGCATAGACACAAGAGGAGAAGCAGTTTTCAAACAGAAAAGGAACAGTCGTCAATCTTCTCATTTGATACAACTGCCCTGATAAGGTCGACACCTCTTTGAAAAAAACTGCAGTCAAACCTTACAACCTTACAACTTCACAACTGCGGTTGTGTAGTTGTAAGGTTAACACTTTGAAATCAATTTCAAACCAGGGAGACACAGAGAGCCAGAGGTTAAAGCTGAGACAAAACAACGGGCCAGAGGTTAAAGTTGAGGAGTCACATTGGGTCAGAGCTCAAAGTTCGGGCCATTCAGCTGTTAATGCATTCATGGTTTTATTGGTACAGAGGGCCTATATTTGGTGGGTTTGTTAGTTAAACATCTGACAGATGGGTTTTCGGGTAAATAAGAGCTGACCTGAAGAGCGTGTTTACACAATTGATGTGTTGAAGCAGCTACTAATGGCCGACCAGCCAATCACGCGTCTTCTTTTTAGGTCCGGGGAGAAACCAGGCACATTTACTGCAGGCCGGGAAATGAATGCACACGTCTCCCACTAACAGACAGACAATATAATGTAAATAGTATAAATAAATATATATAATAACAGATTAATAATAATTCTTACATTTGATATAGTGTCTTATTGTGTCTTCGAGACGTCTGAAAGCGTTACACAAAATATACTGTAAAGTGATTTGACTGCATAATGTGTGAGCAAATAATAATGGGACGTCTCAAAGTCCTTCACAGAATATGCTATGAAGTGAATTGACTGTATATTTTATGGGGAAGATACGGCAGCCAATTGCACACAGCAGTGTCCCAAAAACAGTCATGGATTGAGTGACCAAATTATATGTACATATTATAAATAACAGTCCTTAGATTTGATACAGAGCTTTTGAATTGGGAGAACAGCCCACGTTAGGCTTCACAGGATTTACTGTAACAAGGGGGAAATTAAAGGGCTACATAAATCTAGGTCCAGGAGGAATTTCTCCCCCCAGAATGTACTGGATGAGATTTGGGTGTTCCTTTGTTTAATACAGTACTACTGCTCCTGATATGAGTCCTGTTTCCATGTTCAGTACACGAAGACTCAGCAGGGAGTGCAGGTAAACCTGGCCATCTCAGCGATACACTGAAAATGTATGTGACAGAGCAGTTTGCACTGGGTGTTCACCACTCAGCGCAAGCATTGCTTAAATATCGCTCTGATAAACTGGGTCACAGACAGACAGACGAGACGTGCCTCTACTTTCACTAACAGTGTTTATAGACAGGGTGTTTCCCACCGACAAGACAATATGATACAAATATAATATACATAAATGTATTATATATTGTAAATAATAATCCTTGCATTTGATATAGTGTCATTCACCACATGGCTGTTTGTGAGACATTGTTATGTGCAAACCGACTGCCATATTTGCCTACAGAATAGACTTTATAATAAATTCTGTGAAACGCTTTGAGACGCCTCAATGACGATAGAGCGCTACATCAAAAGCAAGTTTTTTTTAAAATTCTAAGTTATTAAAGTAAGTTATTGTTGTTGTTGGAAAGAGCAACACTGATCTGTGTTCGACAGAAATGCATGCATGTTCCCCCGACATATCCCATGCATAATTCAACTGGGTTACAGTATAAATGGGGACATCTGAGTGGAAGGAGTATGTCTCAGACAATCAGAACAACAGTTTAATGAGAGCTCTGGGTTTGCTCTTCATTGCAGCACTGAAATTCAAGGTAAATTGGTCTCACAGACTAAGAGGAGGTGAAATTTCAGCTTTCGCTTTCAAAATTATAATCCTACATTTATCCTTGCAAATGACACAGTGCCTTGTAGGCTGGGAAAATGTCTCAGAGTGCTTCATAACATATACTACAAAAGATATGCTGACTATGTGTTTTGTAGGTGAATGCAGCAACCAATTTGCATTCAGCAACATTCCGCAAACAGCTGTGAAGTGAATGGTCAATTTTATTTGGGGGATTGTTGGCCAGGTGAGAGAAACGCCCTTCTCTTTTCAAATAGTGCCATGAGATCTTTAATGTCCACCTGAACAGATAGACAGGATCCTGTCAACATCTCAACCGAAGGACGGCACCTCTGACAATGCATTGCTCCCCCAGTATGTTTTATCAAAACTCTCTTCTCTGTTTAAAAGTTTTATGTCTACCTGAACAGGCAGTCAGGAACTCAATTCCTCACTTAAAGAACGGCACCTCTGACAATGTAGCACACACCCCCAGCACTGCACTGGAGTGTCAGCCTAGACAAAGGGGAGTTCAAAATCCCAATGCGGAACTTGAACCCACGAACTTCCAACTTAGAGACGAGAGCACTACCAACTGAGTCAGGCTGACACTTGCTTTGTGGCAGGTGGGGGCTGACAGACAAAGATAAAACATTGGGATTCTGACCACTCCCTTGAGAATCATCTGCATCTTATCCCTTTGGAACAATCCCTCCAGCCATTGCTGCGATGATCAGATTTAATTGCAGCAGATTAGTTCTGCAGTGAGAGGCCACTCCGATTTCATTTAACTGGGCAAACGCTGACTTTTATTACTCAAAGAGTGCAACAGTGCAGACTGAGGATTCACATTTAATACGTAGATCAATTGCAAACAACCAAACCCTCTGAAACAGCACATTCAAACAACCTACTTGGTAACAAAAAAAACTGCACACCCAATATAGAACATTTCCTGACAGAACACTGCTCAAATCACAAGATTGGCCTATTTGATTTAATTCATCCAGCAATACCCACCCCACCATCTTCACATCGCTAGCTATAGCTACTTATTCTTGTGGAATTGCCAGGAATTGAACCTGGGGCCTCATACACATGTAGAGTGCACTCTACCTGCCCTGTGCCAGCCAATTGCACAGAGCCAATTGACTTGTAGATTGAGAGACCAATTTTTTTAAAACGGGATTATTACTACTGGAAAACAATCTGCTAAACGACTTTCAACTGGATACTGCTAGATAAACAGAGACATATGAAGTCAGAAAACTTGCCTAAAGTTTCACCCTGTTTGGAGTATCAGCACCTTGGGACGTCTTCCCGATGTGAAAAAGTGTAATTTTTATGTTGTTGTTGTATGGGGCGGGGAAGAGAGAGGGGATGGTAATGACATACCAAGTATCGTTGTCCCCACCACAATACTGTACCCAAACATCAAAGTACATTTTGCTACAAACTGGCTTTGTGATCCATGGGAGAGAAATTCCATCTGGGTCTAGATTCACACTGTTAAGGTTTATCTTCCAAATTTGCTATCAGTGCACTTTGCAGTGATTCCTGTGAGGTGCTTTGAGGTGTTCTCTCAATTTACTGTCAAGTGTAGTGATTGAGATTTGTTGGCAAACATTGCAGCTAATTTTCACACAACAATGTTCCACCGACAGCCATGAAGTGAATGACCTGTATTATCTGGAGGCTGCAAGTGTTGAAGTGGACATACCTTTGGGATATGACATGTATCTTCATGTCTACCTGAAAAGGCAGATGCGAACTCATTTTAATATCTCAGCATTGCATTGGAGTGTCAGCCTAGCTATTTGACTTGTATTTTGATTTGTGTTCTCCCGCACCAAGCTCAGTGAATCTATCACCCCCCACCTCGCCTGACTCCACTGGCTTCCCATACACAGAGGATTTAATTCAAGATCCTAGTCCTCGTCTTCAAAGCCCTCCATGGCCCTGACCACCCCACTACCTCTGCAACCTCAGCACAGTCACTGCATTTCGTAAGCAAATATAGCAGCCAATTTGTGTTCAGTAATGTGAGCCTCGGAAGTGAGAGTTCTATCAACCACAGCATTAACCCCACTGTTGAGCTGCAAATCGCCCGAATCTCTTAAATCCCTCTTTGCAGCTGATTAAAATTTCAGCCACAAAAGAAAAAAAACTGTGAAGCCGACTCGGTGGGTTGAATGATCTTTCTATGGCTTAATTCCTTAATAAGGAATCCTGTCAAGACATCCCATAACTAAATCCCATCAGTAGCTGCCTCAATCCGAGGCATTCTGGGTTTTACCTAATTCCTCATTTCAACAGTGAATGCAAACTCCCTCCATCTTCTTCTGCCCATTTGATCGCAATCCTCCAGAACATCCACTCTCCATTCTTGGTGATACAGCATTAAGCTTTCTGTGAGATGCCACATTCAGTAGAATGGACTTCCTCTTAACACTGAAGTCTGCCACACAACACGAGAAAATACAACTATCCTTGAGACTGTTTTAAGTGTGGAGCCTCCTCCCCCTTTGTATGTTTAGCCTTGGTCGAGCCGGCAGATTTATCAACGTTCTTTTTTACCTTTGTTGGGAAGCTGCTCTGCATCAGCCATTTTGCCCCCTGTTCTCTGAAACTCCATTCCAGAGATGCTCTCTCCCAAACTCCACCAGCCCCAACCCACCCCATTTTCAGAGCCCAAATCAAGGCTCAATCATTGCCCCCACCATCCACACCAGTTCAGGTGCCCAGATGGTTGTGAAACTCTTTGAGATGCCCTCCCGGCATGAAAGGAGTGTTAGAAACAAACCTAAACTGTGTTGTACAAGCTCGTGACCATAAATGTACCGCAGTTAAACCTTGTCTCAGTCTCTGCCCCCATCCCAGTCTCTCTCTTCCCTCCCTTGTATGCTCACAAAACAGGTTTGGATGATGAAGGCCCCTTAGACCCTGCAGAACACCCAGTGCAGCATTAAGCTTTAATGAAACGCTGCAGTTAGCAGATTGGACATCCCCTTAACAGTAAAATCTGTTTCCCAGCCCAAGAAAATGCAAATACAGTATCCTTGTTGCTATTTTCAGATTTCAGACCACTTGGTGGCTCTCTGACTGGCTCAGTTACTTTTGTGGTTTAGCTTGGCTTCTCTCCGGCAATTTCTGCACTGCTGACTGAAAGGAATCTGATCCAGAGCGAAACGGTCCTTTTGCAGTTTAAAAAAAAACATGAAACTTGTTATAATGATCGTCTTTGGACTTACCTTATTGGGACTAAATTGTGAAATTTATAAATCAGATTAAATCACATGTCTTTGGAGGGATTTACAAGTGCCATTCAAAACCAAGGGGTTGGGGTTGGTTCATTAAGGGGGGGCTTAAGGTACTCCAGACCAAAATTTTGCGTTTCTCCAGTTTTTTTGTTTAAAATGATATAGGAAATAAATCTAAACAACTCATTTTAAAGAGACCTATGTGTGGATGATAATGTGTGAAAATGAGAGTGAAAGCTCTTTCCAATTCCTGATGCAAATGAGAAACAATTTTCCTTTTATTCTTATTATGTGAAAATCAACTTGTTTCTCATTTGCATCAGGAGCTTTCACTCTCATTTTCCCATACTCTCGAACTCTCAGAGCTATAACAGGGTGTGAGAGAGCAAAACAAGATGGATCTTTGGTGAATACTGACAAGGCAGATATCACTTCCCATCGCACTGCTGCCTTCCTCCTTTAAACAGCTAAACAGCTTCAAGGAGGAAGGTAGCATGAGAATTTCACTTCCAAATCAAGCTCACTGAATATCTCTACCAGTGGTTGGCCAACAATAAAAGCAATAATTCACAATGCCCACCCCAGCTGTCCACTACACCGCAATGCAATGGGCTAATAAGTCATATTCCTCTCCATTATGAAGTTCCGCAGCTCAGCATTTAGAGCAGTCGCTTCATAAGCAAGAGATATTCTTGGCAGGGAGAAATGTTGGGCAAGTTTCCTTACTCAACACACACGCATACTTTGGTTTACATAGCAGTAAATAGGAACCTGGTTATTAGTCGATAGCTGGATTGCTTTTCCGGGGTAATAATTCCTTCAAAATAATAATAATAATAAATCAGTCACTTCAATCCATGACTGTTTGTGGAACACTGCTGTGTGCAATTGGCTGCTGTGTTTCATCCACCAAATATGCAGCCAATTCTCTTAACAGAAGCAGTTTGTGATGTCTCAAAGAGGTGATAAAGCGCCATATCAAATGCAAGGATTATTATAATTACTATTAATATTTGTAAATTTCTGTTGCAGTTCAGGCATGTAAATAGATGCTCTGGTGCAGAGTACGTCACTGTAATAACTGGAGATTTGTTTATATCCATAGGGTTCAATCCAACTACAAGGCAGTCAAGTCAATGAATTCACAGCCAATCCAGAGGAACCCGGCAAGCATTTGTTTGAGATTGTCCCAGGTAAGATCACCATAACGTACAATATTTACCTTCTCTTAGGTCACAGACACCACCACATTGTGTACAAAACTGCAACCTTTCGTCATGTTTTAGGTATGATCACTGTATCGTATAATGCTGTTATCTTTTGTCATGTCGTAATTCTGATCCCTGTACTGTCCGATGCTGCACAGGTGACCATGCGATTGGGGTTTACAATCATTTTAATTGAGTACGTTGAGATCTCACCTAGACTGGTTTCTGACTGGGTCCTTGTTCTTTCACACACCAACAAAAACATTTCACTTATATCGATCGCTTTCAATCAGGTAGTTAGCACACTCGGAGGCATCCAGGTATTGTACAGAGTTGGGTAACAGCCTGGGCGAGAGGCTGATTCACCCCTCCCACTCGGCTTCATGGCATGTTATTAAAAAGATACAAATAGTGATATAGCATAGTTCAGGACGGGACAAAGTCACAAAGCAACAATTTACCAACAACAGCATCTTGTATTTATGCAGCATCGATTACACTTGGTAGCATCTTAGGGCACTTCATTCCTTTCAAAAGATGTCACAGAATCTTTAACATCCACCTGAACTTGGTTTAATGTTTCATCCGAATGCAGCACTGCCCCCAGCATTGCAATGGAGTGTCATCCTACACTGTGTGAGTCCCAGGTTTGAACCCACAGCCTTCAGACTCAAAGGCGAGACTGCTACTGACTGAGCCAGACTGACACCTAAACCTTCAATTGCAGAGCTTGTCTCTGTATCAACCCAAATAAGTGGCCCAGAACGGACTTGCTGTCTGGTGTGGTTAATGCGCAGATACAATGTGAAGCAGATTCACCCATCAAAGCACATTCGGCCCAAACCTGTTCAAATGCTGTTTCTGAAGAAATCTTAACTGATACAATACTAAGTTTCAGGCTAAACTTCAGCTGGATGTTGTTGGAAAGGAAGAAAGCCCTCAAGTTCAAAGGAGTGTGTGTGTGGCACTAGGACATAATGTAAAATGGCATTTGTTCTGGTGAGAGCAAAACTGGAGAGCCTGTGACATGCTGAAAATGCACAGCAAATCCATTCCCTAGTGATGGTGGAGTTCTCAATGTCTCATTGGGGTTCTCAATGTCTCCATTGTGAACCCAAATGTTGTGACCATTTCCTCTTCCCATTTCACATTTGTCCCTTTGAAGAAGCTTCGCGTCACTGAGCCTTCAGCCACTATTGCCCGCACCCTTTTCCCCAAACTACTCCCCTTCGCACTTAAGACCATAAGACCATAGAATTAGGAGCAGGAGTAGGCCATTCGGCCCTTCGAGCCAGCCCCGCCATTCAATAGATCATGGCTGATCTTCTGACCTAACTCTAATTACCTGCCCCATCCCCATATCCCCTAATCCCTCTATTTAAAAAAAAAAAATCTATCAGTCTCAGCCCTGAAAATGTTCAGGGACTGAGCATCCACAGTCTTCTGGGGTAGTGAATTCCATAAATTCACTATCCTCTGAGTGAAGAAATGTTTCCTCAACTCCGTTCTAAAGGCTGACCCTTAATTTTAAGACTGTAACCGACCGCTGGTTATAGATTCTCCTACTATGGGAAACAGTCCCTCCTTGTCTACGTTATCCATCCCTTTAAGAACCTTATATGTTTCAATAAGATTCCCCCCTAATTCTTCTGTACTCTAGAAAATACAGCCCTAGTTTATTCAACCTATCCTCATAGGTCAGTCCCCTCATCCCACGAACGAACCTAGTGAATCTACGCTGCAACCCCTCTAAGGCAAGTAAGTCCTTTATTAAGTAAGGAGACCAAAACTGTACACAATACTCTAGGTGTGGTCTCACCAAGGCCCTATACAGTTGCAGCTCTTGACCCCTCTCACCCTTCCTCTCCTTCCCCAGATCTCGTTCCCTGTTGTCAAAACCTATTCCAAAAACAAACCACCTCTTAGACCAATTCAATGCTATACCAATCTTGGTATGGCTTGGTAAAAGATTCTGAAATGTTCAAACACCCAAAAAGTTCAAACACCCCAGAGGATTGACACAGGCATGAAGTTCTGCACAATGTGCAGCAGGGAAATGGGTGACAGACATATTGTCTGTCTGCATCAGCTACTGCCCAGAGCCTCACTGGTGAACGACAGGCTGCAGAACTAAGGAGCAAGTGAGTTTTATCTGGAAAACTCTCCAAAACACAGCCACGGTCCACAGCTCGCAGTTTAATGTGTTTTGGATCCATGATTTATATATATACATATATAGATAAAAATACATAAATACATAAATAAATAAAAATTGGGTCACTCAATCCGTTGTTTTGGGATACCACTGTGTGCAATAGTCTGCCGTGTTTCACCCACAAAATATACGATGAATACACTTGACAGTATCTTCTTTGAAATGCTCGGAGATGTCTCAAGGACGTGATAAGGCGCTCTAATAAATGCAAGGATTATTATTATATCATCCCCACTTGCCTGTGAAATCCTGCTGTTTTGCTGGGCACTTGGCAAAGATTCCCGCTGCACTGTGCAGTTTGAACCCAAGCTCGTCACAAGCGACAATGAAAGTGACAGCGGCTCAGAGCCTGTGTAAGGAATATGACAAAGGTTCACTCAGATTGACGACAGAACACCTGCCAGCCTTCGTACAAATCTTCTAGGGATTTCAGGTCAAAGGACCAACCCCCGTTGGTGCTGTCCTTTTTTTGGTGCGTGTCTGTGTGTGGAACATCTTTAGACACTGTTTGGGTCTTCAATAAATGTTTTCTCATATTACATGACAGCAGGGGTTAGGTACACCCAACATGGAGTTGCGTGCTGTGCATTTAAAGCTGTCAATATCGATCATCGTCAAAGACTCCTGCCAGCTGTCGTTCACCTCCTGGCCGCTTTGGTCTTTTACCACAGAGAGTGCCTGGCTCTCGCCACTCGCAGCCTAGCCGTCAAGAGTTCAAAGCTGACATCGTTTTAGGGTATTTTATTTTACTTGGTTTGTTTTTGAGAGCAGGCTGATTGGTGCCAGAAAGTACCACTGTTATTCAGCGATCCTTGCTGGAAGGTGGACTGTGTATGTGTGCACTCATACATGTGTGTGCCCTTACTTGCCTTACTTACAAAACACAGTGACTACACTCTACACTGGACACCCGGCTCCAGATCACATGTAAGGATGGCATCTAAACAGAGTCTGTAGGGCTTTGAATAACGCCCGCCATCTCCCCTACCCTCTGCAGTACAAACCATAGCCGGTAGGTGTCAGCCTTTCTTTGCAAATAACAAGGCAAGAAACTTCACAGCAGCTTCTGGAGAAAAGATAAGGATGGTTTCACAGTTGTAATATTAAGTGTAGTGACTTTTGTTCACACACACACACACATGGACAAAAGTGCAAATGGTCAATTTATCCAGGTCAGAACTCCAGGACCAGTCTGGTACATTGAACCAAAAAACCTTGGAGAAATAGACAGAATAGTTGCAGTGTCGCTATGTCCTGGCCAACGTTCCTCCAAACAAAATTGATCACTCATTTTATGCCTGTTTGTGAGGCATTGTAAATTGGCTGCCGCTTTCGCCAATACAATACACAGTCACTACACTTTACAGACTGTGCAGCACTATATTTTACACTTATCCTGGCAAGCGCTGCAAGGCACTCTCCTAACGTGAAATCCTCTGTATCAAATGCGAGGATCACGGTCTTATTTAACTGGAGGAGTTCTGAGCTAACAATTGTTGAAGAGAAGTGTTTGTGCAGATGGAGAGGGAGGGGGACCACAGAACTCGAATGTATAAACCTGCTGTGAGTCGAAGGTAGGGAGAATGGGAGTGGAAAGGCAGGGTGTGGTGGCGGTGGTGGGAGGGGAGTCGAACCTCGGCAACACGAGAGCCTGTTTAATCAAGAAAACTATGGCTGTATCAATGTTCACCAAGACCACTGCCGTTAAAGCAAAGGTTGCCTGCCAAGGATTTAGAAGCAATCAATCAACCATATCTGACTTCACTCACTTACTTACTCACACACACACATACATACACACTCTCTCACTCCACAGTGCAGGTTACTGAACTGTGATCAGTAGCAATGTACTCAAGGCTCATTTACCCCCAAGCCTCATTTATCCACTACCTAGCCTGTGGATAGTGAAGCCAATTGGTTGTATACCTAAAATATCAATCCTTAGGTTTGGTTGAGCGCCTTTTGCATCAGGAGTTTGTCTCAAAGCGCTTTGCAGCATACACTGTAAACTATCACAACCATGCATTTCGTAGGTGAAAGCAGCAGCCCATTTGCGCACAGCAACGCCCCACAAACTTCCATGAATTGAATGGCTGTTGTTATCTGAAGAATTGTTGACCATGACACCCAGACAAATGCCTTTCTCTTTTACTTATAGTGCCATAGGATGGGAATCTTTTAACATCCACCCACACAGTATGATAGGAGCTCGGGTTAACGTCTCATCTAAATAATGGCAAAGAATGGTTTCACCGACAATGGAAACCCCTCCCACCCACCCCCACCCCGCATTTCAATTGAGTGTCATCTTAGACCAAGTGATTTCAATGTCACAACAACAAAAAAACAAAATTGCACTTTTCTAGTGCCTTTCACGTCGGGAGGACGTCCCAAAGTGCTGAACAATCAGGTCGGGACCCGAGCGAGGTGGGAGGGTCGGGGTAGGGGGAAGGAGAGGGGAAATGGAGGAAGAGTTAATGGGGGAGCCGAAGGCGCGGTCGAAGAGGAAGGTTTTGAGACCAGCCTTGAAGGAGGAAAGGGCGGAGGCAAGGCGGAGGGGCTGCAGGATGGAGTTTCACAGTGTGGGAGCAGAGAGGCTGAAAGCCCAGACGCCGATGGTTGGGCGGTTAGGCCTGAGTCTGCTGAACAGAGGGTGCGGGCAGGCTGATAGGGATCAGAGAGATAGGCGAGGACAAGGCCATGAATGGCCTTGAAAGTGAGGACGAGGATGTTGAATTCGATCCTCTGGGGGATGGGGAGCCAGTGGAGACGGACGAGGGTGGGAGTGATGTGGTCGCGAAGCCTGGTACGGGAGAGTACACGAGCTGCAGAATTCTGAATGATCTGCAGCCTGTAAAGGGAGGAGCTGGGAAGGCCGACGAGGAGAGAGTTCCCATAGTCATAAGGTGAGGGA
The DNA here is from genome assembly GCA_035084275.1 of Hydrolagus colliei. Classification (NCBI taxonomy): domain Eukaryota; kingdom Metazoa; phylum Chordata; class Chondrichthyes; order Chimaeriformes; family Chimaeridae; genus Hydrolagus; species Hydrolagus colliei. Next base: position 18,567,024 of record CM068748.1, read on the forward strand.
GGGAGAGGGGCTTGAATCCACCACCTTCTGACACCTGATCAACAACAGGGGAGCGGGCTTTGTGATGTGAGAATGCAGGGTGCAAACTTAGGCAAGTTTACTTATTCTATTTGCCCCTGTTCACCTAGCACTAAGTAGGAACCCAGTGGTTAGTCGATTGCTGATTGTTTTATGGGGCAATAATTCCCCGTCCAAAAATAATAACTTATTCATGCAATCCACAACTGATTGATGGACACTGCTGTGTGCAATTGGCTGTTGCATCTCGCCAACAAAATATATAGTCAATTCACTTTACAGTAGTAACTTCTGTGAAGTTCTTTGAGATGTCTCAATGCGTGATGAGACTCCGTATCAAATGTAAGGATTATTCATTTTTATCACATTACAACTGGATTTTAGCCCTGTTATACCTCAATCTCCCCTTTCCCTTCTCTCCCACCCCCTACACCACAGCTCATCAGTGTGCCATCAATCAAGCTTAACTGGGATCAATCCCCAAATAAAGATCACTTTTCAGTGAAACGCGATTAGAACACCCTCGATTCATCACATTACCTCCAAAACACACACAATGTATCTGATGCGAGACCAGGGCTGTCTGTCCGCATATCCACCCGTCACTATTGTCAAGTAGAGCCTAAAACCATTTTCCTAGTCTCCAGTGGTGCATGTCTCATGTTACAGAGGAGATCCATTTCACGGCTGCATTAATCCTTTAGATACAGTGAAGGAGGGTCTGAGTTGAGGAGAGGCCGGCCTGGGGTCTCAGCACTTGGATGTGGTGTTACTTTTACTTTTGATGTGTTGTATTGAGGCTGGGAGCTGGTCAGCCACAGCTGGGGCTGGATATTGTCTTGTACTGTAACACAAGAGGGAGGGTGTAATTGATTGCACTCGGGGGATGGGATAGGATTTCAAGAGTAATGGAGTGAAAACCTGCTTTCAGAGAGAGCTTCGATTAGACCCTCGCCCCGGGCCACGGTCTCCAGTCTCTGAGCAGCAAAGAGACTTAAATTGGAGGTACCCTGGCTGGGGACCGGACACAAGAGGGTAAAAACAGGGAGGTTCAATCAAAACCGAGGTCCCGTCTGCCTGTTCAGATGGGCGTTAAAGATCCTACGGCACTGTTTGAAAAAGGAGGCAGTTTATTCTGGTGTCCTGGCGAACAATCCCTCAGATAAAATAAGCCATTAACTTCATGGCTGTTTGCAGAACACTGCTATGTGAAAATTGGCTGCCGTGTTCATCTACTAAATTCATGGTCACTTATTCCTTACTGTAAACCCCGTGAAGCACTTTGAGATGTCCTCCTGACATGAAAGGCGCTTCATCAAATGTAAGGATTATTATTATCATGTTTAATCTGATCTCTGGATAAACGTCCCCACCCCACCCCGTTGAGGGAGAGGGATGGGGGGACAATAATGTCTGTGGGCCAGGATGTCAGGGGAGCGCAGGGGTATGAGGTCAGAAATAGTTCAAGTAAATTTGATTTGAGGACAGGGCGACTCCTGAGAGGGCAGCATGACAAACCACTGTGGGGGGGGGGGGGGGGTGGGGAGCTAGCAGGAAGCTTGTGCTGCAAACGCAGCTGACTGGCTCACTCTATGGTCCACCCACTCGACCACAGATCTGCAAATGGTCCTTTAACAATAGCTGGTATTCACCTATTCATTCTCCGTGTCGTGACAACACGCCACAAAGATCCCCTGCGGACCTTGTTGTGCACAATTATCTGTGGTTTTCGCCCACAAATATGCTTTACTGTATTATTCTGAATTGCCAGAACAGTACAGTACTGTCAGTTCACTTTACAGTATATTCTGTGAAGCACTTTGAGACATCCAGAAGACGTGAAAAGCGCTATATCAAATGCAAGGGTTATTACTAAAATTACTAAATTATTACAAAATTCCGCAAACAATTCTGAAGGTAATAATAGCAATGATCCTCCATCATTCTACATTGTTAAACCAATGTACTGTACACTGATGGGGTCTAGAACAATAATAATTATTATCAAAGATGTATGTGAAGTTCAACCTGTTTATTCAACCCCCGTCGATCAGTGCACAAACGCGTTACATTTTGTACTGGACCTCATAGAGCAACAGAGTCCCAGTCTCCATCCCCGGCTTGCCTCTAAGTGAGCTGACGTCAGGGAGGGGGCAGTGCAGTGTTGCAGGATCTCCAGCAGCCACCCAACAAGGGACCCCTTGGCCTAATGTCTAATCCGAAGGACACCACCTCTGTAGATGAAACACTCCCCCTCCCCCGGCACTGCACTGGACTGTTAGCCTAGTCTGTAAAATACTGCCCATGTACGTAAACTCTAAAGTGTATGTAAAGAAATCCAGATAAAATCATTTCAGGCGCTTCACCTAGTTTGCTATGAATTTGTAGCGACTATGTATTTGTAGGCGAACGCAAGAGTCAAGATGCACACAGAGGTGTCTAACTAACAGCCATGAAGCAAGCAAATTGTTCATTTTACACGGAGGATCTATCGCTCAACCGAACACTGGGAGAAACGCCCTTCCTTTTCTGAACATTGCCATGACATTTTTTTTATAAAGTGGGTGGGTATTAAAAGGTTACAGGCTGAGCGTGCATTAATGGGTTAACAACAACAACAACAAAATTACAGAACGTCCCAAGTCGCTGAACAGTCAGGGATCGGGAACTGAGCATGGGGGAGGGGCAGGGAGAGAGGTGGGAGGGCAGCAGAAGGCACACTCAAAAAGGAGGGTCTTGAGACTGGCCTTGAAGGAGACAAGGGAGGAAGTGAGGTGAAGGGATCGTGGGATGGAGTTCCAGAATGTGGGAGCAGAGAGGCTGAAAACCCGGCCACCGATGGTCAGGGCGGGAGACACGGAGCAGACCGGAACCTGCTGAACGGAGAGGGCGGGCAGGTTGGTAGGGAGTCAGCGGGTCGGAGAGATAGGAAGGGGCAAGGCCTTGGATGGCCTTGAAAGTTAAAGAGTGGACGTGCATTAATAGGTTAAAGGGTTAAACGCTCATGGGCCTGCATTAAACACGTTAAAGAAGTCAGTTTGCCAACCTCCTGAGCAGCTCATTACCATTTACAAGGGCAGCTCATTCTTGTGTCAAGTGGACAGTGACAGAGTTCAAGTCACCTCAGGGGGTCGGATTAGGGCTGAATGGACTCTGGAGAGTCTTGTGTATCAAACCTCTTTAACCGCTACGAAGTCTTCACTTCCCACCGAGGCTAACAGAGAGAGAGAGAGAGAGAGAGAGAGCAAGAACCTGCTGCGTGAGAGAGATGGGGAGCAACCGATGGGGTGACTGATGGGGAGTAGAGCTTGTGGAGTGAATTATTAGAATAAATAATAAGAACTATTATTATTAGACACAAATCGTTGCATTTTGCAGAGTGCACTATCACTTCGTCATCAAGTCTCAAAGCGCCGCGCAGGATTTTACTGTAAAGTGCGGCAGCGAATGTATTTTACAGTCAGCCAAAGTCTTTTCCGAAGGACGGCACGCTTCCACCAACACAGTACTCCAGCCCAGCACGGCTGGCACTGGGACAATACTTGAGATGGTGTGCGTCATAAGATATTACTACAAGTTTACCACAAACACGTACACAAGCGCGCAGCACAAGTACGCAGTTATTCACCCAAACATGCAAGCACTCGCTCACATGCCCCCTCATACTCGCGCACACACATGCACGTGCATGCACTCTCACTCACGCACACACACACACACACACTCAAGGCACAGGTCCAAATGTGCCAGAGCGCTCCACAGGCTTTTCTGTAAAGAGTTAACAACCGCAAATTTGTAGGTGAACACAGCAGTCAATATACACACACACACACGGCTTAAGCCTTCCCAGAGTATATCATCGTACAGTTTTGTCCCTCTGTGTGACAGACCCGGGATACATGCATTCTGCAGCACTGTATAGGATAGTGTTAGCACACATACATACATATAACACACACACACATACGCACACACACAGCTACTTCCTTAATCATTGACAGGTAGCGTTCTGATCTCTGGCTCTCCTGGTGTTTAAATCAGTTAGCTGAGCTGATCTCTAAAGAGTTCGGTTTCGGAGGAAATTTGCTCAGCAGTGATTAAATTCAAAGGCGGTCGATTGCCCTGTAGCTATTAGGAAAAGCATCTGCTAACACACATAAAAGAATTCCCTAGTGGTCATTTTTTCCTCTTTCTCTCTCTCTCTCTCTCCTTCTCTCGTGCTCCCCTCACATCCCCCATCTTCAAAGAGACACAACATAATTAATAAGCAGTGGGGTTTAATGGGCATCAGGAGTGACGTGGAGAGATATGCTCGGAGCCAGATAAAGAGAAGAGAGCGAGAGAAAGAAGGAGAGAGTGTAGCACGTGCTGTTGTCTGGAGAGGAGGAGGACAACAATCCAGCCTTTCCTGAATTGATTAGCTCAGTCTGTCTGTGCTTTGGGGTTGCGAGCAGTAATTGGCAGTGCTAGGCTGGGCTGGACTGAACATCTCACACAGAGAGTCAAAGCCTTGCAAAGGAGCTGGAGGACGTTTCCAAGAATCCTGCAGCGAGAGGAGAGGGCCGGGGAGGGAGGGAGAGGGGGAGCGAGGGGGTACTCGGATGAACGAAGACACCTTTTTGCTGCACGTGGGGGAGACCAGCAATCATGCATGTCCGGCTCCTCTCTGTACCCTTCAGCATCACGCTGCCTGGGCTGAGAGGTGCAAGCAGACATACCTCCGGATGAGCAGACACGCGGGCTTAGGCATGACATCCTGATAGTACACGGCCCAGGGACCGGTAACGACATGGGACAGTGCTGCTGCAAATGCAGAAGAAAGTCACCGCAGCGATCACGAGGTACTGATTGGTAGCTGTAGAGAATTCTTAAACCTGCTCCCCTTTGCTTGCCCTCCGCCGCGCCCCCTCCTTCCCCATCTTCAGATCGCGCCTTAAGATCTTCCTCTTTGACCGTGCTTACGGTCACTTCCCCCCAACCCCCAGCTCAGCATCGTGCTCCGTCACTATCAAGCGCTTTGAGATTCTACCCACGCAAGGGGCGCTATGTAAATTTGAGTTGTTGTTACGAGAGCAGAGATGTTGCCGTATTGCATTCGGGCTGATGCTGAACATCACTTGGAGAATGGAAATCAGTGTGAAACCGCTCTCGAACCATCTGAGACAAGACGACTGTTCAGCCCGCTTTATTTTGCTTTAAAGCAGGCGGACGTCATTGTCATCAAAATATTTTCGGGGTTTAACAAATCCGTAACCGGGAATATGTTCGGCTGTGTCACTCCGCAACCACTAATAGAGGGTTTGGGCAGTACTGCTACGTACTGTACGCTGGAAAAATATATTAAAGGGGTCTGCATCGCGACCCAAAAAAGGGTTTGACGAGGAAATTTATGTTCCTCGTTTCCGGTCATGTTTTGAAGGACTGCGGATTGCCACGAAGGCACAGTCACTACACTTTACGGGAATTTATCCACAAAGTGCTTTTGACTCTATATCAAATGCAGAGATATGTGTTACTACTCATGTGCCGGCCTGGCTCGGTTGGAAGCACCCTCATCTTTGAATTATAGAGGGTTGCGGATTCAAATCCCAAGTTGGGAGTTTGAACTCACGGTCCAGGGTGACACTCCAGCGCAGTACCAGGGATGTAGTGGTGCATTATGATGTTGTGTGTGTGCCTTGGGATGTCCTGCCGACGTGAAAGGCGCTCTATAAATGTAATTTTGTGTGTGTGTCCCTTGAATGATGCGTAAAACCGAGGCCACCGTTTGCTTGTTCAGGTGCACGTTAAAGATCCCACGGCACTATTCGGAAAGAGAAGGGAGTTTCTCTGAGCGTCTCGGCCAATAATGGGCGAGGTAATATTGGTCATTGACTTCATGGCTGTTTGTGAGACTTTTCTGTGCGCAAACTGCCTGCTGCGTTTCACCTATAAAATAAGTCACAGTAAATCCTGTAAAGTGCTTTGAGGCATCCTCCTGACATGAAAGGCGCTAGTTCAGACAGACCCGATTATTTATTATTATTATCGTCGTCACTATAGAGGTTCCATCTTTTTTTTCTCTCTGGGACGGTTTTCATTGTCTCTTTCACTGCGACAAGACTGAATGACCCCAATGCAAACTCAGCCACAGGAAAACATAGCGCGATTGTCAAATCATTGTAGGTTTCACTACAGGATGCCTGCAGTCTCCTCTGAAACTGACCGGCTTTTTTGAGCTTTAAACAAATTGCCCCGATTTGTCTCGTGCACCGATAAAAAGCACTGGAACAAAGCTTTGCCCACAAATTACAGCAGAATCCAGAGTGAATTTTGCAATCTTACTTAAACAGGGTTTCTTCATATAATGATAATCTTTGCCTTTGATAGAGCCCCCCATCACATGAATGAGATACTGCAAAATGCTTTACAGAATACACTGTGTAATGTGAATTGACTGAATAGTTTGTGGGCAAAATAAGGGGATCAATTGTGCACAGCAGTGTCCCACAAACAGTCGCGGAGTGACCAAATTATTATTACTTATTCAATTTCTTTTGGAAGTGATTATCCACCAGTCGACTAACAACCAGGTTCCTACCTACTGCTAGGTAAACAGTGGCGTGTAGAGTAACGATACTTGCCTCAGGTTTCGCTCTGCCCGGGAATCGAACCCGGGATCCTCTCACAAACGGAAACACCTTTCTGACGCACGTCGCGGTGACACGAGGGGAATGCCCTCTACGGAAATAGCTCCCAACTCTGAGCAGCCTTGATGCAAGACAGTACAGTAAAATGTAATTTCTTATTTAAGAAATCCATTTAGAAAATATTGCAAAATGGCTTCTGTTGAATTTCTCAATATTCTGTGCAGTGTTAATGAAATGCTATCAATTTTCCCGCTTGCCCGAAGTAGACGAAAGCTCGTCCCTCTTGCCAGTCACACTGACATTCAGTGTGAAATACACTGAAAACAAAAAGCCTTATCGTAATACATACTTGCATTTGATAAAGTGACTTTTACGTCAGGCGGAGTCTCAAAGCGCTCCATAGGTTTTACTGTAATGAGTAGTGACAGTGTATTTTGTAGGCAAACAAGGCAGCGTTTGCGCACAGCAATGTGCCTGCAAACAGCCAAGAATTGAGTGACCAATTTAATGCTGTGGTTTAATAGAGCTTCATTGAGACTGAAAGCTCTGCTGGGCTCATATGCTACCGTGACATTGGGGCATTCAAAATTTTCATAGTTGGACTGGGAACTGTACCATCACATAACTGTTACAGAAAGAAAAATGTTCAGAATAAGAATACAGTAGAACTGTGTTAGGTGCCCTGTTATAAGGGAAGAGGTCACTATTTTTTACTCAGTTTACACCTGCAGATGTCTTACACATCACCATGGTTTCTTTCACAAAATATTGAGTAAATTCGCTTTACAGTGTATTCTGTTAAGTGCTTTGAGACGTCTCAATGATGTGATTAAGGCGCTATAGCAAATGCAAGGATTTTTATTAAGAATATCCAACCCAGACGGATTTCTATATGGAGTCTTATAATTCAGTGGTTACAGCATTCGCCACGCAAGCGAGAGAACTGAATTTGATTCCCGGCACTGTGAACCATGGGCAAGTTTCCTTGCTCCACATGCCTTATAATAATCCCAAAAGAATAAAACGTGTAATAATAATTTGGTCAATCAATCCATGACTGTTTGTGGGACACTGCTGTGCGCAATTGGCTGCCGAGTTTCACCCACTGCATACAAGTCACTTCAATTTACGGTATATTCTGTGAAGTGCTTTGAGACATCTAGAAGACGTGAAAAACGCTGTATCAAATCGAAGGATTGTTATATGTATATGTCAACTTCACGTGGAAAATTCCATGCATCTGAAATGCTCTCTCCCCTGGAGGGATGAACCCTGCTTACCTAATTCTGGGAGGTTGGTTGCAGAGCCAAGGTTTGAGGACTCCCAGGGTGTGTGACTGCTGAGTTTTAGCAGTTAATTTGGGTTAATAATAATAACAATAATAATAATAATAATCCTGGCATTTGATATAGCGCTTTTCATGTCTTCTAGACGTCTCAAAGCGCTTCACAGAATATACCGTAAAGTGAATCAATGTATAATATATTCTTAGAATATAAGAATGAGGAGCAGAATTTGGCCATTTGGCCCCTCGAGCTTGCCCCGCCATTCGATAAGATCGTGGTTGATCTTCTGACCTAACTCTAATTACCTGCCCTGTCCCCATATCCCTTAATCCCTCTATTATAAAAAAATCTATCAGTCTCTGCCTTGAAAATGTTCAAGGACTGAGCATCTACAGCCTTCTGAATTCCATAAATTCACTAAGAAATGTTTCCTCAACTCTATTGTAAAAGGCTGACCCTTAATTTTAAGACTGTGTCCCCTGGTTATAGATTCTCCTACCAGGGGAAACAGTCCCTCCTTGTCTACTTTATCCATCCCTTTAAGAATCTTATATGTTTCAATAAGATCTCCTCTAATTCTTCTGCACTCTAAAGAATACAGCCCTAGTTTATTCAACCTATCCTCATAGGTTAATCCCCTCATCCCAGGAACTAACCTAGTGAATCTATGTTGCACCAGCTCTAAGACAAGTATGTCCTTTTTAAATAAGGAGACCAAAACTGCACACAATACTCTAGGTGCGGTCTCACCAAGGCCCTACATAGTTGCAGCAAGACTTCTCTACTCTTGTACTCTAAACCTTTTGCAATGAACGCTAACATGCTGTTCGCCTTCTTAGTTGCTTGCTGTATCTGCAAACTAACGTTTTGCGATTGGTGTACAAGGACACCCAAATCCCTCTGAACACTAACACTATCTAATCTCTTCCCTTCTAGAAAATAATCTATTTTTCTATTTTTGCTACCTAGGTGAATAACTTCACACTTCCCTACATTAATTTCTATCTGCTACCTACTTGCCCACCTCCCTAGCCTATCTATATCCCATTGCAATCTTTTTGCATCATCTTTAGAGCTTGCTCTCCCACCTAGTTTAGTGTCATCCACGAATTTAGATACTGTACTTTGTATATTTGTGGGCAAACACAGAAGCCAATTGTACACAGCAGTGTTGCACAAACAGTCGTGGATTGAAATGACCAATTTATTAATATTTTTTGGGGGGGGACGGTTAAGGTTGGTCTACGTTAAGGCTGGTGCCTGTGTGCACGTGGTGGGTTTAAGTTCGATTGATCAAGCTTACCAGGGTCACTTGCTGTCATCTGTGCTTACAATATGCGGGCAACAACAACAACCAAATTACATTTATAGAGCTCCTTTCACATCAGGAGGTGACACAAGGCGTTGACGTCGGGATGCGTCTCAAGGGAAATGGGCAGAATGTTACCAGGCCATGCAGGGTGGCATTACCAATCATCTGATGTGGAAGTGTCAATCAGCCGGCCCCCTCCCTCCATCCCCATCATACCCTAAACAATTTTATCCCTTTAACCACCCACCCAGCCCCACACACACATTATATCGGGGTAGAACTGTATCTGATTTCAACCCCACAGTTCCTTGACTAAAACCCAGGTGCTTATGCACTCTGGGTCAGCCTGGCTCAATAAGAACCTTTCTTCCCTCAGAGTCTGAAAGTCGTGGGTTCAAACCCCACGCTGAGCTCGCAATCTACGCTGACAGTCCATTGCCGTGCTGGGGGAGTGCTGCAATGTCAGAGGTGCTGTCCAACAGATGTTAAACCGAGGTTCCGTCTGCCTTTTCAGATGGATGTTAAAGGCCACACGACACTATTCGAAAAGAGAAGGGAGTTTCCCCTGGTATCCTGGCCAACAGCTGGTCAAAATTGGCTGTTTATATAGGACATTACTGGGTGTAAAATTGGCTGTCAGATATAAACACACCCACACCTCTCCAACTCCCTGACTTTCTCTCTCTCTCTCTCTCTCTCTCTCTCACACACACTTGCCTACACACAATAAACCTCAGAGAAGCACGTCCAGCGCCAATTTTATCCCTGGGTTGACAATGTCCACACTTCACCACAGTAAACTCTGCTTTGTTCACTCGGGGGATCAGTAACAGACAGCAAACAACAGGGGCTTGATACCAAATAGCAGGAGCAAACAGGCTCCAGGAGGAGACAATGTAAAGAAGAAAATGAAGAGATTGCTGTGGTCGGCACATTCGAGGGCTTTCCTCTCATTTCCAGCTTGTTAATTATTTCACATTAATAAGATTTATAATAATTATCCTTGCATTTGATATAGCATCTTACCACACCGGAAGGATATCAGAAAGCGCTTAATAGAGTTTTCTGTGAAGTGGAGTGACTGTGTATATTGTGGGCAAATGCTCAGACAGCATTAAGGTGCCCAATTAAGGTATCCAGAGAACTACCCGTCATCCAGGGTGCACAATAATAATAATCCTTGCATTTGCTATAGCGCTTTTCACATCTTCTAGAATCTCAAAGCACTTCACAGAATATACTGTAAAGTGAATTGATTGTATTTTTTTGTGTGGGTGAAATGCGGCAGGCAATTTTGTACAGCATGTCCCACAAACTGTTGTGGATTGAAATGATCAATTTTTTTTGAGGGATTATTATTAGGCATGTGGAGGAAGGAAACTTGCCCAAGGTATCACCCTGCCTTCAAGACTTGTCTCAAGACCCTCCTCTTCGACCGTGCCTTCAGTCACTCTCCTTCCTCTCTGCCCTTCCTCATCCCAACTCTGCCCCCCCGACTCCGCCACCACCTATCGGGTCCTGATCATTCAGGGCTTGGGATGTGAAAGATGCTCTACCGATGTAATTTTGTTGTTGTTGTCTGCACTTGTGATGTGAGTGCTCTAACCTCTGAGCTACAGGAATCTAAAAGATGCTCAATGGGAATGAGAAAATAATCCTGACCAATACTTTCAGATATACCAAGGCAGCAAGACTCAGGGGTACATAGAATAAGGCCATTTGGCCTGACTAGTGCAGGCCGGTGTTTAACTGTCCACATCCTACCTCTCCTGTTCTCCTCTCCCAAACCCCACTCTTCCCTTCTCCCTTGTGTATGCAGCAAGTTTCCTCTTAAATACACTGACAGTTTTTGCCAGGATAATAGTTGAGAGGAAAATCTCAACATTTGGCAGACGCAACCTCAGCTAATAATACAAAAATAATCCTTGCATTTGATGTAGCACCTTATCAGATCATGAGACATCGCAAAGTGATTCATGGAATTTTACTGTAAAGCAACTGTGTTTTGTGAGCTCAATCACAAAAAAATGAGATAAGGGGCATTACTGTTGTATTGAAACACACATACAAAAAAATACATACAATAACTCAAATTTATATAATGCTCTTCATGGCAGGAGGCACTGAAATACACACATATATGTATTTATTGATTCATACATATATAAATTGAAGTTGTTGTACACACTCATCACATTCATATATGCATTGCATTCTCTCACGTGCACTGTAATAAAACATTGCATACAGAGATGCACACTCATATGCACATTCAAACTGTACTCGCCAGACACACAATCATATCTGCAAACACACATACATCACACACCTCACTGTAATCTGCTGCTTGACTGCTTTCACTTTGAAACAAAAGGCCGCCTGGGTTTGCCAAACAGGCCTGAGCTGATCAGGCTGGCAAGGGCTGACCGCTAAATCAACGTATCGGTGGGTCTGTAACTGAGATGGAGACCAGCTGTGTAAATATCTCACCTACATGGATGAGATATGGTAAAGAGCTAGATCAACAGAGACAGGACGTAAGGTTTGAACTGCAGTGCAAATAGTCTCATCTCTATCAATTTACTACAGTATCTTACTTCCCAGCTACACACAAACCAGATTTAGCTGCGCTTTACCAGACTGGCTAAAGTAATGACAGATTCTGACAATGGCTCCATCACCTGAGTGCCAAGTCTCAACCCAGATACTTACTGAATTGGCTTAAACAGATCAGTGTCAAGACAACTTTAATGAGATGCAATGCTATTGTAAAGTCATTCATTGCCAGACTTCAGGACTATGGAAAATAACAAATCCAAGTCGATTGATGGAGCACCCGATCTTCACAAGCATCTCAAAGTGCTTCAGCATGTTCCTTCAAGTGTAATAATAATATTCCTTGCATTTATTGCATCAGAAGTATATCTCAAAGCGCTTCACAGGATTTACTGTGAAATGAAACGCCTTGGGACGTCTTACTAACATGAAAGGCGCGATACAAGTGTAATTTTGTTGTTATTTATGAAGGCAAATGTAGCAACACAGCGGTGCACAGCGATATCCCACAAACTGCCGTAGAACAAGTGACAAATTTAACTTGGGGTTACTGGGGGAAACTCACTTGTTTTTATAATAATCCTTGCATTTGATATAATGCTTTATCACCTCGTTGAGATGTCTCAAACCGCTTCACAGGATAAATATTGTTACGTCCTCCCAATGTGAAAGGTGCTCCATAAATATAATTTGTTGTTGTTGTTAAGTGGACTGACTGTATATTAAGGTGTTCTTCAAGAGTGTTTGAAGAACAGAGAGTTTAGGGAAAGAAATGCGGGAGGTGAGGTGAGTAGGAGTTCCCAAGAAAAGAGACAAAGGGATTCAAGGCTGGGCGCTGCAAAGATGGGTTGTTGAAATAGCTTTAGCGAGGGAATGTCTCCCGGTTTCAGTGGTGAGGAGGGGGCCAAAGTAACATCTTGTCCCAAGTCTTTTTCCCTTATGCTAAACGCTCTTGGAAGCCGCTCTCGGTCGTGGTCAGTTCCTGGCGAAAAGGCTGAATGGGTCCAGGAACCCAGCCAGACGAGCCTGGCACTCACACTAGCAGAGACTGACGGAGCCAAATCAAAAAGCTTCATTAATTGACTGGAAGCAAAGAGAAGCCAGCCAGCTAGACGAGTGGTGTGACAGTAACCTACATGTCTTATGGGGAAAGCAAAGTGGGTCAAGTCTTGTTAATAAATCATGCATTTCACTGAAGTATGTGACGGAAAGAGCTGTACTGTATTCTGGTTTACATGCGATCCTCAGAGAAATTCCTTGCCATTTTCTTTGAAAGAGTTTTCTGCTGTGTGTAATTAACTGAGCTGGGGACAGCATTGTGTGAAATAAGCTGGCAAAACAATCCAATGCTTCAGTGGTTTGGTATTCTCTCATTTGTGTGACTCAGTCAGTGCTGATTTTAAAGTGGGGGGTGCGGGGGGGGTGTCACAGTTCTCATTAGGTAGTGAGTTTGCTGTCACTGCAAGGTCACATCAAAGCCAGTTGTCAGCTGGTGCGTTTTCCAATTGGTTCAGTTAGAAAATATCTCGCCTCAGAGTCAGAAAGAACTACATGGGACTCAGAACTCTTCGGCTGACACTTCAATATAGTCCTTCAAATTAGATATTAAAGAGAGGTCTAGTCTACCTGTTCTGGGGTATGTTAATGGACCAGTGCTCTATATAATAATAATATCCCTGCATTTGATATTACACTATTCACATCTTCTAGATGTCTCAAAGCGCCTCACAGAATACATACCGTAGAGTGAATTAACTGTATATTTGTGGTAAAAACGCGGCAGCCAATTGTACACAGCAGTGTCCCACAAACAGCCGTGGATTAAAATGACCAATTTATTATTGTTTTTTGGGGGAGATTATTATTGGGCTTGTGGAGTAAGGAAACTTGCCTAAGGTTTCGCCTTGCCTGGAATTGAACCCAGGTCTCTCGCTTGCAAGGTGAGTGTTCTAACCACTGAGCTACAGGACTCCATCAACTATATAAAAAGGGAATTTCTCCCGGTGTCCTGGCCAACAAACCCCCAGATAAAGTTGATCACGCACTTTGTGACTGTTTGTCTAGGATACTGCTGTCTGCGTAACTCAAGAGTGTGAGTGAAGGGGAGTGATTTAAAGATGTTTTGAGGTGAGGTGAGGTTTGACAGATCTAGTGGAGCACCCTTAGCCAACAGAGAAGCTCCTGATATCAATTACAGGCCAGTGTATTACACGGCAAACTTTGGAGACGCTATCACTTTCCCTGGTCTGGCATTTGGGGCACAGAGCTGTAAAACAAGTCTTCACGCGGTAATCGGAAGCAGGCACAAGGGAAGATGAACGCAAAGGAGAAAAATGCACAGAATAACTGACTGGAAATGCATTCCCAACCAGAGAAGAAATACTGGGCAGTTGATGCTTTTAACCTCTTAATCCGCTGCTGAACATATAAACTCAAGCAGGATTATGATTAATAATAATAATCCTCACATTTGTTACAGCACCTTTCATGTCAGAGGTTTCAAAGCATTTCACGGGATATACAGTAACATGCACTGATTGTGTATTTTGTAGGCAAACATGGAAGGCAACTTGTGCTGACCTATCAGCCACAAACAGCCAAAGACTTGTAGAGACGGGACAAGACAAAGGAATAGAGGCAGTGAGTTCCCGGGGGCATAACTCAGGGGCATAACAATGTAATAATAATAGTAGGGATAATAAGCCCCAAAGGAATAAAATTCAGTCACTCAATCCATGACGCTGCGCTCAATTGGCTGCCGCGGTTCGCCCTCAAAACACACAGTCAATCCGCTTTACAATATCTTCTGTTGAGATGTCTCAATGACACGGTAAGACGCTATATCAAGTGCAAGTATTATTATTATTAAGGCTAAAAGTGCTTCACAGGATTTGCTGTGAAGTGCAGTCACTGTGTGTCTTGTAACGTGAACACAAAATGCAACAATTTGTTCAATGTTGGAAGCTGTGAAATGCAAAGAAAATAAAGAGAAATCTAGAGCCCAGTGGAATTTCTCGCCCGCCCCGCCCACCTCTCTTATGTTAAAGCTGCAAAGGGAAAGACGTGTTAGTTTGGGTTTTAAAAGGACACCTGCACAATATTGAATTTTATCCCCCTCTTTGAAGTTCGGTGATGAATACTCCTGTTGCCTCTTCTAATAAACGGTGCAATTATATAACATTTTCATTTTCAATCATTTGACTTGGCTCAGCATTAAAACCACATGTAACTGAACGCCTAGGATTTCTTCATTAGAAGTTTCACCTCTGCCTGGTTTACACATCTCTACGGCAGATGAGGGTTTGGAGGACTGAGTGTAGGAATCCTGCTTTGATCAGGTGCTGTAATCTGGAGCAGACAGTGTAGTACTTTTTAGACACATCTCAGCTGTGAACCTTATCATCAGAGCAAAGTGCTAAAACACAATTAAAAACAGAGAGAGAGCGAGAAAGAAATCTGGTTAATCTCGTTTTGCACTGAAATTGCATCTCCCAGCCTGAACCTGCAGAAGGCTTGTAGGACTGTTCAACTGTTCACTTGTATCTTAAGCAATTTACTGAAGGCAACAAGCTGCACGTACACAAGAACTCACACAAACATCCATCACACACACATTCACAGAAATGCACACAACAGATGTACACACACACCCAGGTAGGGGTACACTTCAGCCAATCTAACCCCACCCCACAACCCCCAAGTTATAATATACCAATGACTTTCTCATCTCAGTCAGACAAAGCTGCACACTCCAGGAGTGAACAGAGATAGAAGCAGAGATAGGAGAAGGGTCCCTTCTAGTTTTTCAATGACCCTGATCCGTGTTCTCAGACATACACTCAGCTGCGTAAACAAGCACATAGCTACTGTCCACTGGCTCCTTGTAATCTGACCGGGCTGTTTAACATTAGACTGAACTTGCTACACCACATCCATCAATCCCACTGATTCCACAGTGAGGAGGAGTAACTTGGGTAGATCTCAACACATTTCACATTCCCTGGCCCACATTGCCCCAGATATGATCAGTTACTCACTTCCTGGCTGATTTGGGGACGTCGCTGTGCGTAAAGGTGGACTCTGTGTTTGCCTAGAAAAACAGTCGCTACACTTTTCAGTCTCAAGACCGTCCTTTTCGCCCTCCACCTCTCTCCCTGCCGTCCCCCTAGACTGCTCCTCCCCCATGCTCGGGCCCTGACCCCTGACTGTTCAGTGTCTTGGGACGTCCTCCCGACGTAAAAGGCGCTCTATAAATGTAATTTTGTTGTTGTTGATCCTATGAAGCACTGTGAGATATCCTCCTGATGTGAAACATCTTCCTCAAGACCTGTGTCTTTGACCATGCTTTCTACCATCTTTACCCCCACCCGCAGCCCTCGGCTGCGACTTCAAACTTACGTAGCCGGCCAGTCCTGATAGTGCTTTTTGATGTCGTCCTAAAGGGATTATTATCTGGCACGTGGAGTAAATGAAAGGGGGTGTATCAATGTCATTTTATTGTGTTGTGTAGAGAAAATGCCTCTTTCAAACATAAGAATGAATATTATTATCATTATAATTATTGCTTGAGGTGGGTGAATCCACAGTGACTTTTCCCTGCACAAACCTCTACGTGAAAATACAGGCTTCTCTACCTTTTGTCGAGGAGGCAAAATCCATACATTAGTTTAAAAGGGACTTAGACTGGAGGCTGGAGAAAGAAGAAAATCAAGCTGGATGAAGGAGGAGAGACTGGGTTGCACATGTGCACAAAACATCAGGGCAAACTCGATAGGGAGAATGATCTGTTTATGGTGTAGGGTTCTGAGATTCTATAAAAAATAATAATAATAATAATGTCTTGCACAGCCCCTTATCAGGTCGTTGAAATGGACCAAAAGCGCTTCTCGGAATATATTGTAAAGTGGATCGACTCTGTATTTTGAGGACAAATCGCTGCAGTCAATTGCGTTCCATTTTGTGTGACCAAAATGCAGTTCTTTTTTTTTTAGAGGGATTATTACCCCCGGAAATCGGTCCAACATTTGACTGACAACCGGGTTCCTACTTACTTAAGTGCTCTGAGACGCTGTTTGACGTGGAGGGCACTATATAAATCCAAGTTGTTGTTGTTTTTGTTGTTACTGTTAGCTAAACAGAGATGTGTGGAGTAAGGAAAAAAAGAATGAACCTGCACTGTTTTAACAAACAAAAGAGGCAGAGGCTGCAGCCATGCAGAGAGGGCTCCTGTAGGCTAAGCTTCTCCAAGTGAAAGGATGGAATGGGGAGAGATAGTCAGGGAGACAGATGGTTGTTTAGTCTGGGCAGACGTGTAACCTGCAGCATGGGTGCGGAATGCATTCCTTACCGTTCTCTCATCCAGTGGCTGCATGCAAGCCAGGGAGTTGTGGTTTATTCCCTTTTTACTAGAAATTGCTTTGTCATCAATAATGCACACAAATAATAAAAAAGAACAGCATCTGTGTACGTTACAGTAATAATCGTGCTGGTATATCCATGGGTGTATGTAAGATAATCTTTGCTTTGGATAATAGTACCTCTTCACGGCGTTGAGATGTCTCAAAGTGTTTAATGTATTGTAAAGTGACTGCAAATTGGCTATTATGGGGCATTTCCTCATACTCACAACCTTCTGGCTCAGGTGAGAGTACTATCAACTGGGCCAAGAATGTATGCCAGGCTGGCAAGCAGCATGCGCATGAGCAGTGAAGTGTTGCCACTGCAGATTTTACACATAGACACCCACGGCTTCAGTTTAGACCTCTTTGTCCTTACCTTCAAGCTCAATATTAGAAAGTGAATGAGTAAACATGCATTTATTTCTTTTAGCGGCTGCAGTCACAAAGCTCTTCACAGAAATGAGAGTCATATGTGGTGACGTGAATGCGTTTTACAGACCGACAACAACTTACATTTATAGAGTGGGGGCGATGTCTTGGGAGCGCTCAGAGGCAAACACAGTGTGCGTAAGGCAAAGATGCGCAAACACAAAGATTGTGGACCGACAACAAAGAGAGAAAGTCCTTTTCCTTTAAGGGACAGCAGTATCTCTAAAGCCTGCCAGAGGCACAGGCAGCCAAACCACAAATCGTGCCAACAATGTGAATTCAGAGAGCAGACGTCAAGTTTGCGGAAACTCAAACCCGGCAGCCAGACAAGAAAAAAGAGGCCTCTGGTCAAAGGGTCAGGCCCTCAGCTGTCGTGTCAGTTGCATCTGCGAAATAGGGCCCTGAAAGAGCGAACACTCAGTCATTACTGTACAGAAAACGGCAGTGAAATGCCAGAGCGTTTCCGTACAGGACCAGAATGAGCTGCCGGCTGGGAGCCTGCTGTTGTCTGATGGCTTCACAGATAAGCAAGTTGAACAAATGACCATTGTTGTATGGCTGCAGTTGTGAAGTGAGACTGCGGTGTACTGTGCTGCCTGCCCCCAGATTAGGATTGGCCAGAAGAGCACCTTAGCTGAAGGGCAGGAGCTTTTTTTAAGAAAAACATTACCACAAGCAGCACTTTTGTGCACGTTAAAACAAATGGAGCTTCAAAGACACGTTCATATAGGATGCCCACCACTGCCATCCTCATCAGCCCCCACCGTTCACTGTATCTTCCTCCTAACACTTGCTATATCGGGATGTGGTTTCCTGGTCACCAATGCCCTACCAGTGCGTGAGCATTATCCAAATTGACAATGACTTGTGTCTGATCTCGAGGTCCATTCCTGGATCTCACAGTCAGTTCCTGATCCAAGCCCAATCCTGTTGACCTACCCCCACCACCCCGCCGAACTTCCACACTTTCCAGCAGGGTCTCTCGGTAGTTATCAGGAGCGAGCCTCCTATCTAATCTTCTTGTTCCCCTTTGGGAAACAACCTGCCCACACTATTGCAGCTGTCACTTGAATACCGGTGACAGTAACAGGAGTGCGCTAGCAGCAGTGAGTGAGCGGGAGATAAAATAATAACAATCATCCTCACATTAGATAATTATGCCTTTCATGTCAGCAGGATGTCTCAAAGCAACCAGCTAAAAAAAACTTCAATAGACGGGAGGAAAATCATGCGAGGATCACAATGCTGGGAGGATAGCACTGAACTACCGCACAAAAACAACAACCTGCACTTATATTGCGCCCTTCCTGCGTGGCAGCATCTTGGAGTGCTTAACAGTGGCGGAGCCTGATACTGGGGGGAGGGAAGAGGTGACCATAAGCACGGTCAAAGGGGAAGGTCTTCAGCTGTGATGTCAAAGAGAGAAAGGCGGAGGCAAGGCAGAGGGATTGGAGGAAGAGAGTTGCAAAGCTTCAGCTTGCTCCAAGTATAATTGGCACTGACCGACACTAGACCGGAGGGAGACTTGGTAGTTTTACAGGAATGAGAGTCTAAAATACATTGACTTCTTACTAAAGAAAAGCTGACGACTGCTGACAACTCTGCGCCATTGTGATCCACATTCCGAGTAGAGTTCTGACATAATTCATGTACTGGTTACTGGACGGGGGCCCCTCTTTGATCCCTTCTTAAGGAACCACATTAGGAACTGTTGCTTATTAGCCCACTGTACACTGCAGGACCCCTGGGAATCATTCAACTCACGGCAATCACTCGTCCTCACATGGGAATAATCCTTTTAAAAGGGATTAAGTCTCTGCTTGATGGATCCGTCCGTATTACTGTATTAGTTTGATTTTCCAATACAAGGATTGGCATTCAGAGGAAAAATGGGCTGCAGAGTGACTGGAAACACAGTTTGCAGTGGCCGAGTAAGTCACACAAGTTGGAAGGTGCTGCTGCTTTGTCAACAACTAAAATGATTCTGAGCCCAATGATATCCATCACTGGCAATTCCGACTGGATTAGCATCGACTCACGGAATTGTGTCCCATTCCACAGGCAGTGATGTATGTAGAGAGCCTCCAACGCAGGGGAACGGGGGGGAACGGGGTGGGGTAGGGGGGAACGACACAGAACTCCTGGGCAGAACCAGTTAATCTGCCTCAGCAAAGTAGGACAGGCTCCTAATCCAATATTAATAATAGTCAGTCAGACTCAACGTGCACCACCCATGCAGTAAAGCACTATCTAGGTTTTGAGTGTTCATTATACCTAATAGGGCGAAACTGAAACAAGCTTTAAAACCAGCAGGAGACCCGTCTCCTTAGTGCATTCACTGTGTAAGCCACAAAGTGGACAATCTTTCCTCTCCCCACACATTGAAGGAGTCCCTTTATTACTTGTCTTATTCAGGTCACAGACGGTCAGTAGAAAGAATCATAGAATTCTACAGCACAGAAGGGGGACATTCGGCCCATCGAGTCTGTGCCAACTCTTTGAAAGAGATATCCAATTAGTGCTACTCCCCGGCTCTTACCCATAGCTTTGCAATTTTTTTTTCTTTTCAACTATATATCCAATGCCCTTTTGAAAGTTATTATTGAATATTGTTCCACCACCTTTTAAGGCAGTGCATTCCAGACCGTAACAAATTGCTGCATATAACCATTTCTCCTCTTCTTTCTTCTGGTTCTTTCTTCATTTAGTTGCTGAAATAACTGAGCTTTAGGAATAAAAAACAACTCCTTTAGGTTTGGTTTGGAGTCACTCATAAGAACATAAGAAAAAGGAGCAGGAGTAGGTCATTCAGCCCATCGAGCCTGCCCCTCCATTCAATCATGGCTGATATTCTACTCCAGCTGATATACAACTCCAGCTATCTGACTTATACTCATTAATCCCTTTATAAATGAGAAATCTATCTAACTCAGTCTTGAATATGTTCAAGGACTGAGCATCAATAGCCCTTTGGGGTAAAGAATTCCATACATTCACCACCCTCTGAGTGAAGAAGTTTTTTCTCAACTCAGTGTGAAAGGACTGACCCCTAACTTTAAGTCTGTGTCCCCTGGTTTTAGATTCTCCAACCAGGGGAAACAATCTCTCACTATCTACTTTGTCGTGCCCCTTAATAATCTTGTAGGTTTCTATAAGATCCCCTCTAATTCTTCTATATTCCAGAGAATATAGGCCCAAATTAATCCACCTATCGTCATAACTCATCCCCCTCATTCCAGATATTAACCGAGTAAACCTACACTGCACTCCCTCCAAGGCAAATACATCCTTTCTTAAATAAGGAGATCAAAACTGCACACAGTATTCTAAGTATGGTCTCACCAGGGCCCTATACAGCTGCAGCAAGACTTCCCTACTCTTATACTAACCCTTTCATAATGAAAGCTAACATACTGTTAGCCTTCCTAATTGCCTGCTGCACCTGGATACTAATTTTCTGTCTTATAAACACTTACCTGTGTCTGCCATCATCTAGCGAGTAATCAACCTTCCAATGAATTGTGAAGTGCAGAGAAAGGCAGGAGGGGAGCCTCGGGTGTGATTGTTGAACTCAGAAAGTCAACCGCGATGATCCCTCTTACATCAGCTGTGGCAGCTCAGTAATCACCAGTGCAGTCCCTGGAAAGACAACATCAACTTCGGTTTTTTTTGGGGGGTCAGTCAGACACATGCAGAAACAACTACAGCAACAATCACTTAGGGTGGACGTCCCAAGGTGCCAGACAGTGAAGGGTTTGCACCCAAGATGGGAGTTGAGAGGCACAAACAGTGGAGGGCCACTGGAGTGGTGATGGGAAGATGACCGAAAGCATGGTCAAAGAGGAAGCTCTTCAGAAAAGGCGAGGGGACAAGGCAGAGGTGCTCTGGGATGGAGTTCCAGATGGTGATGGCAGAAAGACAGCTGGAGTCTAACCATAGAAAACTGCTTTCAATTGAAAGGTGTACGACCCAATTGAAAGCAATATCTGGCAAACTTTCTTCTGCTTGTCCTTTGGCTTACAAGGCTAACAGGAGCTGATACTCAGTTCAGCTCTAATATTTTATTGCTACTATTACCTATAATAATCCTTGTGTATCTGATATCATAATAATAATCCTTGCATTTGATATAGCGCTTTTCATATCTTCTAGTTGTCTCAAAGTGCTTCACAGAATACACTGTAAAGTGAATTGACTTTATATATGTGGGCGAAACGTGGCAGCCAATTGCGCACAGCACTGTTCCACAAATAGTCCTGGATTGAAATTATCAATTTTTTTTTGAGGGATTATTATCAGGCAGGTAGAGTAAGGAAACTTTCCCCAAGGTTTGCCCTGCCTGGAATTGAACCCAGGTCACTTGCATGTAAGGCGAGTGCTGCCATGTGATATGGCCTTTGATGTCAGGAGGATATATCAAAGCGCTTCACAGGATTTACTGTAAAGTGCAGCGACTGTATTTTGCAGGTGAACATGGCAGACAATTTATGAAAAATGTTTGGGGAATAAATAAAGATGTAAAATTAGCATAACGATAAAAGATTCTGCCGAATGCAAAACCAAAGATAAGACGAAAGAACACTTTATCACATCAAAATTCCTCAAAGGGTTTCACAGTAACCAGTTAGAGATAACAGAAACAGAAGAACACAGTAATGGATAAACACAGCAACAGACAAAACTGGTCATTCACGTCACGGTTGTTCGTGGGATATCGTTGCACGTAAAACTGGCTGGCACATTCACCTACAAAAATAGTCACTAAAATTAACAGTAAAATCCTGTGAAATGCCTTGAAGGCATCCTTGACAACCTGACAGAAGCGCAATGTAGAAGGCGAGTATATTCCAACTTGCGCTGAACGCAGTGGCTGCATTTGTTGGCAATCGTGGCAGTCGTTCGACACAACTCAAGTTCTCTCAGACTGTGGAGGTGAAATGAGCTGTGATACTTCTTGCTGGGAAATGGGTTGGTTGAGATTGCGATCTATTATTCCTGGAGTTTTACTGCTCTTATTGCAATTGAGTCATCAGCACAAAACCCCAGGCAGTTAGTCAGCAAGCCATTGTGATCAGGAACTCATTAGTGAGGTATGAGGACAGTGAATTGTGTAAGGAAGATAGCAATGATAAGGCTGCATATTGCTTCCTAGGGGCAAAGGTAAGAGATATAAAATCAATGAGGTACGAGATAATGGCAATAACTTTTGCATTTGATAAAGGGGATAATCACGCCAGGAAGACACATCAAAGCGCTTTACAAGGTTTAGTGTAAAGTGCGTGGACTGTGTAATTTCAGGCGAACGTGGCAGCTAATTTGCACATAGCATGACTTGAACAATCAATTTTATTCAAGGTGACGTCAGCCAGGACACCAGGAGAAACTCCTTTCGCTTTTCAAAAATTTCCACAGTATCTTTAAAGCCCATCTAAATAGGCAGATGGGAACTGGGTTTAATAACTCATCTGAAGGACAGCACCTCCGACAATTGAAGTCCAGACATGGACTGTGTGCTGTGATAGTAAGGACAGTACGGGTGGGTATTTCGGCTGAATGAGATCAAATGGGTCAAAGAAACCTTCATCATCTAAACCTCTCTGATGAGGGATGGTATTAATGGTCCAATTGATTTCACCAGCACTTTCTGCTCTTTCCTGTCATCCTTGCTTTTGATAAAGCGCCTTATCACGTCTTCAAGAAGTCTCAAAGCGCTTCACAGAATATACTGTAAAGTGAATTGACTGTATATTTTGCAGGCGAAACACAGCAGCCAAATGCACAAAGGAGTGTCCCACAAACAGTTGTGGATTGAATGACCAAATCATTATTTATATATATTTTAAGGGATTATTAACCCTGGGAAAGTGATCCTCCACTTGACTGACAATCAGGCTCCAAGTTACTGCTAGATAAACAGAGGTGTGTGTATTAAGGAAACTTGCCTAAGGTTTCGTCCCGCCCGGAAATCAAACCTGGATCCTTTTGATTGCAGAGACTGCTCTAACCATGACTCTAAAGTAACCACTAACCATGGTGTCCTGCAGCTCAGTGGTTAGAGCACTCGCCTTAAAAGTAAGAGACCCGGGTTCAATTCCAGGCAGGGTAAAACCTTGAGCAAGTTTCCTTCGTCCATATGCCTTATAAAAATCCCTAAAAAAAATTTAATTGGTTATTTCAATCCACAATTGTTTGTGGGACACTGCTGTGCACAATTGGCTGCCACGTTTTGCCCACAAATATACAGTCAATTCACTTTACAGTATATTCTGCAATGTGCTTTGAGATGTGTAGAAGGCGTGAAAAGTGCTTTTTCAAATGCAAGGATTATTACACTACAGAACTCCACTATTATCATTGTTCACCCTCGGGCATCTGCATACAGCTCTCAGAGGTGGTCGTCCCTCCATCGAAGCCATGCAAATTGGAAGCCAATCTGAAGAGATCAGAGTTGGAACGCTTTGAATTCTGAAATGCCTTTGAAGCTCATCCACAGTAGCTCTCGGCCTTAAACAAATAATCCCTCGTCTACAAAACAGCAGAGATCCATTGGCCGGACTCACTTTCACTTTGGTCCGAAATGCAACAAACTTGACTTTTATGTCAAATGGAATGCCCTGGACCAGTTTGCCCATAAACATGCAAAGACATTCTGCAAACCTCACATTTCAAAGAAAACATTCAAAACCCTGGTCCCTTACTGTTCGGGCTTTTGTTACAGGCAATTCCATATCTGCCGGGACCACCCAGTGCTCATCAGAGCATTAAAGTAGTCAAATGCATTTTGCTAACAAAAAATACACAATTCTCTACTTTACAGCATATTCTGTGAAGCGCTTTGAAATGTCTCAATGACGTGATGAGGCGCTATATCAAACCGCAGAAATATTATTTCATCATTATTATTAAGCATGTCAGCCTGTCTGTGGGTAACTCTGTAAGTGGGTAACACTTCTGCCTCTGAGTTAGAAGCTTATGGGTTTGAGCGCTACGTTGGAACGCGAGTAATCTAGGCTGACACTCCAGTGCAGTGCTTGGGGACTTGCTGCTTTGTTGGCGGTGCACCGGAGGAAATTTACTTGAAGGATTGTTGGGACAGGTCACCTGAAGAAACTCAGCTTTTATTTCCAATTATCTCATGGAAATCTTTAAATTTCCATGAGATAATTCCAATATGTTCCACCTGAACATATTGGTTTAACATCTCATTTGGAAGGTAACAATACACCTCCCACCAACCCGCAGGTCTGCACTGTGAGCCAAAAGTTGCCCGATTCCCCCACCCCCAGAGTTGACTATGTGCTGTCACTCTATTCTGAACTGAATTTGGGAAAGAGTCACAAATCCCCTCGTTGCCAAGTCAAGGTTGTATCTCCCCATTTTAACAGGCATCTCCAGATTGTGAGATAATGTTATTAAGTGAGTTTGGTTACTCTTAAGCATGGTAGTAGGTTTCCGCATTTGTCAGACACTGACTGACCAAAACAAATGAACAGCCTAACGTCATTAGCAAGTGGGTAACTCAATTCAATCCATCTAACAAACCTCAGATTAGGTCTTTTGTTGCATGAAGCACATTTTGGACATTAAGGGCACTATCTGTGCCTGACAAGTACACAAGAGAGGTTTAAATGAACAAGACCTTTTGGACAATTTGTTTTTGGTCAACCAGATGTCTGACATGTTCAGAAACCCATCAAGAGCATTCAAACCAAACTGAGAATTCCATGCATCCCACCTGTGAAAATTCCACAGATAGATAATCGGAAGGGATTGTGTGCTCTCTCCCTGTGGGGCACATTCTGCTTACCTAATTCCAGAAAGTATTAGGTGCAGATTGGTAAGAGACAAGGTTGGGGATGGCAGAGTGTGAGTTGGGGGTAACGGCTGGAGTCTAATCAGCTAAAATTGCACATCTTACTATTGATCTTTCCAATCTCATCCTTCCAAAACACCAATCCTACAGTCCCCTCATTGTAGCATCGAGCAATGCTCACAGCTAAAGACCTTTCTCGTCGACCACGCCTTTGGTCATCTTTCTACCCCTGCCCCTGGCGCGGTCCTGGGATCCGTTACTGTGAAGCGCTCTGAGACGCCGTCCGGGACGGAGGACGCTATATAAATTGAAGTTTTGTTCTAAGGTGCTGCCCTGTGAGAATGGCCCTACGTGACATTTAGTGAGTGTTCTGAATAATTAGAATCTAAAACATAACCAGTGTTTTTGGTGGTATTGTACAATAATAATCCCTCCAAAAAAACCAATAATAAATTGATCAATCCACAATTGTTTGTGGGACACTGCTGTGCGCAATTGGCTGCCACATTTCACCCACAAATATACAGCCAATTCATGTTACAGTATATTCTGTGAAGCGCATTGAGATGTCTAGAAGACGTGAAAAGCGCTATATCAAATGCATGGATTATTATTATTATTTAACTGAGATCCCTGAAGTTGCCCAGTTGCAGCAATAAACCCATGTCCTATGGTACTTCCTAAAGTATTTCTGTGGGTTTAAGTTACAAATCCCTCTGAAATTGCGCTACTAAAATGGTAATAAGGGTACCCACCCAGTACGGTCGCAGCAATCTTTTTCTTCTGCATTTACATAGTTCCTTTATACAGTACAGTATCATGATATTTTGTTATCCATTTTTCCCATCTATTCCTGATAATAATAATCCTTGCATTCGATATAGCGCTTTTCATTAGCGCTTCTAGATGTCTCTAAGAGCTTCACAGAATATACTGTAAAGTGAATTGATTTTACTTTTTTGGGTGAATCAGCCGATCGTAGGCTCTTTTTATCTAGCGAGCTCTCCAACACCCTCCAATTGAGTTGAATGAAAATGCAACTAGCTGATTTTGTTTCGTGCCAGCAGTTTGGCTCCACATTTTGTGCAAACTGTCCTTTTTGTCCTCTCGAGAAAGTTGCACGGTTGTCGACAAACTCAATCTCCCACTAGACACACAGTTTTCCTCATCAGTCATTATCCTGTTCATTCTTTCCACACTCGCAGATAATACCCAGATATCACCAACCTTTGCCCCCTTCTCGTCAAAACTACTCACCAAACCCATATATTCTTCTCGAGCTCCTCAGATCTTCAGTCCACCGTGTCATTTGTCTCCAGATGTAAACAACAGCTGGATTTCCTCCCTTTGCCCTTAATATGTGTCAGCCTGGCTCAGTGTTGTCAGTGAACATTTGCCAGACAGTGTTCTTAAAGGTATGCTATGCAGTTCCAGCTAAACTCCAGCCTGCCACATACTATGGGATCCCCAAGCCTTAGCTCTCACCAAACCTCGGCTCTCACTAACCTGCATCTAATACTCTATGGAATTAGGCAAGCAGCTTGCGTCCTTCCAGGGAGAGTGCGCGTTCCATTCCAGACACAGGGAAAGTCCCGTGTATAGATGTTGTACATATGTGGAACTCTCAGTCCTTAAATACAATGATGGGTTTCTACATATGTTCGACACCCGGCTGACCACAAAATAATCCTTTACTTAAGCTGCTTTATTTTGGCTCCTTGCAAAAGCAAAACTTCAACTATAAATTGGTATGTAAGGTTCCACTCTGCTGTAGACTATTCCATACAGAATTAATTCCATCAACATCTCCATTACTGTAGCAGGCGACTAACAGGATGGACCTTGGTCTTTTTTTGTCAAGCAACTCCAGTACTAATATTATGTTTATTTGTTATCACTTTACACTTTTTTTAAAATCACTTCAATACACTGAGGATGTATCAAAGTGCTTCACATGAATATGCTGCAAAGCACTACTGACTGTGTGTTTGGCTGAACGCAGAGGCCAATTTGTGCACAGCAAATGACTAAGGGTTCAGAGGCTTGTGTCATCGTGTTTAGCTTGTGTCCTCATTAGCATGAGCTGCTTCTGGGCAGAGAAACTGATCACTTTCCTTTGACAATATGCTGCCGACACGCTCATCGGGCCTTCCTTTCAGACCGTCCGATTTACAATTCAGTCTCTGTTCTCGCGAGCAACTGTCGTGCAGTCATCTAAGAAGTGAGTGCCGCATGTTAACTGTGCATGGGGCTGAGGTCGATTTGCATTACCGCTTTGTTAGCGATTTGTTAATCGGGTCCCGGCTTTTGTCCTGGCCGCAACATTAAGCATCTCAATAAGAATTTAACCTCAGTGTATTGAAGTGTGCTTGAACATGCCCGACACATTCAGACACTAACGTTTCTCTGAAAAGGGGCTGAGCTTCGGATCCCAAAAAACAGTTAATTAGCAGAGAACTCTTGTGCTCTGACCAGCTCTTAACGAGTCTTGGCTCTTGAAGTTGGCAACATTGTCCCTGTTTAATTCCGGTGATCGGCCAAATTTCTCAGCTTACCCTCAATAAGAACATTAGAAACAAGATGAAGGTACACCCAGTTCGTCTTCCACCAACCTGGCAGTCACAAGATATGTCAAACTATAAACTACGGAGCTCAGTGGTTAGAGCACTTGCCTCGCAAGTGAGAGACCTGGGTTCTACTCCCAGCAGGGTGAATTGTTGCCCAAGTTTCCTTACTTCTCTGAGATGTCTAGAAGACACGATAAGGCACTATATCAAATGCAATGATTATTAGTATTATACTGTATCTCAAGATGTTATTTCCTAACAGAAATCTATCTAATTTGTTCTTGAAAGGATCAACACTTTCTGCTTCCACCATCTCCCAAGGGAGTCTGTTCGAAGCGTTTAACTACTCAATCACTGAAGGACTAACTGAGGATTTGTTCTGAATTTACTCCTTTTCAATCACAGGCCATGTCCTACTGTTCAGTGGAATCAAAAAATGATTCAGAAAGTGGGCTCCGTTAATGGCCAAGTTCACTCACACTTCAGCAAACACACAGGAGCTTCAGGAACTAAATAGACAGCTGGCCAGCCCACACACAAATTTGTAATACCGGTAAATAACATTTTAAAGCCACAGGGAGCAAACAATATAACAAAATCATCTCTAAGTAAAACATGCTGTACTTCCACGTAGCATATCAATATAGAACATCAGCTAAAGCTATTGTGACTCCTGTGATCGAACAACCCAAGTGTTGTCCTGAGTCAGACCAAAACTATACGTGTACGTTGTAAAGCGGGCTTGAGGATTTTAATCCGTGATTGCCATAGCACGGGTTATGAGTGTCTTGTTTGAACACTGCCACTGGCAACAGTGCAGCACTTCCCAGGGATTGCCCTGGAATGGGTGTTTGTATCTCCCACAACACTTCCTTTCTCTTTTCGAATAGTGCCATGGGATCTATAGTGTCCACCTGAACAGGCAGATAGGACTTCCAAGGACAACCTATCCAAAAATGCAGTATTTACCCTTAAGTGCTACTCTGGACTGTGACTTGTCAATACAGGGCTTGAACCCACAAACATCTGATTTGGACACTTATCTAAAACACAGCCACACGTGTGACGATTGCAACCAGGTGATAATAAGTATTGCATTTCGTAAAACGCCTGATCCTATTGTCGAGAAATCTCAATGCTCTATGTTTGAAAGTGTGTTTTGTGAGCGAAATGCGGTAGCCAGTGTGCAAACAGCAGCATCCCACAAAGTCATGAAGACAATGCTTTTATAGATGGCATCATTATGTCAACCTTACTTAACAATCAACGCCTTGTCCCATCCTCATGTTGATAGAGGCAAGTTTCACTTGCTCACAATAAGGCACATATACCATATATACCGGTATATATATATATTACATATATTTTAAAACGTCTCAGTATGTTTGATGTAAAACAAATTGCAGAGTGTAAATATTTACCACGCATGAAGTCTTCCAAAAGCTACCATTTGTTTGGTCAGGGATTTAAAATAGTTGTGGTCGATAATTCAGAAAGTTTGATGTTCCAAATGCTCCAAGCAGAAAGAGAGATCTTGCAGAACATAAACACATGGTCTTACTGGCTGCACAACTGTCCACTTACGTGGAGATACATTTCCTGTTGGATCTTCCTTGTTGAGAAGTTACTGGGGAGAAATTTCTCCTCTGACCAGATTTGCTCTTTATTTAGATTTGTTGTTAGTCAATTGGCATATCGCGCAACATGAGGTAATAATCCCTCCAAATAAATAAAAATAATAATTTGGTCACTCAATCCACGATTGTGGGACACTGCAGTGTGCAATTGGCTGCCACGTTTTGCCCCAAAATACAGTCAATTCACTTTATAATATATTCTTTGAAGCACTTTGAAACATCTCATCGAAGTGATCGAGCAAGGGTTATTATTAATTACACAGCATTTCAGAGCATCCTTAACTGGTGCTTCTTAAATTCACTCTGAATTGTGAATTCAGGTTTCCATGCTGTTTGTTTTAATAAACTGCAGAAAACCGACTTCAAAGTTAAGGTGAAACTCAACAATTTGTGAAATTGGACACTCTGAAATGAGTCAGTTACCCAGATTCAATCGATGTAATGCTTTTCATGTCGAGGGAAATGTTTCAATACACTTCAAGGATTTACTGAAGAAGTGTAATTAGTACCTATGTATTTCATACAACAACTCGGATTTATATATCGGCCTCCACGCCAGACGGTGTCCCAGAGCTCCACAACAACAGATCACAGAGCCGAGCCAGGGGGGGAGGGGGAAAAAGGTGACCAAAAGCACAGTCGAAAATAAAAGTCATTAGGCGCAACCTGAAAATGCAACAAAATTGCATTTGTAGAGAGCCTTTCGTGTCGGGAAGACGTCCCGAGGTAGAGAGGCTGAAGGCCCGGCTGCCGATGGTAAAGCGGGTCATGCGGGAGTCATGGAACAGGCCTGCTGAATGGAGGGAGTGGACAGGTTGATAGAAGATCAGCAGGTCAGAGAGGCAAGGCCATGGAGGGCCTAGAAAGTGAAGACAGGGATCTTGAATTCGATCCTCTGATGAATGGGGAGCCGGAGCCAGGCGAAGGTGGGGGTGATGGTGTAGTGGACCCTGGTACAGGAGAGGACACGAGCTGCAGAATTTTGAATGAAATTGGGCAACCGAGTGCCAGATACAGTAGGCCAGATGGTCTTCTTATGTGCTATAAATCTCAATGATTCCATGACTGTGGAACAGTGCTGCACCCAATTGGTTGCCTGGTTTTGCCCACAAAATACACAGTCAATCCACTTTACAGTATATTCTGTGAAGTGCTTTGATATATCTCCATGATGTGATAAGATGCTATATCAAATTCAAGGATTATTATTATTATGGTTCTCAATGTAAATCAGTCTGGGACACGACTTACATGAATTTGTTAGGACCGTATAAAAACAATGGAATGAATTAGAAAAAGATGTTGTTGGGCACCTCTCCAAGCTCTCCCCAGTTTACTCAAACTCCCAGGAGAGGCGAGTGATGAGGTATAAAACACCCACGTAGATAAAAGACTGAAACAAACCTTTGGACCATGAAGTTGAATTGGATAAATAAATGCTTTCGGGAAGCACATCAACACTCGAATAATTGTATTGACAATGGCACTTGCCACCCACGTCCCTTCTGGGTGCAGTCAAAAAGCCACTTGCACGGCGTCTTTCACAAGATGAACATATTGAGATGTTTCACAAGGGCAGTGGGGATCAGTGAGCCAGAGAAAAGGAGATAAAGTGATATAGCGAGGAAAGAAGCCATTCAGCCAACTTGTCCTTACCAGTGTTTGCACGCCAGACAAACCCCTCCATGACTGTTTGTGGGACATGGCTGTATGCAAATTGGCTGCCACTTTCGCCCACAAAACACAGTCATTGCATTTTACAGCATATCCTGCAAAATGCTTTGGGGAGTTCTTCGGACTTGTAAGGAGCTGTACCAAATGTAAAGATTATTATTGTTATTTTGATACAACCTGAAATTCTTTGCGCACGTAATGAACCATATCTCATCTCTTTGACCCCCTCACCCCCTCCCACATCCCAAAATACACCCACCTTCCAGGCCATCACAAACACACATTGCAACATGTGGCTTTCAAGAGTTTGAATCCGGACGGAATTAAAGATTTGCATTGCAAATGTACATTGCCAGAGGCAAAGAAAAGTCAAACATAAGTAGCATTGTTCAGCCCTGGGTGCTTTTCACATTTACGCTATTAACAGAATCCAGACAAACTAAGATCCACTGTTGCTGTGGCTCATTTTGGAGTCTGTCAGTGACATTGTTGAGATGCTTGACTGTGAAACTTCTCTGTGCACCATTAGAGTGGTACTTGTGTGGGCTCAGTTTGAACAATGGGAGCATTGCAGGAGGCCAGTTGTAGCTGTGAAAGACAGTTTTGTGGAGTTCAGAATGCAGATGCATAAAATGCAAACACATTTCACAGAATAGACTGCAAAGTGAATTGACTGTATTTTGTGAGCGAAACGAAAAGGTAAACCTGGAACAAAACAATGTAACAAAAGCTGGTCGGTTTAGAGTTGCACAGGGCAATTTCAGGACAAACACCAGGAAGTGTTTATTTACCCAAAATGTAACAGACGATTGGAATAGGGAAGGGTGGTGGAAGCCAGGACACCAAATTGATTTAAACAGTCGCTTGATGCTGTGATGGTAGGACGGTGTGGTCAGTCATCTGAAGGGATGAGATTGGATTTACTGAAGAACCTTTTTCAACCAAACCTCTTGTGACCATTACCTCTCAAAACAGTGAGAATGCCAAATGTAGCAACTGCGTATTTTGTGGGTGAACGTGGCAGTCAATTTGTGCACAGTGATGTGTCTCAAACAGCCAAAAGAGCCAACTTAACTGGGGGATTATTGGTCAGGAGAAACTTCCTTCTCTTTTTGAGTCGTGCCATAGGACCTTTGATGTCCACCTGACCAGGCACTGAAGCGACTTCAGTTTAACATCTCATCTGAGGTATAACCCTGGCAGTCAATTGCATACAGCAATATCCCATCAATAGCCATGGAGCGAGTGATCGAATTTCTTTGTTAAGAAAATATTTTTGGGAGGTCTTATTACCCACAGAAAGTGATCTGCCACTCAACTAACATCCAGGTTCCTACTTACTGCTGTGTAAACAGTAGCGTGTGGAGTAAGGAAACTTGTCGAAGGTATCGCTCCGCTCGGGAATCAAACCTGGGTAACTCTCACTTGCTAACCACTATGCTGAGGGAGTCTGCACAGATGCAAAGATAATAGTGCCTTACACTTCACAGGAAGGCATCTCAAAGCCCTGCAGTTGTTTGTGAGTGAGTTGCACGCCCCTGCAATGGGCCTCTGTCTGGGCAGCTCTGGACCCCTCCACTTGATCAGCACAAGAGGGACACAACAGGATGAAACTTTAGCCCCGTACGAATTGCAATTCGAAATCCGACATTCCCGATTTCTCACAGGGATCAATCAGCGTGATGGCATGCATTGTTCGATCTTCGCTAAACTCCACAATTTTTTTAAAGAAAAAAAACTCTCCCTCTCCTCCTCCCCCACTATTCCAGGCCGGTGGCAAGAAGCTATTGTAACGCAACTCTTGAGGTGAGAAGTCTTCTGTAACCAAAGACAATAGGAATGCTGACTGTTGAATGTTATGACTCCTGCAGAGCGCACCCCGACTGGGAGGTTATGAGAAACGAAGGACATAATAATAATAAGCCTTGCATTTTGTTGCGGTATCTTTCACTTCAGAAGGACGTCTCAAATTGCTTCACAGAATACGCTTGATATGGAATGATTGTGGACTGCCCCTCCTCTTCCCCACCCCCTTCACTCAGCTTCCACACACCCTGCTGCACATCCTGACCCTTCTGCTGAAGGTGACCGTACCTTCAGTCACTACACCCCTAACCTTTGGAACTCCCTGCCTACAAACCTCCACCTCACCCCCTCTATCTATTTCTAAATCCCACCCAAAGACCTGGTTCTTCGACCGTGCCTGTGGTCACCTCCCCTCTGCCCAGCATCCAACCCTCGTGACATGAGAAGCGCGATACAAATGTAATTTTGTTGTTGTAGCCACTGTATAGTGCTCCGAGATGCTATCCTGTGTAAAGGGCACTGTATAAATGCAAGTTTTTCTCTCTATTATTAATAATACTATATTTAATAATGAGTACATTATTATTAGGTTGCTTTATTATTAATAACCCTTAAATTTGTTATAACAACAAGTTTGATTTATATAGCACCCTCCACGCCGGATGGCGTCTCAGAGCGCTTATAGTGCCTTTCATGTCAGTATGATATCCAAAAGCGCTTCACAGGATATTCTTGTTTGTAGCCAACTGATAAGACATTAAACCAAGGTCCAGTCTGCCTGTTCAGGTGGATGTTAAAGATCCCATGGCGCTATTCAAAAAGAGGTGTTCTGGCCAACAATATCTCAAATAAAATTGGTCATTCACTTCATGGCTGTTTGTGGGATTCTGCTATGTGCAAAAGTGGCTGTCACTTCTCACCTACAAAATACATAGTCACTGCACTTTACATTATACAGGGCAGGAGCAGGCAGATAATTGGGACTGCATGGATTGCTCTTTCAAAGAGCCAGCATAGACATGATAGTGATTCTGCAGACCCGGGTTTCACACTGTTTACAAAATCTTGACCTCTTATGATCTCCTGCACAGCTTCGGCTCATGCCTTGCCCTTTGATCATTCACAATGCAAGCTTTTCCTTCCCACCCTCCACGCCCCTGTTATGTGCTCGAACGCGGTGCTGCAATAGGAAAGCTGATGAAAAGCAGCCTGAAATGACGTGATATTGATAAAGTGCTGTACTCCCACATGTTCTCATATAGTGCCATCCTGTGGACAAGCAGTGATACTCCATCCCAACATTGATGCAGTAGATCGCAGAATATATAAATCGCAAAAGCATTTCACCCTCCAAAAAAACAGGAATCAGGTGAAATACTAATGATCTATGGGTATGGCCTTTCACTAGAGAATGCCTCTGAGTGCTTCATAGGATTTAATGTGAAGTGTAGTGTTTGAAGGTTGTGCACAAACTGGCCGCACGCTTGCCTAGAAAAATATCCTGTACAGATATCTCTGTGAGACATCTGGAGATGGCAATGCAAGGATCATCATTGAGTCAATGAAACCTGCGATTGCGCGCAGTGCTTAGCAACAGAAGATGCGAGTTGGAGCAGAGAACAAGTCTCCTCATAGTTCAAGCATAGAGATGCAGCTGGTGGTCTCGCACAGGACCAGGAGGTCTCCACAGCTCTCTCCCACTGCACACAGGAGAGCACAACATCCTATAGAAACAAGGCAAAAGTGGGATGTATATTCCGAAATATCATTGCTTCTAGCCAGTACTTAGCCTGAATAACCTGGCAGTTATTAGGCTGTGGAATGCCCAGCCAGGCCCGATGATTGAGGCAGAATCTTTATTATAAACTTTGAAAATTACATTGATAGAGTGCCACTTCACTTGGTAAAGAGGAGTGAACTACAGGAATATGGGGGAAAAAAAAGGCAGGTAAATGGGACTGAAAGGGTTACTCTTTAAAAGAGCTAGTACAGACACTTTCGGTCTAAATAGTCGATCTTCTGTACTGTAAATTACCGTGGTTAACCCGTCTGTTTTTTGAGAGTGAGCAAATTTACTGTACCAAACATGTTCTGGCTCAAATTCATTCAGTCACGAACGTAGATATTTGTTCAGCTTCTTACTTAAAATAACATATCTCGAAGCGTTCAACCAGAAATTAAGTGAATGCTGTTACAGAGGCGAGCAGCTAACTGGTGCCAGTAACGCTCTTCAAACACAACTGAGAAGAGAGGCCAAATGAATTTGAGGTTCATGGATTCTACGTTGTGCAACACAAGACTCTTCACTTACTGCAGACAATATAAGAGGGCAGCTGACGTTAACTGACGCATGTCCCAATACTATTACCTTATCGCGTTGATGAGATGTCTCAAAGCGCTCCACAAAATATACTGTAAAGTGAATTGACTGCGTATTTTGTGGGCGAAATGCAGCAGCCAATTGTGCACAGCAGCGTCCCACAAACAGTCGTGGATTGTGTGACCAAAGCATTATTATTTTATGTTTTGGTTTATATAATACGACCAGTGCAAATAAATCCAAGTGTTTTTGAGCAGGAAACTGAATGGTAGAGTACTTGGGTGCATGTACAATTTAGATGATTCTACGAATATAAAGACAAGACTTTGGCAAATTTTATTGTAGAAATAACTACCCCTGTACATCTGCGACCTCCAAACTCCCTACCAACCTCCCAGCTCCCTTTGCACAGCGGGATCTGGCCTAAATCACGTCCCCCGCCTTATCTGCCTCCACCATTGATGGGCAGGTCTTCAGCCACTCTACCCACACCCTCTAGAACTGCATCCCGCAGTCCCTCCACCTCGCTCCCCTCCCCTGCCTCGTTCAAGACCTTCTTCTTCAACCTCCTTTTCCCCTTGCCTTAAATCCTTCCCTTAAAGCCTTGGGATGTCTTAATGATGTGAAAGGTGCTATACAAATGTCATTTTATTGTTATTGTTGTGATGATACTATTAATTAGGTAAGCAGCGAGCAACCAATTGGGAGAGAGAGCACAGTCCATTCTAGGCAGGGAAATTTCCATGTGTAGGTGGTGCACATTTGTGGAAATCTCAGTCTGGTTTGTATAGGCTTAAAAATAGAGACGGTTTCCACAAACTGTCAGAGACACCTCTGATCAAAAAACTCATACCCGAGCGCAGTTAAAACTGCACTAGAACTCAGCCAAAAGGCTGAGAAGCTGTCGCTCTCTGCTCAGTGTCCACTGGCGAGGGGAGAATACAGCCGAAATAAGCCAGCAATCCTGCTACCCATTGCTGCTCAGTGAAACAAACTCTCATCAGTGGGAGGGGAGACAGACCCAGCCTGATCTCTCCCTCCCATCCGCGGTTCAAAATCCTGATAGTAAAACTGCACACCTTCAGGGAAGAAAAGTAAACAGGTTTAAAGCAACAACTAAAACAGACCAGCTATTAACCATTACACACATACCAGCTCCAGCCCATTAACACATCACTCCACCCAGAAACCTCCACCAGATAACTTGCTGAAACGTTCTTGTTAGATCAGACGCATGCGACAATGCAGCACCCCCTGCCAGCCCCACATCGGACAAATCGATGTTCCCCAACTAGTTATACATCTCATCTCAAGCTCCCTCCTCCCTCTAGCCACCATGTTCCCATTTATCCATATCACTTAACAGAAGGCAGCTTCTCCTGGTATTGTGGCCCCCAAACAAAAATTATTCACTCAGTACTCCTTAGCTGTTTGTGGGACATCGCTGTACACAAATTGGCTGCCGCATTTCACCCACAGTCAAAAACACTTTAGAGTATATCCTGTGTAGTTCTTTAAGATGTCTTGATGCTGAGATAAGGCGCTAAATCAAATGTAAGGATTATTATTATTAACAACAACTCCCTTCCCAAATCCAAAAAGCTTCACCTGTGTCTTTCTCACCTCCCTCCTACCTGATTACTTCAGGTTTCCATACTGTCTCTGATAACGTTACGTTTACACAAAAGACAGACATTATACAAGTGCAAGTTGTCATGAAGGACACAGATCTCATGAACTAGATTTATACAAAGAATTCATACAGCGCTGATGATTATACTATTTATAATGATAAATAAAACTTGTACTGTCCACTCCAGAAAGATTTTGAGATTAGGAATAAAATGCGAGAACTAATTTGAGCCTTTATTACATTGTAATAATAATAATCCTTGCATTTCATATTGCACTTTACATGTTATCAAAATGTCTCAAATACTTCACAGGATTTTACTGTGACGGCTGGACTACGAAAACTCTCTCCTCGTCGGCCTCCCCAGTTCCTCCATTCACAGGCTGCAGGTCATCCAAACCTCTGCAGCCCGTGTACTATCCCGCACCCGCCTCCACGACCACATAACCCCCACCCTCGCCCGTCTTCACTGGCTCCCCATCCTCCAGAGGATCGTGTTCAAGATCCTCGTCCTCACCTTCAAGGCCTTACACGGCCTTGCCCCACCGTATTTAACCAATCTACTCTCCCCCTATAAGCCCACCCGGGCCCTCCGTTCAGCAGGAATTGGCCTGCTCCAAGCCCCCCGCCCGAACCGCCCCACCATCAGAGGCCGGGCCTTCAGTTTTTCCGCTCCCGCCCTGTGGAATTCCATCCCCCAATCCCTCCGCCTTGTTTCTTCCCTTTCCTCTTTCAAGGCCGGTTTGAAGACTTTCCTCTTCGACCGTGCCTTTTGTTCCCCCCCGAATTTTTCGACCTCCCCTACGTGTTTCACCCCTTCCCGTACACTCTCCTCCCAGCTTGGGTCACACGCCTCCTGTGCAGCGCCTTGGGACGTCCTCCCGACGTGAAAAGCGCTTTATAAGTTTAAGTTGTTGTTGTTGTTGTAGCTGTGTATTTGTATGCTAATGTTGCAGCAAATTTGCGCACAGCAGTGTGCCATTAAGTCAGTAAATTTTATTTGTGGGATTGTCAGCCAGGACAATGGGAGAAATTCCCTTCCATTTTTGAATAGTGCCATGTGATATTTGATATCCCCCTGAACAGTTAGTGTCTCCTCTGAAGGACGCCACCTCTGATAACTCCCCCAGCACCGTGTGAGCTCACGGTCCCGTTGTGAGGCCTGAACCCACAAATCTGGTATGGCAGAGCTGGTGAAGCCAGGAGCTCAGCCTTGCTCACTGCTGTCTCCAGTCTGGGAGCTTCCATATTTCAAGCCACTTCCTGCATGTCTGTGGCCAGATCACACAGGCGCCCTTTGCCTCCGTGACTCAACTTGAACCCATTAAGTTTTGCAGTGAACGGCCGTGCTCTTTGCACAGATGAAAGCGCCTTCAACATCCTGGGTTTCAGTCTGGACACAGTGTTTATGACTGACAAGTGAAGGGAGGGCCAAGTGAGTAACATCTCAGTGGGTGGCCAGCAAGCAACTATAGTACATACTTCCAGGCTACAAATGTAATTGGCAGAGGGAGTGAAACAGACCAATTCAATACAGTACTGCTGTTTAACTCACCACTGATGTTTCATTATCTTTCAGCATTAAGATTATTTTTAATCAGAGGGATAGTATTATTAATCAGTCTTTCAGCCACTACACCCCAAATCTCTGAGGACTCTCTGAGTCAGTCCCACTGCCTCGCCCCCTTTTCACCCATTTTCGGATCGCACCAGAAGACATTCCTCTTCGACTGTGCCTACGGTCACCTCCCCTTTCTCTCCTGCTCGGCGTCAAGCTGTGTAAGCTCGAGCTTACTGAGAGAGGTTGAGAGCTGTAACTGGGGACACAACAACTTACATTTATATAACGCATTTATATAACATAGGGAGGGCATCCCAATGAACAGGACAAAGAGGAGTTTCCACCCGGGCAGTGAGTGGGGAATTCTCCCCCTCTTTTAACCTCAAAGCAACGAGGACAGATCTCAACACCTAACGCTGCCTTGGATGAGTTCAATTAACTCTAGCTCAGACTGAGGAGATGACCCAAGTCCTTGCCCCTCTCTGCAGCTTAGTTTGTCACTGGGGGGAGTTGAAACCACATGGGAGTGTAAGGGTGAGGGGGGTTGGGTGGGGTTGAGATGCTATTCCAATTCTTTAAAGGGGTCGCATGATAATAAATATTTTGGTAAGCCTCATTAATTCGACCCAGTTAAGATAAAATTCAGGGAATTTTCTTGAGCAATTGCTTCCCCTCCCTGGAAAGACTGATACGAACGGTGTCTCACGGCTCTGAGTGTCAGGCTAGTCTGACCGCCGATAGTCCTAGGGGAGCTGAGCTGTCGGATTGTCTGATAGCTGGCGTCTGGCCCACGACCCACACAGTCAGTCCCATCTTCACGGAATTGGAATAACATAGAATTTAACCGTCTGCCTTGTGATCTCAAAAGTTGTCATCATTTCCTGGATGATTCCTTCAGTCTTGAGGAGAAAATGATACAGAGCATGTGTGTGGATCACAGGCAGCACTCAGTCTCACCCACTCGGCTGGGACTGCAACTGGGAGTAGTTGCAAACAGATTATTACAGTGCTTTGTCCGAAAGCTTCGCTGTTTCCTTCAAACCGATTTTGACGTTGGTAAATGTAATTTTTAGTTAAGATACTCTCTGTGTGAAGATACAAGTCCCCCATTACGTGAAATACAATTCTCCTGCTTTCTTCCAACAATGGCTTTCTTCTCTGGCAAATACCTCAGAAAGAAAATCGGATTGACCAGAGGTAAGGAAAGCAAATGCCCGTTAAACAAGACAGCTGCCTGTGTTTTGTGCTGCTGTCTGTTACAGGCTTTCTGACCAGATTTATTTCTCCCCATCCTCTCTTCTCTCTTTCTCTCTCTTGCTCTCTCCCCTCCCCCACCCCCTTATTATAATAATCCTAATATAATGATAATCCTTGCATTTGATATAGCATTTTATCATGTTGTTGATAGACTTGAAGCGCTTCATGGAATATACTGTAAAGTGGATTTACTGTGTATTTCGTGGGTGAAACGCAGCAACCAATTGCACCTGGCAGTGCCCCACAAACAGTCGTGGATTGAGTAACCAAATAATTATTATTATGATTATATTTTGGAAGGATTATTACACCCGGAAAGCAATCCGCCAATCAAGTAACAACCCAGTTCCTACGTATTGCTCAGTAAGCGGAGGCGTGTGAAGCTAGGAAACTTGCTTAAGTTTTGCCCTACCCAGAAATCAAACCTGCGTACTCTCTCTTATGAGGCGGATGCACTAACCATTAAGTTATGCGACTCCCTTTTTAAAATGATTCAAAATTCAAACCCTGGCTTTTTTGGCAAATTAACACTGGAAAAGCGAGTATGGTGTGGTCGGAATTAACCCCTTGCAGGCCAGCCCAAGTTTCCCAGTTAAGAGTTGCAA
Source organism: Hydrolagus colliei (assembly GCA_035084275.1). Taxonomy (NCBI): domain Eukaryota; kingdom Metazoa; phylum Chordata; class Chondrichthyes; order Chimaeriformes; family Chimaeridae; genus Hydrolagus; species Hydrolagus colliei. Next base: position 18,607,526 of record CM068748.1, read on the forward strand.
GGGAGAACTGGGTTAGTGCTGATTCCCCCACACTGCGTGATCGGAACTAACAGTCAGGGGTAGAGCTGCTGCTGGCTGCTCTGGTCTCCTGTGCTGTGTCTATCAGTATAAAATGGTACTGGGTGGGGGGAGAGAAGTAAACAAAGGGATAGCTGTTTTGGGAAACTGGTACAGACACGATGGGTGCTGAATTTCTACGGGTCTGTGATTCTGAGAGTACAAAGGAGAATGGAGACATTCTCACTGCACTAGTTGCAGAACTGTCATCTTACAAGAGACACTTGATGTGCATGCTTAAAATATAACTGTCTGTCCATATTCAAAGTCGTATTTATCATATCGTGGAGATATCCCAAACTGCTTCACAGAATATATTGTGAAGTAAATTGACTGAGTATTTATTGTGTGGGAGAAACATAAGAACATAAGAATTAAGAGCAGGAGTAGGCCATTCGGCCCCTCGAGCCTGCCCCGCCATTTGATAAGATCATGGCTGATCTTCTGATTTTATTCTAATTACATGCCCTATTCCCATATCCCCTAATCACTCTATTTTTTTAAAAAATCTATCAGGCTCAGAAAATGTTAAAGGACTGAGCATCTACAGGCTTCTGAGGTCGTGAATTCCATAACGTGGCAGCCAATTGCACACAGCAGTCACCCACAAATAGTCATGGATTGAGTGAACAAATTATTAATTCATTTATTCTGAGGTGCAATTAGACTTTACTCTCCTCTCTGGGTAAAGGCAGTACCTGGACTGCACTCGGCAGCAGATCTTTGACTCAGCAAACCAGCGCAATGTCTGTGAGCGAGAGTCACTCTCACCACATACCTGAATGGAGTCTCAACGTGTGTTGTGCTGGTGTTCTGTCACCTCTGGCCCTTGTCCTTTCACTCAGACATCGATTCTCTGGAGGTGGTGAGAGACATAAAAAGAATAAAAAGAGCCTTCACCCACCCACCATCACACACCAAGAAGGTCAGAGATTCAATCCTTGGTCTAAGCTGTTCTCTCCTTGAGCTAAATTTACACTTGGTGATCCTGGGCCAGAGAACCAGTCAAGGCTCCTACTCCCAATTACTGTGAAGTGGCCCCAGCTGGTGGGCAGTGAATGACAATATGACCAGCCTCAGCTGTGATTCCCCTCCCTCTCATCCCTGGCTTCTATTGCAAATGCCTGTGGACATTCACCAACAATACAAGGTATATTTTATACAGCATCTTTCAAGTCTGGAGGACTTCTCAAAGTGGTTAACACAATTACTTTGACCATGAGGCTGAGAGCTGAGCTGGGTGGGATGTTTGGAAAAGAGAGGAGAGGGGGGTGGTGCAGGGGTGAGGAGAGATGACTTGAGTGTGGTGAAAATGTTTTGGGGTGGGGCGCACTGGGCTGGGTTTCTGGAGGGGGGCAGTGGGTGGGGGTCGAGGGAGGAAGGGGCACATTTGGAACCCTACCTACCGCAGTAGAGAAAAGAGATCTAACTTTTTCAGGAGGGAAGGCTGGAGGAAAGTCATTGATAGAAATGCACCAGTTGTCACACAAATGCTCTGACCCACATCATGTGTCAGCTTCCTCACCAGACAAAATAAACCTGTGGTGGTGGGGGGGGGGGGGGTAACCCAGACAGATGCCAGATCAAGCCAGGCGGCTGCCTAACAAAAAAAAATCAGCTTTATTCCACTCTCAGTTAACACTCCACGTAGTCACGTTCACCCTTGGAGTCTCATGGCATAGTAATTAGCGCGCTTGCCTCACACGCGAGAGGACCTGGGTTTGATTTCCTGGGTGGGGTGAGGCTTTAAGCATTTAGCTGCCACATTTCGCTCACAAAATATGCACTTTACAATATATTCCGTGACACTCTTTGAGGTGTCTCACAATTTGAAATGCAACCATTTTTAGTACAGTATTGGTAATTAGCATTAGACAAGATAAGTTTAGGATCAGAGAGAGAATTGCAAAGTGATAAGGCACAAAAAGAGGCCAATTAATCTATCCCAATCCACACAAGCATCCACTTATTCTATTCCCCTCTATTCCCTTCTCCCTCTTGCACACAGTCACACATATAGACTTGATATCCACTCTGTTTTCATATCTACAATGGTACCACTCCCAACTTGTGTGGTTATTGGCTTATCTTCTGCACAGTAAACACAATGAAGTGTCTACTCCTCCTAAACTCTTAACATAACTCTAGTGAAACTTATGAAAGTTTCAAGTAACTTTGGATAATTTGTTACAACCTAAAAATCACTGAGGGCTCCGTGTTATATTATTAATGGGGATAAAATAAGGAGTAAAACATTCTGGAGCAATGGGGAACTCAAATATTTCAAGAACAAACACCTGGACCTACCTGCCTGGCTATGTGCTTTCCCATCCTTTAGTCCCCTGCATCCCAACATGCATTTCTTAAAGCAACACTCCATATTACCTAAATATTGATAGTGGGGGAAAAAATACTTGCGTTTAACAATCTGCCCAGAACATCAGAAACATCTCAAATCACTTTACATGTAATCTGTCAGTTTTCTAATAATAACAATAAAGCTTACACATACTATAGCGCATTACATATTGGGAGGACATCTCAAAAGCTCTTCATAAGATTTAATGTTCACTACTGTGTTTTGTAGGTAAAAGTGGCAGCTAATTTTCACGCAGCAATTTCAAGACAGGTCCCTCCATTGTAGGTTTCTTCCCCGCCCACAACCCACCAAACATCAGTCAGTAGACATCTACCCTACAAGAGTAGGTTTAACAGGGGTACAGTCAGAGATGTGCACCCAAGCTGGGGGTTGGTAGGGGGGAGGTAGGAAGGTGACTGAAGTTGTAGTCAAAAGGAAGGTCAGTATATTCTGTGAAATGCTTAGAGACATCTTATCAGATAGAAAAAGGCCCAGGTTCAATTCCAAGACAGGGTAAAACCTTAGGCAAATTTCCTTACTCCATGCACCTCTGTTTACCCAGCAGTAAGTAGAAACATGGTTGTAAGTAGATTGGCGGATCATTTTCCGGAGGTAATAATCTCTTAAAAAGTTAATAATATTATCATTTAATCCACAACTCTTTGTGGGACATTATTGTGTACAATTGGCTGCCTCATTTCACCCAGAAAAATAATCAACTATAAAATACAACAAAATTACATTTATAGAGCGCCTTTCACGTCGAGAATCAGTTCAATTTTCAATGTATTCAGTGAAGTGCTTTGGGGTGTCTTGACAACTTGCTCTATCAAATGGAAGGATTATTATTATTATTATTATCATCTGTACTAAAATCCACAGTGAAGTTTCTGGTTTCAGGAGGCTGCTCATTTGACAGATAACAACGGAGCAAGTGAACCAACTTCAACATTAAATTGACAAATCGCTAGACTCCAGTTGGAAGGGTGAACTTTCTCATAACTTAAATCCCACGCCGGGTACTCGGTTTATTGACAGCGGTGTTTGTTTGGTTCCAGGCAGTGCTGGAGACCGGGACCGGATGCCTGTCAATCATGAAGCATTTCTTCTCATGGCAAACTCCCAGAATGACATGGAGGACTGGGTGAAGGCTATTAGGCGAGTGATATGGGCTCCATTTGGTGGAGGTACTCCTCAGTTGTTTTTTTTCGACGCACACACACACACACACACGCACACACACACGCACACACAAAACTAAAAATACAATAACACAACTCCTTACGTTGAAACGACTCAAAGTGCTTCAGTTTGTTATAAAACATATATGTAGCTGAACATGAATTGAATGGCCAATTATATCCAACGCTTTGTTGGCTTGGACATCAGGAGATTCTCCTCTCTTTCAGAGTGGAGCCACGGGATCATTAAGGTCCACCTGAATAATCACAGTCACAACCTTGGCTTAAATGTCGCACCCGAATTATGGGTGAAGGAGTAAGTCTAATATTGAGGGGCACGACCACTGATCGCACATCAACCCATTTATTCCATTCATTGCATTCCAATTCATTCCATTGTTCAGCCCTCTTGCATGCTACAGCTGTGCAAGGCACTGGGAGGTTTGACTGAAGATTGTCCCATTTTTGTCTGACTTGTTCTCACAGACTGACAGAGCCTGTCACTGGCACCATTAAAGTTTTCTTTCGTAATTACAAAAAATATTGCATTGAAGCCTACAACACCTAGGACCAGAGAGGGTGCCATGCTTTGCGCACAAAATGTATCTACTGCTGTTTAGCTTGGGTGCAATCTGTGTATGCGAATGATGTATTGATTTGCTGAAGAGCCCAACTAATCTCAAATTCAATCTGAACCATCCCTTTCCATCAGTCACATACACCATCAGTGTTCTCTAGTCAGGTGTTGCTGGTAATGAAGCATGAGGAACGCCCAGTTTACGCAGGAAGCAAAGATATCGCTTCCAGCAACAAAGAGATTAGGAGCAGGAATCCGGATTTCCGCAAGGGAGCACTCTTGCCTCTGGGTCAGATGGTTGTAAATCAAAGCTCCATTCCTAGTCTTAAAATGACAAGTCAACGCCGTGCCAGTTCTCCATTGAAGGAATGCTGCAACAATAATAATAATCCTTGCATGTCAGAGGCACTGCCCCTTGGATGAGACATTGAAAATTGAGGTCCTTTCGTTTCAGTGAAGGTTAAAGATACCGCGGCATTATCCCAAAAGAGAAAAGAGTTTCTACCAGTGTCCTGGCCAACAATCCTCAGGATTAAATAGTGTGGTGACTGTGTATTTGGTAGGCAAACAGAGATCACAGACAGTGGTTTACAGACCAGCCAGATGAGATGAGATAGCGCACGGCCGCACGCTAACCGTTAGTTTGAGAGAGTGGACTCAGTGCTACACTCCTCTCCCTCTCTCTCTCTATTGAAGTGGGCTCCTTGTTCTTGTAATTGCATTTATTTCTGCAATCCATGATAGTTAATGAACAATCTAGGTCATCCGACCACAGAAACATAATTCACTCCAGCAATGGAATGATTCAAGGTCTCAAGTGGTTGGATCTGATCATCCCAAAGATAACATTACAAAGGAAAGCTAAGTCTGTGCTTTATGCATAAATCAATGGCAAAGCACTTTGTACAAATATGTTCGAAGAATATTAAAGGGGTAGGCTCGTAAATCGAATAAAAATGAAATAAAACAAAATTTTTAACAGATGAAATGAAATAACAAGAAATTTGATCCCTCCCCCACCCTCCAACAAAATGAAACATTACAAACAAAAAATAATAATTTCACCCGGCTCCAGAAATTGTCCTCCATTTCGACAAACTGGATTCATTTGGATGAATGGTTTATGGAAAAAAACAGCCAGTGAATCCCAAATTCCAAAGAGGCAAAATCCGGGAGTAGTGAATTAATGGAAAGAATCTGGCTTGGGAATATCGTTTCAGACCCAACTGTCTCTCTCTACAACAGGCAAAGCTCTTACCAAGTGACAGCTGCATCGAGCAAAGGCAGGTGGAGTGCACATTGGTGGTAGTCATTTCAACAGTGCTGTATTTAAAGGGTTCATAAGAGTGCCCTGCACATAGGCCACACTTATAAACCGACGATGGCATTCCAACCCATACACTAGACGGCAGTTGTGAAGTGTTTTGAGATGTTGAGACACTATAAGCAGCGTAACAAATGCAAGTATTGTTGATCTTCTGGGGAATTTCTATTGTTGATTATGGAAAAAAAAACATTGGTCACAATCCATGACTGTTTGTGGGACACTGCTGTGTGCAATTGGCTGCCGCATTTTTCCCACAAAATGCAATCAATATACTTTACTATGTATTCTGTAAAGCGCTTTGAGCATTCTCAGCAATGTGATTCTCTCTGTCCACAAGATTCCCTGAAGCCTCTCTTCCAAGCTTAGTCTCATTGAATAATAATAATAATAATAATAGGATCCTTGAGGTCTTGAAAGTGCTTCGCAGGATTTTACTGTGAAGTATAGTGACTGTGGCAGCCGATTTGAACACAGGAATGCCCTAGAAACAGCGATGAAGTGATATATTTTAAAAATATATATTTGCAGATTGTTAGTCGGGACTCCCTTCAGTTTTCAAATAGTTCCGTGTACTTGCTCTTTGCGTCAGTCTCTCAACATGAAAGGAGGTACATCAAATGCAAGGATGTGTTTTATTTAAAAGGTGATGCTTTTAATTCACAGGAATTGCCTTTAAACTATCAATGTTATGAGTAAGAGAGATTCACAGGGATCTGAGCCAAATAAATACAAGCAAAAGTTAGGTAAGAATGGATGATGCCTTAGAACATGTGAAGTGGTTAATGAACCGTTAATTATGCGCTGAGTTGCATCTCAAGGTTATTTAAGTGTAAATCGAAACAAGCTATTTCTAACATTTCCTTGAGTTTCTATTCTAATGTGGAAAAGATTGCCAAGTTGGATAATGAAGAACAGGTTTGTTTTGTTTCTTACACTCAGGAATGTCTGGCTTGCAGAGAAACTATCTTGGCAATTAAGACCTTTTGAAATCTATCCTACATTTTATTAACATTCCTTAACTTTTTTTAAAAAAATAAAGAGAAGCAGGCATGTAAACCCAAACGATAGCTGTGCCTTGGGACAAAAATCATGACTTGTCCATTGATATGTATGAGTCAGTGTATGTGATGGGAGTGCGAGTGTGTACATGAATGTATTGCTGTGTCAGGGCATGTGTTGGTGTGTGCTAGTTTACAAATATGTATTGGTATATCTTTGTGTGTGTGTGTCTGTGTTTATATGCATGGAGTTTGGGATAATCTCAGCAAACTATCATTAAGACCCCTTTGCTCCCCTGGACCCCTCTTCAACTGAGAAGTTGTTAACTACTGAGTGGGGAGTAAGAGAATATGTGCCAGACAAGGTGTTATATTAGTAGATTTTTAATAACTTTAAGAATGACATTTACTACAGATGACCTTATCATACTGTTGAGATGCCTCAAAGCGTTTCACAAGAATGACCGTAATGTTTAGTGGCAGTGTATTTCGCAGGCAAACGCAGGCGCCAATTTGCATACAATAAGTTCCAACACACAGACATGAAGTGAATAACCAATTTTATTTGGGGGATTGGTGGCCAGGACACCAGGTGAAACTTCCTTCTCTTTTCAAGGAGTGTCATGGGAACTTTACCATTTGCCTAATTTAGGCGTGTCATCTTAAACTATAAAGTTTTGACATAGGGCCTGAACCACAACCTTCTGACTCAGAGGCAAAGAGTGCTGCCAAATGAGCCATACTGACATGTTTATCGCACTCTCTCAATCGAGTCCAGCGATACCTTAGTATCTGAGCTATGCCAATGGGCACTCCATCTGGGAAGTGGAAGCATTAATAGTTAATAACAATTTGGTTACTCAATCCACAACTGTTTGAGGGACGTTGCTGTGCACAATTGGCTGTTGTATTTCACCCACAAAACATACAGTCAATTGAGACGTCTCAACAACATGATAAGGTGCTGTAACAAATGCAAGTATGAATGTTTACTATTATTAATATTGTATAAGTGGGCCACATGGATCCACCGAATTCTGCTCAGAAGCAATGTACTTTGGGAGCAGAGTTTCTGGGAATTGTGAGGAACATTAAAGGGATCAGACCCTAATACGTAACTTCATTATTTCAGTTACAATGCACCAGAACAATTGTGTTTTTTTAAAAACAGCAAAAAAATGTTTTTTTTCCCATGGGAAAGATCGCTTTCCACTGGCTGCTTTATAAATAGATTGAGACTCGATCCTTAAACGCAAAAGTCCCATTTGTTGTGCTAACCTATAAAGCCTGTTTATTCAGCAGAGCTAACAGCGAGGTTATGACAGCGTTGAACAATTTTCAGTGACAGATGGAGAATAAGGAACAATATTTTAAAGCTGACATTCCTACTGAGCAGATTAAGCAACTGCAGGAGCCCAATATGTACTGCATGCTTCAAGATACCAGCAGACATCTCACAAGTATTGTAACATTGATTCGACAGAACAAAATATTTGAGCAATTTCTGAAGGGATAATAATAATTCTTATATTTCATATTGTGCCACTTGCGTTGGGGGAATATCTCAAAGCGCTTCACAGGATATTATTGTGAAGTGCTTTAAAAAGAGACATCTCCGCAATGTGATGTGTAATGACTGTGTTGTTTGTGAATGTAGGAGCCAATTTGCGCACAGCAATGTCCCATAAAGAGCCATGAAGTGAATGATCAATAGTGTTTCTGGGAGATTATTGGCCAAGACACTGAGAGAAACGCACTTCTCATTTTGAATAATGTCCACCTGAACAATTTTTCAGCCATCACTGTATTTGGAATGTTAGTTTAAACTATATGAGTTCCAAGTCCTGGAGTCCTGTAGCTCAGTGGTTAGAGCACTGCCTTACAAGCGTGAGACCTGTGTTCGAATCCAGGCAGGTCAGAGCGAAACCTTGGGCAAGTTTCCTGACTCCACACGCTTAATAATAATTCCTCCAATTTTTTTTTAAAAATTGGTGATTTCAATCCATGACTGTTTGTGGGACACTGTTGTGCGCAATTGGCTGCCGCGTTTCGCCCACAAGTATACAGTCACTTCACTTTACAGTATATTCTGTGAAGTGCTTTGAGATATCTAGAAGACGTGAAAAGAGCTATATCAAATCTAAGGCTTATTATTATTATTAAGTCCTGACACGGGGCTCCAACACACAATTTTCAGACTTGGAGGAGTCAGTGCTACCCACTGAGCTCAGTTGACATAAATTCCTCGATAATGACTCCCAAGTTACATTGGGGACTCCCTCCGTTAACTAAAGTAGATCACACCCAACCACAAATACATGATTATTTGTACTTCCTATTCCGAATCCCAAATTGTAAACCTCAATGGCTGGTCTGGCCTGACCACACAGATACAAGAGCAGTGTGTCTAGAGCTCACAAAATACAGTTCAGTTACTTTGCTCAACCTTCTTGTCAACAAGCAGTTAACATTTCTCCCAGGTTACTTATTAACTTTGCGTGCTGCAAGACAAGAAGGCTGGCAACAAAATTAGATACAATCACCTTATTACTTGGAGGCCATTCAGCTCATTGTATCTGTGCTGTTGTGAGCTCCTCTACTCAAACTCTACCCTGCGCCCCCACCCTCCCATCCCACTCCTCTGCTCCTTTTCTAGGCCCTTCAATAATATTTTCCCTCAAGTATTTAAAGCAATTCGCTTTGATTGCTGCTAAGGACTTGAATTTAACAATTATTTGTGGTGAGGCATTCCACATTCCTTCTGCTATGCAGGATAATATTAATCCTTGCATTTGATGTAGTGCCTACCACATCACGCTTAGTGGGGTGGCTCACGGCATTGTCAGAGTTGCCGTCCTTCAGCTGAGCCATTAAATCAAGGTTCCGTCTGCGTGTGCATGTATGTACGTTTTGCAATTAAGCACTTTGGGACATTGTCCTGAGGGGAAAGGCGCCCTGCACTGTAAATGGAAATTGTATTGCTCATCGAGCTGCGTCAAGTAAGATCGACCCTTTAGGCTCTCAGCGGTTTAGCACTCGGGAGCCTGGAAGCAAAGTATTTTTCCACAGCAACTCCTTTTTGCCTTTGAAGCCACCTGGTAGGTTCCTTGAAAGAGCCTGTTCAAGCAAAAGAGCCTTTCGTCAGCCGGGCTGTCCGAGCCTCAGATTAGCTTGCGGGCAATGGAATGCACGAGGCACCAACTGCAGCTGTTTACTTAGTCATCAGGAATAGACCGTGTCTGTGAGTACAGTAGCAATGCTGTGCAGGGGCGGGCCTGGGGATGCCTCTATCACAACTGCCCCCTCGTAGTGACCCGTACAATCCCGCTGTTTACATTGGCTGCTGTACCGGAAATATCAAGAGCAGGGCAAGACTGTACCTGCCTGGCCCCGCTTTCTATGCTGTGTAATGACGGTTCATCATACAATTAGCACAGCCTGTGTTTAATGGGTGGTATCAGCATTTAAATGACACGCTCCCCAGTGCTGCACCAAGCCGAGTACCTGACAGCCTCCGCCGGAGCCGATTACATATTTGACTCCTCGTCGGGCTATTGTTGGGAGCCGCCAGGAATCATCTGGCTCTGATGCAAACGTGTCTCATGCCTGAAGCTAAGACATTCCTTTTGTGTAGCCCATGTGCTCGGGTTCTGCCTGAATTCTGTCCAAGGTCTACTTACAGCAGATTCCGACAACGCTTTGTTAGCAGAAGAGGTATGGTCAGAGTTTTGCTATTTCTCGTCAAGCTTCCCATGTTTTATGCTACAGTACTACAAAGCATATGTGGAGTGATTCAGCACTGTCTTCTTTGTCGCTTTATTTTAATGCTTGTCCTTGACATTTGAAATTGTTCTAAGGTTTTGCACACGATCTATGAGAGCCTTGCAGGTTTCTTTATCAGGGATATGTTATTGTCAAATACTCAACTGTGTTGCACTCGCTGTACTTTTCAGCTTTGTACTAACAACTCCTACGAACTTACAACTGATAATTTTGTTTGTTTCTCCGTTCTTATGTTAACTCTTCGAGAACTGTACTAAAGTAGTACAGTATATATATTCTGTGAAGCGCTTTGAGACATCTCGAAGACGTGATAAGGCGCGATGTCAAAATGCAAGGATTATTTTTATAATTCTTTGATTTAGCACATTCCACGTCTTCTAGACGTCCCAAAGTTTTTCACAGAATATACTGTAAAGTGAATTGACCGTATATTTGTGGGCGAAACTAGGCAGCCACACAGAGCTCTGTCCCACAAACATTGATGGATCGAGTGACCGTATTTTTTTTTGTTCTTGAGGGATTATTATTACAATCAGATGAATGAACAATTCTTATAAGATCTGATTGCATCTGATGCAGAAACTTCTAAAGTTTCGCCCTACACAGTATCGAAACCGAGTGTTCTCACTTGCAAGGCGAGTGCACTAACACATTATGGCTCTCCAAAATGCTTGTCAGGCTCCTGAATCTGAATCCTAGAAGTGAATTCCTGCCCCCCAAATTGTTGGCGAGAGTTTGCACATAGCTTTCAGGTTCTTAGTGACATTCTAGCATTGCAGATGGTAATAATGAAAAATAATTGTTGCATATGGTCAAGAGCCTTTCACATCAGTGCGTGCGCCTCAAAGCACTTCACAGGATTTACTGTAAAGTGTAAGTGACAATGGGAGATACTTGCTTCCCTTTCTGTGGGGATCTTTAACATACACAAACACAGATGGGACCTCGGTTTAACATCTGATCCAAAGGACCACACCTCCGACAATGCTGAGCGATCCCAGTGTAAAGTGCAGCAGAATGTATGCCCATGAGACGTATTCCCAGTGTAAGTCAGTTGTGAGAGGGTGAAGTGCTTTTGTTTTACAAGAGTAGACGCAAGAACATCCACACATTGGACTTTGTAACAAACAGACTGAAAGTGGATCCTGTTCAGTCCGTAATCAAACAGAGAGATCAAACAGATAGTCCAGAAAGATGAAACAGAAACAAAAAGGACTTCATATCACTTGCTGAATAACCTTTGAAAAGGATGTTAAACTCGGCCCCATCTGCTTATTTCATTGGGTGTTAAAGATCCCATGGCACAATTCAAAAAGGGAAGGGATTTTCTATTTCCCCGTGTTCTGGCAAACAATCCCCCAAATAAAATTGTCACTAGGTCCATGGTTGTTTGGGAGACATCGCTGTGTGCAAACTGCCTGCCACGTTGGCTCTCCAAAAAATCAACACATTCCCTACATTTTACAGTAAATCCTGTAGGTGCTTTAACATGTCCTCCTGACATGAAAGGTGTACTATGAAATGCAAGGATAATTATTATTTATTGTGATCAGCAAAAAAAAATTCAGGTCCTCAACTCCCTTTAATGCAGAATTGGCATCAGTGTTAGTTTGTATTCAAATATTACAAATTCTTCCCAATTCCTCACACAAAATAGATGGGCACAAGCTGCAGGTTTTGAATACTAACTCCCACAAGTCCATAATTTTGATTTCCCTCGACAGGGGAGTGAAACTGTTTTGACATTCTCTCCCCTCCCTACTCAGCGTTTATCATTGACTTCAGTTGGGAGAGAACTGGCAGAATCTTTTTAGGGTAGTTTGAGCATCTGTTCAGTGTTTCCAAACCTCCAGGAGATTATTTCATGAATGGAATTGAGCAAACTGGATTCTGGGCAACAGATCCCGAGAGGTTGGGTCTGGTCAGGTCAAACTCGACGCACAGTTCTGGTCAAAGTGACATAACTTGGCTCGAGAGACAGAGGAAAGAAAGCAATGATCCCCATTGTTAGCGGAATTGAGCTATGAGGAACATACTTTCATTCCTGTTAGACTGGCATATCACCTTTTTGTTCTCCTCTCAACTGCTTCTAGATTTTCGGCAACCAATTCGAGCACAAATTAGTGTTGAATGGATGATTTAGTGGCATGACTAGCTCTTCAATATAAAAATAAATTAATTATTACTCTGTAGAATCCTGTCTGGCAGCATCATCCTCCTGCCTCTCGTCACCCACTTCCACCCCCACTCCATCCCCCTCACCCTCCACGTCATCAGCTTCTACCTCGACCCCCTTCCTATACACCTTCTCCCCTCTTTCCTCCCTCTCACGCACTCTCACCTCCATGAAGCCCACCACCTGCTGCTTCGACCCCATCCCCACCAACCTCCTCTGCCCACTGCTGGCTGATATCATCAACCAGTCCCTCTCCACAGGATTAGTCCCTGCCCCCCTCAAAACTACTGCCATCACTCCCCTCGTTGAAAAACCCTCCCTTGATCCCTCAAACCCTAGCCACTATCGCCCTATTTCAAACCTGCCCTTCCTTTCAAAAGCCCTGTAACGCATTGTTGCCAACCAACTTCATTCACCTGAAAATACACCTCCCAGTAAATTCTGTGAAGCACTTTGACATGTCTTGCCAATGTGAAAAGGCATTAATTCATTAACAATGGGGTCAACATTGTAATATTCATGAAAGGATTTGTAAGGTAACAGAATGTGCTGGTACTTTGATCCCTCTCAGGCAGACACAAAGGAAATTGTTCAGAGCGTCAATCTCCAGGAAACTACATTACAGGATTTGCTGTTACGAAATCATACGAATATAAGGACAGGAGTAGTCCATTTAGCCCCTCCGGTCTTTTCTAACATTCTACCAGATCATGGCTGAGTCTCAACTCCAATTAAATATTTTTGAAAATCCCTTTGCAAACATGGCAAATTAGATTGCATTATCTGCTCTGTTCCTACCCATCACGAGCAACGAGGAGCTGAAAGTATCATGTATGAATAAGTCATCCTGATCCACATCACTCCATTTCTGGAAGAGATATCGTTTTGCTTCCATAAATATAAACAGGCCAGTAATTAATGCTCATTCATGCAAGTATGAGTGAGTGATGACTAGATCGCTGTGTTTTCAGTCAGCTCACCACAGAACCCATTGAAACGATCTCTGGAACGCTGTCTGCCTGACTGTTAAAGGGGCAACGCCTTATTGGAAAGACATGTGCCAATTTTTCGGAAAAATTAATCCAAAAACCGCATTTAATCGCATTGTGATAGGTGCAAGTTAGGTTCATGAGAAGGATAACACATTTTTTGTGGCTCTTTCTGCCCCACCCCCCATACACACACAGAAATAACAATAATAATTATTGAATTTGATATAGTGCTATTCATGTCTTCTAGACTTCTCAAGGCGCTTTTTGAGTTTTTTTTGCATCTCAAAATATAAAGTGAATTCACTGTATATTTGTGGGTGAAACAAGGCAGCCAATTGCGCACACCAGTGTCCCACAAACAGTTGTGGATTGAAATTACAAATTAATTTCAGTTTTTTTTGAGGGATTATTATTAGGCGTGTGAAGTAAGGTTGCCCAAGGTTTCACCCAGCCTGGATTCAAACACAGGTCTCACACTTGTAAGGCGAGTACTCTAACCACTGAGCTACAAGTCTCTACGTTTTCCACAACACTGCCGAGCTTTACAGATGTAACATGTTTTAAAGTTAACACACGCTCAAAATAACCTCCCTGTAGTAGTAAAATTACCAAATAATGCCATGATAATAATCCTTGCAGTTGATACAGCGCCTTATCATATCTTCGAATCATTAGTAAGAATAAATTAGATGAAGCCATAATATAAGTGTTTATAGATTCCACTCCCCCTTTGCTTCATGCAAGGAACAAAATTCTAAACTTAAATTTTAAATTTTAAATCCTTTATATACTTAGCAGTAAGAGGGACCCAGTTGTTCAGTCGATTGGTGGATCGCTCTCCGGGGTAATAATCCCTCAAAACAAAATTGGTCACTCAACCAACGACTGTTTGTGGGACATAACTGTGTGCAATTAGCTGCATGTTTTGCTCACGAAATACATAATCACTCCACTGTACAACAACAACAAAATTACACTTGTATAGCACCTTTCACATCACGAAAGGTGCTATAGTGCGAGGCGTTTCTGAATGACATAAAGCGTTACGTCAAATGGAACTAATATTATTGTTTATATAGCACTCTTCCCTCGGGTAACATCTTGGAGCTTTGAAAGGATGTGAAAGCTCTGCTCATCCAACAAACCCATGATATTGTACCCACGTAAATAAGAGTAAGACACAAAGCCAATCTCGCTTCATCTACCTGTTTGACTGCTTGTACAGGATCTGCTTTCTGTCTGAGTCACCTCTTACCAGACAGCAACAACCCAAGTGTTTACCAGTGCACAAAATGGTTATTTCAGAATCCAGTGAGCTTTTATGTAATTGGAGCCTGAAATGTTTTGAGGCAAAGGTCATGACAACTGAGCTCTGTTTTTTTTATAATCTTGTTTCAACACTCCTATCCCATGGCACATCTGATAATGTTCCAGGTGAAAGATTTTTAGAAGTTGGAAGACAGTGTAACTATACCTTGGCATGGGGTCTATACTGTGCAGTCTCATTTACAGAATGCTCTTTAAAACTTTGTATCTTGTTGAGTAAAATACAGTACTGCGGTATAGTATCTCAATTGATGCAAAATACCTAACTGAAGAAAAACTAATTTACGAACTTTTCAAAATAGTTATTTTTTGATCTCTTTCACCAATATTCATTCTCCTCTCCCATTCCTCTTCCAAAGTTGTTTTGATTGATTTATTTTCTAGTACTGAGGGGCAGTTTCTATGAGTATCAGATGCCTTCCAATGTATTTGTTGGGACTTTGAACTCACAGTCTAGGCTGACACTCCAATACACGTACCCCTCCACAACTGCGTTTTTTTCTACCACGAATTTCACTTATCCATGGTTGGCTCGCTGTGATAATCTTTGCCAACCACGGCAATGGGTTTTGCGAATCCACAAATTTTAACACTAACACTAGTGTTTGGCGCTAGGACACAGTTGTGATGTCGCAATCAACCAGCGACGATGTCGCTTCTCCGCATCCACCCCCCTCGGTGTCATCCACCACACCACCTTCTCCACATCCATCCCCCTCAGTGTCACCCACCATACCACCTTCTCCACATCCACCCCCCCCTCGCACTCGGCAGTGATTTATTATCTGGAGGAGGAGGAGGCAGAAGAAGAGCGTACGCAGGGCCCCTTTTCCATGTAACAGTAAAACACTCAAAAAGAAGTGAGTTTCTCCTGGTGCCCTAGTCATCAATACCCTTGACACTGCTGTGCGCAATTGGCTGCTGTGTTTCGCCCACAAATATATAGTCAATTCACTTTACAGTATATTCTATGAAGCGCTTTGAGACGTCGATAAGGTGTGAAAAGCACTACAGTATATCAAATGCAAGGATTACTATTATTATATTCCTGTGCAGTGCTTTGGATTGTCTTCCCAAGATGAAACATTGGAATGATTACAATGTAAAGATTATTATGTTATTAATAACTTGCCCCTTTGTCATTAAGGGCCAGTGGAAATACTCTACTATTTACCTCCAGTTTTAACCATTTGCAATATTGATGACCTGATTAGGATATCCTTAAATGTCTCACGTCTGGTCAAAAACAGGCTCCAACATATCAAGACTGTTCCACAGGAGTTTTCAGAATGAATGTTCTCTTTTTCAGATCGCCAGAGAGAAAAATAACACTTTTTAAGTAGATTCCCTCTGCTATCTTTGATACAACTGAGTAGCTTTTTGGTTTCCGCTACAACATTCAAATAATCATTCTGTGTAAGCCCTGCCGATTACAGAAGTGGAGAGGGGGGGAAAAGCAGACATATAATACAATGTGTAAATACAGTTTGCAAATACAATGTATTGCAGGTATATTTGGCCAGCGCTTGGAGGACACCGTACAGTATGAACGCAAGTTTGGGAAGCGGCTGGCTCCTTTACTGGTTGAACAGTGCGTGGATTTTATTCGGGAGCACGGTCTGAATGAAGAGGGGCTGTTTCGTATGCCTGGACAAGCCAACCTGGTCAAACAGCTTCAAGATTCTTTTGACTGTGGAGAAAAGCCATTGTTTGATAGGTAGCTAATACTGAAAGAAACTTTGAACTTGTATTGTTCATACAAATGATTTTTTAAATTCTGTGCTTACACTCATCTCCTCCCTCCCCCTCCTGCGTGAAGAGCACTATATAAATGTAAGTTGTTGTTGATGTTTAAGATGAGATATGTTAAGTTTAGTGAAAAATACATTAACTATTACAAGGAGCATCCATCTCCCAAATCCTTTTCTTCACTGGCCAGTCAGAATAATCTGGGCTCTACTTACTTAACCTCTCGTGGTTCCTACCACGAGTCATTGAGGCCTTTGTAGTTTGTGTGTTATATACATTTAACCATGAGATTCATAAAAGTTCTACATCCAAAATGCTCAACACACTGGAGAATAAAGTCTATAGTTACTGTGTGCTTTGTGAAATGATACACAAAAGATCAACAGAGATGGGGAAGAATATAATAGAAGGGCCATCCTTCCTATTCCTCTCTCCTATTCCCTTCCCAGCTCATATATGTATCGAGTTCCCTCTTAAATACATTGATGCCTTCAACCACAGCTGCCGGCAGTTAGTTTCACATTCTCATCATCCTCTAAGTTCCTCCTAAACTCCCTTTTACTTATGCTGAGGGCTATCTTAGATTCATGCCGCCCTTGCTTGGACTCACCTGCTATTCAATACAACACAAATTTAGATTTATTCAGCGCCTTTCACATCCGAAGGAGCTAAACGATACTGGCTTGACACCCGAGCTGGGGTGGGAGGTGGAACGGGAGCAGAAAGGTAACCGAAGGTATCTCAAAGAGTTTAACCTTGAATAGTCAACCACAGTCATTGTCTAGCAAACTCATGTTTTGGACAGCTTGCCTGTAAGGAAGGAGTTTGATGTTCTATCTCTCCCTCATACAGTAACACTGATGTTCACACCGTAGCCTCTTTACTGAAGCTGTACCTCCGGGAGCTGCCAGAGCCAGTCATACCATTTGCCAAGTACGAGGACTTCCTCTCGTGTGCACAGCTGCTGGCCAAGGACGCGGAGGAGGTGGGTACCCACACCAGGGGCTGCCATGTTTGATGTCTTCTCCAGAACCTCTTTACCAACCAGTTCCTGAAAGCGATTACAATTTTGCATCGATAAACTGCAACTAAATTATTACAGAATGGTAGTCCTTCTGAAGACCACAACAATAACTATAACAAATTGCATATGTACAGCACCTTCCAAGTTGGGAGGAAGTCCCAAGGCACTAGACAGTCAAGGATTTGCACCCTGGCTGGGGTCTGGGAGCAGGAGGGCTGGAAGTCAGGGAGGGTACGGGTAGGAAGGTAGCTGAAGGTGCAGTCGAAGAGGAAGGTCTTAAGGTGGGCTTTGAAGGAGGCAAGTGATGAGGTGATATGAATGTCATATGGAGTTTCAAAGGGTGGGGGTTGAAAGTCTAAAGGCTTGACCGTTGATGGCTCAGAGCTGTTTCAGAATCAGGTTTGCATTTACCAGGTGAAATAAATAGTTTCTCCCTGCCTGCGGCACTGATCCTCAGATATTTGGTGTTCTTTTCATTCAGGGAATCCAAGAGCTGACCAAACAGGTGACAAGTCTCCCTCATGCCAATTATAACCTCCTGGATTATATCTGCAGGTGAGTCTGTGTCATAAATTGATAGATCAGACCAGGTACATTAACTGACTGGATACAGTTAGCTATTTTGTGGGAGATTGCAGTGCAAATTAACATCCACACTATCAGAACACTTTACGGAAAGTGCTTGTGAAGCATTTTGAGATGTTTGAATGTGAAAATGTGCTGAAACAATGTAAGGATTATTATTATGATATAATATACATCTATAATCATTGTTGGCTGTTATCTTTGCTGAGGAGCCCATTTAATACTGTCCTATCCTGCTTCACAGCAAACTAAATTTACCTGTGATTCTGATTAGTAAAGCACCTGGTTCTTAGTTGTACCATAAGTTGTGAAACTTCAATAGGGTAGAGTCAATCTTGTGATGGATAAAACATTTATTTGCCTTCAGGGAAATGGCATATAGTGCGTACGACTGGGGTGGTGGGGGAACTGCACAAGTTGGCTGCTAAGTTCTCCCACAAAATACACAGTCAGTCCTCACATGCTTCAGAGGTGAATGATTCTGTACAAATTGCAAGAGTTAATTAAAGCGTGAAGGCATTATATCAGTTGTGAGGATTACACTATCATTAACAGATACATCATCCAATTGAACTGTAAGCTTATAGGTAAAAGTATATTAAGTATAATCAAACTGTCTCACACTCAATTTGCTTTCCCTGTCAGTCATGATACAATTTGGAACGTATTGGTATAGAGAGTGCAAAGAGCTGAAAGACCAGTTACTGCAGCTCAGAATGTCAGTCTGTATTGTTTGTTGACCGCCTGATCTAATGTGTAGCAAACTGCTTTGCAGGTTCCTGGATGAAGTTCAGTCCTACTCAAGAGTAAATAAGATGAGTGTTCAAAACCTGGCTACAGTGTTTGGACCAAACATACTGCGTCCAAAAATGGAAGACCCAGTAACCATCATGGAAGGTATGGGATCTCAGCTCAAAGACAGTTGTCAATTCATTTCACATTCAGGTGTTTTGTGAAAGTCTGAAATATGCATCTTGATCGCTCAACCTTTGAGCCTAGCTTATTCTGCTCCTCAACTAGGTCAATGAACGTTATCTTTACTTTGATATCTGCTGTAGAGGTCAGGTTTACTGAAATTGCTTGAGACAGACAACAGAGCTCCAAAATCCATTATGGCCTGAGCCTCAAACCGATTGTCATCAAATATAAGAATGTGCAGAATTTGGGGAACTCTTCTATTAGCCTTAGTTTGGAAGCTGGTTCTCTTTTTAAGAATTGTGTAAAAATGGTTTCTAAAATAATAATGATCCTTGCATTTGATATAGAGCCTTATCACATCTTTGAGACATCTCAAAGTGCTTCACAAAATATACTGGAAAGTGAAAAGTGGCAGTCAATTGCACAAAGCAGTGTCCGATAAACAGTTGTGTATTGATTGACCAATTATTATTTTTGTTTAATTGATAATGACGCTGAACAAAAAGAATGTTCCAGGATTCTGCACAATCTTAAAACTAAGACTGTGAGAAATGTCATGCCTCGGAAGTGTGAAAGCATTGTGTGATCCACACTCGATCTGTTTAAAATATCCACGTCACCAGTTAGATGCCAGAGCTGAGTTTCAAGCTTCCCACATTGAACGGACCCACAACAATCAATAGAAAATTACAATATTTCAGCAACACAATATTGCTTTGTGATCTGAAGTACTTCTTGAGAACTGGACAGTATAAGATAGACCCAGAAAGAAGCTATAGATGTAACAACCCATTCAGCAGGGCATTTTCCATTGGGAGAAGCCGTGAAACCCTTGCCTTTCACTCCAAAACAGAAATAAATCTTCTGATTGTCCTCATTGGCAAAAGAGCTCAAAGGTATTAGTATAGCCTGACATTGAGCACACCAGTTGTTCAAGGGCCTGCAACAACAGCAGATTACATTTGTCTAGTGCCTTTCAGTTTGGGAGAATGTCCCAAATGCTGGACAGTCCAGCATTTGGATCTGAGCTAGCAGTTGGAGGGGTGGAGGTGGAGTACAGTGAGTCATTTAGCCTGACCCTCTTTGCCCTCCACCCCCATCGGGACGGGTGGAGGGCAGCTAGGGTAGAGGTAGGAGGATGACCGAAAGTACAGTCAAAGAGGAGGGTCTTCAGATGAACTTTGAAGGAGGCGAAGGAGAGGTCGAAGCGAAGGGACTTTTGGATGAAGGGTGGGGGCAGAAAGGCTGAAGACTGCTGGTGGTGGAAGGGCAGGGCAGGGGATGTGGAGGAGCCCAGAGAGGGGAGGGAATGGACAGGTCAGTACGGAGGTCACTAATCCTTTTCAAGTTACAATGAATTGTGAACTGCAGCAGAGTTTTGCTCTTTTTTCTCTTGACAGGCACATCCCTGGTGCAGTCCCTAATGACGGTGCTGATCAGTGAACACAACAGGCTGTTTCCCATCAGTCACGGCGAGATCCTGGCAGCACACATGGAAGTGAAGGCTCAGACAAGGCGTGCCCTGGTGGAGTGGATGTCCGAGGAGGAGTGCGAGGGGGCAAGGACGAACAAGAGCGACAATTACACAGAGAGCGTTTCCAATAGCGGCACGTCGCTGGATGTGAATGTCAGCACCCCCGTGGCCGGCTCAAAAAGCACCCCTCAGGAACGCGCCGACAAGCAGCTTCACACGACCCACAGCCCGAGAAGGATGCAAACGCTCCCCACCTGGAAATATTCATTTAAACACACGGGCGGCCGGGCCAGCAACGCCAAACTGGGAGGCTCGACGTTAGACATCCCAAACTTAGCAGCCAGTGGCAACTGGCTGATGAACGGTCTGTCCTCACTCCGGGGGCACCGGCGGACCTCGTCTGGGGAGAGGGTGAAGGAGGCGGGCTCGTCCCAACGCTTGTCAACATACGACAACGTGCCGTCATCAAGCCTCTCCCTGAGCGTGGGGGACAGGCAGAGCGTGGCCAGCACAGCCTGGTCGACCTCCTCCTGTGAGATTTCGGTCGTGGACTCCGCCAGCAGCTCGGCCCTCGGTCGCGAGAGCGACTCCTCGGCTCTCGATTGCGCCAAAGCGGACTGGCCAGTGCAGGTCACCCAGCCGCTGAGCGAGGCGCAGAGCGTCGCTGCGGACAACAGGATCGAGCGCTTCGAGGTGTCCGGCAGCAGCGGGGGCTGCAGCGACAACAGTGACTTTGTGACGCTGTCTCACAGCTCGGCCGTGTGTTCAAAGGCACTTCAAAGCTTGGTCACCGAGCTCAAGTCAGAACTGAGCAAACAGAGGGCAGAGTACGAAAACAGGATTAAGAGGTGATTATAAGACGCACCACATTTGAGTGAGAGTCTGGAGTTTTTAAAAGAAAACCCACAAGTGGGGGTTCAGGGGGCATCGCTGCTTTTGCGGATAACCAAGATTTAACTTTGCTGCTAGAATCAGGAGTGTCTAAGTAAGACACTCGGGGGTGTCGACATATTAAAGGAGATGACCCGAAGGCAGGGAGCTGGAATGAAGGGAAGTAGTAGCGCATGGAGTAGGTTGTGGGTTCAACAAGCTTCGATCTGTTGTTAAATTCCTACTCATAGAAAGTTACGGAGAGGTTATAATAAGTATAATTAACTGCTGTGGCAATTGGCTGTCGAGTGTTGCCCTTAACCTATGAAGTCAATGCAGTATCGGCGATGTGCTTTGAGAAGTCTCCAAGAAATGATAAGATGCTCTATCAATCAAATGCATGGATTATTCTTATATTCTTATATATATATTATTCTTATACATATATAAAGAATCCTTGCATTTGATATTGCGCCTTATCATATCATTACACTCTCAACATAACAGTTCAGTATGCCTTCAGACCACAATTTTTATCAGTAAGACTCGATGTACAAATATCTGCTCAGCATAATACAAAGCAATGTATGTTACATGATTCAATGGTGTTCAATTCCAGGCAGGGCGAAACCTTGGGCGAGTTTCCTTACTCGACATGCCTAACAATAATCCTTCAAAACAAGCAATAATAAATTGGTCATTTCAATCCATGACTGTTTGTAGGAAACTGCTGTGCTCAATTGGCTGCCACGTTTTGCCTACAAATACAGTCAATTCATTTTACAGTATATTCTGTGAAGCGCTTTGAGATGTCTAAGACATGAAAAGTGCTTTTCAAATGCAAGGATTATTTTTTATTCATTAAAATGTTTCAAAACACTTCACTGGAAAATGTGGCAACTGTATTTGAAGGCAAACACAGCAGCCAATTTATGCACAATCAGGCCGCCAAACAGGCATGGATGTGAGTGAATATTATCTGGAAGATTGTTGGCTTTGTGAATAGTGCCATGGGATTTTTAACAGACAGACAAGATGTTTTTAGGTTTTATTTATTTTAAAGGATGGTATCTCCAACAATGCAGCATTGCACTGGATTGTCATCTTACACGATTAGCTCAATGTCCTAAAATGGGGATTGGGTCCACAACCTTCTGACATAGAGGTGATTGTTGCTGCCAGCTGAGTCAGGCTGAGATATCAGACACATATTTCCCTTCCTAATTGTCCCTCGGGTTATTTTGACAGCTCAATTCAACACAGTGACTGGTCCTGGTGTGAAATCCACAATGGGTTTTTGTGAACAGTGTTGAGAGACCATTGTGCTCACTTGCACTGTTCTGGCTGTCTGTTCTGACTTGCACAATTCTGTGTGTACAATAATCAACATTGTTCTGGGGCTAACAAAACACTTAAAACATTGTTCTGGCACTATGACAATTCTGTTCTACCTGGGGCACTGTTCTTAACACAGTGGTGGAAATTATTACAAATGCAAATTATGCCCAGTTTTTTTTGCTGCAAATAATTTGCCCTTAAGTGACCTTGGCTAACCCAGTCAATACACAGGAAGGTCTTCATCTATTAGATGCCCTAATAAGGTGCTATCAACCATTTATTACAGGCAAGCAGGAAATTCTCCTTGATAAGCTTGCAGAAGGCAAGGTCTATGAGCCTTACAAAGCAGCTTGTTTAGTTAAGGCAAACAATGCAGCTGATAGATGCTCAGAGAAGCCCTGAGGCTTTCCAGCAAACACTGCCTCCTGAACAACCTCAGTAGCAGGATCTTCAAACAGATATGAGTCGTCTGCAGCTTTGTTTGCTATTGCAAAAGGGGCACCAGGTCAACACAAGTGGTAGATCTTTTTCTTTGAAGAGGCTGAAGAGGGTCAGAATAACTGTGGGTCAACGTATGTAGCAATGGATTGCAATTCTTTCTTGCAATGGTTGACAAGCTTGCAGTCAGAGAGGTAGAGTTTTATCTGGTGCTCGTTTAACTCACAAAATGTACAGTCAATTCACTTCACACTATATTTTGTGAAGTGTTTTGAGACGCCTAGAGGACATGATAAGGCGCTATATCAAATGCAAGAATTAATATTATTATTACACGTGCAGCATTCTTTGAAGCAAATTAAATAATATTAATAATAATCCTTGCATTTGATATAGCGACTTGTGACTACATTGAGACATAGAATCATAGAATCATAGAATTTTACGGCACAAAAGGAGGCCATTCGGCCCATCTAGTCTGTGCCGGCCCTTTGAAAAGAGCGATTCAATCCCACTGCCCTGCCCGCTCCCCATAGCCTAATAGACCCGTTCTCCCTAAATAAAGATCTAATTCCCTTTTAAAAGTTGTTATCGAATCAGCCTCCACCACCTTTTCAGGCAATGCATTCCAGATTCGAACAATATCTTAAAGCATTTCACATATTATACTGCAGAGTGGATTGACTGTGTATTTTATGGCAAAAGGAGAATTAGTTAGCCCAAAGCAATTCCTATTCGTATCTATATGATGCACATTTGGTAACACCATTGTCATGGTCAACTGCAACAAATTAATCTCCTTTCACATCACAGAGCATTCAAAGAACTGTGAGCTTGGGCTAGGAAAAGGAAGTGTGTGCTGCCTGCATGAAGGGAGCACACACATATATATAGAGAGCCTCTCTCTCTCTCTATATATATATATATATATGGAGTCCTGTAGTTTAGTGGTTAAAGCAAGGACCTGGGTTCAATTCGTGGGCAGAGCGAAATGTTGGGCAAGTTTCTTTACTCCACCCGCCTCAGATCACCTAGCAATGAGTGGGACCCTAATTGTTAGTTGATTGATGGTTCGCCTTTCCGAGAGTAACCAAAAAAATATTTGGTCACTCAAACCACAACTGTTTGTTGGACTCTGCTGTGTGCAATTGGCTGCCGCATTTTGCCCACAAAATATACAGTCAATTCACTTTATAGTATATTCTGGGAAGGGCTTTCAGACATTAAGAAGACTTAATGAGATGCTATATCAAATGCAAGTATTATTATTATATAAATGCAAGTTGTTGTTAGTCAGCGCCATGCTGTAGTTTGTGAGTTGCAATTAACAGGGAGTTGCTGCTTTGTTGGGCAGTCTTTCAGCCAATGGAAGCATTTGGAACTGTTCTCGAAACTCAGCCAAACGAAAGGCACAGAAGTAGTTTCTGTACCTCCTCTGACTTCAATGTGTTGTAATATAAGGTTTGCAAAGCACCTGTTCAGGGGCGGAAGGGGGTCGCATTGTCAGAAGTGCCAACCTTCGGAATGAGTCATCAAACCAAGGTTTTGTCTGTCTGTTCAAGATAGCATAGCATGCAAATAATATATTTTGTCTGATAAAGTCATCCCAATTTACAACTGCAATTGTTACCTATTTCACCTCCTATTTCATTTTAAGCATGAAGTGTTATCTGCTTATTAGGGCACAGTTCCAGAGACACCTCCTGTTCCTCACCTCAAATGATATGAGCCTTAAAAGTCAGTGCCAGCAGACATTTCGTCTATGAGGGTCATGACTGCTGAGACCGATCTTCCTCAACCATATCATTATGGTTCGATGGGGGCCATGGAATAGTTATCAGAGCTGGAATCCTGGGTGATTTTCCTTTCCCCAGCACAGCAGTTCTAATTATAGCACCCATTACACAATCTTGGTGGATAATCTGGATATCAGTTAATTCATCTGAAGATTATGTTGTCAATTAGTACTATAATAATAATAATCCTTGCATTTGATATAGCGCTTTTCACATCTTATTGATGTCTCAAAGCACTTCACAGAATATACTGTAAAGTGAATTGACTATATTTGTGGGCAAAATGCGGTAGCCAATTGTGCATAGCAGTCTCCCACAAACAGTCATGGATTGAAATGACCAATTTTATTATTGTGTTTTTTTTTTGACGGATTATTATTAGGTGTGTAGAATAAAGAAACTTGCCAAGGTTTCGCCTTGTACTGCTGTGCCTTTACTCCACTAAACTTTGGGGAATCTGAATAAAATGTTATTTATAAATAACATTTCCCTGAGAAAGATTCCAACTGTACCAATTGCAAATAAAAAAAAATTCTGGATTAATTGTGACCATAGAAATTTTCATGAAACTGTTCTGGTAAAAGAAATGGCTTCAGTTTCACACAGGACAAATCATCCATGAACATCCTTACTCAGGTCTTTCCCAGAGACACATCTGGAAAATCAGGAATCGGGATAACTTGTAGGGTTGTTTAGGAAAAGCAGTGAAAAAAATGCGCATCTTTCAAAATAAGAAGGCCCCAAACATGTTAATATTGGAAATGAATAAGGGATTTGTTATTTCCCTTTTAAGCTTGTAAATGACACAGTGGTTGGCCGTAACATGATTTGGCAATGATGTAAATGAGAATGAAGCAGGTAATTTTCACTGTGGCTTAAAGAACTCAATATTCTCCCTGTAGGTTGTTATATATTTTTCCTGTTTTTCCCAGTAACAATAAACCGAGTGACGGTTGGGTATTGCCTGGGTATTGATGGGTTAGGTATATTAGTACTGTATTGATATTTCTCAGTCAATTATCTCTGGATACTTTCCTGCAGCTCACTGTGGAGTCCTGAAGCTCAGTGGTTGGAGCATTCACCTTATAAGCAAGAGACATGGGTTTGATTCCAGGCAGGGTGAAAACTTGGGCAAATTTCTTTACTCCACACACCTATAATCCCTCAAAAACAACAATATTAAATTGGTTATCTTCAATCCACGAATGTTTGTGGGACACTACTGTGCGCAATTGGCTGCCACGCTTCGCCCACAGATATACAGTCAATTCACTTTACGGTATATTCTGTGAAGCGCTTTGAGACGTCAATAAGATGTGAAAAGCGCTACATCAAATGCAAGGATTATTATTATCATCATGAATATTGGCACCTGGAAATCGTTGAGTGGAATTGGCAGTTAGCACACAATGTCACAATATAAGATCCTCAAAGTCTGCTTTCTCAAGGAGGGGCCTATCTTTTGAAGTTGTCTCAATGTGAGAATGAACAAGCCTCACAACAGCTCCTGTGGGTAAAACTGATCCACCTTATTCTGGCTGCCACATGTGCCTACAAATGTAGTCATTGCATTTGACAGCAATTTGACCTCTTCGAGAAGCTTTGACACGATAAGCTACAAATCAAATTATCACAAGGAACCCGGTTGTTAGTCGTTTGACAAGTTGGTTTAATGGGGGGTAGGTAACAATCCCATCAAAAATCACCAAATAAGTAACAATAAAAATTCGGTCAATCAATCTACGACTGCTGCATTTCGCTAACAAAATATGCAGTCAATTTACAGAATATTCTGAGACATCTCAACAACGTAATAAATAAGGCACTCTTATCAAATACAAGGATTACATTATTATTATCATCACCGTTTCCATTTTAGTATAATTCTACATTTCTGCTGATTTGGGCTGTTTTCCTTCACCCTGTATGGCAGGGCTGCATTCTCCATCTTTTAACTACAGTGCACATTTTGCTCCTCTTTCCCCACTCCATTCCAAGCAGAGCTCGACTTTAAAACTGCAGATAAAACTGGGCGTACCTCACGGGTGCTTAGTTGGTGAACTTCTCTTCATAGCTGATCGGCTTTTTCATCCCTTGTTGGGTAAATCCATTGTGAACGAGTACCCGAGTTGTCGGTAATTTTCATATGGTTTGAAGCCAAGTTTGAATCCAAACCTCAGGCTTTCTTAACTGTCTGAACAACAACAATAAAATTACATTTACAGAGCGCCTTTCACATCGGCAGGATGTCCCAAGGTACTGAAGCGAAGTTGGAATAATTAGGAAATGCTAGAGTCCCAAAGAGTAGAGTCAAACATAAGAATGGTGATCTATCTATCAGAATGTCCAATTTGAGTGGATTGGACTTTTAATTTAAAACCTAGCCTAATTTGAAATTGGTCACTCACTTCATGGCTGTTTGTGGGAGATTGCAGTGCTCAATATATTGCCACGTTTCGCACTCAAGTACAGTTAATCCACTTTCCCATTACTGTATGAATCGCCTTATGACATCTCAACGTGATAACGCACACAAAAAATGCAAGGATTATTATTATAATTAGTATCTGGCTGCCTGACTTTTTGATCTTTAAGGGTAGAAGTTAATAGTTCAAAGGTAATACTGTTTATGATCAGAGATCTGGCGGGCAAACAGATGGACTAAGTAGGATTGAAAGCTATTGTGCGTACTTTAATTAATCTTTCAAATTACATAATAGAATTACTGTACATAGAACAATGCATGGGAACAGGACATTTGGTCCAACCAATAATGCAATATGTTAATATGTTCAGTGTGTCAATACCAAGTAGACTTTTTGACTAAGTAATGTTCAGTTTATTTGAGAGAATGGATGGAGAACAGAACTATTTTGCTGAGATGCAATAGCAGCTATAGTTAGGGAGAATTTAGTTTGAAACACACTCAATAATGGCTGGGTCAGGTTAACCTGTGCTGCCGGTTGTACCTTTGACTGGTTAATTCAGATTTGCCTGGCTGCCTATAGCCAATCAGAGTTGACATGGCCGGTGGGAAAGACGTACAAAAATAGACTTAAATATTACAAAAAAATCAAAGGACATATTCAGGACGAATTTTGTTTTACAATAATCCTTACATTTGATTAAAGCACATTGCACATCTTCTAGACGTCTCAAAGCGCTTCACAGAATATACTGTAAAGTGAATTGACTGTCTATTTCCGCAGCCAATTGCACACAGCAGTGTCCCACAAATAGTTATGGATTGAAATGACCAATTTATTATTTATGGATTTATTATTTACAAATGGCGCATTCCTCTTTCCAGAGCCTTTATTCCTGATACTACTATATTGGCTCACAGGAGTGGGATATTTGTGCAAGCAAGGACCTGGCACTTATTGTACAATCACCCAGATATAAGAGCGCTCCTTCTGGTAAGGCTGGGGGAGGAGAGAGGACTGACACTTCACTTCTGATCAGTTTGGTTTACTGTTTAACCTTAATCCAGGGCTTTTACGTACACCGAGCATTAAAAGTTACCGGAGAGGCTGCGATAGTGGAAGACAAACAGAGGTTAACTGTATCCCCTTTCCTTAGGCTTGAAGAATCCAGCACGATGCTGAGATTGCAGGTGAACAGACTGGAAGAAGATTTGGACCAAGGGAAAAAGAAGTACAACATGCTCGAAATAAAGGTGCGCAATGCAGACCGGGCAAGGGATGACGCCGAGCAGAGAAACCAACTGCTGCAGAAGGAAATGGAGGCCTTTTTTGCCACGTTAGGAAGTTTATCACAGGGACCCGGGGAAATAAAACCCAAATAGACAAGAGCTGCGAGACATTTTCACTTTCTTTAAAAGTTCTGAACCGGCAAGACTATGAAGACACTGTGTTTACATTTTTCATTGACTTTTTAATACAAGAAGTTGTGCATTCATTTTTAATTTTATAAATTCATTTGGTGCGGTCGGTACAAGGCAATTCCATTTTTTTTTGTTTTTGTTTGTACGATCTTGTTCATTTGTTCCAGTTCGAGAAACCGCTTGTGGCCAGTAGGCTGATATCACACACAACAGAGAAAAAAAAATTCCCTCAGGAAAAGGTCAGGGGTTGTGGGGGAATTTATATTGTCTCCCTGTTCATCTCCCTTTTTCTCCACAAGCCTCATCATACTGGGCATAGCAGGAATCCACATGGTCTGTATCTTGACCCGAGATCCCATCACCTAGTATTCCATCCGGGGGGCGTTCTTTCCAGTTGACATAATGGATGTTTACACTTACACACTTGCCAGTCTTTGAGCAGCACCAACTACCTGGATTTGCGGAAAGAGACAAACGTCTCTCTTGCCCCACACAGTCTTTGAGGCTGAGTAGCCAAACCATAATGTATTTAATTATGAGCACTGGGGACAGCGGGGGCGGGGTGGTGGTGGGGGGGGGTAGTCCGACAGTTTGTGGCAGAGTTAGCTGATGCAGGTTCTTCGGACCTCCCAAAGATCACAGGATTTGAAGGATCGGCTTATCTGCTTCACTCTTCACCCCAAGGCTAGTCAGTGCTTTTATGTGCCAGCATGGATATGAGCACAACTCTCTTCCCCTGAAGAGATCTGGATGGACCTTGTAACGCTGATCTAGATGCCAAACACAGCTATCTGGAATACGCCAGCAAGTCCAGTTAGTCAGGCAAACCTGGGGACATCAGTGAGGGTTGGGGAGGGAGGTAAGAAGAGTGCGGAGGTGGAAGGACAGAGGGAGCAAACAGGTAGTAGAGAAATGTCAAACCAAGCAAATCATTTGAAAAATACATTGTTCTCGTCAATCCAGAATGACCAGAGAGTGTGCTTCTGTGAACGGATTCTTGAATAGCAAGATGCAATACTGCACTATTTATGCAAGGCACATTGTATTCTGCTGAAATGTCCCTGTAAACATCCCTCCTTCCCCCAATCATCCCCCCACCCTCCCCAACCCCACCTCAATTGTTTACATTGAGCACTTTCCTATTGAGTTTGTCCCATGCTACATGCATACAGGCTCACACACACCAAATTACGGGCAGACACACACATCATCACAGTACATACACACATCATGGACCCACACACCACATCACAGGCAAACACCTACTCACAATCACAGACAGGTGCAGGCACATACATGCATAATCATTGGCACACACAATCACGGGCACATACGCATGATCACGGGCACACGCCCGATCACGGGCACACAAAGACACGTGTATAGGTGCAGACCCATTGGAGCTGCAGGAATGTCACTATGATTGACAGCACAGGAAAACACATTGCACAGCCAGGAATTCAATTCCATTAAATTTGTGTGAAAGCAACAACGTGACGTTTGGTGAATTCTTTCAGCATGGAATGAAATCCCACATCACTGCTGGAGAGGAAGTAAGAGTGGGTGACACTGTTGTTTTGGTTAAAGTTTTTCACCTCCCCCCACCCACCACCACCACCAAGTCAGTGAAATGGATACAAAATGAACAGCAAAAATGTTTTTCAATGGTTGGAAAGACAATATCATGAATCAAATGCTCTGGCTGTTTCTAGGGGTTAGTCCGGCAGAGTTTGTGGCAGAGTTAGCTGATGCTAGTTGTTCAGACCTCCCAAAGATCACAGGACTTGAGGGATTGGCTCATCTGCTTTACTCTTCATCCCAAGGCGAGTCGGTGCTTTTATGTGCCAGAAATTAGAGGTACACGGTCTCCACAAAATGCTTTACCTGTAGGATTACAGAAATCTGGAGCAGGCACAACCTTCTGAGCGGAGGGGGTGAGCAAGTTGATAGGGGGTTAGACAGTTGCAGACGTAGGTGGGGCGAGGCCATGGAGGGCTGTGACCATGAGGATTTGGATGTTGAATTGAATCCTCTGGGTGGTGGGAAGCCAATGGAGTCGGGGGAGATGGGGTCACAGAGCTTGGAGTGGTAGAGGACACGGAGAGTTCTGGATTATCTGCAGCCTATGGAGGGAGGGATTGGGAAGGCCGACAAGCAGGGTGTTAGTGTCCTGAGAAAAGAGAAATCGGCAAACCACACACAGCTTAGTTAACCTTATTCTGTGTTCATTTAGGATTCTCCAATTAACTTAAAACAATGAAAAAAGGTCAGTTCAAATGTGTGAAGTTCCACGTTACAGCACAGACCAAGATTATAACCAGAACATGGTGTTGAGTGACGGGGCAAGGCCAGCAACTGTTCAATTGTATGACATGACCTTCCATATCCCCAGTTAATCCTGCACTGTCTGTGACAGGGTCTGCGTGAAATTAGCTGCGACTCGCGGCTGGTGCATTATTAATCACCCAACTCAGATTAAATTGCAACATGGCAGCACACTGATAACATTCAAAGTGAGGAATTGAAGGGCTGCAATTTTAGTGCAAAATAGTGTGTTTTGCCCACAAAATACAGTCAATTCACTTTAAATTACAGCTTCTGTGAACTGCTTCAAGATGTCTAGACCGATGACGGTCACCCCAGATCCCCTCCTCTCCCTCCGCTATCCCCGATCTTAGCTCGGGTCTAGAAGTCATTATAAAGCACTATATCAAATCTAAGGATTATTATTATTTTTGTAACAAGATGATACGACTGTTAATTAAAATCTATATTAGGTCCCAACATTTATTTATTGATGCCTTTCTGAAGTTATTTCACAAATAAAAACACACTTATGGGAACTGCTGGAATCAATGCCTCTATGATTGGATTCCTGCAAGCAGTTCATCAAACCTTATAGCACGAATCACATTCTTGTATGTGAACCAAATAATTTTCACCAGTTAAACCCCTAGTTTTACTGTTCCAATGGATTGGATGATTTTACAAACTGGTTTCTATGGTTCCTATTTTGCAAATTAGAGCATTTTGTTTATTTCCCAAGAATCTGCATAAATCAGGATTAAATCACATGGAAGCCTGTAGAGCACTTGCCTGGCAAGCGAGAGGACCTGGGTTCGATTCCTGGCAGGGCAAATTGTTGGGCAAGTTTCTTTACTCCACACGCCTGTTTATCTAATAGTAAGCAAGAATGTGGTTGTTAGTTGATTGTAAGATCGCTTTTCGTAGGGTGTAAGCCATTACAAAAATCTGCTCGTTCAATTCACGACTGTTTGTGGTTCATTGCTGTACACAATTGGCTGCCGCATTACGCCCACAAAGTGCAGTCAATTCAATTTACAGTATATTTTGTGCAGCGCTTTCAAACATCTTGAAGATGTGACCTGGTACTATATCAAATGTAAGGATTATTCTTATTATCATTATCAGAATCCAAATCAGTCTTAATGGATGGAAAAATAAATGGGAACAGAACACTTTTTGGATCACAGGCAGAACAATTTGAATTCCAGTGAATTGCAGTATTTGGTAGCTTGCCAATTATTACTCCTGCCAAAGCTGAATTCTAAGATAGACAGTGTATTACAGTAGCCAATCTCTTGGAAGGCATGTAGCTGCACCGTTGAGTATCAGTTCACACCACTACATTACCACACCTGCATTACTAAGTAATCCTGGCAAATTGACATCTTGTAATGTTGTGTACTGCTCTGCTCAACATTAAAAGAAATTACCCCAATAAGAGCAGGCGCAAATTTCCCCACCTCAAAAAATAAAACGTGGCAGGCAGATATTGTTACAAAAAATCCTTGGTCTTTGGCTTATGACTGGGGCCTGATTTGCAATATGCCCGTTAAGTTCTCAAAGTCTGTTTAAGACTGCAACCTTGGAGATATTCTTCTTTCCAACCTGCCAAAGCAGCCGAAGACTGCCTTCTAGTGGTGCAAGATCACATTCCTAGGCACAGTGAAGCAATAGCACAATAATCACTTTGTAAGCACCAACTCGTGCATCTCATGAACAATAAGAATAGTAATAATAATCCTTGCATTTGATATAGTGCTTTTCACATCTTCTAGACGTCTCAAAGCAACATTTAAAATTATTCCACACCAAATTTGGGCAAATTCACTGGCACCATTATCCTTCAGCCGTAAAACATTCACACAAACACTTCCCAAGTAGTTGTACAAAAGCAGCTCGAGCCAGTCATCTAAGCAGTGGTGAGAGTACACATTCCAATCAAATCCAGAAAATGGCCATGTGTTTATGAAGGAGCAAATCAGAGGGATTGAAAGAATATTCCAGAATTTTGGGGTATTATGGATGACGAAACAACAAAATTATATTTGTTTAGCACCTTTCATGTCAGGAGGATGTCCCAAGGCGCTGGACAGTCAGTGTTTTGGACCCAAGCTGGGGTCGGGAAGGGAGCAGGGATGGAATTCCATGGGTTGGGGGCAGAGTGGCTGATAGTAATGGTGAAACAAAGAGCACTGCGACAGTGTTGTAATGCACAAGGAAGCCTACCTGATGCAAGTCTTTTTTGATGCATGACTTTTTTTTGATAAAAGACAATTTTTGGAGGTCAACCACTGGATTTGTAGTAGTCACTACGTGTATGCAATCACATCAGATTATATAATTCCTTGGAATGAGCTATTATGGCTTCTCGATGAGCACACATCAAAGAAGTCCAGCCCATGCCTTACTGAAGTAGACTTGTACTGCAACAATCTTGAATAGCTTCATTGTATTCAATCTCTTTATTTAGCCGTCTATCAATAATAATCTTGCATTTGATATAGCGCCTTACCACGTCTTCAAGACATCTCAAAGGACTTCACAGAATATAATGTAAAGTGAATTGACTGTATAATAGTGTGGGTGAAACGCAGCTGCCAATCATGCACAGCAGTGTCCCACAAACAGTCATGGATTGAGTGGCCAAATTACTATTATTATTTTTTGGAAGGAATTATTACCCATGGAAAGCAATTTAGCAATTGACTAATCACCAGGTTCATACTTACTGCTGGGTAAACAGAGGCATGTGGGAGTACGGAAACTTGCCAAAGGTTTCGCCCTGCCTGGGAATCAAACAGCATTAAAGACTATTGAAGATTTTAAAATCACAGCTGCATTATTTCCTTATGGAAGAAATTAATGGGTAGCACACGGAAACCTGCGCTCCAAGTATTCATTCAAACAAGGCTTGAAATGGACTTTGAAGTTTGACAAAACGCATCTCATCCGTTTAAAGTTAATCATAGTTACTTAATCACTTTATGAAAGTCCATTTTATCCAAAGAAGGTCAACAATCATGTGATTGGAAGCAGAGACAACGATAACAACTGCATTTATGTAGCACCCCTCAGTCAGGATAGCACCCCAGAGCGTTGCAGTGGCAGAACTGGACTCTGTGCACAGGAGGATGTGACAATAGGCATAGAGGAAGAGGAAAGTCTTCAAGTGGTATTCAAAGATAGAGGGTGAGGCAGAGATTTCCTATGGGTAGGGCATATTGAAGACACGGGCACTGATGGTGCTGGAAAGGTGAGGAAACGAACAGCAAGCCTGAGCTAGCTAAAGTAAGGAGGCGAACAAATGGTTGGGAAAATTGCTGGAGCAGAATAAACCATTCTGATGAAGGTTAATCCCAAAACATTAACTATAATTTTCCTCTTGAAAGTTCCTGATTAACCTCGTGTTTTTATTTCAGGTTTCTAGCATTCAAAGGTTTTCTTTATTTCTGGTGAAAGAATAATCCCTCTGGACCAAATCCAATCAGTTCAATGCGACATCTTCTCCCAGTTTCCCCCACTCCCTGGTTCATCTACATGAACGTCGCTGGAAACACATTTCAGATATTTGAAATCTAGTTACACTTCCAATGTTTATTTAGTCAATTGGAAGCTTAATGAGCATTGACAAAGCATGAAATACAAATTCAACAAAATGCATCTTCAGAGTAATGTGCCATAAACAGACTATGAGTTACTGTAGATAGAAAATAATGGCTTTGCTAAGGAATTAGCCCAGTCAGACTAATTTGTAAGTGAGTGACATACCCTGAAAGCAATTCCACTTAAAAGTTGCCTTAAAGCCCCTGGTATTATTTGAAACAGTTTATTTCCCCCCCACCCCTCCCCCATTTGGCACAAACAGCGGATTGTGTTTATACAGCACATCTAAATGTTAAGATCTCATCAGAAAAGAAAATGCATATCATTAGTGAAAATAGTGAATATGACTTTGGAGTAAGCACCTCAGAACCGATTTGAAATGTGAAACATCTTATTTGCATTTCCACTGGATGAGAATACATACTCACCACTGAACTAATTTAGGGCATGTTAAGGATAAGTTAATCCAAATTTACTATCAGCTTTAATACAATTTAGATAATTTTTTCCCCAAAAAAGCTTCATGTTAAACTCACTTGAAGTGCTAAACCTTGAAATGACATGTTTTACAACATGCTGTAATGTCGAGTTGATAAGTTGCGCAAATTTCAGAAACCAAGAGATTTTACACCTAGCATAAAATCCAACGCATCACTTAAATCTTAACATGTAATCCTGCTATAACCACTCTGATAGTAAAGACTTGTGCTCTTAACCAAAATCATTGAGATACAGGACAATTTATTTCTGGTACAAAAAGAGACAACGCTGATTAGATTGAGGGCCACTTACGAGAACACATAAAAAGAAAAGGAGGTATTGAATTTATAATAATCTTTTTTTTCATACAGTGCCTTATCACCTCAAAGCGACTCAAAGAGTTTTTCTGTGCTTTTCTAACCAAACATGGTAACCAATTTGCCACTAACAATTTCCACAATCCGGAATAAAATTATTATTTTAAAATAGCAAGGATCGTTTGCCAGAATACTGGAAGAAACTCTCTTCTTTGTTCAAACACTCCCATGGGATCCTTAATATCCACCTGGAAAGGCTTATTTAACCCAAGGACAGCCCCTCTATCAATGAATCACTCTCCTCAACATTGCACTGGAGTGTCAGTCTAGACTTTGAGCTCAAAGGCCCGATGTGGGGCACTCACAAAGAGCGCTACCGACTGAGCCGGGGTAAATTTCAGCTGTTCCCTTTGTAAATCACAAATCAGAAATTCAAATCATTATCTAACTTTGGGGCAACCTGCAGTCTGATTTGGCTCACCTTGCATAAAAAAACCTAACAAAACACCCTAAATATCTTCATCATAGTCAGTTCAATGTTGCACAGTAGAACTGGTTTCGCCTTAAAAGGTATCAATAGATGTTCATTCCAATTGAGCAGAACCGGCTAAAGATGGCTATTGTCAAGTTTTGGTAGAAACGTTAATGATTCTCACACCGAATATGATTCACTATTAGCACTAACCATAATCACAATTAATTCAGCAAATTCCAAATCGTTGCATACATTCTTGTTATCCATAACTGGATATTAAAAATGCTTTAAAAAACAGTAAAGAACATGTACGTCTGAAGAACAATGAACCCAAGGAACAGATGCAGGCACCATACACTCAGCAAAATCCTTACCCTAGCATACATCACAATGTTATTTCATACTATGCTCATTTTTACAAGAGTGGAAACAAAAAAAAAACCCACACACTGCCCTCCCAAATAAGCATACTGCAACACACCTATCGCCACCTTTCAGAGTCAAATTCTTTATCACAATTTGCAAAGATTATTGCACGTCGACTATGAGAAATCAAATGTACAAAATGCATTAAACAACTAACATATAAAGTACATGTATAACAATATTTTCTTCTACACAACAGAATCAGCTGTGAATTTGGTTAACTCCTGGAAGCTGGCCAGGGAGAGTTCACCAACAGAAATAAATTAAACACAATTACATTCCATATTCTACCGAACTGTAAAAGGGGGAGCTTAATATCCTTAAAACGGTACATTGATTGCATGAGGTAGTTCATCAATTATTAAAAACCTCTTGTGATAGTTCCGTCACTCGTGTAGTGCGACAATTTTGTCTGAAGTGGAAACAACCCTTCTCCTTCAATCCTAGGCTATGAGTTGACATTTTCTCAAGTACTAATCGAAGAAGCCAGCTACAAATTAAACCACCATCATTATTGCATGACACTATCTATTCTGTGAACACTCAGTACGTACAACAGAAAGGAATTAACTAAATTGCTTTCAATGAGAAAGAACAGCTTATTAAGGGGGCAATGTAGCCTAATTAGAACAAGCATTTGCTCAAAAAATAATTGAGCAGTGTTCATCTGTGGTGCCCATCTTTCCGACATCATCATTTTAATTCCCAGTTCTACTCTATTAGCTACACACATTCAAGTCTGAGATAAAATTAAATTAACCTATTTGAATACTCTTAAACGTTGCACCCAACAGCCTTACCCAAACTGCTTTCTCTACCCTGAATTACTATGTAAAACACACTCAGGTTTGGCTTCTGCATGTGTGAAGTGAATACGTAGGCCACGTGTTAAAATCTATGACAGACACTGGCATTCTGTGGCTTTGAAACCAGATAGCTATCTTCTTACTCTACAACAATTAGACGGTACAGTCAACCAGAGTAGAAAAGATGCCAGAATATTTAACAAGTATAAACCACTTCATGCAAGTGAGAAAAAATGAAAAGCAGTCTAGCTACACTGTCCCTCTGCACACTGCAATTCTAAAGCTTATGTGTGTGTTTTAAACCCCAAAACAGACGTACGTTAATGTCAGCTCTTTACAAATGTACAAGTCATGCTTTAGGGTTACTTGTCTTGCTCTAAAGGTTGCTGTATTGTATTTCAGTTACTGCATGTAAATCAGATACAATTCAGCCGTATTCTAAGAAGGTAAACTGTTTCCAATAAAATTAAAAAGCAGCTGGAGCTTTTTAAAAGCTGGTCTATTCTTTCTACCACCGAGTACAAACAGTAAGACCCAACGAGAGGGAGGCTAGTCATCTGCAGCAGCCCAGAGGTCCCGCCGATGTCTCTAGACTGCTGTCGGTATCTGAGGCCAAGGTTGGATCTGTCGACATGGAGGACACATCATTGACGGATGATGATGATGATGGATGATGTGAGCCATTGATCATTGCTGCACCTGTGCTATGAGAAATAAAGAAACAAGTCAGTAATGTGGCACGTGGGTCATTTTCCAGTAACATTACACCCAAGTCAAAACACCTCAAAGCGCTTCACAGATTTTTCTGCTAAGTGTATTGACTGTGCAGTTCAGGTGTAGTGAACCTGACATTCACTTTGGACACAGTGATGTCCCACAAACTGTCATGCAGTGAATGACCAATCTTTTAAATCAAGATACTTTTGGCGAAGACACGCGAGAAACTCCCTTTTTTTCTCCCAAAAATGGATATCAGGAGATCAGTGAAAACATAAAACCTACAGCTAAGATTACCATTTTATTATGGGGAGAAAAGGTACAAAAAGAGTCAGGGAAAGGAGGGTGAAACCACATTGTTGAATAGGAATTCCACATTTTCTTATCTGACCCTCAAGAGTGGACAGAGCTTTCTGTTTGCTGATATTTGTACCAAGAAATAAGAATATGTGTGCTTGAAGCCATGTACAGTGGGCATCAGGTGGGAGGGAAAAAGAGAATTTCTGTTCCTTTAACATCATTTAACTTATGTATCCATAAAATGTGCCACATCGTTAGAACGTCCCACATGGCATAAAATCCGCTCCGGCATTACAGCAAGGCACAATAGTGGGTTTGCCCCTGCACAATATGTTTCGAGAATGGTTTCTACTGTTGTACCTTGTGTCCTTTTCTACAAGGAAATTGTGTCACTCATTTTGTACTAACTCTCACGATATCTTTCAGATCAAACCCAATCTTTGAAGAAAGAATCCAGCCTCCCAGCTCACTTCTTGTGGTATTTGGACACTCATCCATGATTATTTTACAGTGATTCTGTCGGTGTAGCTGACAAGCGGACAAGAGTCATGGCTTCACATTTTGTTAAATCGGGAAATAAGTCAGACTGAGAATGAATCATTTGGGTGCATTGCAAATTTAGAACAAGCATGCAAAGCACACGACTGCTCCCTTTCATCCAGGACTCTTTACTCCATCAACTCAAACAGTTAAAATATAATCATAGGATTATACAGTTTGTTGGCCAAACTTCTTAAAAAACGATTGCCTTCTTCCTCCCTTAATGACTGACTCATGCCGGGAAATATAGACCCGTGAGTCTCAAGTCACCCTACAGCATAGCAATTTAGCAATTCTTCAAATGCTTGTGCCAGCAGGCTATTTGACTGGAAAGAGAAAAGCCACAACCAACCACAATCCTATATTATCCACCATCCACACCCTGGCTAACCAAAAAGTAAATTGCAGCATTCTGCACACAGAACAGATCTTACATTTGGCACGTACACCACCAAATAATGTCACAGTAGCATATGAGGCAAGCACAATGTCACATAGTTGAATCGTACAGGAGACTACAGCTGGATCGGCTCTTCAGAGTTACACAGGGCAACCAAACAGAAGATGTCCATTTTATTTCAGCTGCTGAAAAACGGGATTCATAGTTTGATGCTGTGTAGTTTACCTTCTAGCAGATGGTAATGTTGCTCTCAGTCCTTTATACCTGTGGTTCTGTACTCATTATTATTTATTTAAAGAACAGCCACGCTTGTTCTGTCATTCCTAATGCAGGTGCAGAGATCCTAATGGCCCTATGCCTACAAGGTGTAAACTCTGGCTGGTGTCAGTTATTCTGTGTACGACAACAAATATGCCATTTACCATGAAACTAGATTGCCCAGTTTGTGTTGTGATTGCAACCTCCAGAATTGAAGATAATAATAACAACAATCCTCGCTCCTTAAGAAAATGCTTCACAGAATATGCTGCAAAGTGAATTCACAGGGCAGCCAATTACACACAGCAGTGTTCCACAAACAATTGTTCATATAAATATGTAGATATAATTATATAGATATGGGCCACCTCGATCAGGTTTTGTTTATACTGTACTGATATGGTCCAATTTGTACTGAAATCTGACATTATTACTCACGTGTACAACATTTCTGTGGAGCCTCTTAATTTAGGTTAACAGTTAATTTTGTTTGAATCCAAATAAAGGATATGTCTAAACTAGTCTGTACCCTCAATGGTTTCATGAATTAACCCTCTAAATGCTATATTAGTACTCAACAGGATAAACCTGTGTATGCCATAGCACTCCCAAGAAATATGTGAGATATTCATCATTTGAAGCAACACAAACGGTTCAAGTGATTTTGAACCCCAATATTCTTGCAATAACTAACCTAAAGAGGGTGGTTGCCCTCGTATAACTCCATTCTTCATTCTTTCTTCCCACTCTGAGACTTCTTTATATATCAACTCTGCAAAGCAACAGGACATATTAATTTACATCTTAACTGTACAGTTTGAGAGTGAAGAATTAGTTTGGTGGCACTTTTCCCCAGTGGCCAAGTGAAGGAATTGCTTGGTGTAATACTGAGCCAGACAGATAAG
This sequence comes from Hydrolagus colliei, assembly GCA_035084275.1. Lineage (NCBI taxonomy): Eukaryota > Metazoa > Chordata > Chondrichthyes > Chimaeriformes > Chimaeridae > Hydrolagus > Hydrolagus colliei. Next base: position 18,647,875 of record CM068748.1, read on the forward strand.
AAGGTTGGAGGCTCAACTCCTGTTCCGGTCAACAACAGCTAATGCTAACTGGAACCAGCTGTTGAGCAACAATTATCCTGAGCACCCTGGGGGTGGGAGAGAGGAAAAACAACAGATGGGAGAGAGAAAGGCAAGAATTCACACTCCTTTAGGCTTGAAGTTAAAGAATGGCCACGTGAGCAAGGCAGTAGGGGATCCAGAATGTGCCTTCAGGAAAGGAGAATGGGGGAGGAAATTCAGGAGCCCACTGTCAAAGTCAACAATAACGTTTCGTTCTCTCTGGCACCATTTCTACACTGCAGCATAAAGACAACGGAATGCTGCAGTTACATAATGATTCTACCATTTGATATAGCACTTTTCATGTCTTCTAGACATCTCAAAACGCTTCACAGAATATACTGTAAAGTGAATTAACTGTATATTTGTGGGCAAAACGTGGTAGCCAATTGCGCATAGCAGTATCCCACAAATAGTCGCGGATTGAAATAACCAATTTTATTTTTTAAAAATTTTTAAGGGGTTATTATCAGGAATGTGGAGTAAGGAAATTTGCCCGAGGTTTTGCCCTTCCTGTAATCAAAACCAGGTCTCTCGCTTGCATGGCAAGTGCTCTAACCACTGAGCTACAGGACTCCTAATTCATGAAACTAGACTCACTTAAAATTAGTTACAATTTACATATTTTAATACTTTTTTTTCTTAAGCATAACTGGTTTGCAGCATTACATTTTGTCTCCAGGGATCGTCACAAAACACATTATAAACAGAAGCTAAGGTAATGGTATTGAGAGAGTCTTTACCTTTCCATTCGTCTATGGTGTGATCCCTCTCATCTAACTGTTTGTCGCAAATCTTTGGTGGAGGCTAGAACAAGAGACGTCACTTTTGTGAGACATATCCTTTCTCAACAGAGAATTTTCAAAACTACACAAAGACAATTTCCTACAACCTGACATTTTATAGAAACCGGTTCATTTCTGGTTGTTAATACAACCAGTAAATATAACTTTAAGTGGGTTCAATGAGAAATTGAATGGGATTTAAGCGGATGTATGATTTAGGCAATTATACAGATCAGACCTATGTGAGTTTTACTGCACTCTAGTCATAATTCATAGGTTCTCAACAAACTGAGGTTTAATGCCTGGATTAGGTTGTGATAGCGTCTATGAAAGCACCAGTGGCCAATAGAAGCAGCTGACAATGAGGCAGGACTCTCCTTGTTGGCTGCAAGCTTTGTTCAAAGGAAATGCCATTCCTGAGCCAGCTTCTGTATAGACTGTCTGACCACAGTAATCTCAAATGGGTGGGGACCATGGTTTAACATCTCATTAAAAGAACGTACCAACATTGTCTGGTCTAAGATTAGGTACTCGCAAAGGGTAGAAGTTTGTTTTCACATTTCAAAAGACCCATTTCAAATATCGTGACCTTCAAAGCTTTCTAACCACCATGTTTCACAATCCATCTACTTGAAAATGTTCAAAGAGGGAAGCCTTCAGCTCAAAGGTACTCCGGTTGTATCAATGCAGATGTTTATAATTACCATTAGAGAACATTTATTATTAGATTATTTATTTGGGGAGGTAGATAATTATTTGGGGATGACAAGTTTGCAGGACTATGGGCAGACAGCGGGGTGTGGGATTGATTTGGACAGCTTTTTTGAAAGAACCTGCATGGATACGATAGGACAAATGGCCTCCTGTTTGCTGTACAATTCTATGTGAATAGGTTACGAGGATCACTTACAGCCTCTACTTCAGCAGGATCGTACCAAACGTTAATGTACGGGTGCTGCAGAGCATCGTCCACAGAAATCCTCTTGGCTGCGTCGATTACAAGCATTTTACATAGCAAATCTCTGGCTTGGCTTGCTGTAATACAGAACACCATTCACGTGAACCAGATAATAATCAATTGCATTTGGTATGACGTCTTATGTCATTGAGAAAGCTCAAAACACTTCACAGAATATACTGTAAAGTAGGGTCCGGCGATATATCGATATATCACTAAAACCCGATATAATTTTCATATCGATATGCCGATATAGACATTTCAAAGGAATCGATATATCGAAAAATCTATATATCGAGGTAAAAAATCGGGATGCGAGCACACTGAACTACAAGACCCAGAATGCTCATCTCTATACACAATGCACAGACTGAGGTGCAAAGCCGCCATATTGTATTCACAGTCCTCGAATACAATATACAGGTATGCAAGGGGTGAGGGGTGAGAGAGACGGCTGGGGGGGGGGGGGGGGGGGGTTGGGGGAGAGAGACTGCTGAGGGGGGTGAGGGGGAGAGAGACGGCTGGGGGGAGGGGGAGAGAGACGGCTGGGGGGAGGGGGAGAGAGACGGCTGGGGGGAGGGGGAGAGAGACGGCTGGGGGGAGGGGGGGAGAGAGACGGCTAGAGGGAGCAGGAGAGAGACGGCTGGGGGGAGGGGTAGAGAGACGGCTGGGGGGAGGGGGAGAGAGACGGCTGGGGGGAGGGGGAGAGAGGCGGCTGGGGAGGGGGAGAGAGGCGGCTGGGGAGGGGGAGAGAGACGGCTGGGGAGGGGAGAGAGACGGCTGGGGGGGTGGGGAGAGGGTTGGGGGGAGGGGGAGAGAGGCGGCTGGGGAGGGGGAGAGAGGCGGCTGGGGAGGGGGAGAGAGACGGCTGGGGAGGGGAGAGAGACGGCTGGGGGGGTGGGGAGAGAGATGGCGGGGGGAGGGGGAGAGAGACGGCGGGGGGAGAGAGACGGCTGGGGGGGGAGAGAGAGGGCTAGGGGGGGAGAGAGAGGGCTAGGGGGGGAGAGAGAGGGCTAGGGGGGGGAGAGAGAGGGCTAGGGGGGGAGAGAGAGGGCTAGGGGGAGGGGGAGAGAGACGGCTGCGGGGGGAGGGGGGGGGGGGAGAGAGAGACAGCTGGGGGGGAGAGAGAGAGAGATGGCGGGGGGGGGGGGGGGGAGGGAGAAAGAGACGGCTGGGGGATAGAGACGACAGGGGTGGGGGTGCGAGACGGGGTGGATGTGATAATATACAGATAGATAGAGATGGGGGGGGATGTGAGAGAGGGGAGAAGGAGAGAGGGAGAGAGACACAGAGACACACAGACAGAAAAACACAGAGATGGAGAGAGTGAGAGACACAGAGAGAGAAAGATATTTACCTCCTGAGAAGATAGGCCCGGAATGCGTACGCACCCGGAACGCGTGCGCATTCCGAATGCGCGCGCTACGCGCACATGCGCAGTACGAAGAACCCGAAAATATCGATATTTCGGTATATCTCAATATGAGCCCATCGATACATTTAATCGGAAAATTTCCATATCGACGGACCCTACTGTAAAGTGGATTGACTGTATATTTTGGGCAAAATACGGCAGCCAATTGGACACAACAATGTGCCACAAACAGATGTGGATTGAGTGGCCAAATGGCTAGCGAGTAAGGAACTAAGCAACAACTTACTCCAGGATCTTGGAAAGGAAAGTTCGAATTGGGGCGATAGTTGGCAGCAGAGATGGGTCCAAGGAAGGCTTTTTTGAGAATAAGTGGTGATGACAGCTATTATTAAGGGGGTGGGAACAGTGCATATGAACAAGGAGAGGTTGATGATGTCTGTGAGTGGAGGGGAAAGGAGGTGGAGCTGGGAGATAAGAAGAGGGGTAGGAATGTGGTCAAGGGAGCAGGTGGTGGGTTTCATGTATCATCATGGTGGCGAATTTGGAGGGGGAGACGAGTTTGAATGTGTGGAAGAAAAGATGAGATGGGGTTATAGCGTGATAGGAAGAAGGAGAGGGGGTAGCGGGGCAGCTCAGGTGAACCCCTTGATTTTGGTCTTGATAAACGTTGTGGGGAATGATGGAAGGTGAAGGTGTAGCCAGGCGGCGTGGCCTCAATCAGGGGGTAGGTGTCGCCTGGTGTGATCCAGGTTTTGGTGAGGGCGAGGATGTCAATGCTTCCATCAACAATGAGGTTGTTGACTGTGATAGCTTTGTTGGAGAGGGAGCAGACATTTTGTAGGGCGATCAGTTCACTAACAGCACCTAAACAAACTAAATGCTCATAAGCCTCAATGTGGGCAACAATGGATAAAGGCCAAGTTAAAAATATCACGAGACGACACTGATATAATTGTCTAACACTTGGGATATATCGGTGAGAAACGACCTTTCTCCCATCTCAAGGGTAATTTACAAGTGGGTAGTTATTACCTTTCAGTTTGTTGTGCTCAGAATCAGCAGGAAAGAGGACATCTGGAAAGAGTTTCTCGAAACTGTAGCCGGCATACTTGGGTCTGTTTTCGACATATGTCCTAACTGTAGGCTGTAGCTTCTTCATGAACTCAGAAGCCGGAGTTCCTAATTGTTCGATCACTTTGTTCCATTGATCAATATCTAGAGTCAGGCAGCTGAGAAAAATACTGCAGACCAGGTACATAGTACAACAGGTACATGGTATAACAAATGTGCTGATTTAATACACAGGTAAAACAAATTCACAAGTATATTGTCATTTGGACAATGTCTTATTCAGAATTTTGATGAATTACAAACTGAAAATAGAAGTAATAAATTTACTAAAATGTTAACTTCCTACTCAAAAATAAAACGACAGTGTCCCTTTTTCTTTGGCTTCTAAGGCTGCAGCTGAACCACGAAAATCCATTTCCTTTCAAACAGAAGTTTCAACGATTCAATGTCTTTTTAAAGACTGCATTTTTACTGTGATTCAGTCAACATCAAGTGTGTTGTTCACGTCTTGGAAATATATGATCGAGTCAGATCGCGCAGATCAGAATTACAAATTCAGGGATTAGAGACTTCAGTTACGTGAAGAGGCTAGAGAAGATGGATTAATCTCCTTGGAGCAGAAGGGGAGATTAATAGAGGTGGTCACAATTATGAGGGGTTTTGATACAGCTGATAAGGAGAAACTGTTTCATCTGGCAGGTGAGTTGTAAGTGGAGGACACAGATTTAAGGTAATTGGCAAAAGAACCAGGGGGAGGAGATGAGGAGAAAACTTTTTATACAGCGAGTTGTTCCAACCTGGAATGCACTGCCTGATAACATATTCAAAATAGGTTTCAAAAGGGAATTGGATATATACAGGACTTGAAAAGGAAAGATTTGCAAGGCTATGGGGAATGAGTGGGGGAGTGGATTGGATAATTGGATAGCTCTTTCAAAGAACTGGCACGGGCATGATTGGCACGTGGTGTAAGATTTTATGATTCTACCAGACGCTTTCACTTGACAAAAGGAACACTGTAGCTTCAAATATGGATGGATTGGATCGGATTCTAACCTTAAAATTACAAACTACACGAAATTAAGCCAAGCGTGTGAGTAAAGCTTCTCTCTCAGCGGTGGTGAGGTGAATGAGGTTTGTACAGAAAATTAGAGGACTGACTCGGTGCAGTGACAAACAGTGAGCAGTAACGAAAGAGGATAAGTTTAACATCAGAATTCAGCACAGTTCAATTACACATAGGGAGACTTGTGCCACGTTAATATCATAAAGCATTAATATTCACCATAAATGTTTTGAATTACGGCAATGAGATGTCTTTTTAAAAACAAAACCATCAGCAAACAATGTAAAACTCGATATGACAATGTTCGGTTCGACTAAGACAACAGCATTTGAGATTTATTTTTTTCCCTCCCTTCTCCGTCATTCCCATTAAACACAACTGTCAATCAGATTTCTGCTTTATGAATTAATTACTGCTTGAGGAGCCCTCGTAGTTAGAAGCTTTGTGCACTTAACTGCTGGTGCCTAGTAGACCGAGTGCTGATCAAAACAGGCTCACAACACACCCAGAGGTGTAACCTCATTTTTTTTTAAAATTGTATTTTCTCCATACCATACCCAAATTGAGCAACCTGCTCCCAGGGCTCAACCAGGGACCCTCCGTAACCAGATTGTTGAGGCACATTAAAGCTGCTCAGTTTGGCTCTCTCTTCTGTGGGGAAGCTCCCAGCCTCACCGCACGCCCACGTGGCCAAGACCGGCAGTTCTGCGTGAGGTCTCAGTGGTACAGACCTGCGGCACTGTTGGGAGTTCCAACATTAACCCTGCATTTTGAAATGCATTTCTGCACAAATAATTAAACATAAAAATGCAAGATGGATTAATGGCACATGCAACGAAGATCAAACACAGCTCTAAGCATTCTCTAAACTACTCCCGATTTCCATCCATGCAACGTCCTAGCACTAGAAAGAAGAACATGTACAATGACTATCAAACACATGGGAATTTGGACAACTGAACCAAACCTTTGAACACTATGCTGAAGGTCAAAGGGAAGGATACGATCTGTACCAGGGAACAACACACCACCTCTGATCATTTCTCCCATGATGCACCCAACTGACCAGATATCAACTGAAAACAAAATGCAATGGTATGAAATTAACATGAAATTAACATGCAGAAACTGGATTGAAAAGAAAAAGATAGAACAGACAAGGGCAAGTTGTGATATGACGGATACATTCTAAGAATGTGGAAGAGGCTGTTTGTGGCTGGCTGCTGCTCGGCACTTTTTCAGCACAAGGTGAAAATCAAAGTACTAATTCACATTACTCATCCCCCCACCTCCCCCAACATTACAAAGTTGTCAAACATCCTAACCTATATTGGTTGCATTGAGCCAATACATGTTTCAAAGGTTATTTCATATTAATAGCTAGGAAATAATCATTGCATTTGGTATTGTGCCTTATCACATCCATATCATGACCTGCTCCGCCTTCCCTCACCACTGCAACTTTGCACGACTCTGCCACTACCTCACCCCATTGATTCCTCTCTCCAAAGGCTGCGGATCACCCAGAACTCTGCAGCCCGTGTCCTCTCCCACACCAAGCTCTGAAACCCTATCACCCACATTCTCACCCGACTCTACTGGCTTCCCATAGTCAGAGGATTCAATTCAAGATCCTGGTCCTCACCTTTAAAGCCTCCCATGATCTTGCTCCATCCTACCTCTGCGACCTAACTGCCTACCAACCTGTCTGCTCCCTCCGTTCAGCGGGCTCCAGCCTGCTCCATGTCCCCTGACCAACCCGACCCACCATCAGTGGGATGACCCTTCAGCCACGATACCCCCAACCTTTGGAATTCCATCCCACAATCCCTCTGCATTGCCCCTCCCTACCCCCTTTCAAGTCATGCCATTCCTCTTCAACCATGCCATCAGTCACCCCACCTTACCATCTCTTCACGATCCCAACCCTAACTCGGGGTCCAAAACACTGACTGTCCAGTGCCTTGGTCCTCCGGACTGAAAGGCACTACACCAATGTAATTTTGTTGTTAAGATGTCTCAAAACGTTTATTGAATGTATATTTTATCGGCAAAATAGCTATTAGCTAAGAATGTACTGGTTACAAAATACAACCTGCAATCATTTGCGTGAACCATAAATCTTGGCAGCCCTACAAAAATATAAAAGGGCTTGTCATTACAAGAACTGGTACTTTTTCCATCAGCTTTTCAGTTGCATGCATCAGCCAGACACAAGCATAGCAATAATGTAGGTCCACAGGAACATAAATATTGTCACCACAGACACAGCACAACACAAATGGTCAGTATGCATGTTGTGAGTAAATTCGGAAACACTGTTATATTAATTAACCAGCAGAGACTGTATGTCCCACCGCTGGATGCAGCCTCTTGTATGTAGAGATTTGCATTTTTTCCTCCAAAAAAGCCAAAAATCTTACCTGAACAATTTTAAATCAAGAAAACCAGAGTAATTTCAAACTCTCAGTTCCCCCCACACACCCCACCCCCGTCTTTATTCACCCACCCCACCAAAAAAGTAGCTGTAAATTGTTCAGGGCTTTGTTTTCAAATAGCAAAGCCCAAGCTGCCTTAGAAAACTGCTGCAAGCAGCATAAGGATACAGTCCCTTCCTGGAAAGAGGATTTTGTGGCGAACCATTTCTCCCATTATGCACCCAACAGACCATAAATCCACTACATGTGTGTAGCATAAAATAAAGGGAAAGTTCATTTGTTTAAACAAATCGACTGAAATGTCAGCTTACAAAACAAATCGCTGCAACTCTTGCAATGCTGAACCCACGACACTTACATTTGTATTGCAATAAAGGTACAGAATAGGGCTTTCATTTTCACTTGTTCAATTTATAACCCTAGCAAATGCAGTTATGACGTTATGTGATGGAACGCACATTTGCGGGACAGTACAGGAGCACAAACGATGATTCAATTCAAAGGAACACATCTATGCCCAGAGTTTTAAATTTCTTATTATTGTTACCAACAAATATTTTATACAAGCGTTTTGCACCTGCTGGACACATTGTCGAAAGTCAAAGTATGTTTTAATGTTAATTTAATTCACAAAAATAACTAGCACAGTTTATACTGTATTTGGTATTTGAAATTTGTATAAACTTTAATGTTTTCCTCTTGTAAAATTACCGGAACCACATACTGGACCTATTCTTAGTCTCTGCTGCCCTCTCCTGGATATTTTTGGTGTGACATCTGTCCTTATCTCAATCACCGATTCGGATAAATTATGGAGCTGCTCTCTCGTGTCCGTTTAGTGCGTGTGCTCCCCCGTGTGAGAGATTCCACTTGCTCACTTCAGACAAACATAAATCCAAATTCCTAGCAACCACTGTGTGTCTGCCACAAATTATGTATCTGTATGCCAGCACTCTGCCCAATTCAGAATTCATACTGTTCTAATTATACTGTGAGCTGACTGTGCACCATGGACTCAAGTATTTCAGAAACATAGATATTTATTAAAATGAAAATGCCAGTCAATCTACCTTGGTCTTTTTCAAATGTAATCAATGAACACTATTTCTGACCTATTGCTTTGCAGTCATCTGGTTCATACATATAACATTTTGTGTTTCGTGTTTAGAGGCTGCTAAGAACGAAGACAACCGTGTCTACTAGATATAAATAAGTACAACTTCCCCTTCAAGAACCAAACAATTACACAAAAGTACTGTAATAGCATAACATGGGCCATGAGGGCCAACAATTTCCACTCTACTCAGAGAATAGCCACACTGATCTGCTTCAACCTAATGTGTTGGCAAGACAATAAAAATAATAATCTTGCATTTGATCTCGCGCCTCATCACTTTCCTCAAAATGCTTGGCAAAATATACTGTACAATGGATTGACTGGGTTTTGTGGGAAAAACTGTCAGTTTTCAGTGAAAATTTTAAACTGCTTCAGTTAGCATTGAATAGAGGAACTTTCCTGATATGTGGCTACCTTTTTAAAGTGGCTCCCAACAATCTTTTTGCTTTAGTGGCTGCAACATTTCCTTGTGATTTCACTGTACATTTCCCTTATTAATTACATTGTCTAAATTGGTTTCAGCCATAGTCTGAGAATTGCAACACTTTTCCACTTACAGCAGACAGTGGCACCATCAAGTTCTCTCAGCTCCTTCTATCATCTAAAAATGAACTTAAAAATCACTGGTACCAGTTTTTCATTTTGCACAACCCATCCTTATTATCCCCTCAATAGACCGTCATTCAAGGTCAGTTTGTAAGTAGTTCTGGACCATAAATTCCTACTTTCCATCGGTTATATCCAAAATTAAGTCAACTGAGGCCCACTTCATTTAAGATCCTTACCGGATTTGGACCCAGTTACTTATTTGCTAGGCTGAACTCAAGTCCACATTGGAACCTTATGAACATGGATGTTATTGGAAGTAAATCCCTAAAGTTGACCCACAATGCAAGGAATACTGATGGACGAATGATTATCAAGAGAATTTCATTGGATGAATAATTTCTGCACGACCTATAAAAAAAATGCTCTTTCATGTTAACAAATGGAACGTATGTTATGTTAATAATCTGTGTCCAGCCCAAAGTTTCATTGACTAGAAGGCTATTAGTTTCAGCAGCTGCAAACATTAAATCTGCAAGACATTATATCTCAAAAGCCATTTGTGTTCCAATTGGACAAATACATTTGTGAAAATTGATCAAAATAAGAATACTTTCAGGAAATAGAATTTTTTTTAAAAAAAATTAAGAAACAGCCAAGTACATCCATCCAAAGGAAACAGCTCCATCGAATGCAACCATGACCATTTAATTGGATTCACAAGGAAGCAAGGTTACCTTGCAAATCGAGGTTCAATACATATTCTCACACCAGTTACACACTTCACTGCAAACTAACCGTTCTCTTTATATCCCATTCCTAGAATGACCTCTGGAGCACGATAGTATCTTGTAACCACATAAGGCGTCATCAGAAAACTAGTTCCTGCTGTTCTTGCTAGTCCAAAATCTAGAATCTTCAGTGTGCAGTCTGCTTTCACTACTATGTTACTTGGTTTCAGGTCCTAAAAGGATCAGGAACAAAAATCACATCTTTATGTACATCTCAGAAAATAATTTTAGTGCATTCCTATAGCCATCAGGCCTATAGGAAATCCACAAGGAACTCATATTTGCTTTTTAAGAAGGAGCAAAACACAATAATAAAATAATAAAAATACTTCCATTTGATATTGTGCCTTATCATTGAGACATCTCAAATCGCTTAATAGGTATAGTGTACAATGGGTTGACCATGGGTTGTATGTGTTTTGTAAGCAGTCAATTTTCACACAATGTCTCACAAACATCCACGGAGGCAGTGGCCAATTTCATTCAGGTGATTTGGGGTCAGGATACTGGGAGAAACTCCCTTCTCTTTTTGAATTGTGTTTAGCATCTCATCCGAAGAACAGGCATTCGATATAATATAATATTTCCGTTTGATATAGTAGAGTGGCTTTATTACTCTCAAAAGGCTTCACAGGATATACTGTAGTGTAGTGACCATGTATTTGAAGGGATACAGGCAAACAAAGGAGGCAATTGAGTAATCAAGGCAAATTATCATATTATTCTAATAGAAACCATGAAATGCTCAATTCTATTTTTTCATTTTCTTGGCCATTAGAGTACCCCTACTGAGATCAATTAATTCAGAACAAATTCAGGATCAAAACTGGCACATTCCTCATTCAAATGGTTCAGTTCCACACAAGGGAATGTACAATATATTTACAAACTGAAACATCAGGAAGGCCCTGCGTAAATGTTCACTCAATTTTATTGGTGTTGAGTGCAACTCTTCTACTGCTAAACTGCAGAGATCTATTTATGGTGTCAGGTTTCATCAAGAATTTACTTTTCTTTGAAGTAAGCATTGGTTATAATAATTATAATAATACTGCCATTTGATGTAACGCCTTATCATGTCATCTCAAAGTGCTTCACAGAATACATTGTAAAGTGAATTATATGAATTGGACTATATTTTGTGGGCGAACATTATTTCCTGCATCTCATTTTAATATTATCATTGTTTATACTCACACTTTTTTTTAATGAGATTACTAACGATTTCTTTTCATATCCACAAAAACAAATGAATATTTTCCATTCAATTTTGTCTAAACAGCACCATAATTTACACAGTGGAAAGGAACATCTCATTATCATCACAGTGGGTAGGATCTGTACAAGCAATAGGTATTTATTGCGGTCAACAATACACAAACACTTGCTTCACGCTCAGAAAGTTATCTTAGTATGTTTCAAATATTTTCCCTGAATTTTCTAACTGACAGATTTGTATCTTAAGAGCTACAGAGAACAGATTATTTATGAATTTGAATGAGCAACTGAATATTAATTCAACATTGATGCAAAGTGCATATTTAAATTTGATCCATTAGCTATACTAATCAACTTGACAGGTTTTTCTGTTACTTGTTCCAAAAACACACAGAAGGAAAACGATGCCTACTAAGGTCACATTAAATGCTAGAGATACGAAGGATCCTGACATATGAAAATGCTTTGCAGTGCCAGTTGTGAACACATTTGGTTTATTGCATTGCAGGGACATAACACACAACAATCTGCATTCATTTCAGCTTCTACGCTGCGGGATAATTACAGCAGAAATGATGTAGCTTTTGCCACAACTGAAGGTCATGCTTGACTATGTGCTCAAATTCCTGACATGGGGATTGAACACACAACCTTCTGACTCCAAGGCTGCCAACTGAGCTGGACACCTAACCCATGGGCAATTATACCATACGGTGGTGTAATCCATGTTTATATCAATGTGGCAACAGTATATACAACAACCAAATGACTTGTATAGTGCCTTTCACGTCAGGAGGACGTCCCAAGGTGCTGGACAGTCATTGTTTCAATCCCAAACTGGGGTCGGCGAGGGTAGAGGGAAAGGGGGGATTTGGGGTGACCGATGGGACCATCGAAGAGGAGAGTCTTGAGGCGGAACTTGAAGGAGGCCAGGGAGGGGGCAAGATAGAGGGACTGTGGGATGGAGTTCCAGAGGTTCGGGGCAGAGTGGCTGAAGACTCGCCCACCAATGGTGGGGCGAGTGGGTCGGGTGACGTGGAGCATGCCAGAGCCTGCTGAGCACAGGGGGCGGGCAGGTTTGTAGGGGAAACTGCCAGATGTACCAGTGAACAAAACAACACTTATTTAAACCTGTAATTATTAGCATTTATCCGTAAGACTTATTTCTGATTGAAATCTTACTTTACCAACAAATGCTAAGAAAAATCTCAGGAAGGTTGGGAGAATTACTCACCCGATGTATAATGCCAGCTGAATGTAGGTGTTTGATGCCACATAGCATCTGATAGAGTAGGTAAGACATCCGTTCGTGGTCTAGCTCCATCTGAATTACCTGGCAGAGATTGGCATCCATGAGCTCCATCACTATGTAACTGTCAGCCCACAAGAGTAAGAGATGATCAGTCAATGAGTGAAAGAATACACTTGGGCAATGTCAATGATTAAAATTGTGAATTAGAAAATGTACTGAAAACACTAACAATACTTTTAGATGTTCTGAGGCAGTAGATCAAGCGATAGATAAATTAGGGTTTCAAAGAGAAATTTCGGGAGAGAGTGTAACTGCTGAAACAGATGATTAGGAAAGGATAGCTTTACAAGGACAAATAAACTGCTAGACGAAAGAAGAAAAGGTCTATCCAGTTAGCCTTTGTTTTTAATTTACCCCCTTCAATTGCATGCCATGTCCCAAAGCATTCCAGAACGCTATCCCACATACGGGACATTATATAAATACAAGTTGTTGCTGTCCTCTGGTTCTATTGTTCTGGACAAGATAAAATAATTTAATCTTGTGTTTGGAAGACGGTGGGGTGGGTATTCTAGAAGATGTCAAATCGGCTGAAGGGCTTTCTTCATCCAAGCCTCTTTTATGACCCAGTCCTAAACTATTATCCCCATTAACTTATTTATATCTTACTTACACATCTTGAAATTCCTCCAACGATTTTTGTGGAGTGAACACATTCAGCAAACCAATTATCTGAAAAAAAAGGCAAATATTAATGTAACGATCAACAATAATTTGATTTCCAACCTGTAGAATAGTTTAAGATCATTGCTATTCCAATATTCTTTGTGCTGCCAACACTTTTACTATATCTCACTTCGAACAACATAATTTCATTCAAGCAAATGGTAAAGCCAATATAAAAAGTGCCACAAAAGCATATTTGAGAGATGTTTAAACAATATTCAAGACAAACTCCACAATGGTTGGAAGTTCCAGAGAGCTCCAAAATAGCACAATTCAATCCAAGAATATTAGTTCTCAATTGTATAGCAAATTTATGAATTGGCAGAAGAAAATCTTTAAAAGAAGTCTGAAGGCTCCTTACATTTTTGTGGTTGACACATTTCATGAGAACCAGTTCTCTGTAAGCCCTCTTTGCATGGGTTTGGTTCTGAAATGGTCGACTAAGCTTTTTGATGGCCACATTCCGGTCAAGGACTGCATCGTAGGCTGCACTGTAATCAGAAAATAACTTGTTAACTTACACTTTTTTTTGTCAACTTTCCCATCCTTTGGAACTCCATCCCAGAGTCCCTTCGCTTTGCATTCCTCCCTTGTCTCCTTCAAGGCACGTCTCAAGAATCTCTTCAACCACACCTTTGGACACCAACCAACCCCCACCCCTTCCTGCTTGTGTCCGAATCCCTGCCCGAATCCCGGTGTCTTGGGATTTCCTCCTGGTGTGAAAGACGCTATACAAATGTAGTTTCTTGTTTTTGATGAGAAATAGTGCCTGACGAATCTCGGCACAAATAAATATTTTATATTGCCGTCCAGGACTGTTATTTGCTTCTATTGTTGAAACCTTTATAACCTAGAAAACTTCACTAACTGTTAAGAGGGTGTATCTAAAGTATAATAGAATGTTATTTGCTATGCAAATATAAATATTTAATGTGATGACCATACACGCACGCACACACAAATCAAGATGCTTTGTTATTGACTCACTAACAGAAATACATCGCACCTCTCCAGCTATGGAAAATAATTTATGTGTATATAAATTACAGATGCTATTAAATCCAGAAGGGATAATTGATTGGAAGTTGGGAAATACATTTAATCCTCTTCAATAAGACAGCAGCTGGAACTCAAGATCCTGATTAAACCTCAGCATAGCAGAGTGTGACACTCTTCAGCTTTGTCAACATGCCCCGTTGCTTTGATGTGAATTAATAAAGATGTAAAAACCTGGAAACTCACCATACAATCCCCTGTGCTCCTGAGCCAATTGGTTTCAGGTTCTGATACCGTTTCAGGACTGTAAAGGTGGAATCGCCAACCTCTACACTGTAGAATTGGTTGTCACGCTTGTTTCGATTCATGATATCTGAAGCAGTTTGACAATATGCATTCAAATATTGTTTCCCTCCAACCTATAAGGTTCAAAAAGACAATAAAGAAATCAGAAAAAGGTTCAAAACATAATATGATACCCATTAACAATCAAAACCCTGGCTGAAAACTAAGTGCCAACAATTCTGTAGCCCATTCCGTCTCCACCAACAGCATATCAGCAATATGGCATTTCTCCTTCCTGCATTTGCCATCCGTTTATCAGCAGGCAACCTCCTCCAGCTGAGAAGGCAGCTGTAGTCTGTCTTTATTTATGATCATTAAATAATCCATGATCATTGTTTGCATGTCTGAGTGTGTGTGTGTGTGGCTGGGGTGGGAGGGGGCAGGAAGAGAGAGAGAAAATGGAAAGATCAAGGAATACAATATGAAAATGAACACGCACTGACAATACATTGTCAATTTTCCCCTCCAGCGTATTACAGTTACAACATAAGTTTTAGACAACAACCATGTCTTTGTTTTCTATTTTGCGTTTTGCTCACAAAAAAATGTAATCCTCTTCACAATACATATTCTGTGGAGTGCTTCGAGATGTCTCAACAACACGATGAAGCACTATATCGAATGCAAGGGTTATTATTATTTATAAATGTAACAAGTAAACATTTTCCTCACTGAATGGCCACAAGGAATAAATGTGGTTCCAGAAATAACGGGGAGAGCGACTGACTGTAACAGAAGGTGCTGTTTCGAAGTTCACTTTGGCCATCGGGTTTATAATTCCGCAGCTGCTGAGGAGGTGGCAGTTGAGCCCTGTGACGCTGACTTTTGATGCACTCAGTCAACAGGATCTTGAGGATTTGGAAATCTTAATGGGTTGCCAAATCACTTTTGAATAAAGATCAAGGAAAAAGCCTGCCAACCTTCAGCTTGAGCAAGTTAAAACAATCTCTGAAGCTGGTGGCCATCGCCAAGCTGGTGGCCTCAGATTTGTGGAATTTGAAAAAAAAACATTGTACCCTCTCCTGAGAAGTATGTATGTATTCCACCCATCATTATCTCAGAAAGTGTAGGTATGGAAAAGGCTGTGATTCCTTTCCCCTCCCCCCCCAAGAAAATTGGTTCAACATCCTGCCAGGATGCTGATCTAAAGAATCACCACTTGGCTGATTATACTGCAGGTCACCTAATTCGCATGGAAATGTACCTTGAACAGGAATCAATGCCTTTCAGAAGGGGATCAAGGAATAAGAGAATAGGGTGGACCAATATTAATCCTTATGCAGTAATAGAAAAAAAGGTTTCCCAAAAGGCTCTTTCTAAAATACATGTATTTCACGATAAAGCAAGCAAGTGAAAAGGAGAAAATTTGAACAATCATAAGGCTCTATGTAAAATTTCATCAGTTTTAGTCTCTTTGCATCTGCATGAACAGCTTCTGCGATGCAAAACCAACACAAAACACTTCAGTTATTAAATTGACAAAGATGCCACACAGAGAATAGTCAATTTGCAATTAAGCAGATAAGCTTCCTCAATGACTTAGAGCACTTGAAATCCTGGTGAAAATGAATGCAGTGTGGCAGCTTTTAAGCAATCCACACTTAAGTACCAGAGTACCATAAATAATTGCAATGTTTCTTATCAAAGCTAGCATTCAATAGGTCTCAAAGTAAATACCCTTCATTAGAAGGGTTATGAAAAGCATCTAGAAACATTTACTATATTTACAAAATTAAACAAACAGGCAAACCAGAAGGGTGGTAGAGACCAGGACACTGTACTAATTTAGTAAAAAGGCTCAGTTTCCCAGTGGAAAAAAGGTACAGTCAGTGTTAAGGATAATAATATGTTAATAATAATCCTTGCATCCGATAAGATCAAAGAAAAATAATAATCCGTGAATTAAATATATCACCTTTTCACATCGTTGAGAACGTATTGAAGGGCTTTCTTCATCTGTATACTTGTGAATTGGAAACCTCAACAAAGAGAGAACTATCCACAGTATAGACTCCACTATTGAATTTTCAGAAACCTTGAACTAACTGACTCAATTAGCAACTATGAATTACAATTTAATAAACTGAATTGTGCAGAAGTCAGAATTTCCTACAAATTAAAAAAAATAAGATGGCATATGAAGAGTTCAGGATTTGTAATATAACTCCACAAGATCAGTAAGTTACAAAATGTTGTTCTGTAGATCTGAGTGAGGCAAGACTACTTAAAACCATTGCAATTTCACTCAAAATTATAAGAAAGACTATATCAAGGAGACCTCACTTATTTCCCCTCACCCTCAGGGTTACTTCATTGATCATTTGACATATGACATCTCCCCAAACTAACTCTCAATGATCTTCCAGCAGAGTGCAGCATTTCACAAGGATTTTGTTTACAACGATGGCAAGCATCCAATAGTAGTCATCTACAGAGTCCAAGATACCTTTTCATTGGGGCATTTGGTGAGCGAGCTCCACCATCATTTAAAGAAGCTTTTAAGATGGTCCTTGCCAGGTGAGAACTGAATGAAAATCTGGTGCAGAACGGGATTGAAAATTGGAAGGGCATAAATGATGAAATACTCCAAAGATCACAATGGTTTCTATGCAGCTGAACAGATGGAGATGTTACCTATAGAATGCAATTAGTCTGGGCTGAGAAAATATTATATGACACATAGAAGCTCTTCTCAGCGCTTCTTTTGCCTATGTTTCCTTGCGTATTTTCAAATAATAAGAGTCCTCAATAATGCTCTATTGAAAAGAGCTGTGCTAAATAACTTTTTCTCATTCTGTACCCTAATGTTCAGACATACAAATTTTTCTCTCATCCTTTAAAAAGCTGTCTTAATAAGGTCTCTAACCAAAATTAGGTCACATAGAAAGGTACTTAAACAAAAATCATAAATGACAAAGGCTTGATACAAAACACAGGTTTAAGTGGAAGCCAATACCCACACCAAAGTTTCAGAATCGCATGCAGTCCAAGACAATTTTAGATTGGCCAAAAACAGTACCATGAACCAAAAAGAAAAGAAATCAAAGTGGCAAATTAATTTGAAAAACAAAACATATCTATCGCCTCAGTGCTGTGAATATTGAAGTACAGCCAGGGCAGAAGCATCGGACATTATCGCAAGGTAGGGCGAAATTGTGGAGGGATATGAAAGTGAACAGACCTGAGGAACCAGTCCAGAAGACAGGAGTGTACGTCCGACATCCTCATCCCATATTCTTGCTAACGGGCACAATTGCAATTTTTCTAGCTTAATCCCATTATATGTGGAGTATAAACCATATAAACCAAGTATAAACCATATAAACCAAGATTACTAAAAAGTTAATAGAATGCTTCATCATTATTTGTGTGATCCATTCAGTCAGCTCTAAATGAAGCTTCACAGTGAATACATCAACCCTTGTTTTACATTGCCTGTGCGTCATCCTCCAATTGGCTTATTCGTTAGACAATGCGAATGATGGGTATAAAAAATTATGCTGCTGCAGTTTACAAAATGATATTGGATAGAGTACCTTACCAGATAGTTGAAACACCATGAAAAACTCCTCAGAAGTCTCTGTAAAGTGCAATGACTACATTTGTCCACAGATGTTGGTATTGATTAGCCATTAGTCATCATCAGGTAACCTTTTCTTTCAATCATCTCCAGATTACATTAAAGAAACGTAAAATGTTCAACTGCAGTGAGCTGGCAGACTGTCAGGGACACCAGAGAGTAAATCTCTATTGTGAGGAACCTTTATACATTTCGATAATTTTATTAAGAATGATTTAGTAAGTCTAAAGCCATTATTTTCCTTCTCTCACAATTACTCACTTGCCTGGATCCTCCTCAAGCCAATAAAAAACAACAAATGATCAGCCTCTCAGAACACCAATATTCCTTCTGCTGGAGAACTGAGTAAACACTGTTGATACAGCTTGGTTGTTTCAATCTAACTTCAACCACGTGACATTAACTGAAGCAAATTTCTCTGCCATTGAGTTTGAATTTTATTGGCAAGGCACAAAGCAGGTGTCATTATGGGAGAAGGAAATGAATGGTTTCAGATTTACTAAATCATTTTTTATAAAATTATCCAATGTGTAAAGGTACCTTGGAATACAGCTTTACTCGTTGGACATGAATTGCGCAAGGACCAAGAAAAATCACAACAGAATAGGAAAATAGTGAGGATCAACGGATAAGGTAAATGTGCCATAACTCTGCAAGGTCTGAAAATTCAAACCCTAAATGACTGCTGTGTATTTTGGTAGATTCAAATCTATTTGTCATCATGCCCTCCAAAAAGAATCTACAAAACAACACCCATTTTAAGTCATCATATGACTTGGTACAAACTACAGTCTAAAGTGAGCATTATTTGATTTGAGCAGCTGCCAGCCACATTGTAAGTAGGCTGGGGAGAAGGCTAGAAATTGACATGCACACAATAAATTTTCAGAATACCCACGATCATATTGCTTTGTCTGTGTTTAGCACAAACACCATCTGTTATTTCAACAGCTTCCATTCCTCACACAATAGAAAAGGCATTTTCAGGTAGGTTGAAAGATTACCCCAGATTACTTCACTGGCTCTCTGCCTCGGAGTGGATCGATTTCAAGATCCTCACTCTTGTATTCAAATCCCTCCACTCCTCTGCACCCTCCTACCTCTCTGTCTTCCTCTCTCTTCACAACAGTACCCTTTGCCTTTACTCTTTAGAGGAGTATGTCCCCCGAATTTAGGAGTATGTCCTTGTCCCCCGAATCATCTGTTCCACTGTCGATGACCGTGCCTTCAACCACTACGGCCCAAGGCTCTGGAACTCCCTTCCTCACTCCCTCCGCCTCGCCCCCTCCTTTCCCATTTTCAGGTCACGCCTGAAGACTTTTCTGTTCTAACCTTGATGAGACCAACAAAGGGGTTTTAAGAATTCTTAAAAAGGTTCTTCTGGCTCAGTGCCTGAGGATACCCTCCCAATGTAAATTGTGTTATATAAATATACATTTGTTGATGTTGTGCATGTTATCACAGAATCATAGAATTTTACAGCACAAAAGGAGGCCATTTGGCCCATCTAATCTGTGCCGGCTCTTTGAAAACAGCAACGCAATCTCACTGCCCAGCTCTCTCCCCATAACCTAACAGACCTGTTCTCCCTAAATAAACTAATCTGTGAAGTTTATCCGGAGAGCCTGCCTGAACAATTTAATTCCAAGAATGGTCACTGGTTTTGAATGACTGTGTACCTTGGACAAGTAATCATTTCAATCAATGGGGAAAAATTGTTGGGTTATTTATAAATAGCTCATGGCATTGGTAAAAGGTGATATAATCCTACAAGGCTTGCTGCATGCATGGTGATAATAAATATGACGGAGGACAGAGTGGTAATTTTAGTCTTTTGCACACTGGACATTTAACTTTAGTGAGACTTGAGCTATAAATTATGCAAGCTGCTGCATCATGGAACTGTTACTGTTAATCTTAAAGCTTGTTGATTTTAGTACAACATAATATAACTCAGTGGAACGGGCATGCCTTGGCCAGTATGATCCTTGGCTGAATCATTTGCTAATGTGGATCCTGAATGTGCATTAAAATTTCTAAGAAAAATTTGAAAGAGGGAACTGTTTGCGTACACTCCTTTTCGGTTTCTCTCATAGTAATGTGTAGCAAATCTAGGAAGCCTGCACCAGTAACGACCTCAAGCTTAGCTAAGTGGAATGTACGGTTGCATCTTGGAATGGTGCTAACAGCAGCTATTAGATTAGCATCACTGTAAACTGATGTGAGATTGGCTTGGTTTGTTTTAAATTGCTATAAATTTCATGACACCTGATAAATTTTTGTTGGGACTATTTTCCATTCTCCTCTTGTCTAACCTTACTGACAAGGAATGATATGGATTTTGGGTGTCAAGTGTGCATGGTGTCCGGTTGATATGGTAAAAATTATTCTGAAAATAGAGTTAAAAAAGCTTTTTTAAACAAATAAGAATCATCTTAATTTGGGAGTTCAGATAATATTTAACATGTGCATATAGTTGTAAGCTATGCATGACTGGCTGCTGTGTTTCACCCACAAAATAGTCAATTTACTTTATAGTATATTCTGTGAAGCGCTTTAAAACATCTCGAAGATGTGATAATGCGCTACATCAAATACAAGAATTATTATTAAACCATTCTGCAACTATTCCCTTGTTACTTGCCTTAGCGGACATTGATTTTAATTTTTTCTGTTTTTGTTTCAGATTCCAGCATCTGCAGTATTTTGCGTTTTATTTAGGAGTCACATTATGACTTGTTTGAGATGAGAAGCATCAATATTAGGAAATGAACAGTAGCATCTGATGGAATCACAATAAGTAGGAAGATATTCGGCTCATTTTCTCCTGCTGATATTTACTCTTTAAATGCCCTAAATCATCTCACCATGAAACCTCTGCATCTATTCCGGGATGGCTTTGAATGTGGGACTCATTCAGCGACCAGCCTGTACCATTAAAAGCACATGAGCATGTGTCTGTAAATTACAAGAACTGCAGTTTGCCTAAAACAAGCATTGGCAATATTAACTGATAAAAACAATGGAAGAACAATGGATGCACTTGTAGTGATAATCAGCATCTTCCACAAAACATTTTATGCATTTATCAGTCCTGGAGCCCTCAGGTGCTTTTCCTGTAAACCAATGCAACTACAGAAAGGCATCAGCAAATATGAAACAGATATAATCCTTCGACAAATCTAAATCTGGCCAGGAAATCTCTACGCCACCATCACAAGAAAACTTTTGGTATCATTTCATTTCAACTAAATATTCATTTAAAATTTTATCACACTAGAGTGAAACCCCATTATTGAGACTCAGTGTATTTCTTCAGTCAGATCCGACTGTTGATTGCTATTGAGCATCTCCCTGCTTGAACGTGTGTACGGGCACTGACTGATAACACGATCAGGCTCATTTGTAATGCTCTCTATTGTTAACTATGCTGCCATGATCATCTGGACTCACACATGATTAAGACCAAAAGTACTATTGGGTTGAGAGCTACCAGGGTGGAGAAGAAGATGAACACCTCAACAGCGATTTGTCTGGTAAACCAATTACAGTAATTCATTCTATAGAAGTGAAAACCTTGGCCAAAATAAGCATTATCGTTTCCAAAGTACTCCAGGGAAATTCCATTTTCACTGGAATAGAGAGATTCAAGGGAGATCTGATGGAAGGTCTTTAAAATTATGAGGGGTGTTTGGATAAGTCACTAGGAGAAAATTTCCATTGGTCAGTAATTCTTCAATTAAAGGGGCATCAATTTAAGATAATTATTGAAGAGCAGATTAGAGTTTTTAAAATTAACATATACACACATCACCCCATTAATTTAAGAGGGAACTGAAACATTATCTAAAAAAAGGTGTTATTTGCCAGGGTTTAGGGAAAAGCCGATAAATGCGAGTGAATCGACTGCTCTTTCAAAGAACGAGCACAGTGATTATGAACAGCCTTTTTCTGTGCTGTGAATTTCAATGGTAATATGATTGTGGATCTCAAAATAGATTACTTACAGTTCTCACAGAGTGACGTGGTTGGACAATTACAAACTAGGAAGTCGAGTCTGAGTATATTTAATTGGGACAGCCTGCTGCAGTGAAATGTATGTATTTTCACTACCTAAATGTTCAGCAACTTCATGTTATCTGCCAGCCAGAAATTTGACAGGTTACTGTACAATCTCCTCACTAGAGATCCTCCCTTCAACTGCCCACCCCCGGTCTGCTTCATGCCTTCTGCCCCAACCATTGATGGTCGGGCTTTCAGCCTCTCTGCCTCCACATTCTGGAACTCTATCGCACAGTCCCTTCGCCTCACTTCCTACCTGGCCTCCTTCAAGGTCAGTCTCAAGACCCTCCTTTTCGATTGTGCCTTCTGCCGTCCTCCCACCTCTCTCCCTATGCTCCCTCCTCCCTTGCCCCTCCCCCCCCCCCCATGCTCAGATCCCAACCCCTGATTGGTCAGCGCCTTGGGATGTCCTCCCGACATGAAAGGCTATATAAATGTAATTTTATTGTTGGTCAGCGGGGGTAGTCCAAACACTGTATGAGAAGAATAGATAATTATGGTAACAGACATGTGCTGGAAGTCATCTCTATCATTGATTTCCTAAACAATTACAATAAAGCTGAGGAAACTCAATTAAATGTATTCAAATGCATTCCATCAATTATATTTACAATTAGTCTTAATCATCCAATGGCAACAGAAAGATTCGGAGTTCAAGACAAACAGATGCTGTACCTCAAGGATAAAAGTACTCTACTGTAGAATAACAATTAGTCTTTACAGTTGAGACAGACTTCAGCACTTGATGTTTTCTTTCCCAGCACTCACAGAATTAGATGCATTCCTGCATCTCAAATGTTTTGCTTCTGTTGATGCATTTTCAACAGCAAAACCTGGCATCCCATGCCAGGCTACGACCGTGCCACCTAAAACACTGTAAATCCAAAGCACAAGTGGAGCAGTTATTTATTTGGCGAACCATTACATTTTCAGTTTGTTTCTGATTCCACACTTTCTGAAACAAGTGTCTTCATTGTGTAACGTACAGTGCTGGGTTGGTGCTTACTGTATGTGGTATTGGATATCCCCATCTGACATTTAATCACCAAAGGCAAGAAAACGTATACGTTTTGACAAGCCATAGTTTCCAAAATCAGTTGAAGCACACTCATAAACACATGGTCCTCTATTTTGTCATCAAATTCCAAATTTATTCAAGCGACGTTAAACTCTGTTTGCATGGATTTAAACTACAATAATTATTTTCACAGACCTGCTTCCATTCCTTACATCAATAAATCAGACAGAGATCTGGCCAACTACTGCTTGTATGAATAAAATGACCAACATTACTGGGATAGATGTAGCTCCAAGTTTTGACTGAGCTAGACAACAGTTGAATTCTTGATTAATCAGCAACATTTAAAAAATAATAAATTGTATAATAAATTGTATGAAACTGAAAATTTCAGCACAAAAAGGTAATTTGGCTCATTGGGTGTCACAGCTACATCTTAAATTATTTAAGTCATTTAAAAAAAATCTTACTTGCCAACTTTTTTCCCTATCCCTTAATGTTTTCCCTTTGGGTTATCTGGTTACTTTAACTTTTAGCAAATGAGATGAAGAATAGGAATACATGTTTTACTAATGATACTGTACTTGATCTCAATGTCTTAAAACTGCATTGAAATCATAAAGATAAGGTATGGATAGAATTAGCACCTCTAACAATAGTGTTACCTCCACCAATTCTATAAGCTCAATGTCCTGACATGGGGCTGACACCTGACAAGCAAATAAACATAATGTCAAAGTCAAGAAAAACATCTCAACCATAGCACTAGTTTAGTGCTACACTAAAAACACTATTGTACTGCAGATTAATTCATTCATGACGGCATGAAGGGGCTACGAAATCTGATTTATTTAACTCTAACCTCTTGAAAAAAACACTCATTTAACTCCACTGCTCATTTTCTTCATGCACGAGATTCATGTCAATCTTTATAGCTATAGAACATTAGCTAGGAAAGGCCTTTGAAGATGGTGATTAATATTTTTGATGTCGCTCCCAACCCCCAAAAGGGTAGTGTTTCAAAGAGAGAAAAGAGAGTTATTTTTACAGAGGAGCTATGTTATATTAGGCAAATGAAAAAGGAGCTCATCATAACCACAATGAGACTCTTCTTGTTCGACATAGCATCCATGAGAGGTGACAATTAATGCCGAATTAATTACATTATATATACTCTCCTGATAGCTTTTTATCTTTCATACAACAGAATGGAACAAAACATCCATCAGAGCTCATAATAATGAAACCTACAAATTGTGAAGTTCAACATTTGCTGCAGGATTCCCAGTTTCCTAATGGGTCAGCCACCCAATAGAATTCAATTTAAACTCTAGGCAGAGGTAATTTAGCTTTAATACAATTTAAGAACATTCACCCGTGCTAACCACACAGTAAATCGCAAGCTGAAATTTTTCTGCCACAAACTACAGGTGATTTAAAAGTATACCATAAAAAAGCACTCTGCAAACTTTGCAATTAGCAACAATTGCTGTATAAACTGCTTCATGTACATGAAAGTGAAAAACAAAACAGTTTTAGGGTAGAAATGACAGTGTTCCAAGGATATAAAATGCACCTGTATCACTTCCATTACGTGCTAACTGGAGCACACATAACCAACGGCTTTTTCAGCCCTGAAGACCAGAAGTGTTGGACAATTGGAAACCAAAGCACCTTTTAAGGTATAAATCAGTCCATTTATGAAGCATCTATTAGGCCCAACAACAAATGCATGTAACTGTAAAGAGACACATGCTCAAGTGTTGGAAGGCATTCCCTTAGATACCTTAAACCATTGATCTAAATGAGCTTTATCCCTGTGGGAAGCTCATATATCAATAAGCTTTTATTAAAAGCAAAACATTTTACTATGCCTTAGTATTTGACGTATATAATGTGGCATTTGCCAACAGAGGGATACTCTGGATGACACATTTCTTGTTAGAATCTTATAACTTTCTAGGCCAATTTTTGAAGACTAATGATTTATTTTCAGAAGCCTGACAAAATTGTTTGTCTCTTTATGTTTGAGATTTTGAGATTGATAACCCTACCTCAGCTTCCATTTGAAGTTTCTTTATATCAAGCAATTTTTGTGTAACACAGAACAGTAAATTTGATGTGTACAACAACATTCCATTCAAATTCTTTATTTTACTGATAAAAAATCAAATCCTGTATAATACCATCCTTTATAGGATCGTGAACATCTGCAGTGAATTCCTGTTAATTATAACAGAAGCTGCCTGAAGTGAACTTTAACAAAGACACAATACTAAATGTCTGCTACACCAATTAAGTGACCATTGAATGTTTAAGTGATAGAAAACCGATAAATCTTCTAACACAACATAAGCTCCTTGACTCAAGGTACAGTCAACCCTTTTTCAAATTAGCCTGTAAATGTCAAAGATCATGCTCATCAGCCAAAAACATGGTAAATTCTGCACTTACAAGCTATTCACTGCCACACCAACTTAACTGCGGAATTTAGTTTTTCATTTGATTTTCCTTTACGGTTAATGATTCTAGAATTTCACACTAAAATATTCAAAAAAGACAACTGAAACCCAAGTACCAATACTATGAGCAAATTGCCTACCGCATTCACCAACAAAATGCAGTCATTACACTTTACAGTAAAGCGTCCTGTGTAGAGATTTGAGACGTCATTCCAACTTGAAAGGTGAACAGTTGAAAGGTTTCTGGAAACTATTCTAGAAACTCCGTTTTGCTTTCTAAATGACATCTGCCACTCTACAACAGAGTTAAATTTCTGAGTTTCTGAGCTTGTTCTGTTAAGGATTGGAATATTAATTGGCTGAACTATCCATTCTTTAATGGGGAAAAATATGAGCTGAAAAGTTGTGGACATTCATTTGACATTGTTCAGAATAACACACCACAAAAAACCCGCTTCCAGATTCCGATCATTTAGTAGTTTTATATTAGTTCAGATGTTACGTGCATAAGAAACTCTCTAGTTCACTCTGGCATGGAGTTTAAATACAGCTCAAGTTATTGCCTGCGGCCCCTTGGGGTACAGTGTGCCTTTTCACAATTCTATTTCAGCCCATGCTAAAATGCGGAGATACATTTTCTGTGCAAGATTGTGCAATTGAAGACACAATTAAACACACCAAGTGCAAAGCGTTTCTTTCCCCCTTGTTTAGGTAATTTCATAATCTTAACTTGCTTGTCTTTCCAGACCTACTGGATCAATGCAACATTTTGTAACTACCATTGCATTCTCTGAAGCTGATGCTCAACATCAGATGAAAAACAGGTTCAGCCCGACAGCTGAAAGTGGAACATGTAACTCTAGTTAGTCAGTGCAGTCAAGCATATTTACTAAGTCTGTAATATAAATATTTCTATCATATCTTAGTAGCCTGCTTTCTGTTCTCCAATCATCATTGAGTAGGTGAGCTTTCATCTATTCTTTCCCATGCTGCTGACTGGAATTCCATCATAAGGTCTGTTCACTTTACCTCCCTCTCTCTCTCCCTCTTTAAAGCCCACCTTAACACATTTCTTTTCAACAGCACACTTGATTACCTTCCCCCACCTGTGCCAACTCAGTGCTAAAAATGGAAAACTATTTCTAGCTGTCAAGTTATTCATTCTTTACAATGAATTAAATTTATGTTGCTTTAGTGCTATGGTTTAGCAGTCATTAATAGAAATGTATCTAAATGTAATGCACCCATCTTTCTATCAAGATATAAACGATATAATAATTTTAAAAATCAAACTTTGGCTTAATGCCCAGTTCTGTTATATCAGTATGTTAATCTGCAACAGGTATTTAGTTTAAAAATGTATCTTGATGCTAATGCAACAAACAGAATCTCAAGTTACTATTGCTTTTTAACATAATACAATAGATAACGCTATTCATATTAGGATGCCTCAAAGCACTTCACGAGATTCATGGTAAAGTGCATTGACTGTAGTTTGTAGGCAAACAAAAGGGCCTGAGAAAGATCTCAGATTTGGCCCACAGGCTACATGCCGGGTTAGCTGATCTCACCAGATTCAGTACCTTTCTGTGTTGAGGTGGAAAGCCATTGTTCCTACTAACTGATATTCAGCAATACATTAAGTAGAAAGTAGGGGGAAGATTGGAGCGGAAAAAAGAAAATGCGTCTTTCACACCAATTAGAATGTGCAATATGTCCACATGTTCTTTGCAATTGCTGAAAAGGTATGAATTTTTCAAAATTGCTTTTCAGAAATTAATTTTATTTTCATTATGATGGCATATACAAATAATCCCAATTAAACCTGCCAAGTGGCACTCATTGGAATGCATGCATCAGTTTTGATTGTAAACCTCGCTGACATTTTTCATAGTGACAGCTTCATTTAATTTCTTAATGCAGTACTCTTATTGCAAGCATATTGTATTTGACTGAATTCTAAATAATGCTGGAATCTGTATCCCACCCTATATTGTGTGCAGTGCTTGGTTCACTTGGATAAAAACAGAGAGCATTTCACATTGTGAATTTACACTGCAATCCATTTTAATGGCAACTGAAATGAGCAATTAATTTTGGTTGATAACATCAATTTTAGCAATTGAAAGTAATTTACATTTCGCACAAGTTTACATCATTTAAAAGCACAATTCCCTAAATGTTACCACCAGATCATATTTACAAATAATAATTGTGACACAAACAGTAGTATCCACTTTTAACCTTGGTAACATTTTCTACTTCTACTGAAATAAAACACAAAACTGAAGGTTTCATGAGCTACTTAAATGTGAACTTAAAAAATAAACTAGATCTTATTTACAAGTATTACAAAAAGGCTGTCCAAAACTCTTCTTCCCTGCAACCCCAACGTACAAACTCATTAACAGTATGGTATTGGTACCCATTGCGGACACCAAACATCAAAATAAAACACTGCAAATGTAGGTTTAGCGAGCAACCTGCGTGTGAAATTTAAAAAATCAATTGCTATGATAGAACCAAAAGGTAACATCGATTTTAGAGGAAGTGGGGGTAAGTTTGCAAAATAATCTTTGCAAGATTTATCAAAAATTTCACAGAACCATAAACTTACACAGCACATCATTTGATATGTGGAAGTCAGGCAAACACAGTCCAGAGAGCATCTGGGAGATACTGAGAGTGAATTCTATAGTTTAAAAATAAATTCTTCTGGTGTCTAAATTGCCACTTTTGGTATGTAGACGTAGAATTTACAAAAACAGTGTAGCTGGACCCTAGCAAATAGGACTCCCAAATTCTGCTCGATGCAATGGCTGCACTTTTCACCCATAAAAATATATAATCAATTCATTATACTCTGTGAAGCAACTTAATACATTTATATTAAATTCTGTGAAGCAACAATATGATAAAGTGCTACATCAAATGCAAGGAATAATATTGTTGTCAGATAGCAAAACAATTAGAAAAAATATATATATTGATTTTCAAGTCAGGGGCATGGGGAAAGAAACAAAGTAAACAAAGAACATTCATTAGAAATCTGAATAAGCGCGAATGATGTGTGTTTTGCCTATGTTGCAGAAGTGTGATGACCGCAAGGCCAACATGGATTGCTTTTCAATACCTGCATGTATACAGCTGGTTTATACAAAGACTGAAACAATGCAGTTGCATTAACTGGGAGCACTTTTTTCAAATAAAGTAACAAATCACTTGAGTTATTGGAAATGGGTCTAAAATATACTTAAATAAATTTAGCAGTCAAGATGTATTGTCTAAAACCCTTTGAATTCACATGTGATAACTTTGAGAAATACATTGAAGTAATGAATTTCAACAAAACCCAGGACCAATTCTTACAAGGATTCATGAATAAGATATCAGCATTTAAAATGAAATAAAAGTGCTGAAAAGGTGATTATTCCAAGTACTTTTCCCTAAGTATAGAAAGCACCAATAGTGTGAAACAATGCAAAAGCTAAACACATTTTTAAAATGCATTCAGATCTGACCTACTTCGTATCAGCCTGGCTTAGTTGGTAGCATTCTTGCATCTGAACCAGAATCTGTATTCAAATCCTACATCGACTTCGAATTCATATAGTCCAGGCTGATACTCCAACATAGTTCTGGGAGTGTATGCTGCATTGTGGTGGTGCATCCTTTAGTGAGATGTTAAACTGAGTTTAGATCTGCCTGTTCAGGTGGAATTTAAGGATCCCATGGCACTATATTAAAAAGGGGAGGTTATACCAGTGTCCTGGCCAAAAATCTTCCAGTAAAATTGATCACTTAGTGGCAGTTTGCAGGACATTAACGGATGCAATTTGTCTGCCACCTACAAAATACATGGTGACTGCATTTCAGAATATCCTGTGAAGCACCTACAGATAATCCGTTGACACAAAAGATCCTGTATCAAACATAAGATTCTTATTGCCCCTATACCAGAGTTCATGCCTCTATTCTGGAGAAAAACAATAATGGTTTATTATAAAATAGAAACGCATCTATATTACCCCCATGAGTTTGTACTGACGGCAACTGTTAGATGTATTCTTCCTTACAAAGTTATATTGCTCCATTTTCTGCAATTAAAGTGAGCCAAATTCAGAGTGTGCAATTTATACGGAAATACTTTATGTTCTATTTATACGGCCAAAATTGCAATGAAGAGAGGAAAATTATAGCAGCAGATAAAAAAAAACAGGAAGCACAAGTGGATGGGAGAAATGTGAGGAAGGGAAATAAATAGCAGTCAAATACTTGAGAACAGCACCAGCATTGAGGGGAAGAGTGGGAATGCAAACTATTTTTTTCCTCCCCAAATTCAAACGCAATAAGCCAAATTGGAATACCCTAAATGGTACCCATTTAATTCAATACTGATCAGAAATCAAACATTCTGGCCTACATGAATTAGCACAAAAATCAACCAATGCCTTAAGCGACACTGGACAATTGTAAGTTATCCGTAACAAACATTTGGGGCTGGTTGGTCAGAGAATCTGTATCAAGTGAAAAGAAAGTGAAGATTAAATATTTTAACTCCCAGAGATCCACGATGAATAAAATGTCTACAGGTGCAGGGAATAGAAAGCCAATTGCTATAATAGGTGAATTTTAGATTCCAAAATATATATAATTGCATTTTCAATAACTGGATAAAAAATAACCTAGTGTTGTCTGCAAACTACACGTTCAGAAAGAATACTGCTGATAAAAGCTCTCCAATTTACTTGAATCAATAGACCAAATATTGAGGCTCTGTGATTCATTGGGGCCCTCATCCCTCTGGTAAACAATGCAGCATAACCCTTAACCAAATTGCCTGCATTGCAACAATGCACTGACTATTTTGCCTGTATCCGCATTAATTGAAACGGTTATTTCAATGAAGAGCAAGTCATGTAAATGCGAAAAACATTTAAACTTGCTGGTTGCTGGTGTAAGAGGGTGGTGTATGAACATTAGGATAGTGTATATGCATGAGCGCACGATGAGGGATCATGAAGGTCTGTGCCTGTGATTCCCCAAATGATTAGTTTTAGCTCAGCTGGCTAATGGAGGGGGAAGGGTTGATAACCTGGAAGACGCATCCCAAAGAGATAAAAGGAGGAATAATGTTGCACATCACACCTCTCTTAATTGGCTCACAATTACAAATGTCTGAGAGCACGGCTAGAATTGCTGAGTGTTGCTACCAGTGAAAATAAAAGCAGAAGAAAAATAAAAATTGTACTCTGAACAGAACTTGTTGAGTCCTGTAGCTTAATGATTACAGCACTCGCCTCGAATGTCAGAGGACCTGGGTTCGATTCCCGGGCAGGGTGAAACCTTAGGCAAGTTTTCTGACTCCACATGCCTCTGTTTACTTAGCAGGAAGCAGTTGTTAGGCGGATCGCTTTTCCATGGGTAATAATCCCTTAAAAATAATAATACTAAGACATTGTCCTGACATGAAAGGCACTACACAAATGTAACTTTGTTGTTTTTGTAATAAGTTACACTCAATCCACGACTGTTTGCGGGACACAGCTGTGAGCAATCGGTGGCCACGTTCTGCACATAAAATATACAGTCAATTAACATTAATATATGCAATGAAGCACTTTGAGATATCTTGAAGATGTGATAAGGAGGTAGTGTTTATCAAATGCAAGGATTATTATTATTATAAAGCAATATACAGTATTAGTTAAACTGCTACTGATAAACAGATGTGGCAGTGTATGAAAGTGCTGTTCCCTGCCCATGATACCAAAAGAAAGTAATTGTGTTGCACTGGGGCTCAAGTTGTGGTCAATTTAATTCAACACAATTCAGGAACCTTCACAAGGTTCAGCGTCACCCACGTACAGTACAGTAGTTGAACTATCAGAGAAAGTGAACAGAGTTTCTAACTGAAGATGAAAGCTTGTAATAATAATAATAATCCTTGCATTTGATACAGCACTTTTCAGACACCCGCTTGTAGCGGAAGGATATTTGTGGGACCTCACTGGTACTAATAGCTACTGGGTTTGCTTACAATTACAAAACTTGAGGAGCACAGAGATGTGTCGATGTTATTTCAATGAAGGGCAAGTCATGTAAATGCAAAAAACATTTAGGCTCGCTGGTTGGTGGTGTAAGAGGGTGGTGTATGAACATTAGGATGGTGTATATGCATGAGCGCACGATGAGGGATCACACGGGTCTGTTATAAAAATGCACATTCTGTGTTTTTGAGGACAACACTTTTCAGGACAACCATCCAGCCAGCTATAAAATGAACCCATACAAACTGAGCTTTGTTTGGGTTCACCGATATTACTACGCTTGCTTATTCACTATAAGGAGGATGTAGGTGGTAAACTAGCATATATTACTGTAAATACCTATATCTGTTCAGAATTAAAAGCTATTCAGAGTACTCAATGTTTATGATATGCATTTAAACCTTATATTCACAAACACAGTTAACACAGCCTTCAACAAATCTGAGGCTAAAATCTGACCCTCTTGTGGACATTCTCCCAAAGAAAACCACTCTCACGAGAATAAGTCATAAGTAAATCCTAAATCTTTAGTAGAGCAGAGCTTTCTGATACTTTTCTCTGAACTGAGCTTCACTCAGTTCAGAGACAAAACAGTTTACTACCCTAATATGATAAATTCAACTGAAATGGATCTGATGAAATTGGGTACACTGGTTTTGCAGTGTACCAAATTTCATCAGATCCAGATTTCCAATGGTTCAAAAACATAAAAAGGTCCAGCATACCTTCAGTAGCAATTTAAAAATAAACCAAAGAGCTGAAACTACAACTCTCCTCTTCCCTTTCTATGTCTCCAGTTCAAGTATTATATTTCCCACGCTTTTGTCACTTCTCTTTTAAAGGTCTTGGCAACTCTCCTACTCAGCGTTAAGTGATCTATGTAAATAATAATAATAATAATCCTTGCATTTGATATAGCGCTTTCCACATCTTATCAACGTCCCAAAGCGCTTCACAGAATATACTGTAAAGTGAATTGACTGTATATATTTGTGGGCGAATCGCGGCAGCCAATTGCGCACAACAGTGTCCCACACACAGTCGTGGATTGAAATGACCAATTTTATTATTGTGTTTTTTTGGAGGGATTATTATTAGGCGTGTGGAGTAAGAAACTTGCCCAAGGTTTCGCCCTGACCTGCCTGGATTCGAACACAGGTCTCCCCAGCTTGCAGGACAAATGCTCTAACCAATAAGCCACAGGAGCTCCACAAGAGCTCAAAGTAGCAAGCAAGAGTGGAAAGGGAATTTGAGGGTTTTAACCAAAAGCACGGTCAAAGAGATAGACCTTTAAGAAGGATTTGGAAGCAGAACCACATTCACTCCCTGTACTGTTTGTGGTTCAGAAATCAAAAGCAGTAATTCATGGTAAAATCCTTCTACAAGATTTACTCCAGCAACCTTTGAAAAACACACTAATGTATCTAAACTTGCTTCCCTAAAAGCGGAACCCAATTAGTTACAAAGCTCCTTACAATGAGTGTCCAATGTGAGTTTTGTTTATCAACAGAAGGGAAAATCTCTTTCTTCCAATCATGGAGCATGCAATTGAAGTGCACATAGCTCCAAAACAAAACTCCCACCAAAGGAAATAGACTCAAAGTTTGGTATTTCAAAGTCTTTTTTTTTAAAAAAAGGGCTGGAAAACAACCTCATTACAACACAACATTTGGCAGCTTGGCAAACGTGAAGGTGTGCCTGCAATGAATTCTCCCAAACAACACAATCCAATAAGAAAATCAGCAGCCAAAGTCCATTACCAAAAAGTGCAACAGCCTTAGAAGAAGAAAAAAAACTGAAGGTTCGGATTCAAATTTCAAGGTCATTTTCATTTAATGTGCATCTTCAATTCAATCACACATGAAAATTAAACTATTAATATAAAGGCCCAATACATTGAAGCCACAGACTCAAATAGCTACGAAACACCATCCTCTCGTGCTAATAACACCTTTCCAATTTCTTTCTCAACAAAAAGCAATTGGATTCTAATGCAATTCTTTCCGCTGTGATATCCATCTCCGCAATTGCAAGCCACAATCAGAACACCACAAACAAAGGGAATAGAGATGGGTAAGACAGGAGTAAATAAGAACAGCTCAATCGTGGAACACCCCATTACTGTAGGAGCAACAACCTCCATCAAGAAAATCGACTCATACGGGTTTAACAATCGGGAGTTAATTTGAAATTATAATGAGCTTGGCCATCTGTTCCACGCTTTATAAACTATGCTACAACGAAAATGTTCAGAATGTACAAGGCAACATTGCTTTTGCAGCAATGGATATTGAGGGATTTTCATTCCTCAATGTTCATTTGTGCAAAACCATCACCTCTTTTTTTCCTGGCAAATTAACTCTATTCACCTTCGCATTTCTAACTGATTTTGTTTCAGATCTCAGAATACAGGTTTTGATCCTGTTGAATAGAGGTCATTCAAACCTGTGCTGACTGTACTCCAATTGTCACCCTCCCTTCCTCATGTTTAAATCAATTCTTAAGTGGGGCACGGACGGGTCTTTGCAGTAAACAAAATGCAGTAATATAATGGAGGAAGTAAATAAGAATTTATAAACGAGAGAATAGAGAAACGTTAACCATCGGAGATGTGATCTGAACATAATATCACCAGAAATAAAACAAAAATTCAAAGAACAACTTGGCTAACATTACCAAAAATGAACCAATTTAAATACATACACCAGAGATAAAATTGTGGATGCTGGAATCTCCACAGAGAATGATGCTTACAGCAGGATAAATAAATCAATCGCCTCTGTACATCGCAGCCTGCCCTTTGTAGCTTCTCAGATATTATATTGAAACTGAGATTTTCAATGCAACTGTGGCAACAGCAAATACACAAAGAAAGAAATAGTTGGCCACAGAGTGTAGACAAATAGATTTGTGTTTCATTACCTTTGCATTGTGTGTAGTGGCTGGTTTATTTAATGCCTATGCAGAATGCCAGGGTTGGAAGCAGCCTGCACAATGACTCCAATAAACATGTCAGAGCGGATACAAAGGGTTCTACTGCCAGTCACTGCCAAGGATACTACCGCAGAAGGAACAAAGTGGCTCTTTTTTTTAAAAAAGATCTATTTGATGCCGTTTGGCTCTAATATCCGTCCTCTGCAGGGTTTTTTTAAAAACAGGGTTTAAAACATCAATTGAATAAATAAGATATAAATTGTGTATATAAAATCAATACCAATGTATGCACATTAATTAAGTGCACATGAATGTATAATCATATGGAACTTGTAATAGCAGATAAACAAAATACTGTGTGTCTACTGTAATATAATGCCTATGTGCAACACATCAAATAAATACTGTCTTTACAGCATATGAATACACTTATGCATCTGCAAATGCATGAAAACGTACCACACAAATAAATGTATTACAAATGCTGTTATGTATGACAGAGTGAATCTGTGGAAAACGTAAATTAATCTTATTTGGCGCGACAGAGGTATGATATCAATAAATTCAGTTACATAAATCCGATCGCATAGGATACAGTGAATCCACGAATAACACCCAAAAAAAAATCCCATTTTGCATGATGGTGAATGTATGGATGATATAAATAATCCTATTACGTACGACAGTCAATGAATGTACAATACAAGCAAATCAATCGTGTTATGTACAACATGGACAAATCCTCCCGTCTATGATAAGAGCGAGTGTACATATATATATATATAATATATATATACATACATATATATATAAATATATATAAATGAATCAATCCTGTTCTATATAATAAGAGTGACTGGAATACACAGCATCAATACATCCTATTCTTTATGAAACCGAGTGAATAACGCGATTCAAACACTCGCCGTTACATAGGGAGAGAGAGAGAGACGAAAGAGAGAAGAGAAAGAAGGAGATAGAGAGAAGAGGAGAAAGGAGAGAGAAGAGGAGAAAGAAGGAGAGAGAAGATGAGAGAGAATAGACGAGAAGACAAACGGCTGCTTGAAATAAACAAGTATCTGTGATAGACACGGAGTGAATGAATGTGTGGCTTTCAGGACAGGACACGAGAATGAAGTGAATAATACAAACATGGACATCGCCATCGCCCCCCTCCCTCCTCCCCCCCAACACCCCGCCCGCCTCAGCCCCAGGCCCAGCCCCCAGCGCGGGGGAGGCCAGGGCCCGGTAACCAGGAGCGACTGACCGGCACCCACCCACCCACCCATGAAGCCACTCTCACCCACCCACCCACCCACTCACCTCGGCTCGGCTCGGCTCACCTCTGTGGAGGGGAGAGTCTGTGGACCGACCCAGGGAGGGAGGGAGGGAGGGAGAAAGAGAGGGTTTGAAGTCGAGAGGGAGGACACAGATATACGGCAGGATCTGCGTCTCTGGCTGGCTGGCTGGCTGGCTGGCTCGCTCTCTCTCTCTCTCTCCCTCTCTTCTTGGTATCACGTAGGCCCCGACGCCGCAGCGACTGCGCAAAAAAAACACACAGCCAGAGCGGGCGCGCACCCCCCCAACCCACGTCACCCTGCGTGCTCGCCCCCTACTCCCCCCCTCCCCACCACGTGCGCGCTCCCCTCCCCCCCCTCCCTCAACCTCCAGCCCCGCGGTCACGCGCACCCATCTACTCACACACCCACTTTCATCCAGACCCACCCTAGGCTGCCATCTTGGGCCATTTCATAACCACCACAACATAACCGTTCATAATCCTTGTGTGTGGGAACACGGCGCCCTTCAATTCTGTCGTCGAGACGTCTCGCAGCGCTTCACGGGATATGACCGTAGCACACAAGTGGACAGAGTTGGCCCCGGGAACACTCAAGCAGGCCAGGCACCTACGGAGAGAGGAGTGCGTGCAAGTCAGCGTTTTGGGTCCGTGACCCCCCTCCCCCCCCCCCCCCCACGTTACGGATTCCGAAAGGTTGACGCACTTTCCTTTCTCCGTAGATGCTGCCTGACCTGCTGAGTATCGCCGGCCACCTCTGTTTTGGTTTCTGTGGCTGCAGTATTTTGCGTTTTCGTTCCTGTGTCGTGAATTGATTGTGAATTTTGTGAGTGGAAAGGGGCAATCAATTGCGCACAGCAGTGTCCCACAAACAGCTGCAGATCGAGTGACTAAATTATATATTTTTGGGGAGGGGTTACTACACTGGAAAGTGACTCAGCAATTGAGGGGGCCAAAGGACCCAGTTTTAGTAGAACTAGATTGTGCCTCATAATGTTGACTTTCAAAATAAATTCTGCAACTGTTCCAGATATACCGTATATCTCCGCGTATAAGGCGCACTTTTTTTCAGGTCAGAAGATCTCGAAAGTTGGGGGTGCGCCCTATACGCAGGTACAAGCAATTTTGAGCCTCGGAGATACAGTAAACAGGAGGGGCGGCCGGCGCGCTGTCAGCCGGGGTTTGGTCAGTGTCCGGCGGGGGTTGGGGGGAGCGGATGACGGGGCTTCGGCCTCGGCCGCCCGGGCAGCGGCAGCAGCAGCGGACTTCAGTGCTGTGCTTACCTTCTGCCGAACCCAGTCTGCCTGCCTCACTCCCTGCCGCTCTCCCTCCCTCCCTGCCTGCGTGCCTGCCTGCCTCTCTCCCTCTCTCTCTCCCGGGCTGCCGGCCTGCCTCTCTCCCTCTCTCTCTCCCGGGCTGCCGGCCTGCCTCTCTCCCTCTCTCTCTCCCTGCCTCCCTCTCTCCCTCCCTGGCTGCCTGGCTGCCTGCCTCTCTCTCTCCCTACCTACCTGTCTCTCCTCCCTTCTGCCGGCAATATCATTGAAAATGCTTCCGTTTTTTTTCACCAAGAAAAGGTCAAAAACGGGGGGTGCGCCTTATACGCGGGTGCGCCTTATTCGCGGAGATATACGTTAAGTGTTCTAAGCTGTGTCGGAACAAGACATAACTGAAGGATTGAAGCCTCGACGTTGCTCCTGATATAATGATATATATGTTTTCCATTGCTCAAGTTTCAAAATGATCTGTTTGCACACAAAACAAGCATCGTTGTAAAACAGTTCCAAATAGCTGCAAAAATAGAAAACGCAGTGAAGTGAACCAAACTGAGTGTTTGAACCCTGCAATTAAATGGGACATTTTTCACCAAGGGTATTCTTTAAATGTGACTTGTTTTCTCTTTTTAAAGAAAACATTTGGTTAGACTGTTGCAGGAGCAGTTCTTTGTACAAATTAATTACCATCTTTTTTTTCCTTTTCCCCCCATTAGCGGAAATAACTTAATTACAGAATTCAACCCATCAACGCAAACTCTTGTTTACACAGCAAGTGCAGGATGCATGTAAACAACTCAACAGTTATTTGATTTTTCACCAGTCAGCATCTGTAACAGTGTAACCTCCATAAACTTGCTTAAGTTTAAAACATATGTTGATTGCAAGTACGTGGGTTGAGGGATGATTAAGCAGCATCATCAGTTTTCATGTTGAAATACTCCATTACATTTAAAATAAGTTTAACTCAAATGACTACCCTCAATAATGGATCCAATCTTTGTCCTTTATTATTTGAGTTGATGAACTGTCCTATACTGTATTACAGTAATTTCTTAAACATATATTTTCTCTTTGTTTCAGTAATAGTTATTGCACATTACAGTGTATCCAGTGAGGTGCTTTGAGGGGTCCTACTGACATGAAAGGCCCTACATCAAATGCAAGCATGATTATTATTTATTTTTTAAATCCCTGTAACTTGAACTAACTTTTCTTTTGTAAATTATTCTTGTTTATCTGATTGAAGGAACTTTGAGCAAACACTGTATTCTGTGTTGGTGCATGTAGATACATTCAGGTTTGCACATTGTGTACAAGCAAATAAGGAACTGGATTTATCAAAAGATGATCAAATTTGAATAGATTTATCCAAAGTTTTGTAAACTCTGATATTAAACACAGCCATCAACAGCGTGGGGCTTCAGCACAATTAGGTGCAAATTTATATAATGTATTGGAACTATAATTTCTTTACAAATTAGCATTTTGGAGATTAAAAATAATTGTACATTAAGCAAATTCAGGACATAAAGCTTGTTACAGTAATTAAGTTTTTAAAGTTATTTATTGAGACATTTAAACAGGATATCCTAGAAAAGCTCAAAGGATTGTTAGTATTATAATGAGACCTGCCCCAAGGGTGGTAAACACAGACATTACGCAGGACAGGGAGACGTCCTATAATTATAAGTGGTTTCCAGGGAAAATAAAGTATATTTTAAATTGCATCAAAGTAGCTGGCTGTAAACAAGTTATGTAAACAGGAGTGAAGTAACAAAGAAGATCTTGAACAGGCAGGCACATAAGAAATAACACAAGGTAATAAATACTGTACAGTGAAGTTTGTTCTTCATTTCATTGCGTGGCATACTTAGCTCTCCCTTAGTAAATGAATTATTCATCTCTGGAATACATTCCATAAATTATTGCCCTCCAGCAGAAAGCTGCAGATCTGCTGGATGAGGCAATCATTGAAGTACCAGAAGCAATTTGAGGAATAAAGGAAAAATTTGCATGTGGAATGAGCAGGGCAAACAGAAAGATCAGGATGCTTAATATGTTGCAGTTGACAACCATTCTTGTAATTATGAATGTTATAAATTCATTGAGTTCTTATTTATTTTCTTCGGTTAGTTATTAGTGCGCTGACCTCTCGCTGTGCCACGCAAACTTACTCTTGCTCCCAATGACAGGTTTATATAGGTTTACTGAGCACTGGCACCTTCACAGCGTACAAATGCTTTGCCTTGCAGCACTTGCAACGTAGAGGAGAGAAAATGGGCAACAGAGAAATGAAACGAATCACACGGCCAGGAATCAAAAACCAGAAATGGTTGAAACCCAAGCAAGTTGATCAGCATCCGAAAGAAGCAATACGATTTCCTTTAAGTCCTAGTTATACCAGTTGTCTTTACTGCTGAACTTGCCACCCCCACCTCCGGTAGCAGGAGCTGCACAGAGCTTTAAATAGGCAAGAACAACACAACCCATCAAATTAATTTGGTAATGCAATGGAGATCTGATACATATTCAACATTGTTGGCAGGAGGGACACTTATATTGTCATGTTGTAATTCCACTGATAATGGAATACCATTTTTCTTTGACCAGCCAATACATAAAGGAATCCACCACCCACGAGTCTCCAAACTGGACAGAGTTGTACATATGAATGCATGGAAATTTCCCTGTGTCTGCAATAGAGCATGCATTCTTTCCCTGGATAGAGCATTTGCACATAATGTTTAGCTAATTCTAGAAAGGAATTAGGTGCAGGTTTTCGAGAAACAATGTTTGGGGGTGCCCAGTACATGAGTTGGGATTTAACCAACCAAAACCACAAGGCTAAAACCACGTTGGACATACTATCAAGAGAACACCATAAAAATATACATCCTGAAAAGAAAAAAAAAGACAATTTGAAATATAGTGACTTGTATAATAGTACTTGTGTGTTTTAGATAGCAGTTGCTATTTAAAACTTAGCTGTTAAAAGCCCTCCACCCGTCCATTCCTAACCATAAAGAATCTGGCCCAAATCCAAGGCAGGATGGTGTTCAATCACAGATGCACTGAAGCTCTCCTTTATGTCACTGATTCTTCCTCCCTCACAGGTATGAAATTATATTGAAAGAAAGTAGCAATCAGGAGGAGGCCATTCAGCCCTTCAAGCCTATTCCACGCTGATTTAGGGACTGATTATTGCAGCACTAAAAACTATTTAAGAAAGCATTCTTCTCCGGAGAAAGTACAGAATACTGTACTAAAATTACATTTTAGGGGGAAAGAGAGAGAATAAAAAACATGTACCCATCAACGGTCGATTGCTTTAAAAATGAGACATTATACTAAAAATGCAAATGTATTGCCTTCAGCTGATGTGTTTGTTCATTTTAATATGGGTCTTCAAGGGTAATAGTCTGTACTAACTCACTTTTTACAGCAGACTTTAACTTCCGTATGTTTTATTTTCATGTACAGTATTAATGCCTTGTCATCGGAGCCTCTGTCTAAGCTAGTATTCAAAAGCCCATTTGGCTTCATGCCCTTTGGCAAAAACATCCAGAGAGGGAGGTGGCACACTGGGTACAACCAAAATGCTTACGCAAAGAATGGGAGGTTGTTGCTCCTTGCCTTCAGTCTTCCACAGACAAAATTTCAAAGAGTTATCTTCCCCACCAGGGGTAAAGGGGGCATGAAAATAACACAAGACAAAGCCATTCTAATACAGCATCTCCCGTTTGATTGCCGGATAGAGAGGATCAGGTTGGTGCTAAATATAGCCCTGCTAAGTGTGGTGGTGAGGCAGAGTCCATTGTGGTTTCAAGATGCAAGTAGACAGTTATATGAAAGATAGAGATTTGAAGGGTTGATGAGTAGGCCAGTATGATTGAAAGCACAGCTTTCTCCCAAAAATGTGTCCTTTTGTTACATCCAACTTTTAGAAATTGCTACAGGACCTCTCATTTCCATGTAGCTCTTATCTGTGTCGTATTGCGTTTCACAGCTTTGCCCCACTATTGCATGTTAGTTGTACTTAAACATTTAATTAAAAAATTTAAATGGTCAAAATATTTTTCGTTCAAACCTTTCGTTATCAAGTGATAGATAGCACAGTGAGGCAGTATGCCCATTGTGCCTTTCCGATTAATCCGATTACTGAAGCAGGAAATTAAGTCGTAAATCTTGCATCCATTCATCTGCAAAATATAGAGTGCAAACACACATTTTCCTGTGAAATGCTTTGATAAGTCCTCCTGACATGATATTTCCATTATAGGAAAAACAAATACCGTACTGCCCATCTATATAATTACATATATATTAGTACAGCACTATGTTTACATTTATTTGTGTTCTTTAGAACCCACCATTCATCAGATATTGATACACCTGTAGTTCCTTCTTAATGTATTTACAATAGTCATGTATATTGCATTACCTTCTATACTAATTCCAGTCCACAACTATGAGAATTCCCACAACTCAAGTGTAGACATTAACTTGTTTATTCTCAGCTCACAATCAGTTCTCCTGGCTCCCTTCACCTCATCCTTTTATGCACCTGCTGCTGTCCCATTGACTCTTTCTTAATTATCATTAATTTCTTAAAGGGATATCCAACACCTTCCACATATACCTACAAACTCACAGTCACTAAACTACCAGTAAATCATTTGAAGCATTGGCGTTTCAATGGTGTGATGAGGTTCTATGCCAAATGCAAGGATATTTGTTATTTTTATATTCAGAGGTGGGACAAGAAGAAATCTTCCAAATCTATTTGATGCCTGTTAATTTTGAAATCATGTTCTCTAGCTTTTAAATTGAAGTTTGTGTTAAATAAATGGCTTACATTCTTGATTGTGAGATGTGACTACTGCATATCATTGATGGAGATCCCACTGCGCTATTCGAAAATAGAAGGGTTTTTCTATACATGTGCTGGCCAACAATAAAATTGATTATTTATTTCATGACTGTTTGTTGGATATTGATTTGTGAAAGTTGGCTTTTGTGTTTGCCCACAAGACACACAGTCACTTCACTATATCCTGTGAAGTGCCTTGAGACTTTCTCCTGATGTGAAAGGTGCTGTAATAAAAATGTAAGTTTTATTATTATTATTAATGTGCATTACCTTATACACATTTAATCCATATTGATATCCTTAATCTCCTTCAAATTACTGTACAGTATTCATAAACAATGAAAACAGGAGAGGAATCAGAACAGATAAAAATCAATGGATACCAGATAGAACCTTTACCATTCACACACCTGTTTTCTGCTTTTCACTTGCCAAACCAGTTTTCAAATCAAAACTTGTTATTTTGCCATTTAGTTCATTGCACCCTAAAGAGCTTCACATGTAGGATTTCATCCTGTTAAATTCTCACCGCTCACTGTAAAGCTACCTCCTCAAGGAATTCCAGAAGATTTATGATGCAAAACAATTACTTCTATGAATTCTGTGTTCTTTCAGTAAACCTGGTGTGCAACTACATTGTAAACAAAGATAAATTTTGCGTTGTTATACAATTCATCACTGTTTCAACAAAGCTGAGACCCAATATGCTACAAATTTCGCTTTCCTCTTCTCCTGGTCTGTTAGAGTTATTAGGATTTGTTTTGCTTCAATAACAATAATAATCCTTGAATTTGATATAGCGGCTTATCACATTGTTGAGGAGTCTCAAAACGATTCACAGAATGTATTGTACAGTGACTGCAAAGTTTTGGGGTACAACGGGGCATCCAATTGCGCACAGCAGTGCCCCACCAACAGTAATGGATTGAGTGACCTCATTTATTTTGGAGGGATTAATACCCCTGGAAAGCAATCTGCCAACTGAATAACAACTAAAATTTTACTTCCTGCTAAGTAAACAGAGTCATGTACAGTGAAGAAACCTGCCTGAGATTTTGCGCTGCTCAGGTTCTCAATCTCTGTTTTATCTTCTTGTCTGGGGAGAAATGGGTGAAAATGAAATGGGTGGAGCACAAATAGTCTACTCCTGTTCCTATAAGAAGGACCATCATGGTGTCCATTTGATGCATTTCTGGGAGGTTCCTTCATAGAGTCATAGAACATCACTCTGTTATTCATCAACAACAACAAAATTACATTTATAGAGCACCTTTCAAGTTGGGAGGACGTCCCAAGGCGCTGTTCTTTATCTACAGACGAAAAATAATCCTTGCATTTAGTAATTCAGTACCTTTTGGCAACCTGATTGTTTCATTGTGTTTCTACCAACCAACCATCTTCAAGAAAGAAAATTGGTCAAATATGTGCAGGAAAAATAAATCATGGAGGCTCTGCCCAGTCTTATCTTTGACTGAGGGTGAGTTAGTGTCTCTTTGACATCAAGGCCTGACCGTTGGGACAATAAGCTAAATAAACCTGTTGTGCTGGTTTCCATCACATTTACTCTCTTTTGGAAAACAAGAGTCAGCCTGGCTCAGAGGTAGTCCTCTCGCCTCTGAGTTTGAAGGTTGTGGGTTCAAACCCCACATCGAGAGCTGGTGTCATACTGTCTAACCTACTGCTCACCCAGCTCCCACTCCTCTGCCCATTGCTGGCTGATATCATCAACCAGTCCCTTTCCATCGAATCAGTCCCCTCAAAACTGCTGTCATCACCCCCCGCCTTAAGTAACCCTCCCTAGATCCCTCAAACCCTAGCCACTCCCGCCCTATTTCAAACCTGCCCTTCCTTTCAAAAGCCCTGTAACGCTTTCTTGCAAACCAACTCCGCGCCCACCTCTCCTCCCACTCCCTCTTCGAACCCCTCCAGTCCAGTTTCCACCCTGCCCACAGTACAGAGACTGCGCTTGTGAAAGTCACAAACGGCGTCCTCTCTGTCTGCGACCAGGGCTCCCTCTGCCTGATTATCCTTCTGGACCTGTCCGCTGTGTTTGACACAGTCGACCACGCCATCCTCCTCCATCGCCTGTCCTCCGTCATCTACCTCAGTGGGACCGCACTCGCCTGGTTCAAGTCCTACCTCACAAACCGTCAGCAGTACAGCTCCACAAACGGCTTTTCCTCCCGCTCT
This sequence comes from Hydrolagus colliei, assembly GCA_035084275.1. Classification (NCBI taxonomy): domain Eukaryota; kingdom Metazoa; phylum Chordata; class Chondrichthyes; order Chimaeriformes; family Chimaeridae; genus Hydrolagus; species Hydrolagus colliei. Next base: position 18,692,356 of record CM068748.1, read on the forward strand.
TACCCAGTTACCTGTGGGGTACCCCAGGGATACATCCTTGGCCCCCTCCTTTTCCTCATCTATATGCTCCCTCTTGGGGATGTCATCCACAGACATGGGGCACACTTCCACATGTACGCGGATGACACCCAACTCTATTTCTCCACCTCACTTTGCGGCCCCCAGTCCCCTGATATTCTGTCAGCCTGCCTGTCAGACATCAGGGGCTGGATGAGCGCAAATTTCATGCAGTTGAATATCGACAGGACGGAGGCCATACTCCTTGGCTCTCGTCAATGTCTCCATTCACACGGCTCTTATCTCTTCCACCTTCCCGGCCTGCCCCTAAAACTCTCCGAACCTGTGCGCAACCTAGGCATCAGGTTCGACCCCCAACTGTCCTTCCTCCCCCACATCCGGTCCGTTACCAGCACTGCCTTCTACCACCTCCGACGGATCGCCCGTCTCCGGCAAGACCCCACCCCAAAAGCCGCTGAAACCTTGGTCCACGCCTTCGTCACCACTCGGCTGGACTATTGCAATGCTCTCCTCTCCGGTCTCCCCTCCACCACAATCCACAAAATCCAGCTAATTCAAAACGCTGCCGCCCGCATACTCACCCACTCCAAGCTTCGCTCCCCCATCACCCCAGTCCTTGCCAGACTTCACTGGCTCCCTATCCCAGAGAGGATCGACTTCAAGATCCTCACCCTTGTTTACAAATCACTCCACTCTTTTGCACCCCCCTATCTCTCTGATCTCCTCTCCCTCCAACCCAGCACCCGCTGCCTTCGCTCCTCCGGGTCTGGCCTCCTCCATGTCCCCCCGAATCCTTCGCTCCACCCTCGGCGGCCGTGCCTTCAGCCACTACGTCCCAAGGCTCTCGAACTCCCTTCCTTCCTCACTCCCTTTGCCTCGCCCCCTCTCTTCCCAGTTTCAGGTCACAGCTGAAGACCTTTCTCCTCGACCGCGCTTTTGGTCACCTTTCTACCCCTGCCCCGGGATCCGCTACTGTGAAGCGCTCTGAGACACCGCCGTTCGGCGTGGAGGGCGCTGTGTAAATCAAAGTTGTTGTTGTTGTTGTCTAAGTTGACCCTCCACTGAAATTCTGGGGAGGGTTTGGAATTGGCCGAGGTGCCACCACCCTTTGGATGAGATGTTAAACCAAGGTCTTGTTTGCCTTTTCAGGAGGACGTTAAAGAATCCATGGCACCATTCGAAAAGGAAGGGTGACCTGACAAACAAATCACTCAGTGAAAACAAAGACCAGGAACACTCAGCAGGTCGGGCAAATACCCCAAATAAAATTGGTCACGCAGTCCATGGCTGTTTGCGGGATGTCGCTCTGCTGTGTTTCGCCCACAGTCGATCCACTTTATCCTGCGAAGCGCTTTGAGTCGTCTCAACGACCTGATAAGACGCTGTGTCAAACGCTGTGGATTATTAGCGTGCAATAAAAGCTTGGACTTTGCCAAACCTTAAAGGCTGAGCCCACCCACACGCGAGGCGCATTTCATTGGTGCAGGAGCAGAGTTTTAGCGTCTCATCTCCTTGGTTTCTGTGTTGGTGTTTGGGTTGAGTTGGTGCCAATCAAAACCCTCCCAGGATCTTTCAGCCGCACGGAATCGGGGAGGAATGTATTCGGATGAACTTCTCGAAAAAAAACCACCCGCGGGATTGCAATTTAAACGGAAAGTTTCCTTCAAAAAAAAAGTTGAACATTTCAATCGGATCCGAGGCGAGATAGATTGATTTGTTTTCAAACCAGGAAAAATAGAGCGAGAGAGAGAGAGAGAGAGAGAGAGCAAGGAGCATCCTGATCGGGAGTGATTTGCAGAGTTTACACACACAGTAAGTTGGGGCACTTCAGTTTTTGTTTTGGGGTGTGTGGATTTGCTCCCAAAATGAAACGAGTCAATGCTTGGCTCCAGCCAAGACACGCATTACTTTAGTGTTATTGTGTACAAACTGATCGGTGAATCGTGACCAGCCTCTGAGGCTTATGTGGGGGGCTTATTCAGCGAAGTCACTCACTGCGTTTCTTCACTGTGGAGTGTTGGTCCTCTGGTTTATTAGCCTCTCTTCTCTTCTCTTCTGAACTATGGATCTACCGTCCAGTAAGTCTAATATAGTTAATCCTGGCTGTTAATTCTGTTGCTCTCGAATAGAAATGGACCAAAGCAAAAAGCAATAAATCGGCGATCTGTAACTATTTCCTTTCCTGTAAAGTGAAATCGACTAATCCTCGGGCACATAACATCCAAATGAGAGTAGAGAGAGCTGCTGCATTGGTCGGAGGTTAAGATTTTGACCAGAAACAGTGTTACAAGTTGGCAAACATCCAGATGGTTTCATTCTAAACCTCAATAGCGATTGGTCTCTCCCACTCACCCCCACCCCCCCCACCCCATACCCAAATATAATAGTTAATAATCCTGATACAGCACCATGGCATGTGCTCGGGATGTCTCAAAGTGCGTCACAGAATATAGTGTAAAGTGAATTAACTTGACACTATATTGTTGTAGGTGGTACGTACGCGGCAGCCAATTGAGCACAGAGGGGTCCCACAAGCAGTCGTGGATAATAATTTGGCAATCAAATTATTATCATTTGGATGGCCAACCAATCAATAACAAGAGTAACCCTTGCATTCGATATAGAGCCTTATTAAGTCATCGAGAAGTCTCAAAGTGCTTCACAGAGTAGACAGTGGCTTGACTGCATATTTGTGGGCGAAATGCGGCAGCCAGTTGCACACAGCAGTGTCCCACAAACAATCATGGATTGAGTGACAAATAATGTTGATTTTGATTTCCAATCAGAGAGATGTGGTGATGAGGATCTGTCAAAAGGATTTTGCAAAAACTGTATTTATATCTACCTGTCAGAGGTTACTTGCTCTATGAACGCAGAGTTTGGTCAGTAACTGAATGGAGTGTTTGCCTCTTGTTTAGCGCCTTGGGACGTCCTCCCGACGTGAAAGGCGCTATATATATGTAAATTGTTGTTGTTGTTGTTGTTGCCTATTGTTTCCCAGTGCACTGGCTACCTACCATCCATTCCTTAAGTTGGCCTTATTACTGGCGGTGAAAGGGTATCACACTGTGGGGGTGATGTTCAGACAAAGGCTGCTGTGTTTTTATTCTGAATGAGGAATGCTGCTTGAAACAGTATTAGGTTCACTGGCTGGGGAAGAGGAACTCTGTGTGTTCTGTTGTGTTCAGTGGATGAACGAGGGGCATTTGATTTTAATAAATTGTCACCCCTCCTCCTCCCCCCCTCAAAAAAAAGGCTCAATGTGGGTTTGCATTTTCTCGTGTGAACATTAGCAGTGGGAGCTGGCTGTATGCACAGTAAGTCAGATCGCAGCAAAAATCACACTGGATGTCAGGTATAGGTATTGAAATCATAAAAGGAGCCAGAAACAGATCATTTGGCCCACCAAGATTTTTCTCTCTCTCTTCACATAAGCCACCCAGTCTGATTCCACCATTCTCACTCCCCACACCTTTTCGTATGATATTTTTATTTTTCAAACTTTTATCTAATTCCCTTTTAAAATAATTTGACAGACTCACCGTCACAGCAATATGTATTTTTCAGATCAACAGATACAGGTGATTGTCATCCTGGAGATAGTTTATTTTCCCTCCCCACCACTAACTGTTGACCACATACCTCCTGGGGCTATAAATTCCACCTGACTCTAGATTTATTCTATTAACACAGTAACAACAACAACAACAACCTGCATTTATTTAGCACCCCTCAAGAGGGATAGAGTCCCAGGGTGCAGTATTCAAGAATGTGCAGAATTTTGAAACTTGTTGAACTTGGTTTGAATCTGGAAGCTGATTTTCTGCAGTAGGCAAAATAAACTTACAGAAAAAACCTTTAAGATTAGACTGTATTTAATAATGTGACAAATTATGCACACCCCTAAAATTGAGAGTTGTGAAAGGTAAGAGAGACTTGACACACCTGCTGCTCAGATGAATGGTTTATTTCCACAACAGAAAATAAATCATTTTTATGATACCAGCGGAATTCACCAGACCCAAGTTATTATCGTGAGAAATCAATAATCCTTACCCTTGACATAACGCCCATAATGTTGAAATCCCCTGAAGCTTATCACAAAGGAATTGTTGTCAAGTGCAGGTTGTAGGTAGTGTCAATCAAACCAAAACAGGGAGCCCTTCGACAACTGAGGTTAATGTTTCACAAGTGACCTTTTTGCAGAACAAAAATGTGGAATTTCTGCATCCCTCACCGGTTCAGTTCCACTGAAGGGTCTTAGAGTATCTGAAATGTTAACCGACCTTCTTCGGAGATACTGATTTATGAATTCCAGTGTTTGTTTTTGATTCTGATTTTGCTACACCGGTAGGCTTGTTCTTATTATTTTGTAAATAGGGAGGGGGAGTCAAATCTTAAGGTGGCAATTTGTGGCTGGGATCTTAATTGTGACACCAATGGGGACTCGTGGCAAAATTAATGTGAGGCGCTTTTGACAACTTGATAAGGCATAATATTAAATGCAAGGATAGTTCGTTTTTATTTTATTGTCAATACTGAGTTATATAATCCATAGCCGTTTCACAGATGAACATAATTTTTCTATAATAGGTCGAAAGATTGCATATGATCCTGTCTGAAAATGTTTCATAGATAATTCCTGTCAGGCGGTGACTGTTTTTCTAACCATTTGCTCCAGCAAACAGCATCTCCTTATGTTTACCTTGTTGATTCTTTTCCATCCTCTTATGACTATGAATAATACCAGTGCAACCCGTATGTTTTTCAATACCGTAGTTCTTTTTTTCCTGTGGTTTAAGACTATAAATGTTTGCAATATGACACCCTTTGGTGTCAACCTGGCTCAATGGACTCTTGCCTCACAGTCAGAAGGTTGTGGGTTCAAGTGAGCTGGAGTGATTCTGATTCACGGTACAGAATGAATCAACAACATGGGCTGTGAGACAATTAAGGGCATGTAAAGGAAATTATATCAGCACATACTAGAGAGATATTAGCATAAAAATAATAATAATTCTTGCATTTGATATAGTGCTTTTCACATCTTCTAGACATCTCAAAGCACTGCACGGAATGTACTGTACTGTAAAGCGAATTGACTATGGATGAAATATTTGTGGACAACTGGTGGAAGCCAATTGCATACAGCAATGTCCCACAAACAGTCGTGGATTGAGTGACCCAATTTTTTGGGGGGCAGGATTATTATTAGATGTGCGGGGAAACTTGTCCAAGGTTTTGTCCTACCTGGAATCGAACCCAGGTTTGTCAATTGCAAGGCGAGTGCTCTAACCACTGAGCTTATAGGGCTCCAACCATGGGATGATTATTATTACTAATAATAATAATTCTTGTGCCTTATTACATTGTTGCCATGTCTCAAAGTGCTTCACAGAATATATATACAGTATATAAGTGAACTGACTGTGTATTTTGTGGGCGAAACCCAGCAGCCAATTGTGCACCATAATTAGGACTCATATAGTTAGAAATATCATCTGAACAGTAGCAATAAATTCCTGCATTATAACTATAGTTTCAGTGAGACTAACTGGTGAGTCATTCAGCTATATATGAAAAGACCAAGGTTTGATTCTCGGTGTATGCTGCATTTGCTGATCTCAACCTGTGCATTACTGTGGAGGTAATAACAATTAGCCTTGGTGTAACAGGTCAGTGAGGGGTTAGAAAGTCAGGATTCCTCCACCCCCACCCCCATCGCTCCCACACAGATTGCTGTTCTGTAGTCCCAGGTGCCCTTGTGTGGAATGGCAGGTGAGGACAAAAAGTCTTGTTGGCACTACTCAAGGTTGAATGGTCTTTTTCTTACTTATTAGGGATTTGAAAACAACAATGTAATTGCATTTATATAGGCCTTTCAAGTCACGAGGATATCCCAAGGCGCTGAAACAAGTGAGAGGATGTTGAATTCGATCCGTTCAAGCCGGTGGAGCCTGTGTGATGGGGAAATAGAGTTTTGTGCATGTGAGAATTCAGGCCTAGTGGACAGGGAGTGGAGAAGCTTAGGCTATGGTTCCTGCTCCATACTGCTACCTCGTGACCTCATGTTGCTGCCTCCCATTACACCAGGGAACTGAGGCCAGTGCATTACAGTATCAAATGCAAGGATTATTACTTGCCAGATGCCTTTCAGATCTGACCCAAAGCGATATGAGTCATAGTTAATAATCAAATAATTCTTGCATTTGACATAGCACCTATCACATCAACATGTCTTTTTAACATATTGGAATTGTGCATTTGTGGTCCACAGTAGCTAATTTGGGAACGGAAATGTCCCACAAACAGACTTGAAGTGAATGACCAATTTTATCTGGGCGATTGTTAAGCAGGATACTGGGAGAAACATCCTTCTCTTTCAACTTGTACCCCATGGGATCTTCAACATCCACTTGACCAGGCGGACAGATCTCATCTTAATATTTCATCTGAAGGATAGTGCCTTCAACAAAGCATTTCATTTGAGTGCCAGTCCTGACTATGAGCTCAAAGATCCAACTTGATGCTTAAATCCACATAAATAGTAGCCCCTTAGTTGGGATACCTGTACTATCTATATTCCCTAGTTTACAAATCAACACAATAGTGAGGCCTTTAGTTCACAATTGTTGTGGCAATGTATTCTCAGGCATGGATACAAATGTGATTGGTATTGCTTGCATCATGTTGTTTTCGATGACCTTTGTTCCAAAGATCAATTACTTGCTGCTGTGACAACACTTTTAGTCAAACATAGCAAATAATTAAAAGAATTTACAACATCTTAGGTCAATGTCGCATTCTCAATGATTTTACATAGATTTTTCCTGAATTATTTTGCATGTCCTGGCCAACATTCACTCTGTCTAGATTTAAAAGGAGGAATTCACAGGGTTACAGGAGGAAAGATATGTAAATTGGACTGAATGGATTGTTCTTTCAAAGACATGATAGTCGATGAAATTATGGCTTTTTTCTATAAATTTCTTCCATACATTTGCTGTAAATTTCAGTGGTTCTACAGCCTTTCCCCTTCTCTGGAACATTCCCTTCCTTTGAACACCTTCGTCTCTACCACCCCTCCAGTCTCTCCCTCAAAATCCTCCTCTTCTATCGTTCCCCCAAGCTCTCCCCTACTTTCCACTTGGACGTCTCCACCCTCCTATGTTCTCTCTCCCAGTGCTCTGAATTCCTCCTCATCTTAGGCGATTTCAACCACCACTTCTTCTCCTCCTTCTCTACCTCTGGTGACTTCTCCCTCCTTTCCTCCCTTAACCTCTCCCTCCACACCCACGTCTAAGACCACCCTCCAGTTGACCTGGTGATCACCCAGGGCTTCACCGATTTTGGACATCACCATCACTGATAAAGCCACCTCGGATCACCACTTCATCTTCCTTAATACCTCCGTACTCCTCTCTACTGAATCCTCTAACTTCACCTACCGTCCCTGGAAATAAATCTCCTCCCTCTCCCCGGCCATCTGAACTCCTGTCCCTCTGGTCTTCACTAACCAATCTATCCTCTTAGCTCTCTTTTCTCCACAAATCCCTCTCTATCCTCAACTACCTTGCCCCCCCTCACCTCCTGAACTGCCTCTTACTCCCGTAAATCTACCTGGTATACCAGCCAACTCTGATCCGTCAAGGCATAGTGTGAGCTGCCAAACTCGCCTAGACAAAATCCAAACTAATGTCCATCAGCAGATTTGGCTGGATCACACTGAGACCCACCACTCCGCTTTTGCCTCTGCCAAGTGCTTCTTCTACTCCAAGTTAATCTTGGAGGCCAAGGATTATCCTAGGCTCCTCTTCTCCACCACTAACCATCTCCTCCGTCCACCTTCCTGTGCCTCACCCATCTCCTCCAATTCCAACTGTGAGGAGATGCAGGACTTTGTTGAGTCTAAAATTGAGGGGATCCTTTCAGCCACCTCTACCTCATCTACAACTACCCCCCCAATACCTCACCTTCATGATCCACCCCACATTCATCCCCGACTATACATCTTTGACCCTATCTCTCCCTCCGTCCTCTCTCCTCTAATCCTAAAAATGAAACCCACTACCTGCTCCCTTAACCCCATCCCCACAAGATATCCTTATCTGCCAGCTTCACCTCCTAGCCCCCCTCCTAACTGACATCATCAATCTCTCCTTATCCACTGACACTGTTCCCATCTTGAAGCAGCTATAATCACCTGCATCCTCTAAAATCCTTCCATGGACCCATTACTACTCTCCAAGCTACTGCCCCATTTCCAAACTTCGATTCCTCCTCAAGTCCCTGGAATGAGTCCCAGCTTTGCTCATTCCATTCTCGCCATTCCTTCTTTGAGCCCCTCCAATCTGGCTTTTACACTGCTCATAGCATGCAGACAGCCCTGGTCAAAGTCTCTAACAACATTTTAAACATCTGGGATCATGGCTCTCTCTGTCTCTTTGTCCCCGTTGACCTCTCTGCTGCCTTCGACACTGATGACCACTCCAACCTCTTACACTACCTCTCCTCCCAGCTCAATCTTCATGGACCTGCCCTTGCCTGATTTGAGTCATACCTCTTGATAACAGCTTTTAAAAGATAATTAGGTCATTATTTAGGAAGAACGGATCTGTTAGGTTATGGGGAGAGAGCTGGGCAGTGGGTTTGAGTTGCTCTTTACAAAGAGCCGGCACAGACAGATGGGCCGAATGGCCTCCTTTTGTGCCATAAGATTCTATGATTCTCTCTCACCATCTCTATTTTGTCACCACCAATGGTTACTCCTTCAGCCTCCGCATTGTCATCTATGGCATCCCCCACAGCTCTGTCCTTGGCCCTCAACTTTTCAATATCTACATGCTCCCACTTGGTGACATCATCCCCAAACATGGGGTCAACTTCCACATGCATAACTTCCACAACTTCCCTCACCAGCGAAACATTGCCCAACTCCGCCACTACCTCACCTCGCAGGCCACTGATACTCTCATTCATGCTTTCATCCATGTCCCCCAACCCACCCGCCCCACAATGGTGCCTGAGCCTTCAGCCTCTGGAATTCCATCCAGCAATCCCTCCACCTTGCCCCCTCCATAGCCACTTTCAAGTCTACCCTCAAGATCCTTGTCTTCGACCATCCCATTGGTCACCCCAAATCCCCACCTTTCTCTTCAACATCTCCAAACCCAACCCCATCTTGGGTCCGAAACACTGACAGTGCAGGGCCTTGGGACGTCCTCCTGTCATGAAAGGTGCTATACAAATTGAATTTTTTTGTTGTTGTCAATAGAGCTCACCCCAAACACACTGGGAGCCAGGTCAAAAAAAAAAGCAGAGATGAGCTGGAATAATCCACTCAATGTGGGTGTGTGGAGTAGTGGAGAGGCAGATCACAAGCAATTAAACACATCTGCAGTTTAACAAGGCTTCTACCAGTACTACTGCTATATACACAAACTGGCTATTGCATTCACTGACAAATACACAGTCACTATTCTTTTCAGTAAAATCTTATTAACCACTGTAATAAGGTGCTTTATTCTAACTTTAGACCATGGTTTCAATGCACTTGTCTTTGTCTTGATTAAAAAACGAAGTAAATTCCACTATTCATATTGATAAACACAATAGAGCACCTTTGATCAAAAAGAGATTGCACAAGCTCTATTCGAGCTGTGGATAGCATCTCAATTACTGGTTTAAAGTTCTCTAATTTAGCACATGAATCATGACACATTCCTACGCTATGCTAAAGTGGATACATACTCTTTGCTAGTTTGGATGCTCTGGTAAACTGTACATTGTCTTCATTATGCTGCAATAAAATATTCAGTGACATACAACAGTAAGGAATTGGCTACAACTAGTGGGGGTTTGCATCAGTCACAGGATTTGAGGATTTTCTTTCTGTTTGAAATGGGCTGAGTGTTGGTTGCATTCGTCCATAAATACCTAATCAGTGTAAAATCTTGTGAAGCACTTTGAGATGATAAGGTGCCATATCAAATGCATGGATTATAATTTTCTCGCTTCAAAGTCACAGCACTGAAGCCAGTTCAAAGAATCCGGTGCCTCCCCATTCTCACTGATATCAGCTCACTCTGCACAACCTGGGGGAAGATAATGTGTGTGTGTGTGTGTGTGTGTGTGGAAAAGTACCAAATTATTTCTTTTACAGGAGCCAGATCACAACAAACTTAAAAGTAATGGTGTCAGTGTGGAGGATTCAAATTATCTGAAATGTCTGAACTGTTGCCTCAATCAGAAATGCATGTCGAAAAAATCCTTGGGTATTCTATTTATACACAGGCTTGGTTTGTGGCTTCTCGTGTTTCAACGGCTTGAATGCTGATGCTTAGATGGAGAGCAGCAGACCAATGAATCCTGACTCACTGATTCAGTTGCGTATTGAAGGACTGAATAATTGATGATCTTTGTGGTTGAGTAATACCAGTGAGGCAGCGTGGTAAAATGCTTCCAAAGGTATAAGTGCATATTTATGAGCAACGCACTTAAATGCGAGTCCGAGCTGCATGGTTTACAGTAAGTTACCAAAATAGCACACGCTGGATTATCTTATAGGAACACACACTTCTGGTCATTACAGTATAAAGGAATGTTGGCGGGGTCCTAGAGGTGTTTCACAGGAGAGAAATGATGGCAATTTTATATGTTATAGACATGACCTACAAGGAACAACAAGTTAAATTAAGACTGTACAGCCTTGAAAGGTGTAGCTCTTACAGAGATATGTAAAATACGGAGGTGTATCAGATGTTAAACAAAAAGTATCGCGTAATCCCCAAACACTTTCAGAAATACTGACACACCTAGTATAATAAATACCCAAGTGATTTCCCAGGAAGGGAGTTTGTGGTCAGGGCACCGAACAGTGAGAAACAGCTTGATGCAGTGAAGAGAGGAAGGTAAGATGGGTGTTCTGGAAGGATATTATCAAATGGGTCAAGGGTCTTCATTATCTGAACCAATCTTAGTCATGTGTTAGTCATATGTCCAAATTATGGCTTAACTCTAATAGCAGCCAAAATTGTTTGCTACGTGGAAGCAGCAGTCAGATAAGAGAAACAAATTGGGTTGTATCTGGGGATGTTTTACCAATAGCATTTCTCTTCTCTTTTGCAGAGTTTGACGGCTCAGCTATGAGTAACTGCTTTGTGACTCTGGCTGAGATTCTGGAGGTGAGGGCTGGCCCTCTCGAGGAGGATGAAATCTGGGCTTTGTTACAGCAGGCCACTGAAGTCTTGAAGACAACACAAGGTAATTAATTTATTTTAAGCTTCATTGAATCCACTGCATGGTCAGAGGCGCCGTGCTTTGAATGAGACATTAAACTGAGGCCTATTCAGATGGATGTTAAAAATTCCATGGCATTATTGGAAAACAGAAGTCTATGCAATACACAGTCGCTACACTTCACACAAAAACCGTGTGAAGAGCTTTGAGATGTTTCAGCGTGATAAGGTGCATATCGAACGCAAGGAGTATTATTATATTTTAGATTTCCTGTTAAGTGCAATAAAATAGTCAGATGACAATTTAGTTCCAATGTATTCAATAGGTTACTGTCTAATCTGTCCATAGAAATTCCAGTGAAGCTATAAACTATCAGAGGGCATGGCTGTCAACACTAATTCACAGTGCAACACTCATAGTATGATTTCTATCTGTGAATAAGAACCAGGGAAGGTAGATTGGATGACCAGAAATGAAAGCCACCTACTGTGACTTATAGACAAACTGTGCATACAAACATGAAACGTGTTCCTGTGAAAGTCAATACCAAAGCTTCTGCAGCACCAAAAGCCTTGGGATGTGTTGGAGAGGTGTTTCCCCTTACAAACAGTGTAACAATTGTGTTCCCATTCCATGACTCTAGGCTGGATAGTGCCCCAATTATGAACAATGGAAAACAGGAGCAGGTGGAGGTTATTGAGCCCTCCAAGCCTTTAATACATTGATTACCTGGAATTTGGTTATTGTCCTGTGGAATTGGGGAGGTATGAACTACCCCAGCTCCCTCATTTCCCCAACCTCCATTCCCCCCACCTCTGCTCCCCCATTTCCCCCCGAACCCACCACTGTTTAGTGTGTTCACCACACCATTGGATATGTCTGGAGTACACAGCCTGAGTTCTACCACAAAATATTTTTAATGCTCATACCACACTGCTACAGGATTTTCCTTCCTCAGGGAACAGAGGCATTTTAACAAGCAGCCAGGTAAATTATTAACAGATTGCTTTGTTAACACAATCACCTGGGCATAACAAGGCATGAGAAGTATAGGGAAAGGAATTGTTATATTTCAGACACTCGTGGGCAGCATGGACTGATATAACAATATATAGGGTGAGGTCGATAGTGGAAACTGAGCCTTCATCAAAACGGGTTGGAACTGCAGGAATGGGAGCAGTATAAAAATGGGAAGATCTGGGTGGCACAGAAGTTTTGACTAACAGGGAATTAGCAGATTGGACTTAGAGCACAGAGAAGCTTTTTCTCAGCACTAAAGCCCAGATCTGGAGAAAATACACCGCAACCAAACATTTTGAGTGTTTGACACATGAGTTATCATATGTGCAGTGACCATGAGTATGTCACCTGCTTGCAGATTATCGTAAGATAATACATTAAATAGTACTGATAATAATCCTTGTATTTGATATAGTGCTTTATCACATTGTTAAGATGTCTCAACATGCTTCACAGGATATACTGTAAAGTGGAGTGACTTCAATTGTAGTTAGCTCTCATCCAGGACTTGATGTCTGATATGGAGCTGTATCAAATGTAAAGATTATCATTAACAGTGTCTGCTTCGGATGGATACAACAACAGATGTAATTTTGCTGTTGTTGCCTGAGAGTATTCTTCAGGGTTTTTACTTATAAAATCTCTGTGGGGTCCCCTCTGGAACGTCTTATTAAGAATGAAGATTCCTAACTTGTCTAATTGCTCATAGCTCATTCCTCAAATACTGACCTCAGGGGAAAGGCTGAACGCTTTCCCTTAATAATAATCCCCTTAAAAAATAATAATAATAATTTGGTCATTCAATCCACAACTGTTTTATGGGACACTTGTGCACAATTTTCTGCCATGTTTCACCCACATAACAGACAATCAATTCAGTTGACAATATTCTATGAAGCATTTTGAGACGTCTCAACAACATGATAAGGCACGACATCAAATGCAAGGATTATTATTGTATTATTACTGGGGATCATCCAGGTTCCTCTGCACTGCGTCTAGGTCATGGACAGCTCAATGACCAGAATTTACAACAAAAAGATTACACTTGTATAGTGCCTTTCACGCCAGGAGACGTCCCAAGACACTGGACACAGCTCCCTAGGTACAGTCTGACCTGAGGATCATGCAGCTTTAGTTTTACAACCAAGGTTTTCTCCTGAAAGTGCTCTTAATACCTTGCCTGGGAAGAGCACTCTTCCTCCCCTCACCACACCCATATCCTCTCCCTCTCTGTGAAATTGTCGGAGCCCCACAGTTTCCGGTGCTGAGATGTGAAGTCAGTTGAATGGGGAGCAGCTGTGTTGGGTTGGAGACTGGTTCAGACCCTGCTGGGCAGCAACTGGGAAGCTTGAATGTTAGAAAGAGGAGTTGCCTTCAGCCATCTGCAGCGAGAGATTATAAATTGAATCTTAAAGAGCCCTCTTATTTCACAGAACCGTACAATATTTCAGCACAGATAAAGGCCATTTTAGCCCATGGTACCTGAGCTAGCTCTCCGTAAACGGTTTTCAGTTTAGTCCTCAGCACTCCCTAATGCACCTTTTACATTTTTCCCTTTTATATGATTGATTAAACAGTGTTTAAAAAAGGAATTGGATAAATATTTGAGGAAGAATATCCAAGAGAATGAGGAAAGAACAGGGAAGGATGAGGTTTTTAGTTCTACAGGAGCTAGTTCTAGTACAGATATGATGGGTTGAAAGGTCTTGTTGTGTTTTCTAAAGTATTTGTAATAGTAATCCTTAATAATCCTTGCACTTGATATAGTACCTTATTACGTGGTTGAGATGACTCAAAGTGCTTCACAAAATAAATTGTGAAGTGGATTGACTGTATTTTGTGGGCAAAACGTGGCAGCCAGTTGTCATGGAAATTTATTTGCTTGTTTGTTTGAGGGATTATTATCCCCGGAAAGCATTCTGCCAGTTCTACTTACTCATAGAGGTGTGTGGAGTTAGGAAACTTGCCGAAGGTTTCGCCCCGCCTGGGAATCAAACCGGGGTTCTCTCGTTTGTGAGGTGGGTGCACTAACCACTATGCTACAGGACTATGAGTCCAGCTCAGAAAATATCTGTTTGAAACCTGAGTGCACTAACAAATGGTATCTGAAACTTTTGTGCACAAAATAGTCTTAAAGTATGAAGGGGATCAAATTTATACAGAATTGCATAGAATGATATAGCACGAATAACAGATTATTCATCCCAATTTAAATCATATCCCTTTGGCCTGTGTAGTCTTCAATTCTGTACCAAAAGCACGTTTGGTAGAATGGAAAATTGGCTAGGAGAGAACATAAATAACGTAAAAAAGAAATGTGACTTTATCTTGCTAAAATGATTGATGTTTGCATTTTGTCCATTACTTTTCAGATGCTGCCCACGTTACCTTGAGCTACATTATCTGCCCCTGGTCAATGCTGCTGTCGGCTACTGGTGCTTTATCTTTCCGAAGCAATCTTTCAGGTGGGGAGATTTACACCTTTACTGCACCTGAATTGCTCCAGGGGCAAGGATCCAACTCACAACTGGATACAGCCGAGGTGAGTGGAACCCTTGTAATGTGCACTGTAAAACTGTGTGAAAGGTCCCGTAGCGTACAGGTTAGTGCACTCGCCTCGCAAGCGAGGGGACCCGGGTTCGAGTTTTCTTGCACCACATGCTTCTGTTTGCCGAGCAGTAAGTGGGAACCTGTATTTTAATTGAATGGCGGGGTAATATTCCCTCAATAAAAAGACTGTATGCTGTATTTCACCCACAAAATGTACAGTCAATTCGCTTTACAGTATATTATGTGAAGCGCATTGAGACATCTCAACTCTGTGATAAGGCATTACATCAAATGCAAGAATTATTATTCTAAAGGTGCTGCACGAAGGTGCTGTGTAATAATAATATACATTTGATTTAACTCCCTATCATGTCTTCAAAACGCGACTGTGAATTTGAATGATTGTTAAATCAAGGTCTTGGCTGTGGGATCCCATGGCACTATTTGAAAAGGGCGTCTTCTAGTAACCTGGACCACAATTTCTCATATGAAATTAACCATTCAATGGGTGCTTGGGGGAAATTTCTGAGCAATTACTTGTGAAGGGCTTTGAGGCGTGTTGACATTACAGGCTCTGTACCAAATGCAAGCATTGACAAAACCACTCTACTCCTTGATCTGAGCAGCTTGCATTGTTCACATGTAAAAGGTGGTTGCTCTCATCAATGCTCATTAGCATGGTAGGAAGGAGAGGGCGGGAAGTGAGTTCTAATGAGAGAGTGAGAGAGAGAGAGAGAGAGAGAATAGGCCTGTTCCCATGGTAAATGTTATTATGAATGCTGATGAGACAGCTTAATACTGTAAAAGCAGATTTTCCTGAATTTGAATCACAGGCTGAAATGAACTCGGAGAGAGCAAGTTTGCAGGGCTATGGGGAGAGCACGGGTGAGTGGGATTGATTTGGACAGCTCTTTTCAAAGAGCTGGCACAGGCATGATGGGCTCTTTCTGTGCTGTATAATTCTATGATTCTATGAATGCACCTTGTAAATAACATGACCCCACCTTCCCCCCCGTTTCCACTGTCACAGGGGAATTGGCTACAACCCAAAATGCCATGTTATAATGAGTGGTCACTGCACGTGCTTTTTGTTTGCTGAATTCCACAGTTTGGATTGAGACTCGGATCATACGATTTAAATGGGCTTCGCTGTCGTTGACTTTTTGCAAACAAATTGTCCTATATTTGCTTTTGAACGTGACATCTGTGGGATTCATGATACTCGGCAGACTCCAATCCATCTGCATGCTTTTCTCTTCCAATAAACAGGGGGCATAAAGCGCCAGGCCCATTGTGTTTGTTGGTTAAGCACACTGATTTCAGCACAAAGAAGAGTTTGTCTTTTGTTTTGTCCTGTTTACTCGCACTTGCGGCATTTTGCATCAACAATCTAGGCAAATTGTTCCCCAACCTACACATTGAGTTGTGGCGTCCAGTAGCGTATTGGTTAGAGCGCTCACCTCGCAAGCAAGGAGACTCAGCTTCGATTCCCTGGCAAGGAGAAACCATTGAAAAGTTTCCTTACTCCACACGCCTCTGTTCCGGGATCCCACTTACCCAGCAGTAAATTGGGTTGTAAATTGACTGGATGATCGCTTTCCGGGATTAACACTGCCTTCCAAAAAAAATTATTATTCTTATAAAATAACGAAGGAGGTTCAAACGAGGAAGATTTAATCTCACCCTCCAGGGTAGTAAGGATGGTGTGAATCAGATCTTTTTTCTTGCTCACCCACTTTCCACACCAGCCTGGATGTACAGATTTAAGTAACTGGCCTGATGTCAAGACCAAACTGCCTCAACATGGAATTAGTTTAATGCAATATGCGTCTTTGCAAAGCCCAGTCACCAGAATGCAATGTATGAAATCACACTTGGACATCCCAAATCATTTTTAAAGGAATGATAACCTTTCAAGGACCTTTCAAAAAGCACTCAATCTTTATACAGTACATAAAATGTTTATTTAGAGGTATAGCCACAGATGGAAGCTCTTTCAAGGCTGTTTTACTGTTCTACTGCTTCCTATGTCACTATCACTTTTTATTAATCCAATTTTTCATTTTAATATGTTTAAACACTTGTCCCTTGAAACACGTCTAACTCCCTCACTGTTATCTTATGCTTTTGAAGTCAGGGCATAATTTTACCTCCTAAGCGCTGGCATTTATTTTGTCAGAGTCTATTAAGATAAACCAAATTGAAGGCAGCCCCAGTGGTGGAGAGGGTGGAGCTGCAGTTTGTAGACTTTGCTCATTCAAATCCTAGTCCACGCTGAGTTTGCTCGACTTCTATGGGACCACATGTGGATGTTAAATTGGCTCTGGTCTTTACAGAGTTGGGGAGGGATAAAACAGCCAGTGGTTTCTCCTCCTAATCGCTCTCACGCCCTCTCGACTGGTTGTAAGAATATGCGGCAGCCAGGTGAGGAAATGTCATGGTCGGTTGCGATGCCCTCTGCCAGAACCTGTGGAACTGCAACCCAGTGTGAGCAATCTGGAGACCAGATCTTAATCCTTGCACTTGCTGTAGCGCCTTTTACCTGGGGAGGATGTCTCAAGACTCATCAGAGTGCTTCACAGGATAATAATAATAATAGTCCTTGCATTTGAAATAGCGCCTTATGAAGTCATTGAGATGACTCAAAGTGCTTCATAGAATATAAGAACATGAACATAAGAAATAGGAGCAGGAGTAGGCCATTCGACCCATCGAGCCTGCCCCGCCATTCAATCATGGCTGATATTCCATTCTATCTCCAGCTATCTGCCTTATCCCCATACCCCTTAATCCCTTTATGAATGAGAAATTTATCTATCTTAGTCTTGAATATGTTCTTTGGGGTAAAGAATTCCATACATTCACCACCCTCTGAGTGAAGAAAGTTTTTCTCAACTCAGTGTGAAAGGACTGACCCCTAACTTTAATTCTGTGACCCCTGGTTTTAGATTCTCCAACCAGGGGAAACAATCTCCCACTATCTATTTTGTCGTGCCCCTTAATAATCTTATAAATTTCTGTAAGATCCCCTCTAATATACTGTGAAATGGATTGACTGTATATTTTGTGAGCGACACACAGCAGCCAATTGTACAAAGCAATCCGGAAAGCAATCCGCTAATCGACTAAGCATTCCTACTTACTGCCAGGTAAACAGAGGCGTGTGGAGAAAGGAAACTTGCCTAAGCTTTTGCCCTGCCCAGAAATCGAAACCAGGTCCTCTTGCTTGTGAGGCGAGTGCTCTAACCACTGGTGCAGTGAATGTATTGTGTACTTCGTCGACCAACAAGCCCAGAGGGGAGAAAATTAGAGAGAAAAAAAAATTGGAAACTCTAAATGTGAAAAGATAAACCAAATGAAAAATCCTTTCAAATAACTAAATAATCAGGAGACAGAGAGTGTGAGAGGAAGAGAGAGAGAGAGTGAGAGAGCTTCCTTCGTTGTAGCCAATTTATGAATGGGAGCTGGGAGCTCTCAGTCTACAATGGTTTCTCACTATTAAAAGAAATAGGAGATGTTCAACTCAAGCCGAGGCTGGCCGCCCATTGCCTTGGTAACGGTGCAGCTCAGTACACAAAAAGCTCTTGTGGCTAATCACAGTGGCATAGCGGCTTTATCTAAATTAGACAGATTAGGTGAAAACCTCTCGGGTTTTGATAATTCCCCATGCAGTCTGCACTGCCAGGTTTCCCCCCACTCCTCCCAAGTACTAAATAGGCAAAGAGCAGAGGAAAGCTTTGATTTTTCTCCACTACCGACTGCCCTCCACCTCACCCGCCCCTTCCTTTCCAATGTTAGTGGATTTTTTTATGCAAATACATTTTACTTGTGAACAGCATCATGCAGCAGCATTAGGCACTCATGTTATTCCAATGCAGAGCACTGTCCTCAAACATATCCTCAGAACTGTCACTGATAGATATGATAGATATGATACAGTTTGCAATACTGCTTCCATTCATCTTGTGCCTTTCATGTTGGGAGGACTCCTCAAAGCACTCGAAAGATGCAGTAAGCTGTAAACTCATGCAGACAATAATAAGCCTCACATTTGATATTGCACCTCATCATGCAATCGAGATGCCTCAAAACGCCTCATAGGATCAACTGTGTGACTGTGTATTTATAAGTGAATGTGGTAGCAGATTTGCACAAAGCAATGTCCTACCAAACATCTACCAGCAAGATCAGCTTAGAGGAGGCCAACTGTTCAGTTGGCCTCCTCTAACATCTGGAGTAGAAACCAGAGCCAGCTTTATGGTCGGGGACCTAGACCCAGAAATAGATGTCTATGATAGTACACAAGGCCTTGTATTTATGTTATTCTGGCTTTATAGAAACAGCATTAAGATAAGCCCAGATGCTCAGAATCTTTGGCTCTAACACTAAAGAGCTTTCTTTCTTATTACATAACAATTTATCTGTAGGCTCCATCCTGCTCCATGTCTCCCACCCTACCTACCAACCATTGGCAGTCGGGCCTTCAACCTTTTTTGCCTCTACCCTTTGGTACTCCATTCTCCCGGTTTCTGTCTTGCCACCTTCCTTGTCTTCTTCAAAGCCTGCCTCAAGGTCCTCTTTTTTGACCGTGCCTTTGGTCAAGCTTCTGCCCCTACCCTCCTTGCCCTCCAACACTTCTGATCCCAATCTCCTAGCTCAGGTCCAAATCCTTGACTGTCCAGTGACTTGGGGCATCCTCCCAATGTGAAAGGCTCTACACAAATGTAGTTTGTTATTGTAAACATGGAATAACTGTTTGTTTGAATTAGTGACCATCCTAAATTGAACCCCTTTGTCTCACTGTCATGCTTTGAAGGGGACTGATAGCAGACGTTTCAGCATTTTTATTGTTTGTTTCCAGATGCGAGTGTACTCATTGGGAATGACTCTGTACTGGGCTGCAGATTATCGGCTTCATGAATCACAGGTGAGAGTTGGCACACCAAGTATAATCAGCAAAGAAACTGGTAGATTGTGTGTCCACTGGAATGGCAAGTCTCAGACTGCACCAATTGTTTACACTTTTGCATCAGAAGGTTGTGGATTTGCTCCTTGGTCGGGCTTGAACTCACAGTTGGCATCAAATATGACACAGTCTTCTTGCTTTCTCTTGACGTGTAATTCAACATTCCAAATGCTGGTAACTGTGCTTATTGTGGATTTGTTTTACTATTGAATTAAATCTCCAAACAAGTGTTTCAGATTTCCAGCATCTGCAGTATTTTGCAGGGTTTTTTCTCTCCAAACAAGTTTGTTTTGAGTCGTTTTGTTCTTCTTGATAATAATCTTTGCATTTGATATACGCTATATCACATCCGTGATATAGCGTTGCAAAGCGCTTCGCAAAATATACTCTAAAGTGACTTGACTGCGTATTTATGAGTGAACTGCGGCACCCAATTGTGCACAGCAGTGTCAACCCCTTAATCCTTTCTATTGTATCCATGACAGCCAATCCAGCTCAGTGACCCATTGAACTACCTACTGCTGAACATGTGTGAGGACATAGCCTACAAGAGGGTGCCCTTGCAGACCATTCTGGACACCTGCAAAACCCACCAGCAAAGCTCAGGTCTCCCTACAGCAAGCACATACCTAAGGAAGCTCGTCAAAGAAGTCCTCGGAAGCAAAGCAGAGGTTGGTAAGCATTTGTGCCTCTTTCCCTGTTATACATTTATTCCTATTCAGCTGGTTGCATCCTGGCAGAACCCAGCCAGTTGAATTACCTCCAGTCTGGCTTGTTGCCCATTCCAGTCATCTCAGTTCACTGGACACTCTTATGCAAAATATCCGTTACGAATTTCACTTTGTCATTCACTGCATTACAATTAAAAACTCCAAACATGTTTCTCAGCTAGAGATTTTTTTCAAAATTTAATTGATTCTCAACAACTGCAAGGTCCCACCTGCCTTTTATTTAAGGTGGATGTCAAAGATAACGTAACGCTATTCAGATAGAGAAGGGAGCTTCTCCCAGTGTCCTGGTCAACAACTGTAACTGAGAGGACTTGGGCAGGGCAAAATCTTTGGCAACTTTCTTTCCTACACACGCCTCTGTTTACCTAGTAGTAAGTAGGAACCCCTTGTTAGTCAAATGGCGGACTGCTTTTCCAGGAGGTTATAATCCCTTCAAAACAATAAAATAATAATACAGTAAAAACCTGTTTATCTGTGACCTGATCAACCGCAACTTCTGTATAACTGGCACCTAAAAAAAAGGTCCGCATTCGATTAACCGGAATTTATCCGGCACAATGCATTTTTTAAAAAACAAAATTTTGTGTGTGTTTTCGGCCGAATATCCAGCACGCGCTTTAACCGGCATTGGCCAGGTCCTAAGGTTGCCGGATAAATGGGCTTTTACTGTAATTTGATCACTTAATTCAAGACTGTTTGTGGGACACTGCTGTGTGCATTTCACTTTACAATATATTCTGTGAAGCGCCTTGAGATGTCTCAAAGATGTAATAAGTCACTATATCAAGTGCAACAATTATTATTATTATTATTATGTAGTAGGAGGGGGACTGCACATCAGTCAGTGATTGCTACATTCACTGAACATTAGAAGGGGTTAAAACAGTGAATTAGTTCCGGTATCGACCGACGCACTAGAGCAATAAAACTAATTTTACAATATGGAACAACCTGTGAAAACGTCTCCTTCTTTGTTCCAATCCATCAGTGGGTGGTTGTGTTACTCTGTCAGTTGCCTTAACCTTGAACCACCTTGTACCTTGCTGGTTTACACCACCCACAACCTATTCAAGCCTCAACCACACCTTCCAAATTGTTCAAATGGGCAGATTCTCATGACTATCATGAGGCACACTACTCTGTATACGTCTATCTCAAAGCCACATTTGTGTCCTTGAGATAGGGAGGTGCTGGTTCAGATTGAGTGATCACGGCTGAAGATAAAAGCTCAGTACCAGACATAATCCACACCACTTATTAGTTCCCGCTGCACACACTGACCTGGTATAAATTCCAGGAGAGGGTGCGGAAAGGATGGAATTGTTTACAGCTTGGGTTGCCCTGACCGAAACTGAATACAATCACTTCAGAAACTCATGGTTTATAAAGGGTGCCTTTTACCTCCCACAAAACAAAACTCCTCCTAGTTTTATAATCTTAATTGATCAGCACTAGCAGTTCAAAGATATTCATTTAGGTAATGAAATTAAAACAGTATATATTGATCGTTTTATATATTCAAGGACACAACAATCCTTAGTTTTGATATAGCTTGATATAGTGGTGACCTGATGCCGAGCTTGGAGATTGCAATTCAAGATAGGAAATCTAAGGACTTCCACAGCGTTAAGTCCTGATAAACAGAAGTTGCAACAATAATGGGACTAGAAAAGATTAGAATGATTGTTTGGAGCTTGTAAGGGATAAGGGAGGAAAGTTCAACGGAGCAATGTCTAGAGTATTATAGTACCAATGGGATTGAGAAAAAGCAGAGCATTACAATGTTGCATATCAACTGTGATTGTGGAGGGTTTTGATCCCTGGAGCTCTACCCGTTTACTTCACTTTTAAAATAAAATTCCTTCTCTGCCAGATGACAGATGATATTTTGACTCCTGAGACGAACACAATTGCGAACAGAAGTATCTGGGTTTTGTATTAATATGTTTGCAGTAAAGAGATAGTGTACGACATGAGAAAGGAGCCTGCTCTTGTAACGCAATAAATCAATCTAATTGGTTGCAGACTTTGATGAAAGCCACACTCCGTCATTGAAATAGCCCACAGACACAGTGCTGTGAAGTGCCAAACTGCACTCAGCATTTCTTTGTCTTTTTAACCTCGGAAATAAATGTCTGATGCCAGATAAGGCCAGCTCTGTGCTGCTAATAAGTGCATATCCCCAGCAACTTCATTGGGATTCTTGCAGTGTCTCCTTGCAATTCAAGCCATGTACGTTCTTGTTGATAAACAACAATAACGTTCCTTATATTTGATCTAGTGCTTTACCACATTGTTGAACAGTCTGAAAGCATTTCACAGGATTTTTATTCGAAAGTGAAATGACTGTATGTTTGTGCTGTCGATCAGCTTGATCTTCAAAGGTGTACAATGCTGCATTGACCCTACGGATCCTCTCAAATAGCTCCCCTGAAAAGCTCAACTGATAAACGGCAGCAGCCAGAAAGGGAGTTAACCCCAATCTGTGCCGAGGTCCCCAAAATCAGCAGTAGGGGGCATGCCGCACTCAATGTCACCACAAAGGAAACTGGCTGAAAAGAATTCTCGCTGCTTACTATTTCAACACGTGGAGTCCTGAAGCTCAGTAGTTAGGGCACTCACCTCGCAAGCGGGACAACTGGGTTTGATTCCCGGTAGAGTAAATCCTTGGGCGAGTTTCCTTACACCACACGCCTGATAATAACCCCTCAACAAATAAAAAGTAATAAATTGGTCATTCGATCCACGGCTGCCCGGCTCACTCACTGCCAGCTGGTTCACTCTCTAGCTACCAGCCTGGCTCACTCCCAGGCCCTAGCGCAGTTGTACCCCCTTTCCACCCGCTGGCGAACGACGTAATAACGAACATCGCAACATTAAATTAATATATATTCCCAATGTATCAACAACTTAATAACGAAAAAAACGTTAACTGGGGCGACATTAAGCGGGGTCTACCTGTATTTCAGTGCCTTGGGACATCCTCCTGGCGTGAAAGGCATGATACAAGTGTAATTTTGTTGTTGTTGTATTCTGTGAAACGCTTTGAGAAGTCTAGATCAGGTGAAAAGCGCTATATCAAATAAAAGGATTATTATTATTATGAATGGGCCACAACTTCACAGGTAATCAGGCCTTCAGTTTATCATCTCGTCCAAAGGACAGACACTACCTTATTTTGAAGGAATAAATTGCTACAACACTTTCTCTAGGTTTACTTTTTCAATCTCACAGTTTGCGCAAATGTCATCTGGTCTCTTACTCATATGTCATGCTGAAAACAACATGTCTCATTCACATTCATTTCTTTATAAGATCACGTAGCACCTCACAGTAACACTCTCGCCATGATTTTGAGAAACATTGATCACACACAAACAAACAGCAGGATTTTAGGAGAGAAATACAAGAGCATTTCTTGGACTCTGCCAGCCCTCCTACTGTTACTGTACCCAATTCTTTTCTCACTTGTATATTTTGCTCTTTGGTAATTTCCAGTCCTCCTCTCCTGAAGGTAATTATTATTATTATCTTCTCCTTCATATACGTGAATATGCATTTTGTGTATTGCACCAAGATTATCTAGCTCAGCAAAGAACAGGGGTTGAATAGAGGAACTTCACAGTCCATATCGCGAAGCCAACTGACTAGTTATCTTCACTGTCTCACCAGGGGAGCTTGTTCCATTATTTTCAAAGTTACACTGGATAAATATCAGCGATGAAGTGCTGGAGGAGGACTGCTGATGTACCACAAGGTGCCATTAGCAGAAAAGCAAACACGGTCCATTAAGTAACACTCGCTCCCTGTTGTCTTGTTAATAAATACATAATCACTTGACATGTGCTGGGATGTGATACTCGGTGCAGTGCACAGCTTGTTGTTAGTGCCCTAGTAAAATGTGAGTGAATATTTGGTAACCCTGACCTTTGCTACTTGTGTACAGCCCACTGCGAACAACTCAGTCCATCAACATTTCAGGTGTAAATAAGTACCAGGTTTCAAATGTAAATCTTGCTCGAGGCTGGAAGGTTAGGAAAATGAACTTTCCTTATTGTTTCTAAAGGTCTTAAAGTGCTTCACAGTAAACAATCAAGTTTTGCAATTGTTTTTTTTGTAGGCAAACCACAGCTGCTAATTTGTGTACATTCATGTAATATCACAATTATCGTGTAATCAAGAGATCTCGTAGCACTTTGCTGGATTTACTGCAAAGTTGCTTGACTGTATTTTACGGTCAAAAATAGCATATTAGCAATGTCCCACAAACATGTAGGGAGCGACCAATTTTATTTGGGGGATTGTTGGCCAGGACACTGGGATCAACTCCCGATAAGTTCCCACAGACAGTTGTGAGGTGAACGACACATTTATCCAGAGGTCTGTTGGCCAGGAGGAACCCCATTCTCTTTTCGAATGGTGTCACGGGATTATCAACGGGCACCTGAACAGGGAGATGGTTTAGGGTCTCTGGTGCCTCTGACTAATGCAGTGTTCATCTCTGTATGATGCATCGATCGTGCTCTCAAGACCCTACACAGAAGCCGGAAACCACAAGTATTTGAACCAGTGGTGAGAATGCAGGTAACTAAACCAGGCTGATTCTCTAGGGCGGAAACGACTCTGAAGACATGTAACATTTTTCACAGTCGGGTAAACCCCGGCCTTTCCTCTTGTTAAACACAAATGTAGTTTTCCTTCAGAGATCTGATAACTGGACAGCTCAATATGGAGTGATGGTGTATACGTACGCTTGCAACCATAAGGCTTTGGCTGTCGAGGTTCAGAAGTGATTTTCTTGTCTCTGCAGACAGAGCAGGCACAGCTTGAGGACGGCAACTCAACCCAATCCGACCGGAGCCTGGTGATCAGGGAGAGGCTGCATCGTAAAACGCTCACCGATATGCCAGCTGTGATACGCAGGCAGAGCAGTCACCGAGGTAAACAGGCTGTGAACTCAGCCGACACGGTTAATACTTGTTGTGACCCCCTCAAACCTCTGGAGGGTGTCACCTGCGTGAACGAACAGGAGGTGTTATCACATTGTCGGTCTGTCAGTGAACGAACCAGAAATTGTAAAGGTAATAGGTACGCTCTCGAGTATGTGAAGGTATGTGAGGTGTGGTACTTGTCTAGCTGAAGCACACCCCTGAACATAAGCCCTCATGTACTGTTAACTCTACTAAAGTATTTTTACTGGTTTACAAGCTCTGTCCTGTTAACCATCTTATACACGTTTATAAGGTTTCCACCTAATCATCTCATTTTTAGGCTAAAGAGGATTGATTTTCCTAGCTTATCCTGCTCCCATTGAGTAATGGCTTCACTGCCCTGCTCATCACTGCCTCTGTACGATGGCAGCCAGAGCGGTACAATGATAGAGTGGCTTCACTGGAGCACTGTACACTCTTGAACATGATTTCAAAATGTAATGTTGTTGTTATTGGGATCTGAGCTCAACGGCTTTGGCAATGTCACCCGGCATCCTACTTCCTTTGTTTATTGCTACCTCCTACTATTTGGACATGGGGAGTGATGATCCTACCAATATCCCTTTGTCTCATTCATCTCTACCTGTGACAAGTTTAAAATCATCCTTGTCTTTCAGTCGTCACTCTGCGATAACACATTCCACATCCTGAGCACCCATTGTGTAGAGAAATATCTTCTAGTTTCTGTTAGCGCTGGGAAATTAAATACTGTACTTGGATTTTAGGCATTGTCTCAGCGTCAGTTACTCTTACTTATCTGCCCAAGCCATGTGCTTCCGAGTCCGTGTTCAGAAATGCCCCTCCTACAGCAGCAAAGTAATTGTTCCAGTTCTCAAACCAGTGTTCACACAGCCTACCTGAATCAGTGGAGTGCATAATTACAGGTAGCTTTTTGCTGTGGGGTGATGTCCATTCAAAACCCTAAATTGATGTCAGATCAGATTGATGTTGCCTGCAACTGAGAAGGGAGATTATACCATCCCTTTGGACTTGATCTCTTCCCTCTCCCTATCCTACCCTGAACCAGAAGTGACAAGGCTGGACGCCAATCAATTTTGCCACCCACTCCCCGTAGAGCTGCCTATCCAGGGTTTGTCCACACACTACATCGGTATAACAACCAGGTGTAAGAACAGTATGACATGAGGAGATGATAAATTAGGTTTTACAATGTGAGGGTACGTGAACATCCAACATCACCATGTTGATCAGCTTGCAACGTGAATGAAGCATGTTTACTGGTAGAAACATTTTAAATGAAGTTGCTTTTGTCTTGGCGGGTGTGGTGGTGGGGGGGGGGGCGTCTATGCGTGTGAAAAAAATAGCAGTGCAACCACCGCCAGAGCCGAATCAACCGTGAGCCTTTCAATGTCGTAATCAATACCGTGAGATCTGCGGTTGACTGCGCATTGATCGCCTTGTGTACATTCTGGAATTATTGATTGCGATCTGATCCGCTTATCGATTGGCTTTCCTATCTGCTGAATTTTGCATGCTTTTTATCAAATGCTTGAAACTGATTGCTTACAGGAGTAAGCAAATAACTGGGGGGGGGATCAAGGGTCATTATGATCATAGCAACAACAAATTACATTTTTATAGCACTTTCACGTCGGGAGGACATCCCAAGGTGCTGGGGCTTAATATAATAATAATAATGTGAGCGATTGCTCAGCTCTTATGGTGTCTGACTGCTTAGATTTAATTCCGTGAGCCAATATGTGGCAGTTTCTTTGTCAACAGCTTTTGAATTGACACAAACCATTTTTGTACTGATCTTTTCAGGAGAGAACAGGACCACAGAAGCAGGCATTGATTTATGGTTCTGCGACAAGTCCCATAGTTACCAGGCATCTTCTCAGTCAGGGTCTGTCACCAAGGGCAGCAGCAGAGACTATGTCCAACGAAACGGCGGCGCCACACCCTTTGCTGTGGTTCCAGACGCCAATGGGAACTACACCGTTTCTAAGCCTCTCATGGGAATTTCTTCCTATAGTCAGTACTTATCAAGGTCTAGGGAGTTCCCAGATTGTAGATCAGACCAGCCAATTCTGGGCAGGAAAGCAATCCACAGTTCCTCAGAAGCCTGCATCCCAACAGCGGTAGGTGTGTCTGGAAGAGGCAGGGAGAAGCAAAGCAAACTCCAGGCCATGGAAGATGCCTTATTTTCAGAGAGTAAGTGGAACTCAGTGAAGCTTTATGAGCAAGTTGGTCCCTCCATACAAGTATGATGCACATATATGATTGTTGCGTATTGCCAGTATGAAACATATACGTGTAATTACTTTAATTATATTTGCTGTAGATTGGTGAAATGTTATTGAGTTGGTTAGTATACTGTTGTATTAATATGTATTTAAAGTGTACTGTAAAGTGATAGATATATATGAAATATACTGCAAAGTGAATTGACTATATAGTATTTTTTATGTGTTCTGAGCTCAAAATTATCCAGTCATTTCACTTTACAGTTTATTCTGTGAAGTGTTTTGAAACAGCTCCAAACAATAAAGCATTATATCAAATGCAAGAATATATTTTTGCATCGGGTGTAATTCTCACAGTGAACATGATTGTGGAGTCCTATAGCTCAGTGGATAGAGCACTTGCCTCACAAGCGTGAGACCCGGGTTCGATTCCCAGCAGGGCAAAATTTTGGGCAAGTTTCCTTACATGCCTTGGTTTACTTAGTGGTAAGTCAGAACCTGGTTGTTAGTTGATAATAATCCCTGTAAAATAAAACAATAATGAATTGGCACTTCATTCCATGACTGTTTGAGGGACACTGCTGTGCACAATTGGCTGCTGCTTTTCGCCCACGAATATACAGTCAATTCACAGTGTCGTATATTCTGTGAAACGCTTTCAGATGTCTAGAAGACGTGAAAAGCGCTATGTCACATGCAAGGACCTATAATTTTATTTATGAACGACAACTTCATCTGGGTGTAGAGAAACTCTAGATTTATTGGAGGCTGGTTTCCAGCCCTCTTCAAAGCTAGGCTCGTGTCTCATTAGGATTTATTACAGATATTGAAATGGGTTTCTCCAGATTGTGTAAACTCCGTCCTTTCTGTCCGCTCGTCTGCTTTTGCCTTTGATATTTGAAAAATATTGGGCGATAGATGCAAACCAATGCGCCTTTGTTTATGTCGAGGGATTATTACTACCGGAAAGAATACCACAAGAGGTCAGTGTTTCTGGTGGTGCTGCTCTTTGAACATGGGGCTGTGCTTCACAAGGCCCACATTCTGTAAAATTTGCCTCTTGATAAAACCATTGACCTTCTTCGCCTCTCATACTCTACCCCCACTCACTCCGTGCCTGAAATAACAACACTGTTATGGCAGGGCCATTATTTATGGTGCTGAACCAATTGCACTCCTTTTCCACAGCTCAGATGCCTCAAAGCGTTCCTTAAATATTGAGATAAAGCAGCAGCCATCACTGAGTCAACCATTTAAAATCCGCACCTCCCACAGGAGCAATTATAATGGTGAGGTATTGCAACTGAACTGTAATCATTGTCTTACATGACCTTGTGGGGCAGTTTCCTGGTTGCAGAATCTCCAGCAGTTTAAAACCATCCACACATGGCAGCCAATTACACACAGCTGAGTACCACAGTTGTAGATTAAGTGTTGAGGGTATGCTGCATTGTTGGGGGGGGCCGTCCTTCAGATGAGATGTTAAACCCAGGTCCCCTCTGCCTGTTCATGTGGACGTTAAGAATCCCTCTTCAAAAAGAGAAGGGAGTTTCTCTCAGTGTTCTGGCCAACAATCTGCCAAATAAACTCACTCACAAAATACACAGGCAATCCATTTTACAGCATACTGTACTTTGGAAAGTGCTTTGAGACGTTTCGGCAACGTGATAAGGCGCTAAATCAAGCAAGATAGGACAGTACGCGAGTGAGTTTTAGTGTTGCGAAACCTGCGGGTTCCTTCGCACTCGGTTTACACTGGAGCAGGTTTACAAACACTGCTTCAAGGGGAAAAAAAAGTCACTTGTTATTAAAAGCGACGCTGCAGCCAAATCCTTCCAAGTAATCCTCTGTCACCCTGAGACAAAGTAATCCTTGCGTTTGACTCAGCGCCTATAGTGTCAGAATGCATACAAATGCTTTGCTAGGAATTGCTGTTAAGTGTTGCAACAATGTATTTGTAGTCAAATGCGGCCGATTAGCTGAACCTAGCGAGATCCCCAACCAAAGCCATGGTTTGGTTGGGACTAACCACTTTAAATGGAGGGTTACTGCTTGGGGAAGAGAAAAATACCACTTTGGATGCAACTTCACTCCATGGACCATTTCCATCCAAATACAATAGGTGTTGTTTGTGGGACATTGCTGTTGCCAAACTGGCTGCTGCATTTGGCCCACAAAATACACAGTCACTGCACATTGCGGTATATCCTGCAAAGTTCATTGAGACATCTTAACAATGTGATAAATCCAATGTTAATTATTATTATTTTCTTGCCTCCTTTTTAAAATCCAAGAAGGTGTTCAACCCACACCAATCTTGCTGTATTGATGTCTATGTTCCAGCTTTATTATCAGAGACAGTTGGTTTAATGTTGCTGATCGACAGCTGGAAACGTAGGAAGCGGCCTGTATCAGTTTTAGCAGAAGCTCCTGTGGGATTGCCTAGTTTTGAGGAAGTGCAGTCATTTGTAGGTCAAGGCCCCGCATGGGAAAGTGAGCATTCCCCTCGTGACAAGGTCAAGCTCCCGAGACTCCCTTTTCTGCTGTCAAATTGAAACCGAGACTTTTAAAGTGCAATCAATTCAGTGCACAGGCAAAGTTTAAATGCTTTCTTGACTTCAAGATATCGATTTCCATTGATCAGTGGGAGCATCTTATTCCCTATTTTTCACTAAAAAACACAAGATTTGTTTCCCTGCTCTAGAATTTCACTGTAAGTGGGTCATCATTTCACTGTAACAGGAGACTTCCATTCAGCTATATGAAGAAAGCGTAGATTGGGAAAATGGTGCTTTATGAAGGCTCATCTCAGATGAGTTCTAAGAGATCTGTCAAGGTCATGTCTAGATCAGCAGTCCACAACTATCTGTTCTGTAACAGTATGGATGCACGTATTCATACAAATAATTATCCATACATTTGATATAGTGCCCTTTGAGCCCGGGGATGCCTCAAAGCTTTTCATGGGATTTTAACATATTCCAGGAAAAAAATTAGTGAAAACTAAAATCAAGCTTTGTATATAATGTAACAACTTGGAATGTGTTCAGAAACCGAAGAGCACAAATCTATGTGCTTCAGGTGACATGAACATACTGCTTGACGCTCTCTGTCACTATTTCAGCTGGATTGCATTCCAGCATCATATGCATGTTGATTGAATGAGCAGCAGTTGATATCATCTTTCGTGCAAAGTGACAAACCAGTAGTTTAGCGAGAATGGTTGGCACTCTGGAGCAGATCCCTGAGCCTGCTGACTAGCAAAGGGAGCTTAACTGTTATTACAGCTCAACGGATTAGTGCGACAAGGGCTGAACACAAACACTTTGCAGGTGGACTGAAGCTCTTTGCAAGGGACAGCAACAGAGTGGCTCTGCAGAGAGCACCTCACTGTTGCGACAATTGCATAAACAAGGTGAGCTTCTTGTTTACGGAGAATGGAGTTAGACTAGTCAGAATTACAGCATTGAAACAGGCCATTTGGCCCCCATTGAGCTGTTGTCAGCTCCTGTACTATCACTGTGTACTCCAAACCTATCTCCTACTCTTTCTCTGTGACCCTTGAAATACTGTTCAGATACGTTTCTGATTTCTCTACTAAAATGTTGGTATCTGCTTTCGCACTCGAGTTGCTGCAAAACATAGCATGTTTTAATCATCATGTCTGAAGGCAGGGGGAGAATAATTCTAACCTGCCCTGGCCGCTTTAAATCTTTGAGCGCCAATCCTGAATTCATGGCTTCTTATATTACAGCTGTGTTGCTTTTCAAATGTTTTTTCTATTTACAGTAAAAAAAAACTTCAAAAAAGCCTTCTGCAGAATTAAGTGCATGGTGAAGAACCAGTGACGTCTCATTTCTTTTAATAGCAAGTGACGTGGCTTTGTAATTAATTGGATTATGCTTTCAGAGAGTTGGCATCAGCAAGTAGGCTGGACAGCACAAGACAGGAGTTCACCAGCCAGTGGCTATCAGCTCTGCACAGACAGGTAAAGCCGCTTCAAAGCTAAAATGTTTCAATCCTGGCTCGGCAGAGGTTTTCTTATATTCCCTTTTCATTAGAGATAAAGAGGCAAACAAGAACATCTTGTATGAGTTTAAATAAAAACCAATTTTTAAAAAATGGTTTTTCGTTTGGTTTGCACTCGTTTCGGTGCAAACTGCATTATCATGTCTTTAAGACTTCCCAAAGCGTTTCGCAGAATATTTCAATGACTTGATAAGGTGCTAAATCAAATACAAGGATTAGAATTATTATTATGTCTGAGCTGAAGGATGTCATTGCCAATAATGCAGCACTTCCCCCAGTGCTGTACTGGAGCACTACATCAAATTGAATGATGAGCACAAGCTCTGACACGGGGGCTGCATTCATTCACAATCTTCTGCCCAGAGGCAAGAAAGGATGTTACCTACTGAGCTAAATTCTTGCCTTGCAAAAAAAAGAGACATCTCACTGAGAGAAACACCACGAGGTGTACTTTACAGAAATGTTCTAAGTAGAATGTTTGACGGAAGTGACTAATCCAATTTCATGAGGGCTGAATGTGAAGACTGAGGCTCAGACCAGGCATGTGTTATGCATGCAGAGTTTATTTCCAGCGCCTTTGGATGTCCACCCAACGTGAAAGGGGCTTTACAAATCAAATTTTATTGTTTTTATTTTTAAAAAGTGATTGCATGCATGCGTGCCAATGTTCCGAATGGCTGACTGTGAGTTTGAGTGTGATTGTGTGCGTGTATGTGTGTGTCCATGTGTGTGGGTGTGTACATGAGCAGGACAACAGGATATTGAATTGAAACGGCAGGCATGAACGTAAAACAGTAATTAGACTTGATTCTAATCCAGACAAAAATAAATCACCGGCAACCTTTTACTGATAGAATGCCATGGTATGAAACATGTCGGACTAAACAGTACAAGTCCAAGTGAAGTCCTGTAGCTCAGTGATTAGAACACTTCCCTTGCAAACAAGACATCTGGATTCGATACCCGGGAGGGCAAAACCTTGGGCAAGTTTCCTTACTCCACACGACTGATAATAATTTTTCCAAAATAAATAAATAAATTGGTCACTGCAATCCACACCTGTTTGTGGGCCTCTGCCGTGCACAATTGGCTGCTGTGTTTCGCCCACAAAATATACAGTCAATTCACTTGACAGTATATTCTGTGAAGTGCTTTGAAATGTCTAGAATATGTGAAAAGCACTATATCATCTGCAAGGATTATTATTACTATGGAATGTGAACAGTACCAGGCATCTGGTTTCAATTTGAGTTCTGTAAACTGGAATATAAATTTTGTTGTAAATTATCCATAATATTTGTATAATATTGAATGTCAGACCGTGTACCTGACATGTGAAGAAACCCATCAGCAAGCTTAGGAGATGTAAACCAGATAGAGTGCAATGTATGAATCCCACCTTCACATGGAAATTCCATTGTCTGGAATGCGCACTCCCTCCCTGGAGACATGCAATCTGCTGACCTAATTCCAGAGTATAAAGCGGGGCTTGGTAGCCCCAGAGTTTGAGTTGTGATTCTGATAGAGTAGAACCAGCTAAAACTGCACAGCATGCCTTTCAGAACAGTATCTCACAAGCTTTACACTCTTGTCCAGCTAGGACGTTATTTGATGTGTGACATGCCATAAAATTTCATGTTCTTCTATTAAAATGAAGAGATTTCTCAGACATGAAAGACACTAAGTAAAGTGTAAGTTGTTGTTGAAGGGATTTCTTTTGTTCAAAAGGTCTGTAAGTGGTAGTCTAAGTACTAACTCCAGCGAGATCCAGCAGGAGAGCGAGTCTTCAAATTTGCCAAGATATGGACCTCATCAAACTCGAACCTTGAGTGATGGAGTGAATTCCGCCCAGAGATACGTGCCCATCATCAGTGCACCACACCGAAAGGGGAAGGTACGATACCATTTGACCTTCGGCTTGAAGCATGGAACATTAGCTACTGAAATAAAGATATACATGTATGTGTATGTACATGTATGTGGAGTCCTGTAGCATATTGGTTAACGCACTGGAAGCGGAAGAAGCCGGGTTTGATTCCCAGCAAGGGCCAAACCTTAGCCAAATTTCCACCCTCCATCACTTCGATTTACTTAGTATTAAGCAACATCTACTGTAGGCTCGCCACATCTAGGCTTGTCACATCTAGGCTCGACTATGGGAATTCTCTCCTCGTCAGCCTTCCCAGCTCCTCCCTTCACAGGCTGCAGAACATTCAGAATTCTGCAGCTCATATACTTTCCCACACTAGGCTCCGTGACTACATCACTCCCACCCTCGCCCGTCTCCACTGGCTCCCCATCACCCAGAAGATCCTCGTCCTCACCTTCAAGGTCATTCATGGCCTTGTCCGCACCTATCTCTCTGACCTGCTGTCTCCCTATCAGCCTGCTCGCCCACTCCATTTAGCAGACTCAGGCCTGCTCCCCGTCCACCGCCCTAACCGCCCAACCATTTCAGTCTCTCTGCTCCAACACTGTGGAACTCCATCCTGCAGCTCCTCTGCCTTGCTTCCTCCCTTTCCTCTTTCAAGGCCGGTCTGAAGACCTTCCTCTTCGACCGTGCCTTCGGCTCCCCCACTAACTCTTCCCTCTCTCCTTCCCCCTACCCTGACCATCCCACCTCGCTCGGGTCCCGACCTGACTGTTCAGCACTTTGGGACGTCCTCCCGACGTGAAAGTTGCTTTACAAGTGCAATTTTGTTGTTGTTGTTGTATTAAGTAGGAATTCAGTTGTTAGTCGATTGGCAGATTGCTATCCAGGGTAATAATGCCTCCGAAAAAAATGTGGTCACTCAATCCGTGACTGTTTGTGGGACACTGCTGTGCACATTTGGCTTCTGTGTTTCGCTCACAAAATGCACAGTCAATCTACTTTGCAATCTACCCTGTTAAGCACTTTGACATTTCTCATCGACATGATAAGGTGTTGTATCAAATACAAGGAATACTGTATCATTATTATTTTAATATAATATCTCTGAGTTGCTTCGCTCTCCTCTGCACATTCTTCATGAGATTTCCATTTCAATGAGGCAACAGAAGGAGAATGGACTCCTAATGTGACCGAGTCCAGTATCTATACTGGAAGATACCATTTCTCTCCTACACACCAATACAATGCCAGCATCCATATCAGGATAGTGACAAACGGTGCAAGGGGACACATAAAACCACACATCACAATGTGATTCATCTCAAATGGCAATGGGGTGAAAGGACCCATATGCTTTCAGTGCAGCATTTGGGAATTTGAAACACTTGAAAGTATGTTACCACCTGCAAAATATAATCACTACACTTTACAGTGAACATCGGTGAAGTCAAAACCTACAAAGTGCTTTGAGACGTCCTTCTGACATGAAATGCTTGCTATCAAATACAAGCATTGTTATTATAATTGGAGAGTTGTTCAGATGGGACTGAATTGATTGCTCTTCCAAAGAGCCAGCACAATGGA
Source organism: Hydrolagus colliei (assembly GCA_035084275.1). Classification (NCBI taxonomy): domain Eukaryota; kingdom Metazoa; phylum Chordata; class Chondrichthyes; order Chimaeriformes; family Chimaeridae; genus Hydrolagus; species Hydrolagus colliei. Next base: position 18,727,566 of record CM068748.1, read on the forward strand.
CCGAACGACCAGCTTCTGTGATATAAATTTCTTTGCCATCAGTAGTTGAGCTGCTTTAGGATTCCCAAAGCAGGGTCCCAGAGGGCATTCCCTGTTCTCTTGTTATTGGGTTGGCTTTCAATTCCAACCACCTAATCTCATCCCACCATTTTCTTTTTCCATCAGCATTTAGGACCAGAGTTCATCAGAATGGCTGGAGATCCTGCAGTTCCCCTGGATTTGCCTGGCTCCATTGTGGTAAGGATGGACTATTGATACATTGCATAGCTGTGCAAGGCTAACTGTACATCAGCAGCATGTCTCCCAATTCTAATCAATCTTAAATTTTAAAGCAAAATGGTTTTAGAGGCTGAGACGAAGAGAATTTGCCGCTAACAATGTGCTTAGATAAGCATTACAAATTTTCTTATGAAATACCAAATTAAAATATTGGACACTTGAGTGGCCTTGAATTCCAAGCAGTCTTTGCTGGTGAGAGCGTTTCACCTCAAAATTTAAGATGGTGCAGAATTGAAGTTGGTATTCTTCACTTATGAAAAGAGAAGAGTCCCTGCGGGTTTCCTGGACAGCAATTCCCTGAATTAAAATTGTTCACTCACTTCATGGCTGTTTGTGGGACATTGCTCTACGTAAATTGATTGCCACGCTTGTGCATCAAATACACAGTCATTACACTTTAAGGTATATTCTGTGAAGCACTTTGATGTGTCCTCCTGACGTGAAAGGCACTATAACAAATGCAAAGATTATTATATTGCATGCTCTGAGACATTTATTCACAGTGTTCCAAGATACTATCCTCCTTGAAGGACACTGTGTAACTGCAGATTGTTGGCTGAAAAGTGAAAGCCTCCCTTCCCTTCTGCTTTGCAGGGTAAGAGAGGCAAAGTGCACCTGTTGCCCAGAGAGCTCAGTGTGGTCATGCCCAATGGGCGGTGCCTGGAAATCAAGTGTGATGCCAAGTCAAAGGGCAGCGATGTGTTCAATATGGTCGTGGCCTCCACTAACCTGGTGGAACACTTCTACTTTGGACTCGCTTACCTGAAAGGTAAGTTTCAGCAAAACATTTACGAAGCTCCCAAAGCCAACTCACCGTGAAAAGCCATGAGTAACTTGTGTTTAGTCCTTCAGGTCATTCTTGGCCAGGACACCAGGAAAAACTCCCTTCTGTTTCTGAGTATTACCATGAGTGGTGCTATATGAAGTGATTATAAAAAACCTTTTTTGGCATCTTCTATAGGTTCAGCTGTGCTGCCTCCTGGGCACAGGTTTGTGCCAGTCTGTGAAGATTTGGCCTGTGTCCAATAAGACAATTGAATTTCATGGCTGGTAGAGTGCATCTGGCAGGAGCTAATCAGCCCAGATGGGGTGCCATGATAGCATTGGTACTGCAGAGACCATCCATGAGTTATTTCCTTCCAATGTAGGAATTAAAGAACTACAGGACTTTTTCTTCAACTGCTTCACACAAGTGAATAGCTGGAAATTAGGTGAACGTTTATTACTGGAGGCACACATGACACCAAGGACCTCCCCAAAATCCACTAAGGCTAGAGCATAATCAATTTTGATGGTAGGGAGGGTATATAGATGCTAGTTGGTGATGAATTTAGGTCAAAGCAACCGAGAAGTGAACTTGTTAATATAAATAGCAGCCTGCGGTTGTATTGTTGGAAAACTGCTCAAAGCTATTTATAAAGATGGAGTGGGAGATTGGGAGGATGGGCGAAACGGTGGGAGGGAGGAGAGATTGATAGCCGAAGGGGAGGTCAAAATGATAAGTTTTTTGATTGGTTTCAAAACACACAGGGAGAGCGAGAGGGAGGGGCTTCCAGAGAAAGCATAGATGGTGGGGATGGTTGGATCTTAGATTAATAATAAATTTATAGACTGTATTTTGTGGACATTTTTCTGAAGTTAACCCATTTTACAATATATTCTATGAAGCACTTTGAGACGTCTCAACGACGTGATAAGGAAGTATATCAAATGCAAGGATTATAATTACTATTAGCCAGATTATTAGAGTGGAGGGAATGGAGAGTTGCAGTGGGACCTACATGCACACTGAATCACAAGGCAGACATGTCCTAACTTTGTGACTTAATTGATAAAAGGATGATTGGTACATAAATAATAAACTCAATGGGAAACACATTAGGTTACTGGCAGAAAGTGCTGGTTACAACTTTGTGTTATACAGGATCATGTTTTCTGACATGAAAGGTGCTATACAAGTGTAATTTTACGAGAATTACTTTGACGCGAGAACACAAGCACATGACCCAAGATCACCACAGATCCCTGTGCTGGTCCCAACAACAATTTGCATTTGTGTAGAGTCCTTCACACCTGGCAGCATCTCGGAGAGTTTAAAGAGTGAACCCCCATGAAGATGATCGCTATTGTATTTTACAGAGAAGGAGTTCTTCTTCATCGACCATGAGACCAAGCTGCATAAAGTGGCACCGGAGGGGTGGAAGGATCAGTCAAAGAAGAAGTCGATAATCGTCAACTTCACGCTTTTTCTCAGAATAAAGTTCTTTGTTGAGAACTTCAGCTTAATTCAGTAAGTTACCTGCACAAAACTTGATCAGTTGGCAAGTTGATGGAGTCAACTCAATGGTTAGAGCCCTCGCAAGAAACCTGGGTTTGATTCCAGGCCAAGGCAAAACCATGGGCAAGTTTCCTTACTCCACCCACCAGATAATAATCCGTTGAAAAAACACAATAATAAATTGGTTATTTCAATCCACGACTGTTTGTGGGACACTGCTGTGCGTAATTGGCTTCCGCGTTTTGCCCACACATTACTTTACAGTATATTCTCTGAAGCACTTTGAGATGTCTAGAAGACGTGAAAAGTGCTATATCAAATATAAGGATTTTTAATATTATTAAGTCGAAAAACACCATTTACAAAATGTGTCAGGCTCTGGACTGTTATTGTCATCAAATGAAGCATACTGATTGTCAGAGTAAGGCATTCATCTCATGAAACCTGTGAAATTATGAAAGACCCTTTGATCGATGAACCCACACTCCCTCTGCAGGCCATGTCCAAAAACATGCTCTATCCAACCAACCAATTCAGTTGATCAAGCCAATGCTCTGCAGGTTAGCAATGCAAGAAGACATAGTTCCGTGAAATTTATTGTGAACTCCCACGGTAATGCAGCAAAGACCCGTAACCCCAATATTAGGTCACATCTTATTCCCTGATATAGGTTATTCACAATAAACCATCAGTCACCATGCCCCTCCCTCACCTCTGGAACTCTCTGTCACCAACCCTCAACCTCACCGACTCTCTACTTGTTATTAAATCCCAGGGAGATGGAGGGGTAAAAGGATATAAAAAGTGAGATTTATGAGGTTCTAATAAGATTTGCTCCTGGAGAGTGAGATTACTGATAGTAACAGGATGTATATCACAGTAAATTTGCTGAAATCATTCGGTGGATTGTGGAGTTCCTGCCAATCTGTTCTTCCCCACCATCTGGCAAGATTCCTTGTTCACAATAATAAATAATCCTTGTGTTTGATATAGTGCCTTATCATGTTGTTGAGATGCCTCAAAGCACTTCATATACAGTAAAGTAGATTGACTGTGTAATTTGTAGACAAAACCATTTTTATACAGTGACTTTGAATGCCTATGAGTTGAGCACAGTTTGGCCAGACTCCACAAGCTCAATTTTAGGCCCTGTGTGCCATTGTATTGCAATGCTTATGAATACATCATATTGACAGTAAAGCTCCATGAAGCGCTTTGAGACGTTTCGACCTTATAGATTGCTGTATCATAATGCAACGATTAACATGGGAACGCAGCAGAATGGCATCACCTCACACAAATCATCGTGTATGATTTGGACGTTGATTTCAGGCATGGCCTCACCAGACATCAGTACTACCTGCAGCTGAGGAAAGACATCCTGGAAGAGCGTCTGTACTGCAGCGACGAGATCTCATTACAGCTCGGCGCCCTGGCACTGCAGGCGGAGTATGGAGACTATGTGCCAGAGGTACGTCTGCGCCATAACAACAAAAAGGAATCCTGCGGCATATTGGTTAGAGTATTCTAATGCCAGAGAACCCGTGTTCAATTCCCGGGCAGGGCAAAACCTTAGGCAAGTTTCCCTACTCCAAACTCTGTTCACCTGGCAGTCAGTCACAACCTGGCTGCTATTCGATTAGCTGATCCGTTTCTGGGGGAAAAGTCCCTCCAAAATAAACATATAATAATTTGGTCACTCAATCCACTTCAGTTGTGAGACACTGCTGTACTGTATCACAGTTTCAAGTTATCCTTAAATTAGTCCAATATCCTTGCCTCAACATCCTTCTTGGTAATCCTGGTTCCAGCTATTAATTACCCTCTTAGATAATAAATACTTCCTGGTGTCTGTCCTGAATCTGCCCTTTGCTATCCTGAACCCGTATCCTCTTGTTCAGCTACCATGTTATTATGACTTTGTCAATCCCATTTGAAATCTTATACATTTGTATATGGCCCCTCAGAGACATTCCTTTCTAGTCCAAAGAGCCCTAGTTTAATAGCAAGAAGAATCGTGGCATTTGATATAGTGCCTTGTCATTGTCAGGAGGATGTCTTAAAGCACCATATGCAGCAAAGTGTATTGATTGTATATTTTGAGGGTGAACAATTAGCTTGTCTTATTGTTCTTATTCCTCAAAGTATCTTTGTCTTTTTCCTCTGAGCTGTCTCTAAGGCCTGAGCAGCTTCCTCGTGTATGTCAACCAGGGCAGCCCCCATGTGTTGTGGAGCAATGTACACTGTACTCAGGCACAGCATGCAGGTCACTGAATGTCAGCCTGGTAAAGGAAATCCAATTTTATTATTACACCTTGAACTTTTATTTTCCTGACTTCTGGCCTCACTCACAGGAGATTGCAACCTACTGGAGGGAGAAATGACAGGAAAAACATTCTCCGCTAGTGACTCCAGAACTAAAATATGATTGGACTTCCAAATTTGATTTACACTGGCCATGTGCGAAATGTGATTATGTACAGCTGATGTCCAGTTATACACCACCAAGCCTGTACCATTATCCTCCGGCACAAATAAATCACCTGAGTGTTATCATTTATCTCCTGTAAAATGTTGCAATGCAGTTTAATGAATAGTGTTGAGTGCTATATGCTCTCTGCGGATACTTTGCAATCTTTTGTACCAGGAGTTCCTCTGATAACAAGAGATGTTCAGTAACACACACACACACACACACACACAGACAGACAGACAGACAGACAGACAGACAGACAGACAGACAGACGTATATTGTATTAAATCTACAGCGTGTGTTGAGTTAGCTTACATCAGCTGAATCATTTATGAAGTTGGAATAATTGGCCTCAGTCTCCCTGGGCTTATGGAGGGAAAAAACGCCCAAGGAGTCGACATTGACACCTGAATCCCTTTAGTTAGTATCAGCCTGTTGGTAGCACACTTGACTCAGAGTCAGAATGAATCTTAGAGGGACTTCAAGCTCATAGTCTTATATGACCAATACAACTTATGCAAGTTTTACTGAAACTACAAAGTGGAGTGGCTGTATGGTTTGTAGGTGAATGTGACAGCCAGTTTTGCACCCAGTAATGTCCCACTTGGTTGCCATGAAGTGAATGACCAATTGTATTTGGGGGAGGCTCCTGTCCTTACGACCCCCCCCACCACTGGATGTGATAGTCGCTGTATAAATATAAATATTGTTGCTGTATCTGTGCAAAACACAGATTGGAGCTGATAAAAATCAAGTGAATTCCCTCCATTCAGGTGCACATCAAGAATTATTTCCGGATTGAGCACTATATCCCTTCCAGTGTCATGGAAAAGATGGCTATTACCTGCATAAAGGAGGAACTGCCCAGACTTCACGCCACTTACTTTGGTCTGTGTGAGGAAGAGGCAGAGCTGGAGTACCTGAAGGTATAGTTCATATGTTTTACGTTGTTCTACAGTCTTATCTCCTCCACACCCATCCATTCCCTCTTCTTTTTCAGTCTGTTGCCTGTCCCTCACTCTCTCCGTCCCAGCATTGTAATGCTTCAAAACATTTTAACCTTATTCCTTAAACAAGGAAGGTAGCATATTTGTGAATTTTGACTCCCCCCAAAAAAACCTGAGCGTTACAAATGTGAAGTAACAACAGCAAGGTAGTAATTGCAGGATGGAGCGAGAAGGGGCAGGGCTGGGGAGTGGAGATAGCAGGTCTGCTAGTTGTCTGAATGAGGAATCATGCCAAAGAACATCCAAATCAGACAGAGGTCTATGCATAGGTGCCATCTACACATGGAAATTTCCTTTCGTCTGGAATGAAGTGGCCAGTCTTTCCTTGGAGGGAGTTTTTAACTGAATAAAAACACATATCTTGTTGTCAAGTGCACTGCAGGATTCCCACTGTTTGTCTTGCTAGGACCACCCAACTAGGTAGGGCTTTGACTTCCAGGGTTAACAAGCGCCAAATGGGAAAAATCCCTGCATGACTGTGCACAGTAATTTGAAGATACAAATAGATTAATGTTCCAGGCACAGTTCTTCTAATGAAAAATCACATCACACTCAACCTTTTGCTTTGAGTTGCTCTTAGCGATGTTGTGCATTTCCAGCATCCTCTGGTTTTGTCCCTGGGCCTGACATCATTATGAGTCTAATTTTCGTTAGCTCAGTGCTTCGCTTCCATTTGCAGGTTACCCAGCAGCTCCCAGAGTATGGCGTGCTGTTCCATCGTGTGGCCCGGGACAAGAAGGTGGTAGGGGGAGACATCGTGCTGGGGATCTGCGCCAAGGGAATAATGGTGTACGAGGTGAAAAACACGACCAGAATTGCGAGCTTACGCTTCCAGTGGCGTGAAACTGAAAGGATCAGTTTTAACGTAAGTGGAACTCCTGTTTTATCACAGACCACAACAGGTTTTCTTTCATTGCTAGTCCAGTGAGGGCCACCCTACCCCGTTAGGACTTTGGCTTGCAGGATTATCAGGAGCTGAATGGGATGAGCCCCTGCTTCCAGTGACTGATCTGCCCTTCCAAGTTCTGCCAATGAGCCACGCTGGCTTTGCTGTAATCAACAGTGCCCTGGAATACTGTGGATCTGTCTGGCTCAGGAACCGGACTGCTGAACATTGCCACAGAAGGCTGGCTTGATTCTGACATTCTATTGATAGGCATGTCAATTTGAAGACAGCTCAGCTCCAAGGAAATGCCACTTACCTCTCCTCCTCCCAGGAGAACAGTCACTAATTGGTTGTGACAAGTGGAATAACTGTAACTACAGTAAAAATCTGATCTGTGTAAATCATATAATCGCCTAAGTCATACATCTGTTCAAGTCATGTTCAATAGTTTAACATAACTCATACTTTACGTAGATCATATTAAATGTATGGTCCCAGCGGATATGACTTATGTGATTTACTGTAATCCCATCTGTTGGAGTCTTAACACACTCATCACCGAGGTGGCTCAATCCACACTCAATGTGGAGCCACTCCTGTTCAGGAGTATGCTATTATTCCATTTCTCAGTGCTGTAAATGCTAATACAGCAATTCATCACTGAGCCCAATCCAAATATCCCCCTCTAAGCTCTTTAAATGGATTTAAAATGTTGTGTTATTGTATATATTCACAGCCCTGGCCTCCATCAGGGGCAATGATGAAGTATCAATCTCCAGCTAATTTGTTCAATGTGCATTTATACTGTATCTTGCTCTTTTAGTAATTATGCTTAAGAAAAAATGACAAGAAAATCAATATAGATTATAGTACTCTATTATCCTGAGGTCAAGAAGAAACCAGGTGACAGAGTGTTTTTTGTGATGGACACTGTTTGAAACCCATTAAAGCCGCACATCTTACCAATCACATAGCAATGTGTCGGTCTGGCTGAGTTGGTAGCCCTCTAAGCTCTCACTCCTCAGGTTGGGAGTCCTCATTCAGCCCTAAAACTCTGAAAACTCTCCCTCAATCCCTCCGCCCCCCTTTTTAAAAAACAATTGGCCTGTATGTATTCAATTCCCTTTTGGACATAGTAGTGCTATCCCACCGTACAACCTCACCCCCGCCCCCTTATGATTGGATTTGTGTTTCATTCCAGAGGAAAAAGTTCACTCTACAGAGCAGTTCAGATGGGAAGAAGCACATCTTTGTCACGGACAGCCCCAGGACCTGCAAATACCTCATTGAGCTGTGCTCAGCCCAGCACAAATTCCAGATGCAGATGAACTCCCGGCAACTGAGCCAAGCGGCCTTCGCTGCTGGTGAGTATGGAGTTTCAAATTTATCATGATCTTTGTCGCATAAATGAAGATTTTGCAGAAATTTAGGAAATACAAAATTTAGATTTGATCTGAAAACTGGGTAAATTACAGTCAACTAAAGTTTGAGGTAGGGATTATTACCAGGAGAAACTCACTTCTCTTTCCAAATAGTGCCATGGGATTCATGGCAGATGGGACCTTGGTTTAACGCCTCATCTAACATGGAGGCAATACTGAGCCAGGTAGCCACTCTATATAGCAAGATATACCGTACACAATTTTTAGAGGAAGGAAGTGCTGTAATGTTTTCTTCTTCACAGACGGGCACATCTTTACATCCAATGATTTAACCTCAACGAGATACGCTCAGCGAAGATGCTTTGAGGAGATGCGTAAAGTGTCCCGTTCAGAGACCATGTTGAACCGTTCCATCTTTGACAACCTATCAGTTGGGGCATTGAGCAAATCCTGTGATAACCTCACTTCAGAAGCAATGGGTCCCAAGCCTATTAATGAACACCTCTGGAGGTAGGCTAGAGAGAAAATGTGACACGGCAATTTGTGGAATGGTAGAGATATTGAAATGGATGAAAATGTTGCCAGGTTTTGGATGACTATCTTTAAGATTCAAATGTTATCTGTATAAAACTGCACCACCAGGAGAAGAAGTGGTGAAGTGTACAGTTTTGTTTGACTGTCCAATTAATTGTCTTTATCCACACCCAGAAGATTTAATTCAAGATCCTGGTCCTCACATTAAAGCCCTCCATGGCCTTGCCCCACCCTACCTCTGTGACCTCCTAACCTCCTACCAACCTGCCCGCCCCCTCCGCTGGGTGGGGCTGGGCATGCTCCATATCCCCCGACCCACCCACCCCACCATTCACGGGCAAGCCTTCAGCCACTCTGCCCCTAACCACTGGAACCACAATCCCTCTACTCTGGAACCACAGAGGCCCACAGTCTCTCTGCCTTGCCCGCTCCCTAGCCTCCTTCAAGTCCCGCCTCAAGATCCTCCTCTTTGACGGTCCCATCGGTCACCCTAAAGTCCCCCATTTCCCTGTGCCCTCCCTGTCTCCGACCCCAACTCAGGTGTGAAACAATGACTGTCCAGTGCCGTGGGATGTCCTCCTGATGTGAAAGGCGCTGTACAAGTGTAATGTTGTTGTTGTTGTCATGATTCAGAATGCTGGCTCTCTGCAACTGAGGCGATCCACTAATGCAGTCTGAACACAAACTAGATGTGCATCCCGGATAACAGAGCTGTCCTTTTTCTTCTGCAGCACAGCCAGTGACGCCTCTCAGTCAGAAATTCTCCCAGCCCTACAAGAGAAGTTCAGAGGCTTGGAATTACAGTATGCAATCTCAGGTCAAAGCGCGGGAGAGGGTAAGTCCTGATTCGTGCAATAATCTCGCAAACTCGTTCTGCTTTTCTGACTCATCAATTAGCAAAGAATTCAGCATCTTGAAGGTTGTGGGTTCAAGCCCCTACAACGAGATCATTGAGCTCACAGTCTAAAATGACACTGTTAAACAAATATAATGTTGTTGTTGTTGTTATGCTGCGTGGAGGTGTTATCCTTTGGATGAGATGTTAAATCAAGCTCCAGATGCTAAAGAGCCTTATGACACTATTTAAAAAGAGAAGGAAGTTACGATGTCCTGACCACTAATGCACCAGGTAAATTGGTCATTCACTGCTGTGCAGAAATTGGCTGCCCACATATTCACCCACGAAAAACACACTCATTACACCTCATATTATATACTGTAAGCTGTGAAGCACTTTGAGACATCTTGACAATGTGACAAGGCGCTTTATTAACTGGAAGTATTAAGTACAGTATCTTCCTTATTCAAAGCTCTCTTTGAGTGTCAAGTGGTAGCTCTTGAACCGATGGACACAAATAATATGACTCTTTGAAATTCCTACTTGGTAATAACAGGTTATAAATACACTCAATCAGTTAATAATAATAACAGTTACACTTGATATAATGCCTTATCACATTGTTCCTTTCGTTGCTGTTTTGGCTCCACCCTGGCTTGCTTTGGTGGCTATGTAGCTTGTACAGAAAGCAGCCTTGATAGCAGTGGAAATCACTGAAACCAAAGTCCCAGTGTCATTTGTCACGATGACTCTTGCGTCACTCGACAGGGGGTGTGAGAACCACATAATTTAGCAGAGCTTCAAAAATGCGGCAGACATAGTTTTCCAAAGAATAGATGCAGAACAAACACAAGTGTTTGCTGCGATTCACAACCTGTCTTGTAGTGCCATTAAAATGGGTCAGGAAAGGCCCTCAGGCTGTGTATCAATCAACGTAAAGCAATCTGCAGGCAAACTCTATGACAATGCTAATATTTCAGTAGATTCCTGTTGTGGTCTTACGAGTCTGAATCATTTTACCAGCCTAAATTCAAACAACAACAACAACAAATTACATTTATAGAGCGCCTTTCACGTCGGGAGGACGTCCCAAGGCGCTGCACAGGAGGCGTGTGACCCGAGCTGAGAGGGGAGTGTTTGGGAAGGGGTGAAACATGAAGGGGAGGTAAAAGAGTTCGGGGTGGAACAAAAGGCACGATCGAAGAGGAACGTCTTCAAACCGGCCTTGAAAGAGGAAAGGGAAGAAACAAAATGGAGGGATTGAGGGATGGCATTCCATAGGGTGGGAGCGGAGAAACTGAAGGCCCGGCCTCCGATGGTGGGGCGGTTCAGGCGGGGGGCTTGGAGCAGGCTAAGTCCTGTTGAACGGAGGGTCCGGGTGGGCGTGTAGGGGGAGAGTAGATCGGTTAAATAGGGTGGGGCAAGGCCGTGTAAGGCCTTGTAGGTGAGGACGAGGATCTTGAACTCGATCCTCTGGAGGATGGGGAGCCAGTGGAGACGGGCGAGGGTGGGGGTTATGTGGTCGCGGAGGCGGGTGCGGGATAGTACACGGGCTGCAGAGTTTTGGATGACCTGCAGCCTGTGAATGGAGGAACTGGGGAGGCCGACGAGGAGAAAGTTTCCGTAGTCCAGCCGTGAGGTGATGTATGCATGCACGAGTGTTTCGGCAGCGCGGGGGGTGAGATAGTTGCGGAGCCTGGCAATGTTGCGCAGGTGGAAATAAGCTGTGCCGGTCAAGGCGCGGATGTGGGGGATGAAGGAAAGTTTTTGATCGAACATGATGCCGAGGTTCCTGATTGGCTTTGTCAGGTGGAGAGTGCAGCCTTGGATATTGAGGCTGGCAGTGCCCGGTGTGCGGAGGCGCTGGCTTGAGCCAATCAGGAGGGCCTCGGTCTTACTCACGTTCAATTGCAAAAAGTTATCCCTCGTCCAGGACTCGATGTCGGACAGACATGCTGTCAGAACATCGATGGTCTGGGGGTTGAGGGATGAGGCAGAAAGGTACAACTGGGTGTCGTCCGCATACATGTGGAAATGTACCCCATGTTTGCGGATGACGTCGCCCAGAGGGAGCGTGTAAAGGGTGAAAAGAAGGGGGCCTAAAACAGAGCCCTGAGGGATGCCGTGAGAAACTGTGCGGGGGTTTGAAGAAAAAACGTTGGAAGAAACAAAATGTAAACGGTGGGTCAGATAAAAATGGAACCAGTCAAGGACTGTGCCTTGAAGGTTGAGGTGGGATGAAAGACGTTGAAGGAGGATGGTGTGATCGACTGTGTCGAACGCAGCAGACAGGTCAAGGAGGACGAGGAGGCAGAGGGAGCCCTGGTCACAGGCGGTTAGGATGTCATTTGTGACCTTAACCAGGGCAGTTTCTGTGCTGTGGATAGGGCGGAAACCTGATTGGAGGGGTTCAAAAAGTGAGTGAGTTGAAAGGAAAGAGCCTCTTACACGCTGACATAAAAATCATGTTAAGTGAAAGCTCTTTGTAAATTGGTGCTATTTCATTTTAAATGACCTGAAATGTTTGTTTACCTTCAATAGCATTTTTACTGAGCGTATCTCAAGGTAAGTTCACACTTACCTTTATGTGAGACTCAAAGCGGGCAGAGATTCATTACAAAAAGACACCCATCCCATTGAGGGTGGTGGTTTGGAATTCCCTGCTAAAATCCATGGTTGAATTAATGTCCCGTAAATTATTTTCAAAGGGAATCGGATGCTTTTAAAAGGAGGACGGTTAAAGCAATGGGGTACAAGCAGGAGAGTGGGATTAAAGTGGCTCCTGGGGAGAGAAATACCTATTGGGCTGAATGGCCAATCTTCTTTCTGTGCTACAACATTTCATCCTTCCAATGTAACAACACTGTATTCTCCTCAAAATCTGTATATCCTTGGAGAGATCAGCGGGAATTAGAATAGTGGAGACTCATGTAGAGTACAAGGTACAGTATATTGTAAATTGCTGGTGCTGACCCTTTTCAACAGCTTACGCGCTCTCTTTTGTTTATTTGCAGGCATGCTCAATGACAATGTAGATAACGGCCCGACTCTGCCCGAGAGAGAGATCATCTTTGTGAAACTCAAGAAAGATCCTAAAGTTGGCTTTGGTAGGTGGGATCATTGAGCTGAGCGTTCAATGAGTGTTCTTACTAAATTTACCCTGCCAGACATCAATGCTGGGGTCAGGAACAAGCTCTTGCAGAAAACCAAAACGGCGACAGATCAAGTCATTGTGAATTATATCAAATCTTAACCATCTTAAGAAAGCACTGGCCAAGTTATTTCATGAAGTAATTTGTATGCTATTAATTAATTGATTAATAATTCATCAGCAAAAACTGTTGCTAGGATTTGCAATTTACCGTAATTCCTGTGAAGCACTTTGAGACATCTTTTTATCATGATAATAAATACTTGCATTTGATATACTACTTTTCAGATAAGGCACAATACCAAATGCAGATGCACAGATTATTATTTTATCTGGATCATTTAATGTTGGGGTTTCACTTTGGAATCTATTCGATAAATCAGCCAGTGGCTAGGTTACATATCTTTCTCCCATCCCCCAAAGACCTGGATGGATTTTCAGCTGTTTCCCTGGGGTGAATTGGTTACTGTTTGGTACAATAGAGTTAATGAAGTGCACAGGACATGGTAAAGTGTGGGCACGGAACACCTCCCTTCACAAATGTGGGAGTAAAATCATCAGCGAAATAGAATTTCATTCAAGTCAGGAATACGACTAAATTATTAAATTGACTGCACAGACAGCTGACCTGTGTTGCAGAGCACCGAAAGATTAATGGGCTGCACTGAGGAAAGCTAATATATGGAGTCTCTACTGGGAAACGTACCCCAGTCATTTCAATTCCCAGCCACTGGAAGTATTTGCTGACCTGCTAGAATGGGAAGTTTGGGCTGTCGAACCTTGAAAAGAGATTTCTCAGAGGCGAGATAAACAGAGATGCTTCATGGAATTGAGAAAGTAAACACAGAACACGGTTTCTTTGCAAATACGCAGTCTCTGCACTTTGTAATACATTGTTTGAAGCAATTTGACAAGATTCAACAACAGCATGCATTTGTATAGTGCCCTTCACGCAGGGTAGCATCTCAGAGAGCTTTGACTGTGTGCTAAAGGGTTCCACACATAGCAAGAGTTATTATCAGTAATAATCATTTCAGACATGCCAAGGCAGCAGGACAAGAGGACACAAGTTCAGGGTTGCAATAAACAACTTCAGGACAGACAACCAGTAAGCATTTTTGTTTATCGGGCACAGATGATATTCAACAGCTGGACCAATTTATCGGTTGAAACAATGACATTGGATTTATCTAAGAAACAACTTCATACTTTTGTGGGAAAGATGATTCAGCAAAAGCTTGCATTTATAGAGTTCCCATCATGTGGGGTAGGGTCTCAAAGAGCTGAACAATGTTCTGGGAGAGTGAGTGTTCTGGGAGAATGAAATCAAATGGGTTTACTTTCTCTATCCTCTTTAGCTTGTTATACACATCTACAAATTCCCTCTGAGATATATCTTGTAAAGGCTGAAGAGACATTGTCGGGGAGATTAGAGTGATTATTATAGGGAAGAATGACTGGTTAGAAGACACACCCAAACCCAGTACCCACCTCCATCTGCCATGACCAACTGGGAAAAACGTTACTTATTTTAACTGTGGGATCCAATTCAGCACTGGGGACATTCACTAACTGAGTCCAATGCTGGAAACCTGTAAATTGCATGAGAGACAAAGAAATGTGCGATGTGGGTCCAAGTTGATTGCATGATGGAAATCAAAAGTAATCTCAGTTTGAACTAATCCTCTCTCTCTCGTTCTCTCATTTTCCAGGGTTTGTCATCGTTGGAGGGGAAAGCGCGGGGAAATTAGATCTGGGCATTTTCATTGCTTCAGTGATCCCGGGAGGACCCGCGGAGAAGGAGGGACACATCAAAACAGGTAAAGGTTGAACAAATGCCTTTCCACGAGACGGGCAGAGTCTGGGCCAGAGTTTGAGGATGTTAAAGGACTATAAATCTTGCTTTTCTAAATCATGGCTTCCAACAGGGGGCCGTCTGATCTCCATCAACAGTGTGAGCCTGGAAGGAGTGACTTACAGGTTGGCGGTGGACATTCTGCAGAATTCCCCCAACGAGGTGGAGCTCATAATTTCTCAGTCCAAAGGTACCCCCTGAGGTCTCGCCCTCACCCTGCATCGGAATGTCTGTTGTACAGAACCAGAAAAGGACATTGATTATAAATAATAATAATTGTTGCAGTTGATGCAGCATTTTACCAAATTATCATCTCAAAGCGCTTCTCAGGATATATTATTGCATTCCTAATAATAATCGTTGCATTTGGTTTAGTGCCTTATTACATGGGAAGGACGTCTCGTATTGCTTCACAGGAATTACTGTGAAATGGAGTAACTGTGGAATTGTAGGCAAAAATGCATATATTTTTAAAACTGTGATCAACCTGGCTTGTCTTGAAATTCCTGCATTGTATTTCTTGTACTCCTTAAATCACAACGTCTCACAACGTTTCACAAATGTTTTACTGTAAAGTGAAATGATTTTATGTTTAGTGAGGGATCTCAGCAGCCAATTTACACACAGCTATGAAGTGAACAACCAATTTTATAAAGGGATTGTTGGCTGAGACACCGGGATAACCTCCTCCTCTGCCGTAGTGAAAGGCGTTACATCAAATGTGTTCCATAATTATTAGGATTATTATTTACACCTTATGCTTCCAGTCCTGGGTTCAGATTTCAAAGACAGCCCAGGAAGAAGAGGCAAAGGTTCCCCTTTTCTCATTCACTCTCGGCTGGGTCACAAATGGGCTCCAGCAATGTGACCACAATTCTTCTCCCGGCTTATTCTCATCTATCAATTTGATGAGCACACATTTAAAAATACAAATGAGGTAAAGGGACGGCCCAGAGGGGGGAGCAAATGCATCAACACCCACTCCTGCCCAGTTTCTCATGACCACACACAGCTGCTGTCCTACTTAGCATAGAGAAGCCTTGAAAATTGACGGACGGCGCCAGGGAGTACAACACTGATGGGCATTTGGATGATTGCCAGGACTGCAGAGCCAGGAATTGATTCATTGGTACAGCAACGAATCTGAGTAATTGGTTACAACCTAAAGTCAGCTTGTGTATCTGACGCTTTCGGTCGACAACATATCTTTGTAAAGGGAGTTATTAATTCTGTCTGATCCTCATGAGGAGAGATTGTAGGGGTTTTGTAACTATCCCTCCAAGCATATCTGAGCCTGGCCCAGTTGGTAGCACTCTTGCCTCTGAGTTAGGTATTTGTGGGTTCAAACGTTACCCCGGAGACTTTGAGCTCACATTGCAGTGCTGAGGAAAGTGTTGCATTGTCAGAGGTGCGACAATCCCCAAATAAAATTGGTCGTTCATTTCATAGCTGTTTGTGGGATCAATATACAATTTACCTTTCAGTAAAATAATGTGAGATTTTTTGATTAAGTGATAAGATGCTACGTCAAATGCGAGGATTCATGTATAAATGTACATCTTTTCCATTAAGTCTGTATTCACACAGACACACACCACACACCCGTTCTCAAAACACCTAGTGGGAAATAGTTGTCAAGTGTAGTGACTGCACCTTAAGGATTTTTTTAAAAAAAAAACCCGTTGTAAAACAGGTATGATTGAGACTGCGAGTGGAATCACTGAAAAAACCACCATCGCTGATTTGCATTCAGAATATACAAACAACAGATGCTGCGGCAACGAATTGTCTGACACTGACTGCGAATCGAGCCAAGATCAGGTGGAGCCTGAGGTAACGGAGCCCAAGACTCATGGGATCGAATCGTCATGTCCTCAGGTCAGTGCAATCGATGCAAAGATAATTGCTGGCTCCCAGGTAAACACACAAAACAAATGACAACTGACTGGCCCATTCCTGATTTAACAGGCTGGTGCTGCCACATACCTATTCTGACCCTCCTTACTTTGTGCAGGGTATAATTTAACCTGACATACACATAGATGAGGGAGTAGTGCATCGGAAGGAGTGGAGGCTTGTGTTGAGTATACATTATCGGTATGGACTTGTTGGGCTGACTGGCCTGTTTCTGTGCTGCCACGTAACTGTGTTTTTGGTCAGTACCGAAACAACAGTTCACTAACTTGGAGAGATGACAAAGACACAGTCACACAAGAATGCGCAGCACTATTTTAATTGAGGAATGAGATAAGTCAGGAGACCCTTGGGTTGTTTCCATCATAAATGGGCAATTGCTGTCACCGTGGATTTCCACACATTTCAAATGATCACACATGAAACAATGAAAAAAGCATTTCAGAAGAACGGTGTATACTTTGAATGCAGGGATGGTTGAAGCTGCCAATGCAAAGTCCCAATGGCGTGCTTAGTACATGTAATACGTGGAGGTCGGAGGGAGAATATGGTGGTTAAACAGGTTGACACTGCCAGACTATAAGTATTCATGTTCTGTGATTTGATCAATAGAACCAGTGTCAAATACTACCAAAAGCAAAGGACCAACACATAGGGGAGAGATACTGTGTTGAGTTGACGAAAATAGACGACAGCCTTGGTGTTAGTGTCACAGTAAGTATTACAGGGTATGATTTGGGTAACTGCCGAACATATGCTGGCTCAATATAATAATACTTGCATTTTATATAGCGCCTTTTCATATCACCGAGACATCTCAATTTGCTTCACAGGATATACTATAAAGCGGATTGACTGGATATTTTATGGGTGAAACATGGCAGCCAATTACACACAGCCTTGTCTCACAGACAGCTGGGAGTGATTGACCAATTTTAGTTGGCAGATTGTTGATCAGGACACCGGGAAAGAGAAATTCCCTTCTCTTTTCAAATAGTGCCATGGAATCTTTAATTTCCACCTGAACAGTCAGAAGTCAGCCACTTCTGACTCAGAGGCAAGAGTGCCTTCACTGTGCCAGGCTGATGCACTGATGCATGTCATAACAACTTACATTTGTATAGGGCCTTTCACGTCGGGAGGACGTCCCAAGGAGTCATAGTTAATTGTGCACATTGGCAAGTCTTTCTTTACACGAGACTATTCCACTGTTCCATATCCACTGTACACATGTTAATGTCCCACCTCCTGCCACCGCATTATCCCATGGTCCCTCGGAACCCATAGAACTCAGATCTTGAGCTTTTTACAAATACGGTAGTATGTTTTTACTCCAAATGGTATTTGATGCATTTAAATTTTTCTACTTATTTTCATTCTGTTTCTTCCTTTTGCCCACTTCCACTTGCACAAGATGGGGGAGAGCAGTCCTGGGAAATGGAACAATTTCTGCTCTTCATTCAGTAAAAGAATGAATTCCTTACAGGTCAGGTATAACATGGGTCTGTTGCAATGTAGAAAGCAACCCACCCATCAGTGTTCTTGCACTACGCTGGGACTTCACCCTTACTGTTGCCTGTATGACTTTTTCCATTTCTCTCACTGCCTGTCTGTAACATATTGCTGTAATACCATAGAAATACATTAGGAAAATCTTTGCAATCCAGTTACACAGAAGAAATTGGATATTAAACATCATAGCCACCCTGTGTCATATCACTTTACATGTGCGATTCCTTGTCCACTGTTGTGTGTGGTGTATGGCTTCCCAGTGTAAAAGTTCACTTTGAGCAATAAAAACAGACATGAGCAATATGTTCACCTATATTTATATTGAAGCCTTTTAATGTCTCAAAAGCACTGCATAGAACAAAATAAACTGGAAATGAAGGGAGTGTGGGGGAATCCTTCCTGCATGTGAATTTCAAGGCAGATAATTTATAATTATACAATAAAATAAATTATCTTTGCTTTTAATACAGTGGCTGATCACGTCATCAAAACGACTCAAAGCAACTTTGCAGGATTTACTATAACGCTAGTGACTGAGCATATTTTAGGCAAGTGTATGAGCCAATTTTCCCCACAAATTGTCTGGCACTGTCATGCAAAGCTTTGAGAGGTTATCCTACATGAAGAGTGCTGTACACATGCAAGTTGTTAATTCAATGGCAGACCTGTAAAGCCATCATGTTCTTCTGTTCCCTAGGGAGGGGTGAACACTAGCGTGAAGCAGGGTGGGATATACGTAAAGGCTGTCGTGCCTGGAGGAGCCGCGGACAATGATAATCAAATTAGAAAAGGTAAGGTTCTCAATGTTAAAGGGAAAGGGTTTGTTAAGGGGGGAATTGGTTAATTTCTTGTGTGTGGTGGGGGGTGGTGGCTGGCATTGGGAGGACAACAGCCGTCAAAGCTGTCACAAGTAGGGAGCAGGGAGGTGACCCAAAGCATGGCTAAAAGAGCAGCTTATTAAGGAGGGTTTTGTGAGGTGGGGGTTGGGGGTGGGAGGGGAAGGGGAACAAGGTAGGGACTTCCAGAAGTGGAGTCATAGCGGCTCAAAGTTCAGCTGCTGAAGGTGGGATCAATGGAGAGAGAAAAAGAAAGGAAAGAAAGTCAAAGGGCCTTCAAAATATACAGTCAATTCACCTTACAGTATATTCTGTGAAGCACTTTGAGACGTCAATAAGATGTGAAAAACACTATATCAAATGCAAACATTATCATTATTAATTGGAACAAGCCTTGGTTTCCCAGTTTAATAAATAAATCTAAACTTATTTAAGAATTAGACTTCAATTGGAATAAGGGGTTCTTTACCAAGGTTGAGGCCATGGAATCTTCATGTGTAGGTGTGATGCATAGAATAGGTGGGATGCATAGAATTCTCAGTTTGTTTTAGATACTCTTCAGCATGGTCATGGGTTTCCGCATGTGTCAGATATTCCGCTGACCAAAAAAAGCTACAACTCAATGCCTGGATGGGAGGGCCCAGGCAGATTTGGTAATTCTGGAACACATTATATCAATTGGACCAAAGGGAATTCTTCAACCAAATCCCCTCAATGGTGTCTGCTTTACAACTCTCTCTCAAAAGCATGAAGTCAAGGCTTTGATGCTTTAGTCAAACTAAGGTCGCCACGACCATGACGTCTCTCTTGGTTTCGGCAGGGGATCGCTTGCTGGAGGTGGACGGGATCAGTCTACAGGGAATCACTCACAAGCAGGCCATCGAGTGCTTGAAGAACACCGGGAAGGTATGTTTCAGAGAGGCAAACCATCACTCGGTTGTTCCACCATGTCAAGTAACAATCCCCATGCTCAATATGCATTTGACCATTATCGATAGCGGATCTCCTCGAGTTCAGGATCCATTGCCGGTGACTCATTGTTGACCATATAATTTACAAGGGAGCAGCCTCCAGCTCCACTGTTAGCTGTCAGTTCAAATCACCAGGTTCATTGGAGTGAAAGGCTGCATTGAACTAAGTTGGCCCGTCTGTGGATGTATGAGTGTGGGTGTGGGGAAAGCTTTGGACTCTGCTTGGCCTGTCCATTTGAAGGATTGCTGGGTAAAACATTTTTTTACACACGGAGAGATATGGGAATAGGTAAAGCGTGGCCACAAACACCTTTGAGATTTATGTTGTAACGGTGATTTAAGAGAGATTTGGATTAAATAGGATTGAGGAAGTAAACCCAGATCAATACTTTATGATACAACAAGACTGCAGATCAAGGAGACACAGGTATAGAATTATAAAGGGCAATTTCAGGACAGACACCAGCATGATTTTCTTTATGCAGAGGGTATTTAATGACTGGAACAGGATGCTACTCATTTAAGAAGCATGATGGGATCAGCCTGTGATGGGAAGACGGTAACAACAACAACAAAAATTGTTCTTATAAAGCGCCTTTCACGTCAGGAGGAAGTTCCAAAGCGCTGAACAGTCAGGTCGGGATCTGAGCTGGGGAGGGGGGTGGGGGAGGGTCGGGGTAGGGGGAAGCAGAGGGGGAAGAGTTAGTGGGACAGCCAAAGGTGCGGTCGAAGATGAAGGTCTTGAGACCAGCCTTGAAGGAGGAAAGGGAGGAAGCAAGATGGAGGGGCTGCAAGATGGAATTCCACAGTGTGGGAGTAGAGAGGCTGAAAGCAGTAAGGGTGGTGGAGAAGGAGCAGTCCTGAGTCTGTTGAACGGAGGATGCGGGCAGGCTGATAGGGAGACAGTCGGTCAGAGAGATAGGTGGGGACAAGGATGTGAATGGCCTTGAAAGTGAGGACAAGGATCTTGAATTTGATCCTCTGGGTGACGGGGAGCCAGTGGAGATGGCCGAGGGTGGGAGTGATGTGGTCGCAAAGCCTGGTATGCAAGAGTACACGAGCTGCAGAATTCTGAATGATCTGTAACTTGTGAAAGGAGGAGCTGGGGAGGCCGACGAGGAGAAAGTTCCTGTAGTCGAGCCTGGAAGTGATAAAGGCGTGGATAAGAGTTTCGGCAGCATGGGGGGGTGAGATATTGGCGGAGTCTGGCAATATTGTGGAGGTGATGGAAGGCTGTGCCGGTCATGGAGCGGATGTGGGGGAGGAAGGATAGTTCGGGGTCGAACAAGACGCCCAGATTCCTAATTGGCTTCGAGTAAGGTGGGTGTTCTGAAATGATGAAGTTAGATGGGTCAAAGAGGTTTTCTTCATCCAAACCAACCATATGATAAATTACGAGGAAAACCAGTATTAAAGAAGCTACATGGAAAGATCAGGGGAAAGGGTTTAGAAAGCATAAAACTATATTTTAATTCGTTATATCACCTTTCATATCAGGAGGACATCACAGGATCCAAAGCACTTCACAGGATATACTGTGAAGAGGAGTGACTATTTTGTGTATAGACACCGGGGGAGGGTGGTGGGGGGAGCTGTGGTGGGGATGGGAGTTTGGCGGCGGGTGGTAGCACAGGATTATCACAAGTCAAAAGTTCCAATTGAACGTAAAATCTTGCTTAAGTCAATTGGCAAATATTTGATTCCTAAACTGGTTAATTGTGCACGGCTCCACACCTAACTATCTGAACTCTACCAGTTACCGCAATGGACACAATGGACTGTACGCCTCTTTTTTTCCTCTGAGCTGGGAACTTTAAATCAGATTCTGTGACCTTGCAATTGTGCCTGCGTCTGTAAATGGGCGGCAAGTGGGATTGATTGTTCTGCCCCCTGTCGCTAGGTGGTGAGGCTGTTCCTGGAGAGAGAACCGCAGCCGGCAGCAACTGGGAGCAGCACTCCGGAAAGAGAGCAGGAGCTCGTACTCGCTGTCACAAGGCAATGGAACGAAGATGAATATCCCGAGGTTTCCAAAGCAACAACCTTGCCCATCATTCCCAAGGACGACGACTTCACAACAGATGGTACGCGATGATGTTAAGGGAGGGAAGCTAGCACTTGTCTCACCTTCTTAAGGATAATTTATGGCCTGCCTTTTCAGCAGCAAGGCAGAGAAACATTTTTAATGTTGTGCGTGTTCTGTAAAGGTAATTGTTCTTATAGAACTCTGACTCTTGAATAGGTATTGAATATGTATGTGTGAGTCTCTGCATGCGTGTTCGAATGGAGAATTAAATGGCCAGGAAGAAAGTGAAGGCAGGCAGGATCAAGAAGACATCAAGCAAATATATGATGGATAACAAACAACAACAACAAATCACATTTATAGAGCGCCTTTCACGTCGGGAGGACGTCCCAAGGCGCTGCACAGGAGGCGTGTGACCCGAGCTGAGAGGGGAGTGTTTGGGAAGGGGTGAAACACGAAGGCGAGGTCGAAAAATTCGGGGTGGAACAAAAGGCACGGTCGAAGAGGAAAGTCTTCAAACCGGCCTTGAAAGAGGAAAGGGAAGAAACGAGATGGAGGGATTGAGGGATGGCATTCCATAGGGTGGGAGCGGAGAAACTGAAGGCCCGGCCTCCGATGGTGGGGCGGTTCGGGCGGGGGGTTTGGAGCAGGCCAAGTCCTGTTGAACGGTGGGTCCGGGTGGGCTTGTAGGGGGAAAGTAGATCGGTTAAATAGGGCGGGGCAAGGCCGTGTAAGGCCTTGAAGGTGAGGACAAGGATTTTGAACTCGATCCTCTGGAGAATGGGGAGCCAATGGAGACGGGCGAGGGTGGGGGTTATGTGGTCGTGGAGGCGGGTGCGGGATAATACACGGGCTGCAGAGTTTTGGATGACCTGCAGCCTGTGAATGGAGGAACTAGGGAGGCCGACAAGGAGAGAGTTTCCGTAGTCCAGCCTTGAGGTGATGTATGCGTGCACGAGTGTTTCGGCACCGCGGGGGGTAAGATAGTTGCGGAGCCTGGCAATGTTGCGCAGGTGGAAATAAGCAGTGCCGGTCACGATGTGGGGATTGTGGGCGAGGGTGAGTGGGGGAAATGGAGTGACGGTTAAGACTGCAAATAATGATAGTGTAGGAAACAGGACTGACCCCACAAACCATAATGAATTGTTTTGTTCTTCAGAAAATAACAGCAACAATAACTTGCTATTGTATAGTGCCTCTCACACAGGGTGGTGTCCCAGAATGCTTGACAGTGGTGGAGCCTGATGCCATGATGGGTGTTGAGGGAAGGTGATCATGGGCACGGTCAAAGAGGCAAATCTTCAAGTGTAATCTGAAGATGCGGAAGGAAGGGGTGAGGCAGAAGGATAGAGCAAGAGTGTTCCAGAGTTTCAGGGCACAATGGCTGAAAGTGCATCCCCATCAAGGAACGGAGGGCATGAGAGACATGCAGGAGGCTGGAGCAAGTTGAGCAGAGGTTGTGAGTTGTGGGTTGGGGATAAGCAGGTCAAAGAGGTAGGGAGGTGTCAGGGCATGAAGGGATTTAAAAACAAGTAAGAGGATCTTGAAATCAATCCCTTTGGTGAAAGGGAGCCAGTGGAACTGGTGTGATGGGGTACAGAGTTGGGGAGAATGACGAGGAGAAGATTTGAATAGTCAACGCAGGAGGTGACGAACGCATGGAAGAGTGTTTCAACTGTAGCTGGGGAATTGTACAGTCAGTAGTAAGCAATGTGGTGGAGGTGGAGGAACGCAGTCCTGGTCAGGGCTGGATGTGGGAAAGGATGGACAGTTGTGATTTGAACCTAATGTCTGGGCTACGCATATGAGACGTTAAACTGAGGGCTCCATCTTAATAGTTGTTTGTGAAACAATGCCGTGGGCAACTGGGCTGCTGTGTTCACCTGCACAGTCACTCCACTTTACAGTAAATCTTGTGGAGCAATTTAGGACATTTCATCGACTTGGAAAAAAAATGCCATGTCAATTGCAAAGAAAATTATTATTATTGTGCTTTTCTACATTCCCAATAGCTTTCCAATGTGTGACTAGCATAGCAATAATAATTTATTATTATTATCTTAGCTATTAATTTGTATACACAGTATAGGTATGCCAGGCTACCATTCATAAGAGGGGAATTTAATCCAGTGTCTTCCAGTTTAACATGGCTGTTCACGTCATGTCTTTTTGTGGGTCTATTTGTACATAAGGGACGTTTACTCACAAACCCAACCTATAAACTAATTACTGTGAGGCGCTTCAAGCATTTTCAACATGATAAGGTGCTGTGAAAATGCAAATCCGCAATACTAGCCACCTAATTGGATTCAGAGAATTGATTTTGTAGCTAAATATTAATTTTTTTTAAGGTCATCATCTTACATCAGCATGATACCAAATGGCAACAGTTTATTAATGAGATCCTTGAAAGAACTGACACTAAATGATTTGAGATTTGATTTTGTTTGTGCTTGTGGCTCGCTGTAATCATACTATTCTTGCTCGCTTCATCTTTTTGGCTGTCTGACTGAACAATGCATCTCAAAATGAAGTGCTCACCAGTAATGAACAGCACTCTCCTGATTATTACAAAATATAGCAACTTGCATTTGTATAGTGTCCTTCACGCAGAATAGCATCTCGGAGCTAAACGATTGTTCATTTATTTCATGGGAGTTTGGAGGACATTGCTGGGCACAAATTAGATGCTGTGCGTGCGTACAAAATACATAGTCACTGTACTTCATTGAAAAAACTGCGGTGAAGCGACTATGTAGCAAAGTGCTATATGAAATGTAATGCTTATTACAACATTATTATATACTATTGTATTAGGACAGCAAACTAAAGTGCAGTGAAAGCAAACTTGCAATAACTACATGATTGCACTAAACCAGCCAGTTGTATTCAACTAACTATTCCCTGTTCATGATTATTATATCTCCTAAATCAATTCACTTTACAGTATATCCTGTGATGCACTTTGAGATGTCTCCAAGACGAGATGCGGCAAAATATCAAATGCATTGATTATTATTGTGAGACTCGTGTGGATTGTAAACATCAGCACTGTCTGGTTGGGCTGAACGGCTTTTTTTGTGCTGTACAGTGCCTGAAAGAGTTGAGTGTGAATTAGGTGTGAGTTTCCACTCAAGTGAAACCTTGCGCCCCAGCAGGTAGCACGTTCAAGGTCAGGCTGAGGAAGAACTCGGGAGGCTTGGGGTTCAGTTTCCTGCAGATGACGTATCCAAATGCTGAGGACCTGGGAGGTGGAAATTTGGTGAGAATAAAGAAGTTGTTTCCCGGTCAACCAGCAGAGGAGAGTGGTCAGATGGAAGTTGGGGACGTCATTCGCGCAGTCAACGGAGCTGCAGTGCAAGGTCTATCATATCAGGTAAGAAACCTTTGTCACACAGACGTGTTGCTTGCCAGACTGCCATTTACTTGCTGGGGAAACTGAGGCGAAATGGGATTTTGTTAGTGAGCCCTGGAGAATTGTAACAAATTCACGCCAACATGATCTGCACAGACTGACTGGCTCTCGGCTCCTTAGGCTGTAGGGAAAGCGTGGAGACTTAGATTTCTGCTGCCGATATATCGGAACGGTCAAGCCACGTGACATAGGTAAAGAGGACAGTCTTGTCCTCACTCATTAGGTACTAGACCTGAATAGATGTATTCAAGTTGACATCATAGAAGGAGGTTATTCATATCTAAAGAGCAATTAATTTAGGCCCACTACATCCAATAAGCTTTTATATATTTCCTTCTCAAACATTTGTCTCAGTTCCTTGTGAAAGTTATTGTGGATTTGGCTTTACATGCCCCAGTTTTCAGGATATTCCATGGCCCAATAACCTAGATCTGTAAAAGCTGTTTAATGTTTCTTTTATCTGTGGTGTATTGGTTAAAGCACTCGCCTCACAAAAAAGAGAACACAAACCATAGGCAAGTTTCCTTATCTAGCAGAAAGTAGGAACCTGACTGTTTGTCGATTTGCCGATCACTTTCTGAGAAGTACTTTGAAATGTTTTGACGACACGATAACGAGCTATGTTAAATGAAAGGATCATTATTAAGATTCCACAGTATGGAGGTAAGTCATTGTTCATCTAATCTGGTCCTTGTCATTGTTTTGCTCTCTTTATTTCAATAGGAAGTCCTTCATTTATTGCGAGGAGCACCATCTGAAGTAACCATCACCATGTACAGAGCAGCACCAGGAACCCTTCCTGAAATCGACCCAAGTTTAATGGTAATCTGACTCCATAATAAAATCATGGACATGGATAGGGGGCAGGAGGAGGAGACAACAACAACATCAGAATCATATTCATGTCAGGAGGACGTCCCAAGGCACTGGAGAGTCAGGGTTTCGGATCTGAACTGGGGTCAGGATTGGAGAGGGGCGAAGGGCTAAATAGTAGTATAAATGTACTGGTGTTAAAGCTGCATTTATAAATTTACCCAAAGTTTGGTAGTACTCCTCGCGCCAAATCAGAAACTTGTGAGTTCAGATAGGCTGACACACCAGCATAGTGTTGGTTGGATTGGCATATTGGTCAATGGTGATGCCCTTCAGATGAAATATTAACTCGAGGTCCAGTCTGCCTGATCAGGTGGATGTCAAAGATTCTGTGAGACTGTTCGAAAAAGGGAGTTTCTTTCTCCTGGTGCCTTGGTCAACAATCCTCCAGATAAAATTTGTCATTCACTTCATGACTGTTGGTGTGGCATTGCTGTGCGCAAATTGGCTGCTATGTTTGTCAACAAAATACACAGTGAATCCACTTTACAGTGTATCCTGTGAAGCTCTTCCAGATATTTCATTGGTATATCAAATGCAAGAATTATTATTAATTAATTATAATGATTAATTTTGGATATTTATACACATGTTAGACTCCAGTTGCTTCTCCGATCAAGGAACACGCTGCACTTTCGTCACCTGATCCACAACTGGACAAGACTGTGATAGAGCCAGAGTCAGAGACTTATCTGAACCAGGAGGTAAAAGACCAGCATCTACATGGCTCAACCCAGTATCATCAGTGTGATCTCACTGAATCTGGAAGCGACGGGAGTGAGGAGGCTGAGGACTACATCTCTCGTTCAGAAAGCTACCCGGCTGAAGAGTACCAAAATTTTGAAGACATTCCACTTATTGAGATGAATCTAGCTCTGATCACTGCTCTGGCTAATGACCTGAGGCAGAACTGTTACTCGTCCTGCGATGGAAGAGAAGATGACAGGTGAGTGCTGTCAGATTGTCTCCCTTGGTGAAAGGCGCTATAATAATGAAATTAACCTTGCATTTGTTACAGTGCCTTTCACTTCAGGAAGTTTATTGCTGAGCATCCCCAAACTGTAAAGTGGATTGACTGTGCGTTTTGTGGGCTTTGCCGAATGATGTGGCAATGAGTCTCTGTATGAAATGCAACGATTATTCATATTATGATCAGTTGTGAATCATTTTATTTTGAAAATCTCACATGTTCGACCCTGCTAGTGACAATTCCAAGGTGGTCAGTCAATTCAAAGCCCTCCTCAATGAGAATATTTTATTAATCCATGAGGCCGTGAGGAAGTGAGACTTTTCCCGTTATGAACTCTCAGGGCACTTTGGTAGATAACAACAATCAATTAAAATAATAAAAGTTGCATATTGCCTGTGTACTTGGCAGGCAAACATTTTGTACAAGTCTGGAGTGCCTTTTACAGAAGGTTGAGGGTTCAAACCCTATGTTGCGATTTAGAACTCATTTAGTTTAGGCTGACATTCCAGTGCTGGAGGTGCCTTTCTCAAGATGATACTTTAAACCGAGTTCCATCTGCCTGTTCATGTGGACATTTAAGATTTCATGGCACTATTTGAAAACAAAGGGAATTTCTCCCCAAATAAAATTGGTCACTCACTTCACAACTGTTTGTGGCACATTATTGTGTGTAAATTGGCTGCCATCTTTGCCTACAAAATACACAGTCACTGATTTCATGTATATCCTTTTGAGACGTCCACTGAACGTGTGAAGCGCTTTATCAAATGCAGGAATTATTACTTTATCTTTAAGATAATTTAGATTCCCTATAACCTATTGCTTGTACTCTCAGCCTTCAGAGCAGTCCGTCAGGTGACCACAATGACCCAGCATCACCAGTCTATTATCACAAGCACCAAGTGGCTTCTCCAACACCTGTAGATGAAGAATACCTAAACACCAGCATTGCCTCGGTCTCCTCAACCTTCTCTTGTGCTAGTCCAGAGATTCAGCTGCCTAATGGGCTCACCGCACAACCCCAGGCCTCGTGGGAGAACACCAGCGACACGTCTGAGTGGGAGGATGTGGAGGAAGTGGATGCTCAAGTAAGAGTGATGAACGATGACGAGGAAGAGCCTCAGCGAGTAAGTGTCACGTTTGTCTCAGTGACTAAACAACTGTAACTAACCTCATTGGCTTGAGTTCCTTGTTATCTGAGGAAGGTGTGTGTGTGTCTTAGTGTAAGCATGTCTTCGATGTGTGTATCTAGTTGTGTGTGTGTTTGCACAGATATGTCTCTTTCTATGTGTATACCTTGCCGTCTCTTTCTGCACGTGTGTGCATATGTATGTCAGTCTCTTCCTATACGTATGTGGAAGTGTGTACCTCTGTGCATGTGTCTTTGTGTATCTTTGCGACAAAGAGAAGATTTCTGTTGTAAATGTGGTGTGAGGGTGTGCTTCTCTCAGACTCTCAAACCAACAACCTGAACAAAGCCAGATGCCTTGCTTTTTGCTGAATTGAGATTATGTGTGCTATGAATATGAAAAGCTTGAAATGACACTTAATGCACTTGCGAATTGTATTCCACACTCCACAATATGCTGACTTGAGAGGAACTCTCCTACTCCCTCCTTACCCAATTTCGTATTTCTATGTGTAGAGTTGGTATGTCCATATCTCCCTCTGCCTCTCACCTTTTTAACTTAATATATAAAAGATACGAATGTGTGGGAAACATTCACAATAAATCTCAGGTTCATAGTCAGGGGGAAGTTTGTGGTAGTGTACCATAAGGGGACAGTTTGAGAAAAGTCCTCTCAACACGAAAGGTGCTGCATAAGTATGAATTGCATTGATTAAGGTAATAGTTGTGTGGGTGGCCCAGGGTAAATTCACCAAGCAGGCCTTGAACATAGTAAGATAGCTGGAGGTGGGATGGTGGGTGTGGGGGTGAGCTGTCCCACTGACTGGCATCATGAGCTCATTGAGGTTTTGTTCAGTTCATTATCCAGGAGTTTGAGATGTTCGTGACTCTGAAGAAAAACAAGAAAGGTAGCCTTGGCTTCACAATGGCTCGTAGTAAACTGGACAATTGCTACTACATCAGAGACATTTTAGATAATCCGGCCAAGGACGATGGGAGACTGAGGGCTGGCGACAAGCTAATAATGGTAAGATCTGTATTATTTACACAACTCTTTTCTTCCACCCAGTCTGAGCCTGTAGAGGACTTCAAGGTAACGCCATCATATTGAAATATGCGAGAATTTCCATGGTTAGGTGGGATGCACAGAAGTCTGGTTTGGATACTCTTAAGCATGGTGATGGGTTTACATCTGCGTCTTCCTATTTCAAGTGGGCATTGCAGCTCTAAAATGGAAAAATAATTCCAGGAACCCACTACTTTTAGGTCCGTTCTTGCAATAAATGGGTGACAGAATCATGTGGACAGTGGAAAATTCAGCAAACCTTTACAATAGCTCCATGGGGATCATTTTTATATTGTCTGGAGTCAAGCCTCTGTTTTATAGATAAATTCAATTCCAAAGGATTATTGACACAATTTTTACAGCTTGCAGCTTGCAAATAGAAACCAGATTAATTGGTGATCTCCATCCACTCACGCCATACAGGTAAATGACTTTGATGTTACAAACGTCTCACATGAGGATGCCATTGACCTGCTAAGATGTGCTCCTGATAAACTGACCCTGATGGTTGGCCGAGCTGCCCCAAATCTGCTTCCAACACTGCCTTTGGAAAAGATTCCAGATATTGTCATCCAGAGAGGTCCAAATGGCCAGTTGGGTAAGTGGTACAGCAGCGTGATGTAGATCTCAGTTGCCTGGGTTTTCAAAGAGCCCCGAGTGTAGTACTGTGATGCAATTTTAGCATTGGATAGGGTTTGCAGGCAGGGTAGCTACAGTAGAACCCTGTTGTAATGTGCTTTGTTGTAATGCGGGATCCCTTGCAGTGTGATTAGGGTTTGGACCAACTCCATCTACACTTCAAAACACTACATATGGTGTGCGCGAGTTCACGAGCTGTCAACAAAACTTGCACTGTTAACAAGCCAAGCCATGCAGCAGGTTCACCATGTGTACGGAAGGAAGGGAGAGAGTACAGTACTGTGAATGGCAGCAGCCCCAGATCTAAAGAGGGAACTGAATAGTTATTTGGTGAAGAAATCAATCAAAAGGGCTGTGGATGCTCAGTCCTTGAACATATTCAACACTGAGATTGATAGATTTCTTATGGATAAAAGGATTAAGGGATATGGTGATAAGGCGGGTAGGTGGAGATAGAATAGATCAGTCATGATCTTATTGAATGGTAGTGCAGGCTCGAGGGGCTGAATGGCCTATTCCTGCTCCTAATTCTTATGTTCTTATGTTCTAAGAGAGGTTTGACAGACAGAGAGACAGACAGAGAGACAGACAGAGAGACAGACAGAGAGACAGACAGAGAGACAGAGAGACAGACAGACAGACAGACAGACAGAGAGCAATGTGGGATTATTTATTTAACCTACAAATCTTTTATTTTATTTTCACTTGGCGACTGGTTGGGTGTGGGTGGGGGTGGAGGGCAATAGGTTTATCTTGTATGGTTGTGTTCACATGTTCCTAGAGGTTAAGGCTTTATTTATTTTTTAAATAAAACTGATTTGTAGGAGTCCTGTAGCTCAATGGTTAGAGTACTCGCCTGCAAGGAAGAGACCTGGCTTTGATTCCAAGCAGGGCAAAACCTTGGGCAAATTTCCTTACTCCATATGCCTGATAATAATCCCTCAATAAAAAATAAAATAAAAAATCACTTGAAATCCATTACTGTTTGTGGGACACTGCGCAATTGGCTGCTGCGTTTCGTCCACAAATGTACAGTCAATTCACTTTACAGTATATTCTGTGAAGCACTTTGACACATCTAGAAGACATGAAAAGAGCTATATCAAATGTAAGGATTACTTCTATTATTCTTATTTCATTCCAGGCGATTCCTTTGTGTGCAGATGTGGAATTATTTTCCTTATTTATAAGAGGGTTTTTTGCAGGGATTTATTTACAAACAGATAGACTTGCATAAACAAATAAAATCTGAAAGTTCCAGCAAGTATTATGTATTCCTGCTTCATGTTTGCGCAGAGTGAGACCAAAGTTCTCTGAAAGGGGTTCCTTTGAGAACCATATGCTATTTAACAAGATTTGTGTTTTAAAATGAATAACCTTTACATTTGATAGCATGCCATTCACATGTCAAAGCATTTCACAGGATTTTACTGCAAATTGCAGTGACTGTATGTTTGTAGGTAAATTAGTGCACAGCAATATTGCATTCAGCAAAGAGTGATACTAAGATTTACAGTGGCCACGTCAAGTTTCCTTGCTATTGTGGATGCACATGCCCTGGCGAATGGGTTACTAATCTTCTTTGCTGTTGGTCTCAGTCCAGTCTGTACTTGTTTCTGCAGGTCTGAAGTTAACAGGGGGAATAGGCAGTAAATGGCAAGGTGTTTACGTGCTGGAAATTGTGCCAAATTCTCCGGCCAGTGCAGAAGGAAGTCTACAACCCAATGATAGGATCTGTTACATCTGTAACTCGTGCACCATGGGAATGAGCTTGGATGACGCAGTGAGGATCTGCGAGTCCGAGAACAAGCAAATCAAGTTCAAAGCCACCAGGTAAAATCAGGTTTGCTTTAAGCTTGAAACTTGCGCGACCGAGTATGCCTTCCTCCAGAGAAGATTTGTGAATACTTCTCTGTCCAGTGGATTTTAAAGGTCTTGTGACTCATGCTGAAGAACAGGGAACTTCCTTTATACTGTATTAGAACATTCACCAAGAATACCCAGTGACATGCAGTCATTCACCTTCATATTATTAATGAGATGTTATCTTCAGATGAGGTGTTAAATGAACCATCTGACTGTTGAGGCAGATGTTAAAGATCCCAAGAATCTCATCGAAAGGAGAAGGGAATTTATCTCTCCCAGTGTCCTGGCTAATATTCCTCCAGCTGAAATTGGTCCCTTACTCCGTGGAAATATTGCTGGGCATCAATGAGTTGTTTCCCCACAAATATATAGCCACTGCACTTCATCGAAAACCTCGTGAGGTATTTTGAGACAGGTGCTATGTGAAATATAAGGATTATTAAGATTATTATAAATCGCCTTCCAGGTGTCAGAAATAGAAAGAGTACATTCACTTCCTCTTCACTGACGAGCTAGCACATACAGTGGTATAATTGGATACCAAGCACTGATTTTAGGCAGGGCATAAAACTGTTACAGCAATTAAAATCTAGAGTTAATGAGGAATCTAGGAAGTGTTTATTCAATTTAAAATATATCTTATTGTCTGTATATCTGCAAACAGATTTAACATGGAATAAACAGAGAACTCAGCCTCTGTTTGGGCCTTCAGGCTTTTTCCTCTAGTCAGTAACATTGTGGGGATGACGTTAACTAGGCGTCAAGGGACGTGACATTACACTCCAGTCTGATCTTCTTCAGACAACGAATTCTCTGGGGATTCAACCCCGTTTCAGTCTAATCGTGTTTTGAGACCTTCAGAATCGTGTAAGGAAATTAAATGCAAAACCACAAGAAACACGAGAGAAATCCGAGGGCAGAGCTTTGTGGGATTACATTAAAAATCCTTCCATCCTATTATTCCTTTCAGGCGCTTGGTCAAACATCAGTTCCAAGGGTTCGCCCTTCAGGTATCCCGATTCAAGGCTGTTCAAGTATTAGGGCTTTGGGAACCCTCTCTTTCAACTGTGTATTTAAATGATATGAGGACTCCATTTGAGGAGAATTTAGTTTATACTTGTGCTGTGCTCAGCATTTAGTTGTTCATCTAAACCAAAGCCTTTTGTTGGGTGGGTGGTGGGGTGTTTTGTATGGAGACGAATGTTAAGTCTGGGAAAATGGGATATGGTCCCTTTTCAGGCCCTGTTAGTCCATCCTTAATCAAGCATTTACTGGCCTAGAGCCATCATATTCTGCTGTTCAATAGATTTAGTGACTTTAATAATGTCACCAGACTACAAGTTGGCTGCTGCAATCGCCCACAATACCCAGTCACTTTACAATATATCCCATGAATCTCTTAAGGCATCCTCCCGATGTGAAAGACTCTATACAAATGTAAGGATTGATATTATTTTATTATTATTATTTATTATTATTAGTATAAAGCACTCTGCAGTCACATACAACAATAATAAAATTATATTTGTATATCGCTTTTCATGTCGGAAGGACAACACCACTAAGTGCAAAGGAAAGCACTTCGATTCTGCCCTAACAATGTGGCTGGGCCCCACCCCCCCCACCCCCACCGTAAAAAAAAGCCCCAAACTATACTTCATTTACACCAGTGTGCCATTGACCCCATGGTCTCTTGAGTGAGTTAGTCAAAATGCAGGCAGTTGTGTGCTGTGAATTCACAACCAGAAGCAGCTGGTTGAGTTTTCCCTAACATATTTCACAGCTAGAAGAGACTTTTATCCCTGGAGCTGGACTGAATTCAAAGCTGAAGTGAAAGCCCACTGTACATCATGCGTCACAGGTCTAAGGGATGAATGATTGATGGTGAAACTGGTACAATCACTTCTATTTTCATTGCCATTATATTGGCTGATCGCTTGATGGATTCAATGCTCCTAATATTAATAGAAAGGTTGTAAGTGCAAACAATGAGCATCAGATTCCTCTGCCGCTAAAAGCAAAAAGAGCCTGCATTTTATCAACTCCTTATCACTTGAAAGGGATCCCAAATTCTCGTTGAAATATCACATTGTTCTACAGAGACCCATGAGTAAATGACCAATTGTTCCTGGAGAATTGGTGGCCAGGACACTGGGGAAAAACCTCCTTCCCTTCTCCAACAGTTTCACAGGATCTTTTAACATGCATCTGAACAGGCAACAACACAACAATAAAATTGAACTTACATAGTGCCTTTCATGTCGGGAGGACATCCCAAAGCGCTGAACAGTCTGGTCGGGACCCGAGCGGGGGGGTGGTGGGAGGGGAGTGGGGGGTGGGGGAGATTCGAAGCAGGGGGAAGGGGAAGAGTTAGTGGAGCAGCCGAAGGCGTGGTCGAAAAGGCCTTGAAGGAAAAAGGGAAGCGAGGTGGAGGGGCTGCGGGATGGAGTTCCACAGTGTGGGAGCAGAGAGGATGAAAGCCCGGCCGCCGATGGTTGGGCGGTTAGGGCGGTGGACACGGAGCAGGCCTGAGTCTGCTGAACGAAGGGTGCAAGCAGGCTGATAGAGAGACAGTAGGTCAGAGAGATAGGTGGGGGCAAGGCCGTGAATGGCCTTGAAAGTGAGAACAGAACCTTTAGTACAATGCTTCACCTGAAGGAGGATCTAATGACATTTTTCCAATGTTTATAATAATAATACTTTGCATTTGAT
Organism: Hydrolagus colliei; assembly: GCA_035084275.1. Lineage (NCBI taxonomy): Eukaryota > Metazoa > Chordata > Chondrichthyes > Chimaeriformes > Chimaeridae > Hydrolagus > Hydrolagus colliei. The sequence goes on from CM068748.1 coordinate 18,762,175, forward strand.
ATAGCACCTTTTCACACGTCCAAAACATCTCAAAGTGAGGGTAAGCAAGGATGTATCTAGTCCCTAGACCAAGGCATTTAGGACACAGGAAAAGGAGGAGGCCATTCAGCCCCTCAAAGCTAGTCTGCCTGCTTATCAGATAATGACAGACCTTTTAATTCTATTTCACCACCTTTTCTGCACAATCCTCGATACCCTTTCTAACTAAGTGCCTATCTAACTCCCTTTTTGAACGCTGCAGTCAATTCTGCCTGTGTTCCACATTCTCACAATTGTACAGATGGTTTATCCTCATGTTTAGGATCTGCCAGCATCTAAACATTTCCTCTTACATTCCCACAGGGATGATAAACCAGTGATACCGAAAGGAAGATCGAGCAGTAAGTGATATCCACGGCCACAGTCACTCCTCAGCAATACAGAAGTAGCAGCCAGGACAGGTTGATTGACATGCACAATAAATTTTTGGTTAGCCAGGTGCCTGACACTCATTCGCTTAAGAGTATTAAAGACAGAGATCCACAAGCCTGAGCAACCTCAGAACTAAATAGCCTCAAATATGAAGAGTGGGTGGAATTTCAGGCATCAGATTGTCGCGGAGTGTATCCAGCATTTTTGTATCACACTCTTATTGTCCCTGGTTTTCTTGGAATGCTTTACTGGAGCAAAGGGCAGACAGACTGTGAAAAAAATATTCTCATTCTTGAATGGGTCGGTCAGTTCCAATAGGGTCAAATCTACCATTAAGACACAAGTATGTACCAACAACAAAATTACATGTATAGAGCGCCTTTCATGTTGGGAAGATGTCTCAATGTGCCCATTATCCCAATATACCAGGGTTGCTCTTGCCAGAGGTAACCTTTCAGTGGTTCCAGAGCAACTTCTAAACAGAGGTGGTAGACATAGTTTTATTTCATTCCAATGAAATAACTTGCATATTACTACTTGCATATTGCTTGGGACAATCTTCAGTGAACTTGGTGGGGGTTGAACACAAACTGGGCAGAGAGGGTGGGAAGCAATGGGGGTTGTGGGTGAGAATTGTGTAGAACTGAACTCATGGTTGGAGGTGGAGTGGGGGTGGTGGGGGTGGAGCGGATGGCTTTGAACCATTTGCTGGATGAATCACAACGTCGCAGAGAATTGATCTGAAATCAGTCCATTGTCGTCTTTGAGGCTATTCTATTGGTCTCCTGACATGCCTTGCTTTCCTGCCATTATACTGTCTCGTTTTCTCTTTCCAATGCCTAGGAACTACAATCAGAAAGAGAGTAAAAAAATGTATCTTTTGGAGAGGCAAGTGCACTTGTTCTGGGTTACCAGCTGTTCGCCAGCTTTGCTGTGTCCGCTAACTTAGTCTCAGTTTCCTCCTCCCTGCTGCAACCCTCCTTTGTATAGCACCTGACTTTCAGATGAGACATTAAATCGAATCCCAGCCATTTGATTTTCAGGAGGATATTAAAAATCCTGCAACTCTATTGGAAAGGAGAAAGGAGTTTCGCCCAGCTTCCTGGCCAACAACCAGCTCTCCATAGAATTGATTGTTAGCCTCATGGCTGTTTGTGGGACATTCTTGGTGGAACAATGGTAACTATACTTGACATTAATTACTTGTCAAGTGTTTTGAGATGCTCCCCTGTGCAATTACCCTTGCTGTTTTTTCCGTACAACAATGTGACAGCTTGGCTCAGTTGGTATCAATCTCGTCCTGGGTCAGAAGGCTGCTGGTCTAAGCCCCACATTGGGGACTTGGGTTAATTAACTCACATATGAATTGATTCATTTTAACATGTGTTTTAAGTCAGTGTCAGACAAGTAATAAGAGTCGAGGTTTATTGCCTTTTTAAATAGTAAACCGAGTATTTGATGCCGTGCCTCATGTTGAAACATCTCAAAGTGATCCACTAGAGCCCTGTGTGTGTTTGTAGCTAAGTGCAACAGGCAATTCATGCACAGCAATGTCCCACGGACACCCACAAATAATGAATAACTCGTATCAGTGGGATTGTCAGTCAGGACACTGGGAGAAATTCTATTCCCTTTTCAGATAGATTCATGGGATATTTATAATACCCATTAGTGCAGCCAGACAGGACCTCGGCTTAATGTCTCATCTGAAGGATGGAACCTCCGACAATGTAGCATTGTCCCCAGCAGTGCCAGCCTAGACTTTGAGCTCAAACTCCCTACGGGTTGAATGGAAAGCAAACAGAGCAGAGGAAGCCGCAGCTTTCCCTTAAACCTCTACAATTATCCATTCGTGACCATCTCGGATAACATGCGTCTATGTTGGTTGTCTGAGTGTTCACTGTCAGCCCCAATTATAACACAGCAATTGGGATCCATAACAAGAGATCACGTGTTGTAAATGAGCGCGTGGTAGAGTAGCGATGTCACTGATCTGCACTCTATACGAGTGCAGAAAGCCAGCCAACTGCTCTCATATTCTTCTGCTTCATTGATGTGGGGAGGAGGTGGGAGACCCCACCAGAATTGTGTATGTGTGCGTCGCCTTTTGCCGCACTTCATTGAAACCCTTGTGCAGTGCTATGGGTGCAAAGTGTACTCTTCTATTGTAAATGTAACTACATAAATTATAAAGTGTCCAACACTAATTACCTCAGAGTGCATCTATCTGGGTCGAGATATACACTACTCCATCTGCCTAGCTTTTCAGAGTGTGAATTCTGGAGTTGTTTGCTGTAAATTATTTTAAGATACTACAGAAAGACAGGCTCCTGAGTTGAAACGCAATGCAGCAACTTGCAAAATTCTGTACACTAAAACGCAATGTTAATCGAGTAAATCTAGACCCAGGTGGAATTTCTACGCCAATGTCTTTAAGAAACTACAAACACTAAATCATTAAAAGCCATCAACAAGCTTCTCAGTTGGACCTCCTTGAAGAAGCCAGACACCTTCAGTTGTCTCTGGCTATGCTTTTTCTTTTTCTGGGGAAACCAAGGATATGAGCTTGAATGAATGGGCTGTACGGGTTCTCAAGAGCTAGACAACTTAGCGGTGAAATTAGGAAGCATTTTTTTACACAAAGAGTAGTGGAGATCTGGAACTCTCTCCCCCAAAAGGCTGTGGATGCTGGATCCATTCACATTTTCAAGACTGAGGTGGTTATATTTTTGTTTTAGGTAAGGATATCAAGGCATATGGGGCAAAACAGATAATTACAGAGCAGCCATGATCAAATAAAATGGGGAGAGAGGCTTGAGGGCCAGAATGGCCCACTCCTATGTTCCTATATCCTGAGTATTAAGTTAGACCTGATTTTAGTGCCTTCACTCTCTTTGTTTCTGCTGGAATGTTTGTTACTTGCGAACCTTGCTGCTCTTCTAGTCTATTCCCATCTATTTCCGCTTCTTTGCTCTGGACTTGGGCTAACAGCTGCTCATCAGCTAACCAGTCAGCCAGCATCATGTCCTCACTCGACCAGTCCTCCAGCCTGCAAATCCTGCCAAGCCCTCGTCCCATCGCTTCTTATGGGAACGCATCCTAGAGTCCCTTCAGCCAGCAATCTTGAATGCAAGCTGTGCTCACCTCCCCCGCCACCTCCCGCCCCCATGCTCTAGCTGCCAGGTAGACCATCTTCTCTAGTCCATTTGCTTTAGGCATTCGGTAACACCAGGTCAGAGTTCACAAGTTCCCTCCTGTAGATCTTCTTGAAGGTGGTGATTATTTCCCTGGTCAAGTGGTTGGATCTTGCTGGTCATGTTGTTAGGTAGGTATAGCATTTTGATTTGGCCGTATTTGGCTTGTAGACTAGCAGCTGGTGGGTTGGCTGGCATTTAGGAGCAGAGCTGTTGCCTGGTAGATCTTTGGATTGAAGGTGGCTTTGGGTGCTTGGCACAAAGGCCTTTTTAAAAATCTGCAGTTGTACTTAAAGGGCCCGGACTTCATGTTCACATGGTGGAAACACCGTGGGGACCTGTACTGGCCATTGCAAAGGGGCTTAACCCTGTCTTGTGTGCAGCAAAACTGGAACATCAAACTATTCTTGGCATGCTTGAAACCTTCGCTTTTTTGGTCAACCGTCCCCATTGCTGGTGTTCGCTCAGGCACAATCTGGTCAAACCATCAGCATTGTATGCCTGATTGTCATTGAATTCTTCTTCATTAGATTAGTGTGGGCTGGGGAAGGATGAGGGAACAGCCGAGTCAGCACAATCAATCTCTTCTGCAATCTGGACCTGGCTGGAGCCAGTGGAGCCATTCTTCACTGGCAGCGAAGTGTGCATCACTGCTGAGCTCCTCGGACCACTTCTCAGCCTGGTCCCTCACTACAGGGCCAGATATGCGGATGGCTTGTGTCCTCTCTTTCACCTCAGTTGCAGACCTCAGTGTTCAGTGGTGCAACTGTGGCTGTAAAAGGGACAAGAAGGTTCTCATCCTCCTGTTTGGCTCTTCATATTTACTGACTGAAAATGCTGAAGTCTCATAGTTTGGGATCATTCTATTACCAGCCTACTAATATGGCCCGGGCACACCAGCATCACGATCAACCTCCGCTGGCCATTCACACCACTGTACCTTGTCTATTAGCTTGAGACTTGGTTTGCACTCTGTAACAATTAATTTTACTCAAGATCTACAGTTAGTGCCATAATACAGTGCTTTACTATAATATCAATGGAGCTGGCCTGTATAGTTCTGTGGTTTGATTTGTGCCAAAATTGTCTGTGAAGCTGAGCTAACTGCAAGGTATCATGACTGACAATCATGTCAACCCTCTGTGATAGTGTTTTTTAAGCCAGCCCAGTCTGCGTTACTCCATGGCAGCGTTGATGACAGTCAAGCCAGCATGACTGATCTGTAAAAACAATAAATTGCATTCTTACAGCCTTTCATGTTGGGAGGACATCCCAAGATGTTGGACTTTGAGGGGCAGACCAGTTACCGGGAAGTAGTGATTCTTACCATTTGGCTCCTGTTAACCCTCCAACAACAATAACAAATTACACTTGTATAGCACCTTTCATGTCAGGAGGACGTCTCGAGGTGCTGGACAGTCATTGTTTCAGACCCGAGCTGAGTTTGTGGCAGGGAGGGTGGAGGGAAAGTGGGTGGGGGCATTTGGAATGACTGATGGGACCGTCGAAGTGAGGCGGGGCGGGATTTGAAGGAGTCCAGAGAGGGGGCGAGGCGGAGGGATTGCGAGAGTTCCAGAGGTTAGGTGCAGAGTGGCTGCAGGCTTACACGCCAATGGTAGGGCGTGTGAAGGGGGCGGGCAGGTTGGTGGGTTAGGAGTTTGCAGAGGTAGGGTGGGACAAGGCTTTGGAGGGCTTCAAGCCAAAGCCTTAACAGGTGAGGTGGAAAGCTGTGATAATCTCGAGACATTATGGTTAGATTAGGATACCAGGATTTCAATTGGCTCATGTGACAAATGTTGGGGTCCACAACGCCCTTGTTATAAGCGAGCCCATGGTATACAATGATGTCCAACTGTAGTTAGTGTGCAGCGATGAATAACAAAATTAATGTGATGACCAAGGACACAGTAAAGAATGAGAATGAGAATTATCCTTGGTGCTTTTGGGGGAACCACAGAACTTTCTTACATGACAAGCCCAGTGTTCACTCTTTTTCATTTACTGCCACTCGTGAATGATCGAAACTTTTTTTGTAAACCCGAGGCTTCAGTGAACGTACATTGCCATTAAGACTGGCCGTGACAGAAAGCCAAACCCAAGCTGAATGGGAAAACGAAACGATTCTCGACGGTAAGTGAGTCTTTCTCATTTGTCTTAATCCATTTTTTTTGTCTCTGCTTCAGTAACCAGTTGTGTGTTGAATGAGGAACTGGCTGAGGTCAGAGAGTATCTATCAGAATAATTAATTATTAACAGGCTGTGTGTGTCCAGCTAGGGGGGTTTGGAGTATATGGTTCCTTATCCTGATGTGTAGCATCAGAGGTTGCTGAGTAACGGCGATGCAGGAGGCTTTTAAAAAAAATTGAAATGAGGGTGGGAGGTCTACCTATATAGTGCAGGGCTGAGCTGTGCAAAGCACAGAAGAGAGAAACACAGAACGGGGAAAGGGTGTCACACTTTGCAAGGTTGTAAGTTTTTCAAAAATAGGACTAGCATAAAATGAGTTCTAATGTATTGTGCTTTCCTTTCTTTACAAGAAAAAAATAAGGAATTGTTTAGGAAGTGGGGTTTATCAATTGAGATTCAGAGGAATGTTGATCTCCCTCTTGCTTTCTCTTTCATGAGAGAAAATGATGTGATACGTTGGATATTGAAGACTTTGTGTGGTGAAGAATATTAACATCTTTACATATTGTAAAGTTATAAAGATTTACTATGTCTTTACATATTGATGTTTACATCATGCCTAAATAACATAAGGTGCATGTGGAAAGTTTTGTGTAACCATTGACTTGGCGTACAATAATAATCCTTTCAAATCAGGAGGACGTCTTGACATGATTCACAAGATTTTTCTGTAAAACGCAGTGCCTGTGTAATTTGATAGCCGAACGGACTTGATCAAAACAAATGTGCTTCTTATATCTTAAAGCAATAAGAATAATGAGTTCTCAGTGTAAATAATATAATTCCATCCTGATATTTTACTCGTACGTTGTTTTCATTTAAGGCAACAAGCCTTCAGAGGTGCGTGGGCAGTCTGACGGTCATTTTGAACCAACTTCACACACTGAGGTAAAATGCTCTTCTTTGTAATCAGGTGTGTGAGGTGTGTGGGGGTGTAGGGGCGTGGGGGGGGGGGGGGGGGTGACAGAGGGTGTGCAAAGTTGGAAGCATTTGTTCATCTGAGTGACCTATTTTCATAAATGCAATTTAAAATATAATAACGATTGCATTTGATGTAGTGCCTATCATTGTGGACGAAACACAGCAGGATAATTGCGCACAGCAGTGTCCCATAAGCGTCCATGAATTGAAGGACCAATTTTATTCGGGGGACTTGGGAGATTGGAGCTCCTTGCTTAAAACATATTATAGAAAGTTATTTGGCACGGGGTTTTCACAAGCCTAAAACTGCATAGCTTGCCATTGCAAAATGACCTGGCTAAGATCATTCTACCCATTGGGGCTTTGGAGGGAGCCAAGTGGGAAGCATGTCTGGCTACAATGAGTAGTCTGATCCTCCCAAGACCCAATGACTAGCCAGCTGAGCTGCTTTGTCACCAGGAGTGCCTTACAATACTACAGATCTGCCTACCTCAGAAACTGGTCTAAGAGTCCACCACATGAGGTTGACTCGATCTTGATATTCTATTGTCATGCACTTCACACAGAGTAAACATACCCAGCACCTGGAGGTTTTATTATTCTATGTAGAATAATAACAGTTGCTGTATACAACATATAATAATTACACACATATTCTGCAGTACAACTCACTGGAATTGAAAATCCATTGTAAATTCCACTGGAGGCTGACACTGTGATCAACAACAGCAATGTGTGACTTGTAAATGGAACACTGACAGGAATCGCAATCCCTCCGCTCTTTCCAGAAATAGGAAGCCCATCTGCGGCTGATGTGGGCATTCTGTATGTCTGTTGTTTCTACATAACTTGTAGACGAGCCAGTAACCTTCTCTTCCCCGCCACTCCTCCCATACTGCTGTCCTACTTTCCTAGAGGTGCCGACTGAAATTAACCCATTCTGTCCCCTGCAGTATAGCGTAATGCAAATTGACCTGGACAAGCTACCGAAGGGGAGTCTGGGCTTTGCACTGGTGGGCGGTAATGAGGGCAGTTCTCTGCGTGTGAAGGCGATCAGCTCTGGTGGTGTGGCGCACCGTGACGGAAGACTGCAAATAGGAGATTCTCTCCTGCAGGTAACGCTATGGGGCATTGTGCAAACGTTCCACCACCCGCAGAGCTTTGTAAAAGCGTTGTATAACTTGTGCAGTATTTCAAAGACAGTCTAAGAATTTTTTTTAACATATCAATTTCCTGCCCATGAGACATATGTAGCCTACTTGTTAGATCACTCGCCCCACAAGAGATATAGTGCTTTTCACATCTTCTACACATCTCGAAGCACTTATTGCAAAGAATATACTGTAAAGTGAAATTGAGTGTAAATGTCTGTGAGAAATGCCGCAGCCAATTGTGCACAGCAGTGTACCACAAACAGTCATGGATTGAAGTGACCAATTAATTATTTCTTTTTTGATGGAATTATCACCCCGGGAGAAGTGATCCACCAAACAACTATCAACTGAGTTCTTACTTATTGTTAGGTAAATAGAGGCATGTGGAGTAAGGAAACTTGCGCTGCCGAGAATTAAATCCAGGACTCTCGCTTGCGAGGCAAGTGCTTTAACCACTAGAGAACTAGCTAGACAACTCCACAGGACTCCATATACTTTACAGTATATTCTGTGAAGCTCTTTGAGAAGTCTCAACGACATGATAAGGTGCCAAATGACGTGCAAGGATTATTATTATCATTAGTATGAATCCTCTCTGTTACTGGTTTCTCGTCTCCTCTTGTTCGGGTGCTGGCGGCCCTCCAGTTAATGGTGTTTGGTCATGTGGGAGCTTTGGCAGGCACTTCAACTGCAGAGAGGGTGACAGCAAAGCCTGTCCAGTCAGTCTCCTGATAGTAATCAGGGACCTTATATTATTCTCTCCCCACCACCCTAACCTAGGGGCGGTCGCATCACCTGAGAATCCGCTTAGAGATTCACTCAATCCTAAACCCTGGGCAGATTACAAACTAATAATAATCTTTGCATTTCATATAGTGTCCAAACATCTCAAAAGCACTCGAATTTTCTCAAGGCCACACATTCAGTCAGGAAGTGAATGGCTGGAGGATTTGATGGCTTGGACACCAGAAGAAAATCGTCTTTCAGAATAGTCATTGTCGCAGGATCTTTAATGCTTGCCGGAACTTGATTTAAGGTTTTGACAATAAAGATGGTACCTCGGACAATGCAGCATTGCCCCGACCACCTCCCTCCCCCCCCACTCCCGCATCAACTTAGATCACAAGTCTTCCTCGACACACAGAAAACTGCATAGTCAATTAACAGGCAAATAGTCTATCCCATGGTCCTGAGAAGGATTCAAACTCAGATCAATTGATTTATAAAACTATTATTTCCTTTTAAGGTGAACGGAGAGGATCTACTCGGCCTGTCTCACAGCCAGGCTGTTAAGATTCTGTGCAGTGCTCAAGGTAATGTGCAGCTGATTATAAGGCGAGATCAGTCCAGCCGCGAGAAGGATAATCACTCTGAAATGAAATCATCCTACAAAAGAACAGGTAAAAATTCTCAATGTCCAGAGTATAGATGTTCTCACTAGTTATCATCAACAATCTACCTTCCATTTGATATGGTGCCTTTTCACGTCATGGAAACATCCCGAAAGTACTTCACGGGATATTGATGTAAAGTGTAATGTCTGTGTATTTGTAGGCAAACATGTAGACTGTACAGCACGGAAACAGGCCATTCAGCCTAAGTTGTCTGTGTGGTGTTGCTGTGTCTTTTACGTCTGCCTAGAGAGGCATGACTTTAGTTCAACATCTTCTTGTAGTTCCTTTCTCTTCCCTCAAAGAAGGTGCTGACGTGCTGTGGTACAGTCCTCCGAGCACCAGTCACCCTCTGGTAACCACTCCGAAACAGCCATTCAAGGGTTAACCAAAGAAAGGGTTGAAACACTGTCCTGTTATTTAGCTTTTTTAGTACTGTATATAAATTATTAACCATTCAATCTACATGATGCATTCAAATGTTTCTGGACTTGCCTGGCAGATATAACAACGCAACAGCAAAGTGAAGGACAACATGGAAGTTCCAGAGATTGCAATGAGGTAAGTGAAGATTTTACTCCAGCAGTTACCCAAATGCACACTCTGGGATCCCCAAGTCTTGGCTCATGCCAACCTGCGCCTAATACTTTCCAGAATTAGGTAAGCAGAATGTGTCCCTCCAGGGAGAAGGTGCACATTTCATTCCATCAATCTATCTCTGGAGTTTCCATGTATGGGTGGGATGCATGAAGTTCTCAGTTTTCTTTTGGATGCTGTTAATCATAATGAAGAATTGTCTCATGTGTCCAAGACCCAACTGCCCAAAAACAACACAGGTGGACTGAGGGCAACAACAAATTGCATTTATAGAGGGCCTTTACACTTCAGTATACTGACCGTTTGTTTCATTGATCCAGCCTGAGAAATTAGGACAATTTAACAGCAAGACCTGTGTCAATCCTTACGTTTGATACGGTGCTTGTAAACATCGTAATGTCTCAAAGAGCTTCGCAAGTAACCTGATAGCAAATGAAGTGACCATGTGTTTGTATTCATTTCTCTCTCTCTCTCTCGCCTCCCTCCCCATTGTCTGGGATCAATTATTTTCATCTGAAGCTCTGTACGCAGGGGCAAAGCAAGATATCCAGCCTCTACTGCATAAATGACCTGAACAACAACAGCGACAGGTGAGGGTGTGATGTATCATATAATATGTGGAAATATCACCGAAGGAGAAGCAACTTTAGGCTTAGGTTAAGACAACGTCACAGAGAGTTTCTTCACACACTAACTTACTTCAATATATATTATACTTAATATTTAATGTATTTCACACACACACACGCGCACACACAAACGCACCCTCTGGGGTTCCCAAGCTATGGCTCTTGCCAACTTCTGCCTAATACTTTCCGTAATTAGGTAAACAAGATGTGTCCCTCTTGGGAGAGTGTGTATATTCCGTTCCAACAATCTATCACTGGAATTTTCATGTGCATGTGGGATGCATGTAAATCTCAATTTGATTTTGATACGCTTACTCACGGTGATCGGTTTCCCCTTGTGTCAGACATTAGGCCAACCCCTAACGAAAACATTTTTGTTTGACAGAATGACCCATGGTGGCTAAGAGGTTGGAAGGGAATGAGGAGGGTGGAAAGTGGGGGACTGGGAAGAAGGTATCAAATACCCAACACTGTTCAGAATAGTGAGCACAATAACAAGGGCAACGTATTACAACCAGCATTGGACTGATTGTCCTGGTCTGTGTTTGATGCCATTGTCACTGTGAGTTATGCATTTTTGCTTGTTTCATTCAACCAAATTTCATTAAGTATCTCACCTTACCTCCCTTAGGTAATTTCACTGCTCTTGAAATCCACTACCTAGCTGACCATTCAAAGTGGTGTGGTTTGTTAAGTGGGTTCGCTGAAGAGCCGAGGCATGTTAAACGCATTGAGACGTCTTCCCAACGTGAAGGTTTAGTGTAAATTGTATTGGATTGGGATCCCTCTTAACCCAGTGTTAACTCAGTAAATGCTGAAGCTGAAGCACCGACCCTATATGCCAGGGGTTAACTGACTTTCTTAAGGGATCCTGGATGGCAATCATGCTCCCAAAATCCAAGGATTTACCCTATAAATGCCAATCCCACCTCAAGCTAAATAGATGGTTATATTTAGTGGAACATCCTGCACTAGGAGACCACATAAGCAGACTCACTTGGGATACTTAATAGGTAGCTGGGGCAGATGGATTAGATCTTCTATCATCGTGCAATAAGCCATAGAATAGGTTCAGTAGGTGAATGGCCTTCTCCTATTTCATCATTCCTTGCATAGAACCATAATTCGGGACACAATCAACTCATTGTACTAGAGTTAGTCTGGCTCCTCCGATGGAACCGTTTATCCTAAAAGTGAACACCTATCCACTCAATACTTTATTTTCTTTCTTTGTGAAGCTCATCATCCTCAGTCGACTATGAGCAGGTAGCAGGGCAGCCTCAAGCCAACAAGCGAAGCGATGGAGAAGGCAATAAGGAAAAGGAAGATTATAATTCCGATGGCTGGAGCAGTGATGAGGACCCTCCTCACTCCTCTTGCAGAGCAGATGCGCCATCTACAGGTCAGTTTGGGAACAACGAGCCTTTCAAGCATTTGCTTTAAGATTCCCTCTGGTCTGAATTTACGACATTTTTTTAGATACAATTTAGCTATGTTTGTTGTAATTTTCCGATTTGTAAGATCAAGGCATTAACACTGCAAATTCTAGCTTGGTAAAACTCAAAGGAAAAATGAAATCTCAGTTGGACTCAGACTGCTGGGGGAAATAAATTCTGATTGTGTCTAGGTTTCATAATAATAATCTACATTTGGTATAGTTATATTACTGTTTAATGTCTCACCCAAATGACATCATAATGCAACAGTCACCCCAGTACCGCACCAGCCTGCCTCATGTACCCCCACCCCCCTTCCCCAGCAGGTAGGTTCAGTCATCCTACCCTGCTCGTTGGAATTCCATTTGATCCCTCTCCTTCCTCTTTCAAAGCAAGTCTCAAAACATACCTCTTTGACTGCTCTTTCGGTCATCTTTAGTCTTCCCCTCCCCCCAGTACTGAGAAGCTTTTTGAGAATTCCTCCCCCTGTTGCTTTGAGTCAACGTGAATTGTACTTTATTGTATTTCGAGTTCTTTGCAATTCCCTCTGTGCATTTTCTGTGACCAACTCAGGTGGACCTGTAGTGACTGAAGAGGAGCTGATGAGCCTGTCAGTGATGCCCCCCAGAGGGGGTAGTCAGTACTCTGGAAGCAGCCTCAAGATGCTCATTACAACCCTCCAACAACAGCTGAAAGAGCAACAGCCGCTCAAAGAATTCATGGTAATTGCAGGAAAACCTCTGGAAATAGTTCCTTTAACCTCCACGAGTTTCCCCCTGACGCGACCTTTATCGCTGTGTGTCGTCACAGGAGCAAATCAGAGCTAAGATTTCTATAGCACCTTATGTCGGAACATCGTAAAGCGCTTCACGGGTAATTTCCATAATTTGCGTATGAAACACCCAGTCACTCCATTTTACAGTGTTTCCTGTGAAGCACTTTGGGACATATTTCTCTCGTGAATGGAGCTATACCAATGGCAAGAGTTATATTTATTATTAATGTTATGTGTAATGACCAGTGTTTGTAGGCAGACAGCAGTCAGTAAGGTTCCACATTCAGCCATGAGGTGAATCAGCTAACACCTGGCAGACATCTACTTGTCAAATTTACCCATTAACCTTTTCACAGTAGCTTAGAGGAGCTTTGCGTTCATAGAGTGAGTACTTGTGAATGATATCAGACATGTCTCTCTTTAAAGGCTTTGGAACATCTGCAACCCATTGACGACTGTCTGGTGGGAAAAGCTCCGGAAAACAGGGAGAAGAACAGATACAGAGATATCCTTCCCTGTAAGTAGTTTCAACAAAACCGGGATCAAATTTATTGGGAAGCAGGAAACCTCATTTATCAATGCCCATTTACTTCTCATTTGTCAAACAAAATTACCTTTTACTTGTGAAATTACTCGTGACAGACCATTGCAATTGCTGGATAGGTACACAAAGAGCACAGCGCAGTTCTGCCTGCAGTTTGGCAAAGATTGACATGCTCTCTCCGAGGAGGGTGGAGGTGGAGGGAGAGATGATGTGGGAATTGGCTTTGTTGATTGTGCTCCTTTGAGGCTGGTGTTGAGGCATGAGGTTAAAGCTTAGAATACTACCATGGATTCTTTAACATCCTGAACAGGCAGAGGGGATCTTGATTTAACATTCAATAATGCAGTGCACCCCTTCCCCCTCCACACACACACACACACACACCCACACCCACACACACACACACACGAGTAGTGAATTGTAGACTGAAACCTCAAGCTCAAAGTCCCCATTCAATGGATTCTATTGCTAACCAGCCATTGCAAAATGGGACCTTGTAGCATCTGATGCTGACACTGGATCATGAAAGTGGGCAACGGCAGCAAATAACCCTCCCATAATGCTCGCGTTCAATGGACAAATAGTGGGTGGGGGAGTAGATACTTGTGGATGGGATGTGGGGGGTGGGGGGGGGGGGAGTGGGGGAATTGGAATTGGGCAGCAGTGTTGAAGGCAGAACAGAATCAAGTTGAACAATTTTTACAATGTTATTTTTAACCAAGATCTTGAGCCTACTTTAAATAGATCTTGTCTTTGTGGCATAATTAAAGATAGGACAGGATGAATTAAACTAGGCTCTCTGATCACGAGAAGTGAGTTTCACTGTGGAAAGGAATGAGATTGGAGCGGCACCCAGCAAGCTTTAATAAACAAACAATAATTTATTTCTCCTCCTCCTTCATGTTCCCCTCCCTCTCAAATAAACACTGCAGATGATGAAACTCGGGTCCACATTGGTGACCACAACTACATCAACGCCAGCTACATCCAAATGCCAGTGGGTGCCACAAAGCATCTATACATTGCTTGCCAGGGCCCTCTACCTGGCACCATTAATGACTTCTGGCAAATGATCTGGGAGAGCAAAGCTACAATCATTGCTATGATGACCCGTGAACACGAGAGGGGGAAGGTGAAATGTCACCGATATTGGCCTGACACAGCAACACAGCCAATGATGGTCGGCAAATATCAGCTGAGGCTAGAAAATGACCAAGTGCTGGACTCCTTCAACGTGAAGTCCTTGAAGATAGTTGACAATCAGGTTGGTCATTTCATACAACTGACGCAATATAGATTCAAATAATAATAAGAAGAATCCTTGCATTGATTTAGTGCCTTATCACATCTTGAGACATCTCAAAGCCTTTCCCAGAATATACTGTAAAGTGGATTGACTGTATATTTTGTTGGATGAAACCAAAATTGATGAAAAACTTTTTCTTTCTCTGGTGATATTGGACTGTCAAAGAATAGTTTTTGAATAATAATATAGTCATTGCACTTAATGTGCCAACCAGCTCGGTGCCATTCTTTGATGCTGTATGTACAACATTATCGAATTTGCTAAATCGCCTTATTATGTTGTTGAGACATCTCAAAGTCCTTCGCAGAAAATACTATAAAATGAATTGTGTATTTTGTGGGCGAAATGCAGCAACCAACTGTGCACAGCAATGTCCCACAAACAGTCATGGATTGAGTGACCACATTTATTTTTTAACCTGATGAAGATGTTGACAGCATTTCTTTTTTGTCTATTTCCTCTCTGTTTCAGACCGGAGAAGAACGTGACATTAAGCACCTACATTTTGTAACATGGCCCGACCACGGCACTCCTCGGTCTTCAGAGCAACTTGTACGGTTCATTCGTTATATGAGGCACGTCCACCGTTCAGGGCCAGTGGTAGTTCACTGCAGTGCTGGCATTGGAAGAACTGGAGTGCTCATCTGTACAGATGTACTACTAAGCCTGATTGACAAAAAGCTCAGTGTAAGTGAAGTCCAGTGGTTTTGGAGTGCTTTTTTGTTTTGAGAACAATTTCTTTCCTCTTACGCACACACAAACCTCCTCGGGACTAATGAGACACGTCAATGCAATGTGTTCCTCTTTCAACAGATTGGTCTTTCTCTCTCTCTCTCTCTCTCTTCCTCCCTCTACCTCGCCACCCACCACTTCCCTTCTCTCGCTATCCCATTCTTTCTCCCCACCCCTCTCTCACTCTCTCTTGCTATCACTCTCCACCTTCTCTTTCACTCTTCTGTTGTCATTTCACTACAGCTTTTGGAGCAAAGAGGCCTCTTTCTGAGTATGAAAAATAAAAATAATCTTTCCATTTGATATAAAGCCATATCTTGTCGTTGAGGCGTCTCAAAGAGCTTCACAGAATATACTGTAAAAGTGCAAAATGCCAACAAAATATACAATCAATTCACTTAAATTCAGAAAGTTAATGCCAGAAATGAACACAGCATTGGGAGAAATTGTATCAATGTGTCAGAGATCAAGTACAATATGGTGTGTTTCAAACCTCAGAAAATGTCAGTGTCTTTTCCAGCCCTGAACATTCCTGCAAGATTCCAACATTAGTCCCTGATCTAGTCACAAGAATCCCGACAGGCTGGAACAATTAGTTCCCGACTTGGCAACTGTATTAGAAACAGTTGAGGAAGGAATTGACGTAATTAACTTCATATAAATAGGGTCAATGACCCCCCCTCTCCCTTCCCCTCCTTACATTGTTGGCTTGGCCAGTGTATCCGTAGCATTCCAATTGCACCAGCTCATGGCTTGAAGTGTCCACTGATAAAACAGCGGGGTGAGTCAGAGAAGACACCGCTGCGTATAACAGCGTGAGAACCTGTCACTTAAACATAATAATAATAATATATAGTCTCATAATGACCTCCCTCAATCTCTCTTTGGATCATCATAGTAGGATGGGGGTGGGGGGGGGGGGGGGGAGGAAAGGAAAGGAAATCTCTGCATGTCCTCCTGTGTACATTCATCAGAAGTAATTCACCGTTGAATTTCTGAATTAAGAAATCCTACAAAATAGACACCTTTACTTCTCCTGCTGTGTTTCAGTTAATTGAACAAGTGGACGTGTACCCCCCTTTGTTCATCCACACCCAGCAAATGATTTACCGTAAAGTGTAGTGACTGTGTATTTTGTAGGTGAACATGGCAGACAGCCATGTATGAGTGTGATGGGGTGCCCAGCAACAACAGACTTTGTACAAAGCATTTCAGAGCATGCAGAATTTGGGAAATTCTTTTCATTTCTAAGCTGTTGTTTCTGCAAGTTCTTTTAAGTAAATCAGAGCAAGCTGCCTTCTAAAATAATATAGAACTCCACAATCCGTCTACCTCCTTGATGCTCCGGCATTCTAAAAGCATTGAATAAATCTAAACTCGGTTGGAGTTTCTCTCCTCCCCCCCAGCCCCCCACCCACACACACACACACGTGTAAAGCAACACAGTTGTGGCTGTAAAGAAATAATTTGCCGATTACCAATAATATCTCTCTGTTCGCAGTTTGACATCATGGCTGTCGTGAGGGAAATGAGAAAACAACGTCATGGAATGATACAAACCAAGGTAAGTAATTCTTTGTGATTTCCCCACAGTCTCGACCACTCTATCACCCTATCTGCTTCTTCCTTTGCCAACCCAACTTTGTAGCTCCAAGCCATCACGGGTGGACGTTTAGCCAATGGGGCCCGCTCTCTGGAGCTCCATTCTATCCCATTTTCTCCCTGTTTCCCCTCTTTCAAAGTACACCTCAATACGTATCTCTTCTTATCATTTTTCCCCTTCTCAGGTCCAGGGCCCAGACAGAATTGTCAAGTGCTTTGACAAATGTGTTCCCCACCCCGGTTGAACCAGCTGGGGAGACCAACCGGGGTGGGGAGCACACCAAAGGATGGTGTGGGGTGATATGGCACTTGGAATCAAAACGTTTTTACCCAGTATATCCCAATCAATGAAAGCACAAGTACAGTCAGACCCCACTGAATCAGTGGTTTGGTTTGATGGAGAACAAATTAGCTTCGTTTTCATTCCTGCTTACCACTCCTCCCGACGTGAAGGGCGCGCTATAAATGTAATTTTGTTGTTGTTGTTGATACCACTTCAGAAGCAAATGATAAACTGTTTGTGTTTAATGTACAGGATCAATATCTGTTCTGCTACAAAGTGGTGGTGGAAATTCTACAGAGCCTTCAACGGCCTGACCGACGATAGTGGGGGAGAGTCCAGAGCGAAGGCGATGCTCTGAAGGGTGCAGAGATGCTGAGTGGCATCCAATGAAGGGGCACTCTGATAGTTCCTGATAGTGGAATGAACTGTAAGCTCCCACCCAGGAGGAAGAAATAATGCTGGGATTTTGCCATTCTGCTCTCAGTCAGAACTTAAGGAACAAGAACAGTAGCTCAGCATTACACGGATTGAACAACTTGCAAACACACAAGTCATTTACAAAAATAGCCCTTTCAGTTGGTGTGCTCTGTACAAACATTAAACAAAGTTCCTGCTTATTCCGTAAATCAATAACAGTTCCCACACTTTGTGCAAAGCTGGTCTAAATACAGCTGAAGTGTACATGCCTGAAATAGGCTGATCACACGCATTGGGCTCACTGAGCATTTCCCATGTGTACGTAATCCCTCAATTTAAATGATTTGTAACTACCACTTAAAATTCTGTGAATTTTAACCCTAATAATCAGGTACTTTTTTGTGTCAAAGAGTTTTGAGGGCAGATTTTATATGTACATTCTCAGTGTTCACTGTAAATGTGTATTCCATCAGCTAGCTAATGTTAGCAATAAAGGCACTAAAATACAACAAACACATTAGCTTTACCACTTTCAGCAGCAATTTATCACAGAAGAGTCTTAATTTCCACTATTACGTAAGGGTTTCCTAAATAATAAATAGCTGTCTCACAAGTGAGGGCTTTGATGACGATATCATCAGATATCTGATCAGATTTCTTGATAAGGAATCCCATTAAGAAATACCATAATTTAGACTTGTTTTTTGTAGGAACTACATTTACATAATTCACCAGTATTATATTTAAAATATGAAAGCAGAATGCTTGATGGTATTCAAGAGACTTACAAATTGAATACAAGTTTGCTTGTTTGAATGCTACCAATATCAATGTGATTAATGAGTTTCCGCCACTGGTACTTGTAAAGTTATGTTATTCCCTTTTGTACATTTGATGGTGTATTTATAAACCTCGGTTTGTAACACACGACAGGAATTAAATGAGTATCTTTTTATGAACTGTGCAGCCATTCCTTCCCAATGATCCGATTCCCGAGAACCAATATCAAAAGAGTCATTGCCCCGACCCTGGACTTACCTTTTCATGGACTCTGCTGGCTGGATACCAAAAATAAGCCTCTCATAATTAGAAAAATGTAAAAAAAATGTAAAATCAAAAAACCTTTAAGGAGTGGTAATCAATAGATTAATTTCTCAAGACACCAATGCCGGTACCACACTTTGGGTCGAGAGATTAAACTGAGGCATTTGTGCTGATTCAAGACAACATTGCCAATCATTGACAACCTCTCCCTGTAGATAAAGACATGGTGAAGCACAGCACAAGACCCCCAAAAAACAATTGATCACACAGCTGTAACAATGAGAAGCTTCGTCTGGGGTCCGTTGATGAACAAGTTGAACAAGATCCATCTGACAGGCGTCGGATGATGTTTTGTGGATCTAAGAGACAAGAACAAAAGATTATGAATCGTAAATTGTGGTCAAAACAAGTTGAAGACTTTAACTTGCAGTAATGGTGTCCAACGATCGCTACAAATGTATTTCAAATGCCAGCCTGGCTCAGAGTTTGACTCCACAATGTCAGGGATTTTCTGCTCTGGTTATACTCCAGAGCAGAGTTCCATCCATTGTCGGAGGTGCCATTGTTTGGATGAGACATAGGTGAACATGGCAGGCAATCTGCTAGCAGCAACGACTCACAAACAGTCAGGAAATAAATGACCAATTTTATTTGGGAGATTGTTGACCAGGAGCCTGGGAGAAATTACCTTTTCCTTTCAAGTTATGATCTTTAACATCCAGTTGAATAGGCAGATGGCAGCTTGGTTTAACACCTTTGTCGAAAGATGGCACCTCTGACAATACGGGGTTCCCCTTTGCACTGTACTGGAGTATCAGCCTGGAATATGAATTGTGAAAAGGCACGACATGGAACTGTGACCCGAGTGTTGCTCATTTCAATCCACGACTGTTTGTGAGGCACTGCTGGGCGCAATTGGCTGCCACGTTTCACCCACAAATATGCAGTCAATTCACTTTACATTATATTCTGTGAAGCGCTTTGAGACATCTAGAAGGCGTGAAAAGCGCTACATCAAATGCAAGGATTATTATTATAACTTCTGTTACAAAGTCCAAGCCTTCAATCTTATTGAGCAATACCATGTAATGCCACATGGTGGTGATGCAGACAAGGTTTACAGCACAACCAGCAGTTGCTGAGAAGACCAGACTAGAGTCAACCGAAATAGTGAGCTGATTTACGTCTTGGTTGAGGCTTGAACCCACAACCCTCTTAACCAGAGCGTAGAACTCAGAAAAGCTGTCATTTAGCAGGTGACTCATCAGACCCCAGCACACCAATGAATTCTGTAAAATGTCTGACCAAAGCTTTGCGTAAGGTTAAATCATAAAATACAAAGGTATTTATTTTACTGTTGGTAAACTAAGTGGACTGGGGGAGGGTTAAGAGACACTGTTAGCAAACACTAGTTAACGTTTCTCTCCCCGCTTAGAAAGGAATAATGTGGATTAAACGTTGGCTTGTGTAAGGGAACCCAAGAGGCACTGCAGAATAATAATAGTCCTTGCATTTGATACAGCTCCTTATCACATAATTGAGATATCTCAAAGCACTTCTCAGAATACTGTAAAGTGAATTCACTATGTATTTTGTGGGAGAAACACGGCAGCTGATTGTGCACAGTGATACCCCATAAAGAGTCATGGATCAAATTATTAGTATTGATTATAATTATTATTAAATTTTGGAGTCGTATATTATCCCTGGAAAGCGAACCGTCAATTCACTAACAAGTGGGTTCCTAGTTACTGCAAGGTAACTAGAAGCATGTGGAGTAATGAAACTTCCCTAAGATATATGATTGTATCAAACCTAGCCATGGCCAAATAACAGGACACAAAATCAGGTTGTTACCAAACAAATTGGAAGATTCACAACACTCCAGCACAGTCTGTCTTTTCAGTTTCAGATGACCTACTATTACTATTACAGAATAGCACCGTGGGATTGTTAACGTCAACTTGACCCAGGCTCATGGGATCACGGTTTCACATCTCCGAAGGACGGCACCTCTGACAGTACAGCGCATCTTCAACACCACATTGGATTTTCAGTTTAGATTACATGGGTTCCAAGTCCCAAGCTGAGAATTGAACCCCCAGCATTCTGACTCCCAGGCAAGAGTGCTACCAACTGTGCCAGCTTGACATTGATTTTTGTATTTTACTGCAACGGTCGCAAACACAGACCCTCTTCTTACTTTCTTACTACCCTTCTCAGTACCCTTTCTTACTCAAATGCGTAGAAACAATGCATCAAAGCCCCCTGGTCAAGGTTACACTCCATAAATATTAACCAGTTTGCATCAATTTCCTTTTACTTGCAGCTGAGCTGGTAACCTGATCTCTCAAAGGAAATTTGGGTAGGGTATACAATTCGTTCTGCTTTTGAAAAGTATCGAGTACCCCTTTGGTTTACTGTCAAATTGTTAAAATACCTGCGAGCAACTAAACCTGACTCCAATCTCCTTAATCTGTAGTTTGGATTCAGTGTGAACTTAATGTGACAAATTTTAGGTCAGTTCCATATCTGAGCAGCACCAGCTGCCACAAACAGGGGTAATTCTCCCACAGTACTCACAGGATTAACTGTCCCATCCAATACTGACATACAAGTAGTTTACCACAACAACTTACATTTACAAAGCGCCCTTCTTTATGATGGATGGGTTAAGGGGGGGAAATGTCTTAGAGTAATGCATAGTAGTGATGGAGCCTGACTCCCGAGTTAGTGGGGGAGGGAGTGGGCGGGGGAGGAGTGGGTGTCCGTAACATGGTCGAAGAGGATGGTCTCCAGTGATCTGAAAGAGGGGAATGAGGAGGCAAAAGGGATTTGGGAAGAGTTTTAAAGCTTCAAGGGGTAGTGGCTGAAAGCGCGACCGCAATGGTTGAGCGGAGGGGACAAGTAGGAGGCCAGGACCAGCCGAGCGGAGGCAGTGGTGGTGGAATTGTTAGAAAGCAGGTCAGAAAGGTATGGAGGTGCCATGGAGTGAAGGGATTTCTGGATAGGTGAGAGGATCTTGAAATTTATTCATTCTGTGATAGGGAACCAATGGAGCCTGGCAAGAACTGGTGCGTTAAGAGTACAGAGTTTAGTGTTGGGTGAGAGTACGGGCAGTGATTATTACTAATCATAGTACAGTAGAAGGCCGTTTATCCGTGACCCGATTAACTGGATTGCTCGACCCCTTCCCGGGGCAATTCCCCATTGCAGCAAAATGCTTTTTTACCGCTTTTTTACCGAGTGTGCTGAAATCTTTATTGGTAAGTAGCTACTTCTGTTACTATTTAGTATATTATTAATATAGTATGTTTTAAAATATGTCCTTTTTTGTGTTGGGTTATCGGCAACTTACCCCCCGGTACAGGGGGTAAGATATCAGACTTGTTTACGCCTCACAGTGCTTCCCAGTTTGCTGTACATCATTCACAATAGATGTTAAGACAAGGCCCTGGTTGCATGTTAAGGTGGATGTTAAAGATCCCATGGAACGACTTGAAATGTGAAGGGAGTTCCTCTTTCCTAGTGTCTGAGCCAACACAAATCGTTCATTTACTTCATAGCCGTTTGTGGGACATTGTGGGAAATAGGCTGCCATGCTTGCCTACAAAAATACACAGTCTAGTAAAACCATGCTTTGAGATGTCTCAATAAGCCGTATAATCAAATGTAGTGATTATTACTACCATGTATTCATTGTATTTTGCAGGCATTCAATCCATGCCCAGCGATTCTACAACCAGCTGCATAATGAACAACAAGAGCCAGTCCACTGCCCTACGCACATTCTCAATGTTCCCTGTAAATGTGTTAAGGTGCAGCTCTCCCTGTGACCCGGCACACACTTGTTTAACAGAGCGGCTTCCTCTGCTGGCCTCCCACCAACAAAGCCGTACATATCCAATGATGTGTAGATCTGGCTGCTCCCGAGTTGTCAAACGCTTGTGAAAATAGACGACGAGATTCTCTATTATTCTAACATTTCACTGAAGGCAGTTGCTGGAGGTGAAACACTGAGCCTATTATTCTCCATGACTACATGCTCAGTGTCAAGACAGACGGGCAGGAAATTTAGTTGCGAGTTTGTTGTTAGTAATATAGTTTAATTTGTGCAAATATATTTTACTGGGAGATCTCTTAAAGGCTCATTGTCCTTTTAGTGTAGTTTTTTTTTCCTGGAGCCTTCTTCCAAATTCCTTCTCTAATGTCCCCCAAAATAAGACCTCATCTATTTGGCTTCTCTGTTTTCCCTCTCCCAGCAACCGCACTGAGTGTGCTTTTATGCTCAGCCATTGAGGGAGCTTCAGAACAACATTTAACAATGATAATGATCCTTGCATTTGATATCGCGCCATATCACGTCATTGAGACGTCTCAAAGTGTTTCACAGACATACTGTAAAGTGGATTGACTGTAGATTTTGTGTGTGCAGTGTCCAGCAAGCAGCCATGTGTTAAATAAATTACCATAATTTTGAAGGGATTATTACCACCGGAAAAGTGATCTGCTAATTGACAAAAGCAGGTTGCTACTTAGTGTTAGGTAAACAGTGTGGAGTAAGGAACCTTGCCTAAGGTTTCGTCCTGTCTGGGAATCAAAACCCAGATCCTCTCACTTGTAAGGCGAATGTTCTAACCATATGCTGTACGAGTCCTTTTGAATAACTTTAATTGGCACTTGTGTAAATGCCATCCTCTTATTTTAGTCAATATTTTCCCCTTCTACATATGTATTTTTCTCACAACCTTTAGTTTGACCAATTCAAGCCTATTTCATGACTTGGGGGTGGGGGGGGGGGAGGGGGTTGTTGGGGTGTATGGGTCATGTTGACCAGTAATATTCCTCAATACCAGGTCATTCTGCAAACCCAGTCATTTCTTGGAGAGCTAAATGGAGGATAACTTTTCCCCTCTGACACTGAGGCAGGAGACCATTAACTTAGAAATTAGAAATGAGCCCAAAAGAGGCGAGAATAGAAAACATTTCTCCAGAAAACTATTGAAGTGAACCGGCTTGCCTGCGTTCAGCACCTGACAATGTACATTTACAGCACTCTATGGGCTCTTTGTGAAGATATCTGATGTATGTGTCAGCCTGACTCATTGTTTCTCTGTGAGTCAGAAAGTTGTGGATTGAAGCCCCACATTAGGACTTGGAATCACATAGTCTAAGGTGGTACTCCCAACGCTGTGCTGGACGGAATGGGTTGCATTGTCAGAGGTGCTGCTCTACAGATGAGATGTTAAACTAAGGTCCCTGTTTAATTGGACATTAAGATCCTGCGGCACTATTCAAAAAGTCTAGAGTATTTCTCCCAATGTCCTGGCCAACAATCCCCCAAATAAAATTGGTCACTCCTTCATGGTTGGTTGTGGGACATTATTGAGCGCAAATTGTCTGCTGCATTTCACCCACAATATACACGGTCATCCGCTTTACAGTATATCCCATGAAGCCCACTGAGACGTCTCTATGACTTGATAATTCACAATAGCAAATGCAAGGATTATTATTACTATTATCAAAGGCAAATTTGGTAAGACTGCCAATTGTGGTATTCGACAGTTAATTTCTTAGAAAGGTATTGCACCATTCTGTCTCTGACGCATTGACCAATATATTTACACTTTGGCAGCTCAAGCAGTAAGTGGGAACGGACATCGTGACCCTGTTAACAACAGCTAGTGCCAAGATTGAGCGCCAGCATAAGCAATATTTATTTATATTCTTGTTCATTTTTGGGGGGAAAAATAGTGCTGAAACACCAGGGAGTGAGCAAATTGAACCAGCTGAGTGACAGGCTGATAAAACACAGTCCTCTTCATCTGCTCCCGTACTCCAATTCAATTCCAACTTCGATCCCTGTGAGAGGGGTTAGCTCGCCAAGGTAGCAAAATGTCTTTCAATGCGGTATGGGCCCCTCTGATGGCCCATTGCATGGAAGCCTCCTGCCTCCTGCCCCGTTCCCCTCCACAACCCCACTTCCAGTGCTAAGTTCACTGATGTCTCCCAAACTCTCTTCCAAATCCACCTTCCCTCCCTGCCCGTAAATCTCTCTCTTGGAAGATGCCTTTCGTCCCCATGCTAGCCACCTTGCTTGCCCGATGATTCTCATTGTAACAGAGGCTCATCCATCCACTGTGAATGTCACTGTAGAGATGCCAACTATTGGTCTCATCAATGGGGTTGTAACGACACGCCCCAGTGCTTCTGAGCTAAGGACCGAGAAAACAAGTCAATTCTGGCTCACATTCCTGTTTATCAAGTGCAAGGAATATTATTATTTTGATCCATTGACTCTTCCCCACTGAAAATATCTTTGCGTGGCACTTCCAATGTTAAAGGCGCTATATAAATGTAAATTTGTTGTTGGAGCCTTACCCCAGTGTTTGAGTGAGGCTGGTAAATGGGACTGAATTGGTTTCTAGGACATTAAACATTGAGGCATTTAAAATAATTGAAGACATCAATAGGTTAGGTGGTGGACGTCCCTTCTATCTGGTAGCGATGCACAACAGGGGGCAATAACTAGATTAACACAAGAGGAAACACTGGTGAGTTAAACCTAAAAGCAGAAGACATTCTTCACACAGAGGACAATATGGCAATGTGGAATGTACTTCCCCAGAGAGTCATACCAGCAGAATATTTAAGAGGTTGATGGATGGATAAGGTATTGATAGTCAATAGGGAGAACCTATTTCCACTGGCCAGTAAGGAGGTGACAAGAATGCATCAAGTTAAAATAAGGAGCAAAGGAGAAAAAGGCAAGCTTTGTTTTACAGAAATAGTTGTGAAGATGTTGAGAATGATATCTAAAGATAACTAATACATAGGGGGTATGGGAGTGGGGGCAGATAAATGGGACTGAATGGATTGCTCTTTCAAAGAGCTAGCATGGACATGATGGGCCAAAAAGCCTTCTTCTGTGCTGTAAAAGTGTATTGGTTGGATACCTTTGGCAGTAAGGTTCACCACAATCAGAGAGTCAGAGAGAACCTAACTTAATGAGAAAAGGGCTAACTGTTATCCACCAATCCCTGTATGTGAACATGATTAAGAACAGGATGAAGCAGATTGTGAGACCCATTACAATCAGTTTGTGAGACCCGAGTGCACAGTCACTACACTTTACAGTAATTCCCGTGAAGAGTTTTGATACGTCCTCCTGAAATGAGACTATATAGCAATGAAACAAACCTTCAGCTCAGATTCTCCATGCCAGTGTTTAGATTCCATAGGAGCCGAACTACACTTTACCCTGAGACACAGATGATGTGATAAACTGTGATAACAAATGTCAGGATTATGATTATTTTATCAAAGGTGGCACATTGTTAAACAAAAATCTCTTTTAATCAGGAAATGAAAAGCGAAAGCTTTTTATTTAAAAGAAAAAAAATTGAGCTTTACTGAAAAATAGCACTTTATTTTACTGTTATACTCTCCTTGTGTATATTTTAAGAACGGTAGAGAGAGTAGATTAAATAGCTTCCAGGAACAGTTTATGCATAGCTACCAATTGCTCTAAATCTTCCCCTTCTATTTAGTATTTAGCTCTAAATTAAACTGTTTATTATGGACTTTTTTTTAACTTAGAATAAGAACTATTTAGTAGCAATGAGGGAGACCTTTTGCTTCTGTGAAAAGACCAATATAACTCACTTGCTCCTGTGGTGCTTGTGAGTTATGGTCCTTTTACACTGATGAAAGATCACCTGTATTCACTGCTCCCTGGAGAGATAGCCCATACAGCTTTCCAGTCAAGCTTGGCAACTTCAGTTCTTGAAGTTCAGTGCACTAAATACCTGCATTGTGTGCCCAGTGTTTGCTGCTATTTCATCCAATACAGGTTGGTAAAGGTATAGAGCAAGCAAGAGGACCCAGGTTCAATTCCCGGATGGTGTAAAACCTTAGGCAAGTTTTCCTGACTCCACACGTCTCTGTTTACCCAGCAGTAAATTGGAACCCAGTTGTTAGTCGATTGGCAGACAGCGTTTCGGGGATAATAATCCCTCCTAAATAAATAAGTAAATTTTTTAATAATTTGGTCACTCAATCCGTGATATTTGTGGAATACTGTTATGTATGGTTGGCTGCCTGCCGTAGACAAAATGTACAGTCAATTAATTTATAGTATATCCTGAAAAGCACTTTGAGCCATCTCAACAATGTGATAAGGTGCAATATCAAATGTTAGGACTATTATTATTATAGTTGTTTCTTTTAAGACCTACAGAAACCTGGCTCCCAAATTAAAACAAAATTTAAGAGTCTAACGAAATTCCATACAGTGTGAGATTGTACAGCTAGGCGGAATGTTGAGGGCTCCAGGGGAAGTTTGTTTGTTTGCTTTTTTTTCACAAGCTTACCTCTGAAGAGCATTAGCAGTATGTTCAGGGCTCAGTCCTGGCACTAATGTGAGGCTAATTTTATCATGGACAGCAGTGGCGTGTACAACACCTCTCAGATATCTCTACCCGATAACACACGTATCCTTAAGTGTTGCCCTTCATGCGTGTAATGCACCATTTCAATGGCTTTTTGAGATAAGACCACTTTGGGGATGGCTTATCTTATACATAAAGCAGTCAAGGAATTGACCAGCAGCTTTAAGTGGAGCCCTGGAAGATGTCCTATATCACCAGAAGGACAAAGATGTAACAAGTGGGGTCAAATGCATCAAATTCCCAATTAGATATGGGGCTGAGACTACACAAGTCTATTTACTGACTTTTCCATTCTTCACTTGCTTCCAACTGATACAAAACTCAGTGGCTTTATTCCCCCTGTGCAAATAAGCAAATCAACAAGCAATGTTTTTTTGGAGCTTGGTCCTTCGTTTGAAATGTTAAATGTTTGAAATGCCATGTTTTATCCACAAATATACAGTCAATTTACTTTGTATTCTGTGAAGCGCTTTGAGACGTCTAGAAGACGTGAAAAGTGCTATATCAAATGCAAGGATTATTATTATTATTAACCCAAGGCACTGCCTGCCTGTTCGGGAGAATGTTAAAGATGGTTAAAGATTATTCAGAAAGGAAGTTTCCCCCAATGTCTTGATCAAAATATCTCCGCCCTCACATAACACAAATTGTTTCAGATTTCCAGCATCTGCAGTATTTTGCGTTTTATTTATATTTAATTCACTGCCACTTCTCTTCTAGGAATGCCTGCCTTGACGAAGTTTCGCTTTTCTCTTCTACATGACTTTCGTTCTTCCCTTTTATCCCGCTCACCTTCTTTGTTATCTGTTTCCCGTCTTGTGTTGCTATATATGCTGCCTGACTTGCTGAGTGTTCTCAGCCATCTCTGTTTTTGTTTTAGGTCTTAAAATAGGTTGACGACAAAAAGAAAGATTCCAAAGACTTTAACGCTTCATCAGTTTCTTCCTGTATCTTCCTGTATCTAGGATGTTTATAGACAACCATTGCTTTCGTCAGTTACTAGGCAACTATCAGCCACCACTATAACTATTTGTTGCTTACAGTTTCTCACAGCAGATGGCACCAAACTGAATACAGACTTGTCATCAGACGGACGTATAGAGGAAAGAGAGGGCAAAGTTAATTCAACAAGCAATTCTCCATCCAGGTTTTGGTTTAGTTGAAGTTAAAGACACAGTATTATAATTCTATGTCATTTAGCTTGGAACATCAAAGCTGTTCATATACACAAAGGTTTGGCACAATTTTTAAAAAATGGAATAAGTGAATCAAATGAATTGGGTTTTGTACTTAAATAGACAAATGGAGGAGGGAGGAGAGGGAACAGTGCAATGTGTGCTGTGATAACTACCGCTGGTGTGAATATAAATCCATTGGAAAGCATTGTTTCCAAGATGATTGGCTGTTGTTCACAGGAGAAGAGTGCACCACACTGATCCTAGCTTGGGATTCCACCATCACACCTCAATCTGAATTCAGAGAAATAATAACTAAATAATATTTTCATCTGTTAGAGCAGTTTTCAGGTTACAACCTTCACAGGATTTACTGTTTGGAGGTATACTCGTCAGCCTGTTAGCACACAGCAATGACCCACAAAATAGCCATAAAGAGAACAACAACTGCAATAAAATTACATTTGTATAACGCCTTTCAGTTCGGAAGGATGCCCAAAGTGCTGGACATTCAGTGATTCGGACCCGAGCTGGGGGTCGAGATCAAGTGGGTGGGGGAAGGAAGGTGACGGAAGGCATGGTTGAAGAGGAGGGTCTTGAGATGGAGCTTGAAGGGACGAGCGAAGTCGGGGGGATGTACAGCAGGCAGAAGCCCACTGAGCGGAGGTAGCGGGCAGGGTGATAGGGGGTTAGGAGGTCGCAGAGGCACGGGGGAGCAAAGCCATGGAAGGCTTTGAAGGTGAAGCCCAGGGATAAATCAGGTGTCAGTCTGGTTCATTTGTTTGCACTCTCACTTCTAGGTCTAAAGGGAGCAAGTAAGCCCCACATAAAGTTTCTGAGCTCCTAAACTCGGTTACTTGTTTAGGATCTCACAGAAAAATGGCTTGCAAGAATTAATTTAAGACTGCCTTTAAAAATCGCACAATGTCATAATTTTTTAGACAACATCGTTGTGACTGTGGGGAGAGGCTGGGTTGGGACTTTCAAAACGTCTGCACTACGAATCAACAATCCTTTGGATAAAATAGGTAATTCACTTCTTGGCTGTTTGTGGGACAGACATTACTAGGCATAAATCAGTTGCTTACAAAATAAATAGGTTAGAGTTAAATCTTGTGAAGTGCCTTGAGATGTCCTCCAACATGAAAGGCATTGGATCTGATGTAAGGATTATTATTAAAACAATAGAAAGTCATTAGTCACTCACAATGCCATTGACAGAACCTTGACATCTTCAATGCTTCTTAATGCTAAAATGATGAACAAAATAAATTAACGCACAATATCTGGGTAGTAGACTTGTAGCCCCATTAACTTGCTGTGGCTCATGATGCCAACTCCAAAATATTTATGTTTAGTAACATTATTAGCACAGTATTATTATTATTTTGTGGGGCTTTCAATAAACTTCCGGTGTTTGGTTCAACATCCATCACGTTGAGAATGTCTCAAAGTGTTTTACAGGGAATCGTTGTAGAGTGCAGTAATTGTATTTTGTAGGCAAATTTCTTGTGGGGTATTATTGGCCAGGACACCAGGAAAATCTCCCTTTGCGATTAGAAAGTGACGTGGGATCATTAATGTCCACCTGAACCTCGGTTTAATGCCTCATCTGAAGGACAAAACCTCTGACAATGCATTCCCCCATTCTCCAAGCCCCAAGGTGCAGGATCAGTTTAGAGCAAAGAGAAACAACGAAGGACTTGAACCCACAACTCTATGACCCCGAGGCAAGAATGCTACCAACTGAGCCAGGCTGACACCTCAAACTGGTTTGCAGTTTCAGAAAAAAAAAACCTGTGATTATTACCTAACGCTCCAATGTCACATTTTTATCTGGTGAATCGAAAAATACGAGTCCCAGAAATCCAGAGCACCACTTTAACAAGGCAGAGTGGCAGCTTTGACAAAGTCCTTTATGTTTCTCTCACAAATATACTTTACAAATATACTTCACAGTATATTTTGTGAAGTGTTTTAAGACATCTAGAAGTCATGAAAAGTCCTATATCAAATGCAAGGAATATTATTATTATTATTATTATTTACAGTATTTGCAAGAAACAAAACGTGCAGAACATCTTTGACTACCGATGCTCCAATTTCTTTGTCTTGAACGCACAGGGGGTTCACCCACTAACGCCAGCTTTAACACCAACACAAAACTAGATAATCGCACTATTGTTGCAGCCGGTGGGGCAAATAACAGTCTAAAAACAGACGTTTTGACACCCAGTAATTGAAGCGGTGAAATGACTTCCCGGTTCGGATTCACTGCAAAGCATTCGGTAATGACCACCAATTTTCATTAAGGATTTAATCAGCGCCTGCTGCAAATTAACTAATTTTACAGGCGCCTCGCTGCTTCTGGATGCGAGGTTATCATTAAAACGGCAGCTTGGATTCGGAGGGTTCATTAACCAAAGCAAGGGGACCCGGCTGCTTCCAGGCAGCCCATTTGTCTTCATCACGCTCACCCTTCCCCTGAATAAGTCGGCAGAAAGCATCTAATTGAAAGATGATTAGTAGTGTTATCATTACCGAGTGGAATAATTTATTGCAGTCGGTGAGCAGGAGCCCAGGGAGAGATTTGTATTCATTAAAAAAAAAGTGTGGTGAACAGCTAGGTGATTAACACATGACTTTGACAGGCAGTGGGGCCTGTGCTCCTGTCGGAGGCTAGATAGGGTCTTTGCTGTGGGTCACTGGTTCGGCACATTACAAGCTGATAATAAAGTGATACAGGGCGTGTGAGTGACTTGGCAACTGCAGTGCATCATTATGTTCAATTATTAGCATTAGATGGGCCGCACCAGTGAAGTCACTTTTTTCCATTGTGCAGCAGCTGTGTGGCGCTCTTTGCTAAGCACTGAAGGTGGGACAGTGCAGAACTGATGTTATGATTTAATTTGAATACCAAACACACGCGCACACACACGTACAGGGTGCTCATAAAGTCATGTTACCCAATGTCTTTTTTTCCTTACAATTATTTTTTTCTGTGGAAGATGAGTCGAGAGTACAAAGTCTGATACCGGTAACTTCCTCCTCACTCAGCCTGTGTTACAGAAGATGTCACACTGAACGTGGCTTTGGATCATTATCCGCCATGAAAACGGTGACGCTTACACACACCGATCCTCCGGACGTCTAAATACAGCTACACACTTGTACTAATAACAATCAAGTACCTCTAAATACAATTACCATCAATCTTCCACATGTTTCAGTTATTGGTCAGTGCGCTGTGTAAAATAAAAGCATGGTGGCAACAGGACTCCATGGTCAACTTATAAACTACCACCACCTCCAACCAGATGATTCTCAAGTCAAACTCTGCCTATACCTTGGGTATTGCGTATGTTTCTGATCACTGAGATATAAGGGGGCTGGTCAGCCTGAGAAGTGATGCAGAGGAAAGCAAGGAGCACGATTTTCAGTGTTAGAGGAATGAGCTATGAGCCATGAATGGACAACTTGAAGCTCTTCAACCTTGATAGATGTCTCAGACAGGACCTTATAGAGGTGTACAACATTTTAAGTGGGGTTGAGAAAGTAAACCTGGAACAGTACAGTACATTTTTGTTTACCATTTAACCCATCAGATTTGATCATCCATTTTACTAGCTTTCTGGCCTCAAATATGCTTCCTGGTATCACATTTCAATTGCTAATCACTGCAAAGAAACTCTTCCTGGTTTCCGGCCCCAAATTGCCCTCCATAACCCTGAACTCCGCTCTCCGACCTTTGGCCTTGGTATGTCGCACAGTTTTGAACTGAGTTTATTTTCTCAATTCCCTTTAACATCTCATGTACAGTAGATTGCTGCAGACCTGCACGCTCACTGCTCTTGTATTCGCTTATCCCCATCGGACTTTGAGAGACAGAGTGAGAGGAAAATCAGCGGGTCTCAGAGACAGAAAGAGAGAGAAAAAAAGCAAAGAGAAAGAGTCAGAGAGGGAGAAAGAGAGAGAGAGTGATAGAAAGACAAGGCACAATCCGATACAGTTTATTTGGTTAGGAATGCTTGAGAGTCTCCAAATCAGACTATGAGTTCTACCTATTTATTGGGTGCAGCTTGACAAGAGGTAAGGTATGAGAACCTCAGATTGTGGTTTGGGGGAAGTGATGAAGTTGAACTAACTGAAACTGGACAGCTTGCCATGGGCAAATGCTGCCCAGTAAACTTTCCACTGCAAGATCCTCCTCTTCGACTGTGCCTTCAGTCGCCCTCCTACCTCCCTGCCGTCCCTCATCCCAACCCTCCACCACTCAGATCCCAGCCCCTGATTGTTCAACGCTGTGTGATGTCCTCCCAATGTGAAAGGCACTCTACAAGTGTAATTTTTTTTGTTGCTGATTCCCCAGCTAGGACCACCCTAATATAACTTTGACTGGCAGGGTAAACAGTGGGAAGAATCAAAGCTACAGTGTCTGGTATAATAGTGATGACATAAATACCAATGGAAGAACATTTTGGGTAATGCTATATCCAATTTGTATTTTGTTATGTTGCATGGACAGACAACCAATTATTCACAATGTTTCCTTATCCACCGTGGAGCTGGTCCCAAATATGCCGATAATTTCCTTTCTACTCTATCTCTGGATGGTCCCCTCTGAGACAACATTTTTCAAGAGCCCAAGAAAATCAAGCTTGGTCCTTGAAGCTCCTCCTTCGAACACTGAGAACCAGATGTGTTCTTCTCTGCACTGGCTCTGGGACATGAACAGCCATGTTATGTCCTGGCCGAGCTGCCTCTCTGGAGGAACTGTGATTAGAAATGGATGCACAGTCTCTCGAATGGTTTATAGAGTTAATATAAATTCCTTCGTCTCTTTTGGCAAGACATCCTTCTGTTCAGTTTGGCTTGTTTCTATTTTAGACTCGCAGCATTTATTGGCAGGAGAAGCCGGACAAGTGTTCCCCTGTTGAGAGGAAATATCACAAAACACAACAGGGGGGGAAGCTGTCTAAGCTGATCTAACTATAAATAACGCAGCTTGGTTCAAATCCTAAATTATACTGCATTATACTCTTTTCCGCTATTGTTCCCGAGTTTCTATCTGCAAGTTGAAGAGGGAATTAGACAGCTATATGACTTTGGTGGTACAGGATAGATAGCAGCAACAGTTTAGAAAACTGGATTGACCGAATGGACTATAGTGCTCCTTCCTATTGGAGAGAGGAGCGAATATGAGCACTTAGAATGCCGCAGTGTTGCAGGTCACCTGACTGGGTACATCCAGCACTGATAAGCACTTTGGGATGACCTCCTGACGTGAAAGGCTCCATATGAATGTAAATTGTATATTATTGTACAGTGAACATGGACTTGCCCAGTGACTGTTGTGGCTTGTTTGTGTTTTCAGAATTGAGCATGGAAGGCAATAGAAAGAACTTTGCATGAGTGCCTCATCACGTCTGAATACCTCCCAACATTTCATTGCCAACAGTTAACTGTACCACATGTTTCTGTGTAAGTAAACATGGCTGTCATTTTGCACACAGCAAGGTTCCCCAAACAGCCATGAGATGAATGATTAACTAATGTGTGGGGTTTTGTTTGCCAGGACTTGAGTTAAGTTTTCTTCATATGCATCTTTAATGTCTATCTTAATGGACGGAGAAGACCTCAGTTTTAATAATTATAATAATAATCCTTGCATTTGATATGGCGCTTTTCACGTCTTCTAGACGTCTCAAAGTGCTTCACAATATATACTGTAAATTGACCGTATGTATATGAGCAAAACGCGGTAGCCAATTGCACACAGCAGTGTCCCACAAACAGTCGTGGATTGAAATTACCATTTTTTTTAGGGATTATTATTAGGCATGTAGAGTAAGGAAACTTGACCAAGGTTTCACCCTGCCTGGAATTGAACCCAGGTATCCCACTTGTAAGGTGAGTGCTATAACCATTGAGCTTTATCCGAAGGACATCATCTCTGAATAAATCTACACTGCACTCTCTGCACAATATCCTTGTTGTAATATGGTGACCAGACTGCACACAATACTCCAAATGTGGTTTAACCAAGGTTTTATATAAATGTAACATTCCTGCCTCATTTTTGGACTGTGGGTATAAACCCAAGATCATTGCCTTGAAATGTTAAGGTTGGGCAGAGGTTTGGGAATTTTTTTTAAAGCCAGTGGTCTTTCTGAAGCTGTGTTTTTCCCGCAGTTATTAAAAAAAAAGAACTGGCTCCCCAATCAAGTCTGAATTGAAGAATGAGCCAAAATTAAGGCCAATCGGCAATTTGAAGACCACGGTCTCAAGGCTGAGAACACGGGAAATCTCAGGCCTTTGATTTTTGCAAATGCTAACAATCAGGGATGTTATAAAATCAGATTTAGAAATGGACCCACTGCCCATTCTTCTCGTCAAACGGCTGCACGCTTGGCTCCCAAACCAAGACAATACAGGCATAACACTCCACGTGGTTCCTTTTTATTCAACATGGCAAGGATTAGATACAAAACAAAGTGGTTAAGTGTAGTCCTAAGAGTTGCGTTCCATTCAATTATTAAAAGATGGATGTTCTTTGACATTCGGGTCATAACCATTAGATTACTCGTTCCTGAATATCGTCCATCATTAGTGCTTCTTGTTTTGTTGTTGGCAGGAACCCTCTGAGAACCAGTTGACCAGCACCAGGCAACTCATCTGACCCCACTCGATGTGGGAAAAACCCACACAAGATGAGAGAAGGGAACGTGGAGCAAGTACAACATGTAATACAGCACATTTTAAGTTTACATTTATACAGCGCCTTTGATGTCTGGAGAACGTCCCAAAGCACTCAGTTAGGTGTTAGACCACCCCGCCCCCACCACCATCCCTCCCCACCTAATTTTCACCAAATTGCACATGGATGTCAGGAGATGGATTACACTAAAGATGAGCCTTTAGTTAGCCGAGCTGAGTTGGTAGCACTCTCAGCTCTAAGTCAAAAGAAGGTTCAGCCCCCAAGTTGGAACTTTGACACTTAGTCTAAGGTGGCAGTCTAGTACAGTGCTAGGGAAATATCTAATTGTCAGAGGTGCCGTCTTTCAAAGGGAAATTTAAATCGAGGTGAAGCCTGCCGGTTTGGGTGAATGTTAAAGACTCAAAAAACAGAAGGGAGTTTCTCCCAGGGTCTGGGTTGTCAATCCCCTCAATGAAATTGGTCATTCTCTTCATGGCTGTATTTGGGACATTGCTGTACGCAAAGTTAATTGTCCTATTCCCTAAAAAAAAGTGTGCTACACTTTACTGTAAATCTTGTGAAGCAATGCTTCCCATAACATGATAAGGCTCTAGATCAAATACAAGGATTGTTATTACACACGTGTGTATATATAGTTTACAAATCCATACAATCATGTTAAATTAGTCATGGGTATAAGGTTAGTCTTTGCGGTATCAGACTCTGCTTGTAACACAGTGAATCCGTTGTTCTGCAGAATCCCCAAACAGCCACATGCAGTGGTAATCCAGGTTATATTTCATAGAAAAATTCTCACAATAATATCTGTTTTTTCTCATTGAGGCAGACGGTTACAAAGATCTCAATTCATGCCCTTGCACATGCCAAACTGACGCTGTATTACAGCCCAAGATGTCGAACAGTAACTGCCAGCTGACATTACCAAAAGGAAATAACCAATTTGTTTACTTATTAACACGTATAACTCACTAAGCCACAAGCCCCACCATAATTGCAAGGGATTCTTGTCTCCGCAGCTAGACGTGCTCTTGTGTATTGCACACCTGTAGCAATGCCAGCCTGGAAAGCCTCCTATACAAAGCCACACACATGACTCTGTGAACTTTCTCGTCTCTTCATTCTCACAAAGCAGGCGTTCCTTTACATTTTCCTCTCCCTCTAACTTCAAGAGCCGGACGTCATATGACTCATTCTTCATGGGTGAAATCCCCCCATGTCTGGAACGCAATGCGCTCTCTTTCTGGAAGGACGCGCCAGGCTTACCTAATTCTGGAGTGTATTAGACTCTGGTTGACAACAGCCAAGGCTTGGGGAATCCAGAGTCTGTTGGAGTATTGCTAGACTTTAAGCAGCTAAAACTACACAGCTCGATTCTAACCCTCAGTTCTCGTGCAAACCTTTGACTTTCCATCTTCCCAATGTGAAAGTGTTATATAAATGCAGTTTATTGTTGTTCCTGCACCATATACAACAACAACAAAATTATATTTGTAGAGTGCCTTTCACGTCAGGAGGATGTCCCAAGGTGCTGAAAGTGCCAAATCGTCTTTTTCTCTGAAGATATCTGCGCATGCTCACTTTGAGGAAGAAATCACAAGCTAGCAATCAGGTATTGACTTACATTCTCTCTAACTCTAGAGCATGGAAGCAAATGGCTGTACCAAATGAGATAAAGTAACTCAGCACATGACAGGAATTAAACCTGGTTGGTCACTTTGCCAGCACAGGTCTTCAACTTTAACCAGCAGAGTGTTCATTTTATGCAGGCACATGGGGAGCTGGTGGAGCTGAGATTCAATATTTCAAGGACTTTTCCATAATCCTTTAATTTTACTACAGCGCTTTACCATGTCACCAGAGTGTCTCAAAATGCTTCACAGGATTTTACTGTAAAGTGTAGTGACTGTTTATTTTTCCAGGCAAACGCAGCAACCAATTTGGGTGCAGCAACATCCCACAAACAGCCACAAATTGTATGAGACCAATTTTATTTTGAGGATTGTTGGCCAGGACACAAGGAGAAACTCCCTTATCTTTTTGAATGAAAGATCTTTAACGTCCACCTGAACAGGCAGATGGGACCTTGGTTTAACACCTCATCTGAAGCATAGCACCTACAACAATGCAGCACTGTATTAGAGTGTCAGCCTAGAACCAAAACCAAAACCTTTGGAAACCAAAACCTTCTGACTTAGAAGTAAACTTTCAATCAACTGAGCCACTAACCAAGAAGCAAAGAAATAGTTCAAAATTAGCCTGGTTCAAATGCATCAGATTTGAAAACAAGTAGGTTTGCTTCCTATTGCTTGTTAGTGGGTAAGGGCGTGCATTCACAACTGTGAATTATCTTTGACATTAGCTGCAATAAATACACGGGATGGGTTATTGAAGTGTAAACCCAGCTGCATTTATAGCAAAACAAGCTCCCAAGGTATCTGATACATTAGCACACACATCACAGAGCAACTAGCAGAACAATCTTTCAATGCTTTTGGTCAGCTATGTGTAACAGTCATTGTCATGTATTACTTATCAATTTACTACTTCAACTATTTAAGCTTTCTGAATTGTCACTGTAGGTCAACTTGCCATTTGACATTCTTTTATGGTATAGGTTTGACCTAGTTTTGCCTTGCAGCTCTATACAGGCGTCCTGACTGACAACGCTCCAGAGAATCACAGATTTATACAGCATCGAAGGAGGCCATTTAGCCCATCACGTTTGTTCCAGCTCTTTGAAAAGAGCTGTCCAACTCAATCCCACTTTCCCGCACTCCATCCTCATAGTCCTGCAAACCTGTCCTTCCCAAATAACTATCAACTTCTCTCTTAAAAGTTATCGAATCGGCCAGAAATTGGTCATTCACTTCACAGCAGACTTTGCTATGCGCAAATTGGCTGCCGTATTTGCCTGCAAATATAAACCTTTGAGAGCAATTCACTGTGAGGTGTTTTGAGTTGATTCAAGGTTACAAGCCAATGTGAAATGTGAGTATTATTGAGTATCATATGTTCATCGGTACAAATAGCTGTCTATATACAGTAATAGGAAATCTCTTTGTATTTTTTAGTATTACATGTAATAACTTCCATTTTATATAGTACTTTCATGTACAAATCAATGCCTCAAACGTTTTTGCAAAATAGCATTGGCTAGAATTGAAGTAAAGACTATAAGCTGCAGTGTTGTTACCCTTCAAGTCACACATTTACCTGACTTGAACATACATACACCTCTGTTCCCTGGTCACATAGTGAACCTTCTTAACCCACCATTTTCCCAAGAACTGTAGTAGTTTAAAGAGAAGGTCTGCACTACCACCATCTCAGGGCAACTAGAGACAAGGCCATAGATGCCAGTATTGGCCACGGCAACAGAAAATACATCTTCTGCAGCAATATCTCAACACTGAAATGATTGTGATTGATGGCGATCGGCTTATGACAGGGCACCGATGATCTGCACAGAAATTCCTGGGGCATCGCTCGGAGACGTTGAACAGAGATGGGGGCAGCATGTGAGCACTGCCAAGTTTGTATTCCTTGCCTGGCTGGCCGCACGCATCAATCTCTCCGCACAAAGTACACCCAAAATCACGTGCCTCACCCAAACTCCAGTCCAACCCAAATTTAATAGGGAAATGTGCTGGTTGCGAATGGTGCCAAGCCTGAAATCATCGGTTGTACATTTACTGCTGACAGAGAACATCTGTCCCCGACACACTCCACCACAATGTTTCAAACATCTCACAGGGGTTAAAACAAGAGGGCCGTGACTCTTTGAACCGGGCTATTTTTGTGCCCCTCTGTGTACATTACGTCCGCTGTTTGAAACATCTGGGAACGCTTGCAATTACAAAACTGAAGAGAAATGAAAGTTCGGCAGCATTGCTCGGTTCGAATACATATCTGGTGTCAAGCTGAACTTTGTTTCAGCTTCAGAGGAATATTTTTCCCTCCAACAATAAACCTCTGATACTATACTCAGCAGGTGACTCAGTCCAGTAGAACCCTCTTAGAGAATACTTTGTTATAGGGGTGTGGACACAGCAGGACTCCCTTCATCTCAGGACATGGGTGGTGCCATCTCCAGTTGCTCTGAGATGGTGGTGATGTGGACCGTATAAAGCTTTAAACTGTTGCAGGGCTTGTGATCCTGGTGCTCTCACTATGGAGGTGAGTTGGGGATGTCTAGGATTGTGACTCAGCAACGATGATTGATGTGGGTAGGGATATAATAATAATCCTATAACAATAATTTGATATGGTGCCATCACATTGTTGAGATGTTTCAAAGCACTTCACAGAATATACTATAAGAACATAAGAACATAAAAAGTAGTAGCAGGAGAAGGCCATTCGGCCCTTTGAGCCTGCTCCGCCATTCAATAAGATCATGACTGATCTTCTCACCTAACTCTGATTACCTGCCCTATCCTCATATCCCCTGATCCCTCTATTTTTGAAAAAATCTATCAGTCTCAGCCTTGCATATGTTCAAGGACTAAGCATCTACAGCCTTCTGGGGTAGTGAATTCCTTAAATTCACTACCCTCTGAGTGAAGAAATGTTTCCTCAACTCTGTTCTAAAAGGCTGACCCTTAATTTTAAGACTGTGACCCCTGGTTATAGATTCTCCTACCAGGGGAAACAGTCCCTCAGTGTCTACGTTATCTAGCCCTTTAAGAATCTTATATGTTTCAATAAGATCCCCCTAATTCTTCTGTACTCTAGAGAATACAGCCCTAGTTTATTCAACCTATCCTCATACGTTAGTCCCCTCATCCCAGGAACTAACTTAGTGAATCTACGCTGCACGTAGATTGCCTTAGAGCACGCTGCTCTAAGGCAAGTATGTCCTTTTTAAAAAAGGAGACCAAAACTGTACATAATACTCTAGGTGCGGTCTCACCAAAGCCCTATACAGTTGCAGCAAGATTTCCCTACTCTTGTATTCCAAACCTTTTGAAATGAACACTAGCATGCCATTCGCCTTCTTAGTTGCTCGCTGCACCTGCAAACTAACTTTTTGGGACTGGTGTACAAGGACACCCAAATCCCTTTGAACACTAACACAATCTAACTTCTCCTCCTCTAGAAAATAATCTATTCTTTTATTCTTGCTACCTGGGTGAATAATTTCACACTTGCTAACATTGAATTCCATCTGCCACCTACTTGCCCACTCCCCTAGCCTATCTATATCTTGCTGCAATCTTTTTGCATCATCCTCAGAGCTCACTCTGCTATCCAGTTTAGTGTCATCCGCGAATTTAGACACATTAAATTCAATGTCCTCATCCAGATCATTGATGTAAATAGTAAATAGCTGAGGCCCAAGCACTGATCCTTGTGGCACTCCACTAGTTATAAAGTGGTTTGACTGCATATTTGTGTTGCCATCCTTTGGATGAGACTTGAAACTAGTTCCTATCTGCCTGTTTTGATGGACTTGAAAGATTCTATGGCACAATTAAAAATAATAATACTCCTTGCATTTGATATAGCTCCTTATCATGTCTTTGAAACATCTCAAAGTTTCAAAGTTTCTGCTTCATAGAATAGACTGTAAAGTGAATTGATAATATTTTGTCAGAGAAATTAAAAAACAGAAAGGGGTACAACATTGCACTCCAAAATGCAGCACACTCACACAGTATTGCACATGAATTCAAAGTGGGAACAATGGAGTTTTAACCCACATCTTTCTGGCCCGGAGGGAAGGGTATTACCAACTGAGACAGACTGACACCTCCATCTTTGTATCTGTAAAAAAAAACTGGCTGTCAATTCTCACACGTGAATTATAGGGACTTGGCTGAGATGCACGATAATGGACAGCAATTGTGGAACTATGGAAGGAAAACCTAGTCCAGGCCAACAATCCTGCAGATAAGTTGGCCATTCATTTCATATTTGATTGTATGATCCTTGCCATGTGGGAAATTGCTGCTGCGTTGGCCTTTAAACACACTTTGCACAACAACAATTCCTTGTGGAGAGCTTGGAGATATTTGGCAGTGTTTAGGCGCGCTATTAAATGTTAGGATTATTGAGCAAAAGGACTTTGGCGTAGAGGAGTGGGCTGTGAAAACTGGTGGAGAGTTAAAAAAAAATGCCTTGCCTAGAACAAGCAACTTTCCCAGCACTGGGTGTGAGAGGAAGGGGAGTGGGGAGGGATTTCCAAATCACTCCTTAAAGTACTTTGTTGGCTTACCTTCACTTCATCTGACACTAGATATGAATTGTGGCAATTGATTGGATATGTAGTGAGGTCAGCAACAACCTGATGATGTAGAAGACAGGCATTTTTTAGTAACCAGCAGGAAGTCACATTAACCGCAATTGCAACGGAAGGTGTCCTTGTTTTGTCAATGAGCAGAAAACAAAGTCAACAGCAAACTGACAACCTGGACGGTGGACATTTAGTGCAGTAAGCCAACTAGTGACAGAATCTAGTTGAACCATGCTTACTGTAAGGCAGGGTATACAGCAGAACTGGTGCACCTTCTGGCAGGATGGCATGAACCACTGTACCACCGAACTCATAGCATTGTGTACCAGCCTGGTGGTAGCATTCTCGCTGGCACTCTGAGACAGAAGATTGTAATTCAAGCCCCATGTTGACACTTGAAATTTGAATGCAGTGCTAGAGGTGAATTGGTTTTGCGGGGGGGTGTGTTGCTTTGTCAGAGTTGGAGTCCTTTGGATGATGCATTAAATCGAGGGCCCGTTTGCCTGTTCCAAATGGTGGTTGTTAAAGATCCTACGGCACGATTCAAAAAGAGAAAGGAGTTTCTCCCAGTGTTCTGGCCAAGTAAAAATGGTTCTTTTGGGGGTCAATCCATTTCACAGCAACTCCTTTGAAACACTTTGGGATATCCTCCCAATATGAAAGGCACTCTACCAAATGTGATTATTACGTATTCTGAAAAGAAACTGTGAATGATATCAACAGAATTACTGAACATTTCAACACAATGGATAGTTTTAATGTTTACACTTCCTTATATATATGTGTAAATCTATAAAAACTCATCAATAATCCTTGGTAATAGTTAAAGCAACGTTCACACCAAGAGAATATCCCATAAAGGTTCTTTAGTCCAGCGGCTGGCCTGACATTCCAGCACGGAACTGGAGAGCTGCATTGTCAGAGACGCTGCTTTCTCAGAGTTCAACAGAGTTCTCGTCTGCCTGTTCAAGTTCCCAAGATGCGATTGAAAGAGAGAAAGTAGATTCCCTTATCCTACCATCTAAACCCAAAGAATACACAGTCAATCCAGTTTATACTATATTTTGTGAAGCATTTTGAGATGTCTCAATG
The DNA here is from genome assembly GCA_035084275.1 of Hydrolagus colliei. Classification (NCBI taxonomy): domain Eukaryota; kingdom Metazoa; phylum Chordata; class Chondrichthyes; order Chimaeriformes; family Chimaeridae; genus Hydrolagus; species Hydrolagus colliei. The sequence continues at coordinate 18,804,471 of CM068748.1, forward strand.
AAATGATGAGGCGCTATCATCAAATGCAAGGATTATTATTCCAATATATATTATATTATTATATTACGATGAAATGATACATTTCTTCATTTTCTGTCTCTCACTCTTTCATCCAATAATACTGAAACACCCCTCTTTCTACAGCATTGATTCTCAGTAGACTCATCACAGCTGGTATTTTTTTCCCCCAAAAAAACCCCACTGCTCCAACTTTGGCTGATCTCACGAGTTTGAGCGGTTCAATACGCTGGAGGTTCTCGTTTGATCCAGCTTTGCAGAACAGAGCTGTTTAATGTCCAGCCTCAGCCATCCCAGAACACACAAACAATACCGCAGCTGCTGGGATTGACATGGGGCAGGTCAGCGCCTGCCCCGGTACATAGGCAGCAAACAATATAAAGATAACATCCTTCCTCTGGTAAATTATTGAGCAGTCAGGATGTGGAAGATAGCGAGATGCTTGCACTCTCACCATTCTCGGCATGAGCAGAGACCTAAAGAATTCTGTAACAGTAACAAACACTTCCCTTCCTCCCCTCGGATTCATTTCCGCCTTCTGGACACACACCTTCCACCCAGCATTCACTAACCCAAACCATCACTGGATTTACTATCCCATCCCCTCTCCCTTCCTTCCCCACCCCACTACCTGTTCACCCACAAACTAAACAGTCAATCCACTTTAAAATATATGTTCTATTAAGCGCTTTGAGATGTCTCTTCAAATCCCTCCACTCCTCTGCACCTCCCTACCTCTCTGACCTCCTCTCTCCCCAAAACAGCACCCGTTGCCTTCGTTCCTCCGGTTCTGGTCTCCTCCTTGTCCCCCGAACCCTCTGCTCCACCACCAGTGGCCGTGCCTTCAGCCACTATGCCCCGAAGCTCTGGAACTCCCTTCCTCACTCCCTTCGCCTTGCTCCCTCACTTCTTAGTTTCAGGTCTCGGCTAAAGAATACAGTCAATTCATTTTACAATATATTCTTTGAAGCACTTTGAGATGTCTTTTCAGTTCGACTGTGCCTTTGGTCACCTTTTTCCCCCTCCCCCTGGCTCGGGCCCAGGATCCGTTATTGTCAAGCGCTCTGAGACACCGTCTGGCGTGCAGGGCACTGTATAAACCAAAGTTATTGTTGTTGAAATGATGAGGCACTATATCAAATGCAGGGATTATTATTATTATCATTCAATAACCCGCTCCTCACCAGATTCATTATATCATCACCATCCTACCCAGCGACCACCCCCCCTCACCCCCTACCCCCACCCCACCATTCCACTCCCTCACTGTTTTCCACCTCCGCTCAGATTCTGCATTGTCGCCTTGACATCGGTTCACAATGACATTTACATGGCATTGCTGGCAGAACATTTCAGTTGGAGTCCGTTTGGGCTGATACATGGAACATTTAATTATTTACTGGATGAGCTCTGAAAGAAAAGAACTGGGATTTTAAAGTACTTAATCACAAAATAGCTCTATGTGCTTCGCAACCAAATTGCAGTCGCATGTCATTTTTGTTCTTCGTAGGCGAGCACGGCAGCTATTTTGCAGGAGCAAGTTCCATGAGCAACCAAGAGATGAATGACATTTCATCTTCACTCTTCGATGAATACATAGTCACTGCACTTGCAACTCACAGGGAAGTGCTTCAAAATCCTTCTACATCGCAGGCAGCACATCAAATGGAAGTGAATACATTGGCATGCTTACCACTCAGTGTCAGCCTGGCTTGGTTGGTATGACATGTACCCTCAAGTCAGAAGTGGTTAGTGCACTTGCTTTGCAAGCAAGAGACCAGGGCAAAACCTTGGGCAAGTTTTTTTTACTCCACACACCTGATAATAATCCCTCAAAAAAACAACAATAACTTGGTTGTTTCAATCCATGATTGTTTGTGGGACACAGCTATGTGCGATCGGCTCCCACACTTTGCCCACAAAATATATAGTCAATTCACTTTACAATATATTCTGTGAAGTGCTTTGAGACATCTAGAAGACGTGAAACGTGCTCTATCAAAATGCAAGGATTATTATTATGATTATGATTATGTTAATCTAAGATTCTGCCTGTCTATTCAGATGTGTGTCAAAGATCCCAGGGCGCTTTTAGAAGAAAGGAGTGTTTTCCAGTCTCCTAGTCAACAATCTCCCACATAAAATTGGTCATTCACTCCACAGCTGTGTGTGGGATGTTGCTGTGCGCAAATTGGCTGCCGTGTTCGGCTACACGATACACAATCACTGAATTATACCGTAAATCTTGTGAAACACTTTGAGACATTTCAATGATGTGATGAGGCGCTATGTCAAATGCAAGCATCATTATTGTCATATTATTGTTCATGTGTGAGCCTTGGCAGTGAATTGTGTGAGCCAACTACAGACAGATTTGCTGCTCAGCCAAACCTGTCTTCACTCAACTTGTATAAGCATACCTTCCCGCAGGGAATCACTCTGGATAATAATAATAATCCTTGCATTTAATATAGCACTTTATCACATTGTTGAGACATCTCAAAGAGCTTCAAAGAATACATTGTAAAATGAATTGACTGTATTCTTTCGGCAAAACGTGGCAGCTAATTGCGCACAGCAAAGTCCCGCAACAGTCATGGATTGAGTGACAAAATGTTTATTTTTAAGGAATTATTATGTCTGGAAAACAATCTGCTGTTTGACTAACAACCGGGTTCATACTTACTGCTAGATAAACAGAGGCGTCTGGAGCAAGGAAACCAGCGTAAAGTTTTGCCCCACCTGGGAATTGAACACATGTTGGTTCGCTTGCGAGGCGAGTGCGCTAACCAATGAGCTATAGAACTCCACCATGCATCAGTAGTGGAAACCCAAACTGGTATATCCTTCTCTACCCCAAAGAGACTACCACACCTCTGTAGTACTGTAGGTGATGTCTGGCTACATTTCCAGCTGAACACAGTGTACACAGCACTGCCTGGGATTGGAACTCAAAACTCTCTGGTCTGCCTTATGCTAACTCTGTCGTTTGACATTTTGTCATCAAAATCTTTAGTGATGGCAAGGCTCAAATAATGGGGGCAAAGATATGGAATTAATGTCCCATTTACACTACAGCTGTGTTGACTCACTTGTGAAGTCACCTACAGTACTACAGTACAGTATTTGAACTGGTATCCAGACTTGTTTCAGAAGGCGAGACATCTCAGAGCGTGAGATGAGACTTATAGAAATTAGCCTCTAATTGGGATCCTTCAAGGAATAGTCAGATACTGTATTAGGATTCTCTCCATCAACACAGCTTGTTATTCTGGTGCTGGAGGAGAAATAGATTTGCATCTGGACTTCTAGTGAGTCGTCCCTCATGACATCTGGATTTTTCTATCCCATCCCAGAGTCCCTCTGAATCACTCCTTCCCTCCCCTCATACATCTCAAGACATAACTCTTTGACTGTCCTTATGGTCTTTACGCCACACTTGTTTACCTAACAATAAGTAGGAACCCAGTTATTAGTCGATTGCCTAATTGCTTTCCAGGGGTAATAATCCCTTAAAAATAACAAACAATAAGTTGCTCATGCAATCCTTGACTGTTTGTGGGACACCGTTGTGTACAATTTGCTGCCACATTTCACCCACAAAATGTACAGTGAATTCACTAGAAGTGCTTTGTGCCATCTCAGTGACATAACAAGGTGTGATATCAAATGCAAAGATTGTTATTCTATTATCATCATCATTGCATTTCTTTTGATCTAGCCCGTTATTACATCATTGAGATGTCTCAAAGTGTTTCATAGAAATGCTGGTTTGATGTAAATGTGCATTTGTAATGTTAAAATGGTTGAATTTTGAGATAATAATAATAATCCTTGCATTTGATATAGCACTTTTCATGTCTTCTAGACGTCTCAAAGCTCTTCACAGAATATACTGTAAAGTGAATTGACTGTACATTTGTGGGTGAAATGCGGCAGCCAATTGCACACAGCAATGTCCCACAAACAGTTGTAGATTGAAATTACCAATTTATTATTCTTTTTTTTGAGGGATTATTAATAGGCGTGTAGAGTAAAGAAACTTGCCCAAGGGTTCACTCTACCTGCAATTGAACCCAGGTCTTTCGCTTGTAAGGCGAGTGCTCTAACCACTGAGCAACAGGACTCCACAAATGGAGATGCTTCCCAATTCGAAAGCCTGCTCTATGTCAGTTCCCAAGCCAAGAAACGGATGAAATTTGCAGCACAGAAGGCAAGCTTTACAGCTGCTAAACCCTACCTGTAAGCGAGTGGGAAGGATTTGGAACGCATCGACTTCCTGGGGCTGGGGCGCCAGATCTATTTCCCCAAGATCCCATGGGGTTGTTGCTATTATTATTAAAACCAGTCATTTTTCCATTCGGAAGTGCAGGGAACTAATCCGACTCCCGACTGAATGCAGCCTTTAAGCAAAACATTCCCTTTAAGGGGGTCTGTTAACTGGCGTGTCCTGTGACAAGCTCCCGAAATATAAAAAGGTGGTTTTGTATTGTTTCACAAATTGTTGGGCTACTGAGGCACAAATGCAGCACTGCTGGTAAAAGTAAATAGAGGCTTACTTTAGAAATCTGGAACATTTTAAAATATGTCAAAGCTGTGCATTGTTTCCATGTGCAGTGCCTGGACTGGTAGAGCTTCTGAATTTCCAGATAGATTTGCCTTTCGAACTCCCCTTGCAGCAGAGGTGATTAAAATTAAATCAGCTTAACGTTTTAATAAACCCACTACGCATTCTTTTCTCAAAACTGTTGGTTTTCCACTGCTCACACCGCCCAATCGATTCTATGTCTCTAACCTCTGGAACTCCTTCCATCTATCCCCTCAGCCTCAGCCCCCAACCCTCCACTCCCACCCACCGGGGTCTTCAAGTCCTGCCTTGAAATTTACCTCATCTAATGGTCATCTCTCCTTTTCCCCCCTTATTACCCTCTCCTGCTGCAAGCTCCCTCAGCTGGGATTCCTTGCCTCTTTCTCCCTTGCTTGTCTCAATTACACTTACTCCCTCTCCTCCAGAAGATCGATATTTTAGGCAAGTCTCAAAGCATACTACGCTTTCAGTCATCTCTCCTCCCACCACCCCGCCTACTCTCTCCCCATCTCCTACTCCCAGCTCAGGCTCCCAATCCAGTACTGGGAAGTGCTTTGAAGTGGTTGAAAGTTGCTGGCACTCCTTTGAGTCACTTGCTTCAATGGGCAGGAATGATAGAAAGGAGTTGGATATTCATTCCATTCTGCCAGGGTGGAAGATGGTATTCTCGGACCAGAGGAACAGAAGTAGGTCATTCAGCACCTCAAGCCTGTTCTACCAATCTATTAGATCATGGCTAATCTGTACTTCAACTCCAATTATCTCTCGTCCAGTTCGCCTGCCCTGAGCCCGTGTCATATTCTGGTCCAAACACACAGTTTACTACATCATAAAGCATTGTGTAATCTACTAATCTATTTTTGGAGTGGCTTGTTTTCAAGATTAAACAAGATTATTGCTCCCAAGGCATTCACCAGCACAGAATTCCTGGATTACAAAATAGTCATAAGAAGTAGTCATAGGAAGGGTTGGCTAAAATAATATTGTTTTTTATAAGAACACAATAGCACCATATTCCTTTGCACATAATAATAAGAATCCTTGCATTTGATTTAGAGCCTTATCACATCTTCGAGATGTATTAAAGCACATCACAAAATATATTGTAACATGAATTATATATTTTGTGGACGAAACACGAGTGTTGCACAAGCAGCCATTGATTGAGTGATTACAGTATTAAAGAATTATTGCCCCAGAAAAGCGATCCACCAATCGACTAATGACCAGATTTCTACTTACCGTGAATAGCATGTGGAGTAAAGTAACATGCCCAACAATCCCTCCTGCCTGATAAATTGATCACTCACCGCACGGCTGCTGCATCTGTTTACAGACGACAAAGTTCTGAGTCTCTGCAAGAAATGACTAAGAAGGAAATGCAGCTCAAGTAGTGCAGAGGGTCAAAGGCTTGCTATGGGCAATGTTCAGGAGAACCTGAGGTTTTCTCTGCAGGACAGTATGCAAGGAAAATGCTGATTCACTTGGTGAACATGCTTTCACCTCTGGCCTTGCAGGGTTTTTTTTGCTGCGAAAGTTACTGTTGTTGGATGAAGGGGAGAATGTAATATGACAGGACAATGGCCCAGGTCAATGCTATTTTTGCATTCAACAGGCGCAGTGACTTTGTCTTCTCTTCCCTACCCCCTTCCCTCCCCCACCCTCCCCACCGCGCATGCACAGCCAGAAAATATTCCTTTGAAGCACCCAAATGCAACAGATTTTAATTAAAATCAACAAGGCAAATTAAGCCAAAGAGTTTAGGGTAAGCTTCTGGGTGTAGGATGCTTTGGTTCAAATGTGTATCTTCAAGGTCTGAGTTTTGGGTGTGCAAACTGCGCTCCTGCTATTTGGTAAACACTGGTGTATAAAAGGTTAGCGCATAGAATGCCTTCCTATTAGTGCTGCAGGATTAAGCTCACTGTTACTCTTAAATCTATCATTAGTCTCAACATTTCACAGCCATTCCTAGCTCCCTTATCTACCTGTTTGGGTTGTTCCCTTTCCATCGAGATTATAAAGTGCTAAATAAAAATATTAAGTGAAAGATATGTGAAAATAAAACAGAGAATTTTTTTCCTGTGCTTTGTAACAAGGCTGGGCTAATAGTCCAGTAAACCACACAATAACATTTATAAGCACATAAAACAAAGTTAAAATAATATAAAGTAGTAATCCTTGCATGTGGTAGAGCACTTTCCATGTCAGGAGTGCTTCAATGTGCTCCACAATATTTACTGTAAAGCCTTTGTATTTTGTGGGAAATCACAGCCAATCTGCATACAGCAATAGACCATAAACAGTCATAAAGTGAACAACTAATTTTATCTGGGGAGTTCGTAGGCAGGCTGCCAGGAAAATGCCCTCCTCTATTCAAATGGAATAATTATATTTTTAACATTCAACTGAACAGACTGACAGGACCTCATTTAACTTCTCATCTGAAGGACCACAACTCCAACACTGCAGCACTCCCCCTGCACTGAGGCATCAGTTTAGATTGTGATCTCAAAGTCCTGACATGGGAGTTGAACCCATAAGCTCCTGGACTCAGAGGCTAGTGTGCTTCCAACCAAGTCAGGCTGATACTGCTTTGGAGGGTTGAGATCAAAAGGGCTTTCTTTATCAGAACCTCTCTTGAGATCTTGTGAAGAAGGATGCTGTGTTGAGGTGAGCAGCTCTGAGAGGGACAGCGAGAGACTGTTTTTTTTTCTTGAGAAAAAAGAAGTTGTGGAAAAATAAGAAGTATGAATTGCTGCTGTCAAAAGTCACCTGGATATTAAAAGCTTCATCTCAAAGGGAAGTTGTTCTTGGGTCAATGCCATTTAGGTATGGAATCAATGGGTCGCCAAAGGCAGCCTCAAAGTGGAAGTAGCTCTCATCTGCAGAAAATGGATCACTCTTAATAGGAGGAACGAATGTTGTCCATGGAAGGAAGCCAATATAGGACAGAACAAGCGCTTTCATTTCAGGCAGTGAATTCTGCCAATGAAACAGCGTCATCGCCGAACTGCCTCCAAGGGTGTCGACGTGGGACTAGTGGAATGTGTGGGAATCTCGTTCGGAAGTGATGTCCTTACGACACCGGAGATCACCACAAAACTACTGTGTGAGGGGAGGCCCCTGATCAGAACTTGCAGTGCTTTGCCACGTGTGTCTATTGAAACTAAGTGCATGACAACATGTAAGAAGGAATAGAATACCTTCTTTTCAAGAAGTGCAATATAAAAGAGCACAGAGAAATCATAGGGATTTGGGGTTTAGGTTTATCTCTCCAGCGGAGGCATAAGCATATTGAGCCGAATGGCCTCTTTGTGTAGTATAATCCCTATTTTTTGTGTGTGTCAACAGCACTGAGAATGTGTCAGTCCTACTCAATTCACATCACACTTGCCTCTGAGTCAGAAGGCTGTGGGATGCTCTTTAAATAATGCGTAGAGTCAATCTAGATACAGTATTCAGTCATAGCTGAGAGCTCCGGTCATATCTCAGGAGGTAGAACAGCAGGACTGCAGATTATTAAAATTTGCAATTCCCCCATTGTTCTTAATACAAAATCACTGACAGAACAAACCCACATGACGGACTGATTACAAATCTAACATTGTGTCTGTTCTGCCACTTAATGAAAAGATTAATATCGCACTGCAATGGCCATCTGGAGTGCAGGCCTTGAGTGAATAACTGGGGTGTGGGTGACACAGAGTAATCCAATCCATTGAAATCTTCCACAAATTAAATTAGATTGCTGTTTTGGTGTTGGAATTTGATTAATGTAAAACTCACCTTACTTTATGCTCTCAGAATACAGCCCATCTACGCTCCTTTGATCACCTAGACATGTCCATCAACTGTAAAGAGACGCATTTGCCAACCTGCAGTTGTCTGGATCACAGTCAGCGTTGTAAGGTAGCTTTGTTTTCAAAGCTTCGTTTAGCAGCATTGACTTTGAAGGCGATGCTTTTGCCTTTGAAGCTCCACCACTGATGTCCCTAACCAGCTCCTACCGCAAACTCGTTCTTGTGGGGCCTCAGTCCGACTCCCACGCTTATCCGATTATCTCATTTCAAGGATACTTAAGTCATGATCCGAAGAGCGCATTCATTGATGCATTGTGTATACATTCAATGCATGGATGAAGAAAAAACACGAAGTGTTAGCTCTCAATATCAACTGAAAAGTGACTTTGTACAGCGCCTTTAACTAAAATGTCCAAAGTGATTCACAGTATATACTGTAAAGTGTAGTGACTGTGGATTTTGTAAGCATACATAGCAGCCAATTTGCACCCAGTATTGTCCCACAAACAGCCTTGAAGTGAATCATCAATTTTATCTGGGGGCTTTTCAGCCAGGAAACCGAAAGAATCCCTTCTCTCTTCAAAAAGTGCCTAAGGATCTTTAATGTCCACCTGAACAGGCCCTCAGTTCAATTACCTCATGCAAAAGACAACACCCCTGGTACTACCTCAGGGCTTCATTGGAGTGTCAGCCTAACACCTTCATGCTTTCCTTTATTATTTTTGTGTTCTTCCCCTTTCCCAATTCCTTAACTCTAAAGGTAGCGTTTTCTTGCTTTCTCTTTCTCTTGCGGTATGCTTTGACAGGCACCAGTCACCAATCTGTGGCTCTCCCAAGCGTCTTTTGTACCTTTTGTGGCAGGAGAGTCCGCTGAGGCTAAACCGGTCTTCATCTGATTCTCATAGACTATAACTACCATAGCTCACAGGGTAGCAGTCAGGAACTGTAACCACTGCTGTGGTCGAAGTCAAAGGCATCAACACATTTAAAAGGAAACTTAATGCATACAGGAGGGAGAGGGAATAAAGGCGTACAGGAGAGGGTTGGAGGCTTGTGTGGAGTATAAACACCAGAATGAACTAGTTGGCTTGTTTCCGTGCTAAGTAAGAAAACCTGGTTGGTTTTCGTCTCTAACCTGAGGGGTTGCCCACTGAGCTCAGAGCAGATTGAATCTTATATATTCACTGCCTGAAGCAGCTCTGCAACTGACTGGGCAATAATAATAATAATCCTTGCATTTGCATTTAATACTCCCCTTCAACTCCCCCCCCACCCTCCACCCCATTTCCCCCTGCCCCCCACCTTTCCCTTCACCTTCTCTGATCCTGACCCCAGCTCAGATCTGAAACGCTGATTGTCCAGCACCTTGGGATGTCCTTTTGATGTGAAAGGCATTATACAAATGCTGTTGATGATATAGCACTTTATCAAGTCATTGAGATGTCTCAAAGTGCTTCACAGAATCTGTTGTAAATTGATTGTGCATTTTGTGGGCGAGTCCTGTAGCTCAGTGGTTAGAGCATTCGCCTTACAGGCATGTTTGAAGCATGAGACCTGTGTTTGAATCCAGGCAGGTCAGGGCGAAACCTTGGGCAAGTTTCCTTACTCCACATGTCTAATAATAATCCCTCCAAGAAAAACGCAATCATAAAATTGGTCATTTCAATGCACGAATGTTTGTAGAACACTGCTGTGCGCAATTGGCTGCCACGTTTCAGCCACAAATATACAGTCAATTCACTTTTCAGTATATTTTGTGAAGCGTTTTGAGACGTCTAGAAGACGTGAAAAGCGTTATATCAAAAGCAAGGATGCTTATTATTATTTATAACCAATTTTGAAAAACAGGGTCCCACTGACATTCTGGATTGAGTGACCAATGTTTGTTTTTAAAAAAGGATTACAAACCCCCAGAAAACGATCCGCGAATCAACTAACAACCCGATTCCTACTTACTGCTACGTAAACAGAGGTGTGAGGAGTTGCCTAAGGTTTTGCCCTCACAGGAAATCAAACCACTGTTCTCTCGCTTGCGAGGCGAGTGCACTAACTAATATGCTATAGGACCCCACTGCAGGTAAAGCCTTCGGAGATAACATTTTTTAAAACAACAGGAAAGGCACTTGAATTACTGCAAGAAAGTCAGGCAGTTAGTCTCCAACTAACGAAAGGGGTTGGGGAGAATTCTGTGTGAAAGGAAAAATGGTCTGAATCTGTCCACAAATCTTTTGAGTTACAACTGGCTTCAGAACACATGATTTATATTAACAATATGTACACAATGCAGCCACTATTTCCGTTTAACATTGTTAAACTTTTTTTTTGTGTGCGCGCTTGAAATTCAGCAACAGCAAATCTGGTGGAATAGAACGGTTCCATACTTGTTCCCACTGACACGAAAGAAACAAAAAGAGTTCACTTTCAGGCAATAGGTACAATTTGAAGCTCCCTCAACACCGACTTGAAGAACACAGCCACTTTTAACCCTCGGTGTAGGGTTTTCATCCAATTCATTTTCGACGGTGTCAAATGAAAATAATACCAGAGGAAAACATGGATTTAATAAACGCGCACGTGTTCTCGAAACTTTGCACAAAACTGTTCTGCTTCACTTACAGAACGTGAACTCATGGCAACCAGATGTGTGCTGATGGACAGCATCTGGGTGATGACAGGAAACCTCAGGTGATGTGTGTACACTGTAACTGAAGACCAGCAGCTCCTCACTGTTAGTACTGCACAATGCACACATGTCAGTATGCAGTCTGGCTCTTGCCCAGGGGTAGAAATCTGAAAGCTAATTTCTAAGGAGGGGCGGTGGAGGTGAAACACAATGTTTCTTAAGAGATTCAATGGGAATTGATATTCCTTCATATCAGTTGAACTGGCGACTGCCTTCTGCACCTCTCTCATCTTCTCACCTCCACTATAGCAGCAGTGTAATGTGTCCCCAGTTGATGACATAGAGAGGGCTTCCCAGATTGTACTGGCAATGCAGAGGAGAGGAGTGAAGATGATCCTTTGCGTTAGAGGACTGAGCAACGAATAGAACAAGCTGGGGCTCTTCAATCTTGCGAGAAGATGACTCAGACAGAGGTGTACAACATTTTAAACAGAATTCAAAAAGTACACCTCAAACAATACTCTTAGGAAGCACTATGACAGTAGAAAAAGGCGACACAGGTTTAGAGTTGCATAGAGAAATTTCAAGACAGACACCAGGAGGGTTTCTTTATCCAGAGGACAATTAACGACTGGAACAGGCTGCCAGATGGTTGGACAGGGCTGCCCTATATTCAGCAACCACTTTGAATCACAACAATAACTTGCGTTTACGTAGCGCCCTTCAACACTGCATTTACGTAGTGCTTGTAAAGCCTTTGACTTAACACAATGGAAAGGGTTTCTTATTGCATGCTCACCAACTAAGTCATCAGCATGAGGCAGTTCATTGATAGCTACTTGGCGCTTTGAAAAACTGAGTAGTTTTAAAAGTTAGTGTAGATTGCATTGGAAAGGCACGTTAAGATAATATCCTGTATCAATGTACTGTCAGTCAGTGAGGTAATTACCCTTTAATAGCCAATTCAGTTTGTTCTTGTTCATAGTAATCCTTATACAGTATTTGAATTAGTGTCTATAACATCAAAACATTACAAAGTAATTACTATTGAGTGTAAGCGAGAGGAATGTCTAGCCTCATTCCTTCTGCCATGCCCCCTCTTTGCCCATCTTCGGATCGTGCCTGAAGACTTCTCTCTTCAACCATGCTTGTGGTCACCTCCCTTTTCTACCCAGTTTAATGTCAAAGTACTGCATTTATAAGTCCTGTCATACTGAAGGGCACTATAAAATAATACTACTAATAATCCTTGCATTTGATATAGGGCCTTACTATAATGTTCAGACATCTCAAGGTGCTTCAGAGAGAGTGAATTGACTGTATATTTTGTGGGTGAAACATGACAGCAAATTGTACACAGCAGTGACAGCAAATAGTTGTGCATTGAGTGACTGCATTATTTATTTATTTTTTGAACAGAATATTAAATCCAGAAGGCAATCCCTCAGAGTGAGTATACTTGCCTTGAGATGTTGCGATGACATGATAGGGCACTATATCAAATGCAAATATTATTATTATTACTTACAGCCAAGAATGGGTTGGCAGGCACGGTAGATGGCTCATTTAAGAAATTACTCAATGCTGTGATGGGAAGAAAGTAAGGTCTGTGGTCTGAAAGGTTGACAGCAAATGAAGGGGCTTCTTCATCCAAACTTTTTGATAGCCTTATGATTGTAGAGGGGAATGGGTGGGGAATGCAGGCCTCAGAAATTAAACCACTTATACAAATGGACAGTGGGATTGGGAGAGAGAGAGAAAGAGAGCACAGTGGGGCCAAGATGACATATAAGGCAGAAAAGGAGCTGCAATCTGTTCCAAGGGGCCAGATGGGACTCAAAGGAAGAATGTCACCACAGGCACATTACAAATATTTACAGAGAAAGGGGTGGAGGCGAAGCAAGTGATAGAAAAGCAAATCATAGATAGCTCAGAGCTAAACTGCTATGACGCTGAAGAAAATATCACTGCTGCAAGTAAGAGGGGTGATGAACCCCTATGATTTAGTGTTCCGTGCGTGAGGTGTCTCATGGAATAATACAGTGGAACAGGAATTTATTGAGTGTTGACATCAATGATTAAGCGCACCAAATTATAAGTAAACTTGCATTAATGTGCAAGTGTAAAGCACAGGGGGTAAATGCGTTACACTGCATGTAAAGCGAGATCGATGGTGCTGAAATGGTACAAGTTCCATCCCAGAACGTTTGTAAGTTAAACCAGGAAGCTCACAACTGAATTCACACATCTGTATAACAGATGTAAACACACACAACAATACTGTATGGACACAAATATATAAATACACACACATATTCTTTATATATGTATATAATATATATATTCTCTATATCTATACACTGCTTTCTCTATATCAGTCAAAGCCAGCATCCTAGATTAGTTTCACAGTCACTGCTGTCACATCTAATCTTCAATCTTCTCAATACCACATTCCTGACAGGGGATGAGCAGTGAGATGCAATGAGTTGCTGATGCGATATCTTTGGCATCCGCTCGAGTTAAATGTGAAATTCAAGATGGGAATGAATCTCTGTGATGTCTATTCTAAAAGCCACCATTAATCCCAACAGCTGTGAGAGGCTGTGCTTTTAACAAGCATTAAATCTTCTTCACTTAACATGCTTAAGACACATTAGTTTAAGGACCTGCCGTGTTTTCTTTTAATGCTCAGGTGGCTCCCACCGTGGCGGAGAATATAAAATAGAATCAACGTGAAGCTCAAAATGAGACAGCGGTGTTAATTACATAAAAAAAACACGGGGGCTTTTCAAATCCAGCTGCGATGCAGAAATGAAAAATAAAACCAGCTTTTCTTTATTGTGATTGATGAGAAAGAAAAGAGGCAAACAGAGAGTGGGCGGGGGTGGGGGAGACGGGTGGGGGATTAGAGCGCGCACGTGAAAACGCATAAGTAGAGAAGGATAAATTCACGAGTTGTTTTCACAAGTGGCATTTGAGTGACAAGCAAGTGTTTGCCCAGTATTTAGGTATTTTCCGTGCATGTGCCTTTTGAGGCTCGCAAGGACTTTGCCTGTACAGCAGTCAAATTGCACGATTTGCGTAGTTTAATGTTAAAGTTTCCAGCGTATTTTGTTTTCTCTCGCTCTCCCGTTTCTCGTCATGAACCAGCACCACTTCCTTCGGGCGGTGGAAACAACACGGCCCTTGACGCAAGGGAAAAGGTTACCTTCGGATCAAAAGCATTTCTAGAGAACATTGCACCCCACATTCAGCCTATTCCAAAACAACTTATTTGGCGGAAAATTGCATACGATTAGGCTCGGAGTATGAATCAATGCATTAAGACCGAAGTTTGTGCAATAAAAAAGATATTTGTTGTGCTAACCTTTCACAAAGCTCAATACTCTGATTTCCTACTGATAGCCCTGTGGATGAAAGTAACAGGAGTGAACCCATGGCAAATGACTGGTACGATTCCCAATTCAAATCAATTAAAAACTTTGCTGATATTCTGATTGATCATTCAAAATCACAGTGTGAATATTGCCATTTTGGATCAGTGGGTAGCACTCTTGCCTCTGAGTCAGAATGGTGTCAAGGCTGTGAACTCATAGAGTGTGAGCTGTCACTCCATTACAGTACTGGATTGCTGGTGGTGCCATCCTTTGGAGAAGACATCAGGAAAGGGACTTAGGGAAGGAACACAAGAATGATTAAGGGGAAATAGAATCAATCTGATTTTAGGCCTTGGGCAAAATCCTGAAAATCTACACGTTCTGACACAAAGTCATTACCTTGAAATGCTAACTCTCTTCATAGATGCTGCCTGACCTGATGAGTGATCACAGCGACTTCTATGTTTTTTTTAAAATAGGCCTTGTTTGGATGCTTGTTAAGCTTCTAACTCAACTGCTCTTCTTCTCACAACCAATTTGTTTTTTAAAATAGTGTCTGAAGAAGAACAATTTGGATTTTTATAGTACCTTTCACGTCAAAATGTCTTCACAGTCATGAGCATCCCAGGTGCTGACTGCCTACTGTAGGCAAACACAACAGCCATTTTGCACAGTGCAAAGTCCCACATTACCCACAAGGTGAGTGATTATGAATTAATGTGACTTGTTGACCATGACTAGACATCAGATCACATACCCTGACATACACTGACAGTCAAACCCAGGTGCCTGCTCCCCTCCAGGCATGTCAGAGGTAGTGAGTCTCGCCTGTTTAGGTTAGGCCTGCTTGGGGCTACTGGGGAATTCCCCCTATGTTAATAAACCACTTGATTTATGAATCATGTCTGACTCTGAGTATGTTCAGCATCTGCCTGAATGGTGCTCCACCATCGTAGCTACATTACACTTATACTGGGGATACATGGTAGTGAGATTAAAGTGGAGAATTCCCTTTAAGTGCTCTGGGACGCTACCCTGTGTGAGGGGTGCTATATAAATGCAAGTTGTTGTTCAAAGAGCTTCACAGGATTCACTGTAACTGTGTATTTGTAGGCGAATGGAGCGGCTCTTTTGAGAACAGCAATGACTCACAAACCAGCAGGAAGCGAATGACCAATTTTATCTGTTGTTTATCTGTTGTTGGCCAGTACATCAGGGGAAAATTCCTTCTCTTTTCAAGTCATGCCATGGGATATTTAATGTTTACTTGAACTTTGATGGATGTTGCACCTTGTGTCTAATTTACAGTGATATTTGCACTGAACAGCCACATTGGCTGAGGAATAGAGATCGATAGCAGGAAATGCTATGGTCAGATCATAAAGCATAGACATTGAACAGAGCAGTCTCAGAACAGCAACAATGTGTTTGCCAACTATACAAAAGGTCACTACACTTTACAATCAATCCGATGAAATATTTTGAGATAACCTCTTGCCACAAAAGGTACTATACTAAAGGCAACAATAATGCTTGTACATTATTTGATATTGCGCCTAATCACGTCTTCGAGATGTCTCCTTGTATACTTTGTGGGTGAAATGTCCACAAAGGGATTATTATCACCATTTAGGGAGCAGGAGAGGATTAGCAAGAGAGAAGGGTGCAAAGTGGCTGAAAGCCACTGACCATGTGTAAACTGACAACAAAATACACAGTCAAACTACTTTATAGTGGATGCAGGAAATCCCTTTGAGATAATAATTATCCTTGCATTTGATGTTACGATGAAGTGATCAAGTATCATATCAAATGCAAGGATTATTAGTATTATAAACTGCTATATGTCGCTTTGCTTTTCAACATGAAGCCCTTAGTTGTATTCTGCACTGTAACTGCCTTCTACCCATTCAGTATCTAAATATAGATCGATAGAGAGGCACACATATTGGGCACTGCTGTGTTTGCAAGCTTGAGGTAGGCATTCGTTCCCACCTACAAATATGTGCAGTGAGTCCCCTCAGCTCTATCTAGGGCAATGGAAGGCATGTGCCAGGAGGAAAAAAAGTGGTGCCATCTGCCTCACACAGTGGAAAGTAGCATCCCCCTGCCAGCTGACCTCCAGAAGACTGTCAATAACAGGCACCATGCAGATGGGTGGGCGGAGGACATTATGGGTAGGACAGTAATACATTTTCAGTTTGGAAAAGGTTCTAACTATTGTTTAATACAGTAGTGGGTTACATTTCTGAAGGGTATTTGGATATCAGCAGGTCTGAAGTTTCCCACAGTGTTTGCCCTAAGACACAAGGCCTCAAAAAAAACCTTTGTGGAAAAGTCTTGAGGCTGAATTTAGAATCATTTGGGTCTTCTTAAAAAACTGCCTTTCAAATTCTGAGCTTATTGAAGAGTTTTTCCAAAATCTTTGCACAATTTCAAAATGCTATGTACTAAGTCCATTAGAAATTTCAGGCTTCTGAGCTTTTTCGACCAGTACCAGTTAGATTAATAATAATAATACTGATAATCCTTGCATTTGATATCATGTCTGACTATTTTTTGAGACATCTTAAAGTGCTTCACATGATATTCTATAAAGTGTGTTTTGCCACCTCAAGGATATATTGCTGTCATGACACTGAGCTACGCAATGAAGCAACTCAGTAAATACTGCAAATGTTTCTGGCCTGAGAGGCCTGTTGGTCCATCTGCCAACTCCTTTAATTTCCCAAAGGATTCCTTCAACTTTTATCTCACTATCTCATCATTATAAATCCTTTTAATTTCGAGGCCTGGATCTAATTGGCCATTACATTACGATTCCTTGTTCAACCTCTGTCTGTGGTAGTACAGTATTTTGTTCCACATGTCTATCATTCTTTCACAAGAAATTATTTTCCTTCACTTCCTCATTTTACAGATTAGGCACAATCTGATATAAGCTTTCAGTAAAATACACTTTGCAACATCTCAATGACATGATAAAGCTGTATCAAGAATTAATATTACACAGTGCAATTCATGTGTATTGGTACTGAAGGATATTACACCCTTAAAGATCCCATGGCACTATTCGAAAAGAGAAGGGATGTTTCAGGCAACTAAAGATTTTATAGGGGCTCAACGTTATTCATAAAAAAAACTTCCAATATCTGTTAATGTATCACAACTTTGACGATAAAAGTCAAATGTCACTGTATCTACCATGACTGGAGGCAACACAGGAGCCTCTTGGCTTCTGAAAGATCCTCGCCTCATTTTTTTTGTCTGATTCAAGTCAGGAGCTGAAAGCACTGATTGATATATTCTAACAATATCCCACCTATTTCTTTGTGCAGGCTATGAAATTCGCACTTTGAAAGTGAACTAAATCTAATGTTTCCACTCTGGTAATCGGAAGACTTGTTTTACTTCTGGGCTTTAAGTATCTACCCTTGGGCTACTCGACTCCTTGCCATCTGTTTTAACGTTTTGACAATGAGGAAAAGCACTGAAAAATTAGATAGAACAAAATTATACAGCCCAGCATACAGCAAGTTATCACAGCTAGAAATATTTTTTCCTTTATTAACATGAACCAAATATTGCAATGATCCTGAGAAATCAATGTACATTTAACAAATGAGTAATGACATTTGAGCATTTACACTTGCATTTGCAAAGGATTGTAAAACATATCATAATCTTTATGCTTGATACAGCACTCTCATGTGAGGAAGATGTTTGAAAGCCCTTCTCAGGATACACTAACTGGAGTGACTGTATTTTGAAGGTAAACACGGCAGCCATGTCCCACAACTGCCATGAAGTGAATGACATATTATAGCTAACTAGGACATTAGGAATATCTCCCTCTCTTTTGAACATTCACCTGAACAAGCAGATAGAACCTGGTTTAACGTCTCACCTGAAGTATGAAGCCTCCGCAATGAAGCACATCCCTATCAAAATGCCAGCCTGAACTAACTGATGTGGGGTCTTGAACCAACAATCTTCTCAGAGGTGAGAGTGCCATATTATCCTTACAATTTCATATAGCACTTTGGTATAGTGACTGTGTAGTTGTCCTGCAAGACTGCAAGACCCGAAATTTCACCTAGTCTTAACTTTTTATTCCATTTAATTGTAACATTTCAGGCCCTGGGTTACGTTTGCTGGGGGAAAAAAGTTAGTGAATAAGCTCTTAAACACGGTTTATTTTCCCCCTTCATGGCATCTACCAAGAAATGGCAGACAGTAATCTTGTAAGACACAAAGTGAATAACCCAAAGGAAGCCTCAGGTGGTGCTTTCAAGCTTTGTTTTGCCTTTGGCATAGGAAGAAACACACCAAACGATCTTAGAGAGAAATATAACTGAACAAATTAGTGGCCAGGGGGATCGAGAGAGAGAGCGAGAGGGGAGAGAGAGGGTTTGTTGTATGAGAAATTAGCTTGGCTGTGTAACCCAACTCTGCCAATAGTATTCCCATGGCCAAAGTGTGAGAAAAGATGAGCAAGTCTATAATGAGGAACCCCCCCGGGGGAAATAAAGTGTCAAAGGAAGTATTTTAATATATCATTTCAATGAGGTAATTGCAAGCAATGGCAGCAGCCAAACCATTCAGCAGTGAGCAACTTAATAGTGATGGTATTAAAAGTGGGCAGTGGATGTAATTTCTGTTAGTGTTGATAAACAGATTGGGGTAGGATGGCTACTCCTATAAAACAGGGGCCTCCAACCAGACAAAGACAGCTCGGTGGCGCTCTTTTGCATGATCAAAAAGTCAAGAAATGATAGAACTGCGCGGTTATTGAGTCAAATTGAAAACAAATAAGGTGGTGAAAACATGGAACTCACTGCTGGAAACTGTGGTGGAAGCAAATAGCATCCGTGCAATAAAAGAGGAAACTGAATACATATGGACAAGGGAATAGATATGGAGAATATGAGGGCTGGAGGCTTATATGGAATATAAACACCTGCAAGGACTGGTGGGCCAAATTTGTCTCTGTCCAACATATCACTCTGTGTTTCTCTCGGTTGTTTTTCTCTTACTATCTGTTCCGTAAGCTATGACGTCTTGATTTAAAACAAAACAAATATGATTTCTCAGGCTTAACTACTTGGATGCTGTGTACAAATATAATACAATTCAGAAAGTTCTCCGACCCTCTGCCAGTCACATTTACATGAATAAACCCTTGTGCTCTATATAATTTCCACTGTAAGCACTCGACTGACTTTGTATGGTGCCAGTCTTCCTCCTGAAGGAATTACAGTACATTACCAATGAAAACGTCTTATCATTGTAAGTGAAAAAGGATATGTAACTGCAGCACGGCTGGGCTTTGTGACATTTTAGACAGAATAAACCACATGTAAAAATCCTTTGAAAACAAAAGCAAATAAAATCTGGGCAAGGAATTGTGAATACAACTCTCTCCAAATTTACTTCTCAAATATAGCCTGCCTTTCACAATGCGCCTTATGTTTCTAAACGCACAGCAGAAGTACTTAACTTGCTTAATTTAAAATTTCTATTGCACAGGTCAGCCATTGTATGCTATGATTTCTTCACAAAACAGCCTTTGTGTAGTTTACAACACTTTGAAACTAATAAAAAAAATAATCCTTTCAAGATGTTATACATTGCCCCCCAAAAAATATCTACCTGTATCAAATTAAGGTAAATTATTCAAAGTATTGGCTCACAACCTCCCAATAATCAATCATACAGATAACATTGTGGTGTCCATTCATTATTAATGAATCAAATTCATTATATCGTGCCGTTCACTTATAGTAGTAAGTGTTAGATCACAAAACTTACTCCATTGAAAATCCTAAAACCCACCTTGCTTCCTGTGTGTCAACCAGCTTGCAACCTGAAACAAATGACCAACTTCCAGGTCTTCAGATTGCTAGCAACGTCACTTCCGGGCAGCTATGTGCAAACACGGTGAATGCAGAAGAGTTGACCGACATTTGCAGCCTTGTTACAAGTTGGGTTGGGATTTTATGGACCCAATCATCCCATTAGAACAGGGTAGTTTGTGTTTGTTTTGACTCCGATATTAGTCTCTGGGTAAAGAAGGTTATACCGTTGAGTATCCATTCATATCTTAAGCACATAGTCTAGTCTGATTCTCCAGTGCAGTACTGGGGGGAACATCAACATTATTCAAGATGCTGCCTTTAAGAGTGAGATGTTAAATTGATGTCCTCCTGACGTGAAAGGCGCTATACAAGTGCAATTTTGTTGTTGTTTTCCCATCTGTCTGTTCTTCAGGAGGACATTACAAGATAATATAGCCCTATTTGTAAAAGATGAGGGAGTTTCTCTCAATGCCCAGCCTACAAACTTCTAGATTAGTTGGTCATTTGGACTTTCACAGGTGTT
This sequence comes from Hydrolagus colliei, assembly GCA_035084275.1. Taxonomy (NCBI): domain Eukaryota; kingdom Metazoa; phylum Chordata; class Chondrichthyes; order Chimaeriformes; family Chimaeridae; genus Hydrolagus; species Hydrolagus colliei. Next base: position 18,825,258 of record CM068748.1, read on the forward strand.
TACCTACAAGCAGTTACAACGTTTGTTCATCATCTGCCAATACTGAGGTTTGAATTTCCCAACTCCACACTTCCCTCGCTATCTCTCTCCTTCTCTCTTCCCAATTTATGGATGAGTCTGATCAACCTATTATATTATCAGATTGTGCAGCAATAGTACTGTTTTTTAAGGTAAATGCAAATATTAATATATACCAGGAAATCCAGTTTTCAATGGAATGGTAGTCTTCTAACTAAACATTCACACATTAAATCAATTTTGGTTGACAGTCCTGGGGGAATATTCATTAAGTATGATCTATATAAAAAGGGAGATGAGAGGAAAGCGGGGATTGAATTTCCGTTACTGTTTGCTTCAGTCCTGTGTTGATTAATATTAGATGTGAAATCTTTTCATCTATCTTTCTCATTCAGATTCTCATAAGACGCAGCATTCATCACGTCTTTCTGCAATACCCAGTTTAACAGCCTTCCATTATAGCATCGAACTTAATTGAGTGATGTTTTTGCCTCAATGATTGTTCCTGGCAACTTTGTTCCAGTCACTAACTATTCTCTGCGTAAACAAATATTTCCGGATGTCTGTACTGAATTTGCCCTTTACAAACCGTGAATCTATGCGCTCTTTTTCTGCTGCCTTAATATATCAGCCTGGCTCAGTTGGCATTCTCACCTCTGAGTCAGACTAGTTGTTCAAACCCCATATCAAAATTTAGAACATATAAAGTCTTTGCTGAAATCCCAATGCAATGCTGGAGGCATTGTTGGGGTCCTTCAGATGAGATGTAAAACTGAGCTCCTCACACACCTGCCTGTTCAGGTGGACATTAAGATCCCATGACAGTTTTTGAAAGAGAAGGGAACTTCACCTGGTGTCCGAGTTAACAATCTCCAAAATGAAATAGGTCACTCACTCTATGGTTCTTTGTGGTACATTGCTGTGAGCAAAACAGCTGCTGTGTTCCCTAACAAAACACAATCATTGCACTTTTCAGTATATCCTGCAAAGCACTTTGGATATACTGTAAAGTGACGTCCCTCAACATGAAAGGTGCTGTACCAAATGAAAAAAGATTAGTAGTTGTAGCCATATCTGAAAGTAAATCATCTTAGATGATAGATCAACATTTACAATATGGCAGCGCAGTGTGTTTTCCATAATGAAAGGATTAGTCTGAGGAAATCTTAAGAAAAGAATAGTTCCTGTTCAGAAAAACTACTCTGCAGGGTTTACAATGGCAGAACAGAGCCTTACAATCTTGGAACTGGTGTTTGGTTCAAAATTAGGTCATCCATATATACATAACAGATGGTTCCAGCTTTAATTGGGGAGCAACATGCCAGTAATGGGGAGAACTAGGTACAAGGATTAGAAACTATATCTAAAAGCTTTAACTGTTGTGAAATTAGATGTTCATACATTTTCACTCTATCTTAAAAAAGGCAGCCTACAACATAGAGAGGGGTGGCATACCTCCACTTTCAGTGGGATGCAAGCCAAGACTATTCAAACCTGGCCATGTCAATTTGGTATGTGTCACTCTGCAACAATATCATGGCTTCTGCCAACGTGTAAGGTCAAAAAAAGGCAACTAGACATTCACTTGCCAGAATTTCATTTGGAAGGAAACTGAATCTAGGGGAATCTGCAAAGCTGGGCAAAAAATGGAGCGTGTGTGTACATACACACATTCACACTTCACAAGACCACAAGAGAAGTTCAAAGCAGAGGTCATTTAAAGTAGTGAACCTGTCTTTGCTGCTGCCTGGAATTACTCCAGGTTAATTTTCCTTATGATGGTGGTGGTGGGGAGGGGGGAAAACGCACACAATTAGGAATATTTGGTTTTGAACCAATGTTGCTCCAATTGCAACACGTGGCAGGAATTTCTTTGAGGAACATTTAGCTTTAGTTCTGCAGTGACATTCAGGTAGATCATAAAACATAGAAACGTACAGCACAGAAAGAGGCCATTTGGCCCATCAAGTCTGCTCCTGCTCTCAGAGTAAGCTGTACAATCAATCCCACTGCCCCACCCTACCTCATACCCCTTCAAGCCTATATCTATACTTATCTACTTTCCTCTTGAAACCCACAATGAACTCTTACCTTTGCCACTTTCCTCGGCAGGCTACTCCATAACTCCAAAATGCTCTGTGAAAAATCTTAATTCATTTTGAAAGCTGTGCCAGATATGAAAACAAACAGTTCCGAAGATCATTATTGTAATTTCTGCCTGAATTTATAAAAAAAACTTTCTGAAAGAATAAAGAAAGTGTTCTTCAATAAACCACTTTTCATTGCACCTACAATCTTTCCAAAATCTTGAACACTCACTTCCTTCTTCCAGTTCATGGTGCCTTTTGAATTCAAGCTGCACTTAATCACTCCCTTTGAAGTGTGCTTAATAAACGTTACCTATACTGCCTTATGCCTCATTGAAACAATACACAGCTTTTTCTTAAGACTGGAAAAAAAAGGATCTGAAATGAAGTTAAGTGAGTTTAGAATCAAATACCATCACAGCCATGGAAACTGCCAGGTTTGATGGTGCCTGATTTGATCTACAGCACATTCAGATTATAAACTCCATGTTCCAAATAACACTGGTGGAATTCATTCCAGCAACCAAGGCAGTCAATGTAATGGTATTATGGACAGGAACTCGATGGTTTATACTGAAATGTCTGTATGTTTTATCTAAATGCTGTTCATTCATTTTCTTCATCTTGTTTCTTTCCTCTCAGTAAGTTGCTTTCACATTTCACCTACTTTGACTCATTCTTTCCTAGGACCCCAAGACTGCAGAGCTAATTTCCATCCCTCAGTCTAATCCAGAGGATTGTGACCAATGAAGCCAAGACGATTATGACATTCAAAGCTGAATTGGATAAGCATTTGAAATGAAACAGTAAGAAAGGTTGCTGGAGAAGAGTAGGGAGTTGGGATTAAGCTATATAACCCCAGTGGAAGCACTGACTGCAGCCTTGGTTGGCTTAATGGACAAAGTGGTTTCCTTCTGCGCTGAAATTTCTACCATTTACTTCCACCAACATACTTTGAATAGCGCAATTTTGGCATCTTCGAACCTTGATTTCTAGATTGATCACATCACTCGGCTGCTGCTGCATATGTGTGTGTGCGTGTGTGTCAGTCTGGCACAGTGGCAGTACTCTTATTTCTGAGTCAGACGGTTGTGGGTGCAAGCCCCATGTTAGGACTTTGAATCACACAGTCTAAGTTGACACTTCAATGCAGTGCTCAGTGGGAGAGGTGGGTGCATTGTTGGAGATCTCCTCCTGCCTGAGGATGTTATACCTCTGCACAACTCGAAAAGAGGAGGGAGTTTCTCCAAAGGCCTGGCCAACAATTCCTCAAATAAAATTTGTCACTCACTCCATGGTTGTTTGTGGGACACTGCTGTGGACAAACTGAATGTTGCATTTTCACCCACAAAATAAGTTGATTGCACAGTCAATCCACTGTACAACCTGTGAAGAGCGTTGAGAAGTCTCGATGATATGATAAGTCGTTATATCAAATGAAGAATTATTATTAAAGAATTTTGATAAAACGGATATCAAAAGGCTGGTTCCACATGTTGGTGAGTCCCAAACTAGAGGGCATAAATAAAAGATAACTAATAGTAAATCTAATGTAGAGTCGGGAGGAAATTCTTCACATGGAAAATGTGAATCTGGAACTCCCTGCCGGAAACTGTGGTTGAAGCAAAATGCATCACAATATTCAAGAGGAATGTGATGCGTACATAAGGGAAAAGGGAATAGAAGGGTATGAGAGAGCGGAATAGGAGTGGTCATGTGGATTTTTAACACTACCATGGTCTAGTTGGGCTGAATGGCCTGTTTCCATGTTGTCACATTCAATGTAATTATATTTATGATAGGATCAGTTGTACATGATTATTTCCATGCTGTTCAGAAATGAAAGCACGTCAACTTTAGAATAATCATGAAAATAATTGAAAAGAAAGGAGGGTGAGCATTTCTTAAGGCTGAGAGTGGTGAGAATGTAGAATTCTCTGCTACTAACTGTGCTTCGGCAGAGACCTTAACTTATTTTAAGAAGGAAGCAGTTAGATACTTGAAAAAGAAATAGCAAAGGGGATGGGATAACAGGCAAGAGAGTAGGATTGGAATCGATGGCTCAATGGAGCAGAAACCTAATGGGCTAAATCACCAGCCTCCACACTGTAACATTCTACATTTCAAGTGGTCCAATGGAAGACTATAAGGACCATTTAATCAGTCAGGAGCAACACTAACTTTCAGATTTCTGTAACTTGTGTCCTATATTTATCTGATGATCTGCGACCTGAATCTATAGGACACCTTGCCTCAATCCCTCCACCTTGTTTATCTGTCTTTAAATCCCACCTGAAAGCCTACCTCTTCAACTGTGCCCATGGTCACCTCCTCCTTGCTTGGGGTCCAATCCTGCCACTAAACAGCAATCCAAGGTATTATCCTACAAAGTGCACTATTATAAATAGGGGTTGTTATTGAGATAGGTGTTTGCATTAGTATTCAGCAAGCGCAAGATGCATAACATCTTTGATTGAAGTATTAAGTTCGAATGAATGCCATCAGTAAGTAACACACTAGTCTTTGCCAGTACTTCCAGTGTTAGTAATGATATGTTCATGTTTGCCTTAGAGAACAATGCGCATTCACTTCCAATCAATTATATTTTGTAAAGCGCTTCGAGGTGTTTACTTGTCACGAGAGGTTGAATAACTCCAGGATGTTGGTCATATCAAAATTATTATTATACAACAACAACAACAAAACTTACATTTATATAGCGCCTTTCACGTCGAGAGGACATCCCAAGGCGCTGTACAGTCAGGTAGGACAAGAGCAGGGTGGGAAAGATCAGGGCAGGATAAAGCATAGTAGGAAAAGTAACTGTATATTAGTGGGCGAAACGTGGCAGCCAAATTGCGCACAGCAGTGTCCCACAATCAGTCACGGAAGTGGGACTAGGGGCAAAAGGGGGTAAAGAAGCAAAAGGGGAGGGGTCGAGGCAGGGGGAAGAAAAGCAGGAAAGTCAACTATATATTTGTGGGCGAAACGCGGCAGCCAAATTGCGCACAGCAGTGTCCCCACAAACAATCGCGAAAATGGGGCCAGGGGAGAAAGGGGGAAAAGAGGGTAAGGGGGGAGAGGGAGGGAAAGGTGGGATGGGTTAGGGTTAGGGAGGAAGAGGGGGGAGAAAGGGGGCAAGGAAGAGAGGGAGGGAAAGATGGGTGGGGGCAAGATCAGGAAGAGGGAAGAGGGAGGGAAGGGGAAAAGGGAGGAGAGAAAGTGGGGAAAGGGAGTGAGGGAAGAAGAAGATGGGGGCAGGGGTGGGGGGAATCAAACAACAATAATAAACAACAAAAGCAATAATATTAACAACAAAAACAGCAACAAACAATAACCAACAATCGTCCAACAATCGTCCAGCAACCACTCCCTGTCCTCGCCGCCAACAGTGGTGGAAGGTTCATCAGAACTCACTGGTAGGACTGTTAGTCTATCTCAAGTTCTTCTTGGTCCTAACAAAGCACTTATCCTATCAACTTATTATCTTTGGTCTTTTGCACATCAAGCACAGAAGCCTCTGCTTTCAATGTCTAAATTTATCTGAATCCATATCTTTATGTCAGTCTACACCACTAATCTAGAAGCACTTGGGTACACAGCAGTAAATATTGGCTACTGCACAGGCAGTAGGGGTGTAGTAGGGGTAGAATTATTTTGAGACTGAATGCTTTAGCATAAATGCTGACAAGTCTATGCCTCTACAACCCTGCAGCTTCTTAACTCAAAGCAAGGCTGCACTGATTGCAACATGGGCTCTCTTTCCAATAATTACTTCATAATTTTTCCCTCAATAATTTCTAGATGTTTTGTTCTCCCTAACCCCATCTTGGCTTCCACCACACATTTAAGATGATAACTATGGCATCAAAATAGTGTGTGATTTGTTACAAACCAGCTAAAACCATGTGGCTTGCCATCCACGAGCACTATCCAGAAAATCTCTCATTGCTTGTTCAGATGGGAGGATCAACAGGAGCTGAGTGGAAAGAATCCCGGCCCCCATTGACTGGTCTTCCCCTCCAGGTTATTGCAGATGACCCAGGCTGGCTGGTCTGTCAATAGTAGTAACTTTTAATATGCACTCTAATCATTTTGACTAACCTTTTTTCTTTATCTTTACAGCAATTAACATTCAGAGCATCTTTTGAATCAGCCGCAGATGTCCCAGTGAAGATGTGTTGTCACATTTCCCAACACCAATGCACTGACCAGATGGTCTTTTTTGATTCCGTACCTTCTGGTGATGAGATCTGCAAAGGAGCACATAGTTCAAAGATAATTAAATCAAGCTCCAGTACTTAACCCAGAACAGCATGAGCAACATTCAATAATACTTATTATTCAGCTCATGTCACCAAGTACAATTATTTCAGGCAAATATAAATTACAT